>JAJTUV010000190.1:0-600000 GCA_021653895.1 Mastomys natalensis | reverse complement strand
GATATCAGCTGCCAGATTGCATATGCCCGTATAGAAGGGGATATGATTGTCTGTGCAGCATATGCACATGAACTTCCAAAATACGGTGTGAAACTTAACCTGACTAATTACGCTGCAGCCTATTGCACTGGCCTGCTGTTGGCTTGAAGGCTGCTGAATAGGTTTGGCATGGACAAAATCTATGAAAGCCAAGTGGAGGTGAATGGAAATGAATACAATGTGGAAAGCATTGACGGTCAGCCTGGTGCCTTCACTTGCTATTTGAATGCAGGTCTTGCCCAAATTACAACTGGCAATAAAAATTTTGAGGCCCTGAAGGGAGCTGTGGATGGAGGCTTGTCTATCCCTCATAGGACCAAACGATTCCCTGGTTATGACTCTGAAAGCAAGGAGTTCCATGCAGAGGTACATCGGAAACACATCATGGGTCAGACTGTGGCAGACTACATGCGCTACCTAATGGAGGAAGATGAAGATGCATATAAGAAACAGTTCTTGCCGGGCGGTGGTGGCGCACGCCTTTAATCCCAGCACTTGGGAGGCAGAGGCAGGTGGATTTCTGAGTTCGAGGCCAGCCTGGTCTACAGAGTGAGTTCCTGGACAGCCAGGGCTACACAGAGAAACACTGTCTTGAAAAATCAAAAAAAAAAAAAAAAAAAAAAAAAAAAAAAAGAAACAGTTCTCACAGCACATCAAGAACAATGTAACTCCAGACATGATGCAGACATGATGGAGGAGATGTATAAGAAAGCACATGCTGCTGTCACAGAGAATCCAGTCTATGAGAAGAAGCCCAAGAGAGAAGTGAAGAAGAAGAGGTGGAATCGTCCCAAAATGTCTCTTGCCCAGAAGAAAGACTGGGTTGCTCAAAAGAAGGCAAGCTTCCCAGAGCTCAGGACTCTGCTCAGCAGAACCGGCTGCTGAAGGCTAAAGCAATTTTCTATGAAGATTTTTTTCCCATAAAGACAATAAACATATTGATCAAGAAAAAAAACCCAAAATAAAATAAAAATAGCAATGTCTCCGGATCTGCACATGTTATTTTAAAGGCAATGATTCAAAATGCTGGCAGAATACAAGATTCATCTGGGGCCTTTTCAGGTCTGCCACATCTGGCCAATACTCTGGGGCCCTGATTTAATTGGAGGGGGCAGGGCATTCAGGTGCTGTTTTTGTTTTCTAAATAACTTTTCCTGTAGATTCTAGCATACAGCAAATGCTGTCTGGATCTTCTGCTTGTGATGGGAGGTCAGGAGAAGCAAGAAAGGAAGGACTCAGCCTTTATGTACCCCAGGGACAATGTCTGGGTGACAGGAAAGTAGTCAGGAAAGTCCAGAGACAGAGAGAGAGACAGAGAGAGAGACAGAGAGAGAGAGAGAGAGAGAGAGAGAGAGAGAGAGAGAGAGAGAGAGAGAGAGAGCGCACTCACACACACATCTCTGAGGGTGGTAGTTAGGGATGTAGTGGTCTCCTGCGACTTTAGCAGAAGGTGGTACACAGAGGTGGAGCGGAGTGGGAGGCTGCTCAGTTAGGGAGTATGAGATGCGTTTTGGGACTTCAGAGCCCACAGATGGGCTTGGAAGGCAAGGAGGGGGCAGAGTATAGGTTGCAGGGAGGCATTTGGGGATTTGGGTTGGGAGAGGCTACAGTGTATCCAAATGCTAGCAGAACGGATCCAGCTGAGAGGCGGTGGAGGGGAATCTTGTATTGGCGCGATGGATGGTCGGAAGGTCTAAGGAGGAAGAGAAGAGGAGGGCTGGACCCACCCATTCTGTACAGTGTTGGCCTTCTGTAGGAAGGCAGTGTAATGGGGTGGGAGGAGGGAGTGAGACAGTGGTGAGGGTGTCAAGAGCATCTCTTCACATACGGGGGTCTCTGTACATCTTCAAGCTCATGGGGCCTCAGCACATTCCCTAGGCTCCCTTCTCTTTCTCCTCTTGGTGGCAGATCCGAAGCCACCAGCCTGATGAGAGTTTGCTATTGAGGGCCCAGCGACCTTCACTCCTGGATCACTTCTCTACAGGTGTCCTGTGAATCAGCTAGTGTTTGCCCCACAACCTGGACCCTGCGTTAGTGATGATTCTCTAGAGGAGCTGAGCTAATCGGATGAATATAATCAAATGATACATGGTTTACTAGAGCGGCTTATCCTCTGTGGTCCAACTATTCCAACAATGGCTGCCTCCCAACAGAAGGTCTAAGAATACGCTAGTCATTTGGTCCATGAGGTGAGATGTCTCAGCTGGTCTTCAGTGTATGTTGGAATCCCAAAGAAGTAGGCTGTCATATCGGTGCCAGGCAGGGCAAAGCAGTTCAACCTTATGTGCAGAGCCGACAATTGACTGTTTAACCATCCCTACAAGCAAGGCATTGCCTTGGACCAAGGGTGGGGTTTAACACTCTGTGGATGGTGCGTACCATCACGCATGCTCCCAGCCCCTGTGATGAGCGTAAGGCAAAAGCACCAACTTCAAACACATCTCTAAGTATTCTCTTTTACACTTGCAGGGGACACTGTAAGCTCCTGACTCAGGATGAGGCCCCTGGCTGATTAGTTGGACTGGCCTCCACACCCTCCTTTTCCCTTGTTCTGGCTGAACATTCTCTTTAACCAACTATGACCAAAGACACTGACTTTCTTGGGATCCTGTGAAGGAGAGATTTGGTGAGGCATGGTGGTAGTGAGTAGGGTTTCTCCTGGGCCGTTCTTTTGTTCTTTTGTGGCAGATCTGAGGAAAAAAATTCCTCTCTTGTGCAATGCTCCACTGAGGCTTTCTGAGTGCCTTGTTGGGACTTCTCTGTGCCAAGGTAGTCTAAGGATGGAGGAATTCTCACAAAGTATAGGCTTCCTCAAAGGAGCCTTCTAAGAGGTGCAAAAGCAAACACTGACCTTTAAGGCTTGACTTGGAAGCTGTATTCTAGCACATTCTATTTGTCAGCATCAACTACAGTCAGATGCAATGGAAAGGAAAATGTCTCTATCTTATCTCTCTGTGGAAAGAGTAGCAAAGAATTCACCACCATCACGTTGAGCTTTACCTGGTTGAACCGGAAGTGAGAGAGAGCCATGGGCCACATCTTGAAGGCCTTTTCCTTGGGAACATTGTCAGTGTAACTTGTCACTTTGCAGGCCAGACCTTATGGTTGGAAGAACACTGGATAAAACAAAGCTTATCATGCGCTTCCTCTATTCACACTGCAACATGGCGGTACCTGCGTACGCCATGAAACAACCTGCTCTCGAGGGACATGGAGATGGTGGACACCTGCAGAGAGTGCCCACGTCACCTCAGCCTAACTTCAAGGAAGGCTATGAACAGATATCCTCTACCACACCTTGAATTTCTTCCTGTCTTTGCATGTCATCACCAGGGCCTTGGAGTGACCATAGCAATTTTGTGACTATGAGGAGAAGGTTCATAGACTCACAGAGAGTGAGGGAAAGCCTTGGTGTTGTTTGGCTGCTGGGCCAGCACTGTGACTGAGGCAGGAGGTCCTGAGTGGATATGAGTGGACAAACAAGCAAATGAGTACATGTGTACATTCATTTCTTCCTCCGCTTGACTGTGGATGTGATGTAAATAGCTATTTGAAGTTCCTAGCTTGAATTCCCTTCCATGATGGACTATAACTTGGAATTGTAAGCTCCCGTAAGTTGCTTGCTCTGTCTGTCTGTCTGTCTGTCTGTCTGTTTTCCTTCCTTCCTTTTTTGAAAACAGGGATTCTCTATGTAGTCCTGGCTGTCCTGGAACTCATTCTGTAGACCAGATTCATACTGGCCAAATGCAAGAGCATTTTAACTTCTTCTTAGCTTACAGAAATTGAATAGTTCTATGTTTTACATTTAGCTCTTTGACACGATTTTAATTAATTTTTTGGGAAAAAGCATAATGTTTATTTGGTATGGGTTCTCTTATTCATTTCCTTACTTTGCATGCGATGTCCAATTGCCTGTGCACCCTCAGTTGACAAGGCTATGTTGTCTTTGTTCGGTCCGTTTTGTTCCTTTGAAAAAGATCTACCAGTTGCTTTTGTCTGAGTCTATTTCTGGCCCTCCATTGTACTCCATCGATCTCTTTAGTCTTCACCGGGACTGTACTATCTCGGCTACTGTACCTTCATCTTAAGCTTTAAAATTAAGTAACGTCAGCCATCCGAGCTTACTCTCCAGGGTTCTGTTTTAGGGTGAGCTTTTCCCTCCCATGTCAACTTCAGAGTCACTTTGTTGGTGTCACAAAGTGGTTTCCTAGGATTTTGTTGACTTGATAGATTATGTTGAGAAGTGGTGTTTCAACAAAAATCTTCCCATTTATGTCAACGTTGCCTCTTTAGCTTCTCTTTGGTTTCTTTAAACACAGTCTGTAGCTTCTTTTGAAAATGTTTCTGTTTTTATTTTATTTTTTATGTTATGAGTGCTTTGCCTTCACATATATCTGTGAATCATGTGTGTACCTAGTACCTAAGAGGTCAGAAGAGGGCATTGGATCCCCTAGAACTGGAGTTACAGATGGTTGTGAGCCATCAGGTAGGTGCTGGGAATCGAACCTGGGTCTTTCGGGAGAGCAGACAGTGATCTTAACCACAGAGCCATATTTCCAGTCCTCAGTTTTATAGTTTCTTGCATGTAGATCCTGAATCTACTGTTGATGTTTATACCTGATAGAGTAGTCCATTTTCTGTTGCTCTAAGAAAATACGTGAAATTTGGTACTTTAAAAAGAATAAGGCTTATTTATTTCATATTTTTAGGGGCTGGAAGTAGGGCTGTCCTGTTTGTTCAACGTCCAGTGAGGGCCTCCTTGATGACACATATGGTGGACAGATGCAAGAAAGAGAAAGTACAGGTGGTTCACACTGTAATCCTGGGCTATACAGAGGGTTCCAGTCCAGCCTGGGCTTTATAGAGAGACGTGTAAAAAGAGAGAGAAGGAAGAGAGGGAGGAAGAGGTGTGTGTTCAGAGGGAGAACACAAGAGCAAGGGTGAGTCAAATCTAGCTGGACATAGTGGTGCAAACCCAGCACTCAAAGAACTGAGGCAGAATAGTCACAAGTTCTGGGCCAGCCTGGACTGCTTAGAGAGAGACCCTGTCTTGGTAAATGGAAAAGAACCAATCAGGTTAGTATAGCAGACTTGGAGTGGAAAGGAGGCTGGTGAAACGGATCCAGAGTCTTTGACTGACTAAGAGGGACCAGGGGCACCATTCAGCAACATCTTCATGGTCTCCAAGCCAGAGACTACAAGGACTCAACTTCAGATCCTGACGTCATTTGCAGCAGACTGAAGTTTGAGGACTTGTGTGAGCAGGCACAGTTCGTCCCCGCTGTGAAATTCCAAGTTCAAGGTGAAGTTGACTCAGACATTCAAGAAAACACACAGACTCCAGCTGCACAAGAGGAAAGAGGAGAGGGAGGGTCGATGTGACAGAAGTGTGAGTTAAAGGCATAGGACTGACCTTGTCAGAAGCAGAAGCATGCGGATGTAATGACAAAGGTGCCGGGCTGGAGCTAGCAATGGAGCCATCTGAAAACGAGGACCTAGTTATATTTTGGTGTTTCAAAAGGAGAGCTGGAGCTTGGTTTGAAGTTTGTGCTCCTTCTATTATTAGTGAAGCTATGGCTCCTGACTGAATGGAAATAAAAGCAGAGAGAATATAAACCTGTCAGAAATGAGAATATGCTCCAGAGAAGCTATTTGCTGAGGAGAACTGGAGGGACCGTGAGGGATGGGTCCTGCTGTGCCATTTAACTGTCACCAGAAAGGGCCCTCGAACGGTGCCAGACAGGTGTGTTTTTTTTGTGTGGCTGCCGTGACAATGTACCACATACTTGCTGGTTTAAGACACGGTGCCTGCTTCATCTGACAGTTCTAAAAGCCGGAGAGCCAAAATCAAAATGTCCTCAGATGCTTGTTCCCCCCTAAAACTCTGGGTGACAATTCTTTGCCTCTCCAACATTTGGCTGTGGCTTCCCCAAGTCTGTGGCGGTCCCTCTCCTGTTTCCTGTGTTCCAGATGTCCTGGGCAGACACCTGTCATCGGGTGCCATTTCCTCCCAGACAATCCAGAATGATCTCATCTCAAGATCCTTATCACCTGCAGAGAACTTTTCCCCAAATAAGGTTTTATTCCCAGGTTCTGAGGTTGGGACATTTGAGAGTCACCCTTCAACCCAGCTCCACCAAACATGTAACCTTGTAAGCTGTTGTTCAGTTTGGTTTTGCTTTATAATTTATAAACTGTACTGGGAATCTCTGGCCAGGAAGTAACTTTCCTGGTCCTCCAGGATTAGGAGAGCTTCCTTTCTGGTATGGCTTTGGATGGGTCAGAAAGCTGCTGTCTTGGAGATAAGAGTCCCTGCCAGAGAACAAGGTCTGTGCAAGGCTGGAGGAAGAGCCAGGAAGACCCAAGGGAAGTATGGCTGCTCAGGCCGGTTAGGGAAAGAACAGCAATGCTAACTTCTATTGAGACAGCAGTTCCTGGTGGTCCAGACTGCTTTTGCCTTCATCCTCAACCTGCAGAGACCTTTGTTAATCCAGAATCAAGCAATAGCAGTCAATGGCAAGGAAGGACTTTTTCTTATTCTGGCCCCACCCCTCCACACCATGTACACATGCAGGTGCACAGAAAACAGGGCACACTGATGACAAGATGCACTTCAGAGGTGCAGATGGCTTTAGAGAACATGAGCTGCTTTGCTGGACAGCATGGAGTGTCAGGGAGCCCCCTGGCTTCAGGACATCTCAAGGAACAAGGAGGGGTACTTTTAAAATGGGTGGGAGGCCCTGAATGGGAGGAAGGCCAGGCTCCTCCTGCAGTGTTCCTCCTGGCCCCGAGGCGTGGGAAAGCTGGAACTTGACTTCCTCAGGCAGAGCAGAGTCAGGAGCAGACACCTTCGGGCCTGCCTGCCCGTGTTTGTTTTGGCTGAGGGCTTCACGGGGCTTTTTGAAGCTGGTTCCATCAGTGCAAATCTGGAGGAATCAGGACATGGATCACAGAGGAGCTGAAGGGGCCTCAGATGGGGAACTGGAGGTGGTCCTCCCTTGGAAGATGCGAATGAATTGCCCATCCGGCCCAAGCACCACAGAAGAGCAGGATCTGAGCTAAAACCCTCCAGGACATGCAAGTTCTCAAAGCCACCCCATCCTAGGGTATGCCTCTGTGCTGGAGGACACACACGAGCTTTCCGGTGTCCAGGGGCTCTGACAACAGCCCTAGGCCTCCCTAGACTGTGCCCCACCTCTCCCAAGCCTGTAATTCCTGATCTTGATTCAGTGCCAACCCCCTACCACCGTCAGCTCAGCCTGGACACTCCCAGGTCCTGTTCCACACAGATGCTGGTGGGTCACGTGTCCCCCAGCTGAAGGCCTCCCCCATCCACCTCCACCATCTGCTGAGGCCCCATAATTATTCCAAGGCTCCGTGCAGCCTCACTTGGAGGGAAGAGCTCGTGCAGCCTTGTAATGTAAGCCAGGCCTGAGGCCGCTCGGGCAGGGGGTCCCCAGCTGGGTAATGAGCCTTTCGCTGAGGTGGTCTAAGTCAGTCTATCTGAGCACCTCGTGGAGGACAGCATCGTCTCTGTATCCCCATTTCTGTTTCCTAAATCCTTCCAAACACAAGGCCAGAGGGCTGGCTGCCTTGGACTGGCTTCCCACGTGAGACAGTGTGGACACCCTATGTAGGGCCTAGGCACGGTGGAGGAGACTGGGCTGCTGGTCTGTCTCTGCTGGGATTGATTTTCTAAAGGAGTGGGGCAGCTCCCACCCCCACCCCACTCCTCCTAAACCTGCTGAGTTGCCCTCATCTTCCTTTCCTGGAGCCTGGGCCCCACAGAGGGGTGGGGGTGGGGGTGGGGGCTTGGCCAGGGAGGCCAGAGCTGTGGGCCAGGCCTCATTGTACCGGGTACAGGGAGCTGTCTTCTTTCCCCTTGCATACTGATGCTCAGTCTCAAGCCCCACCCAATGTCATCTTGTAGCATCAACCCCAAGCCCAGCCTCTTTTGCTGCCACTCAGCAGCGTGAGGACCACCTCCCTCCAGCCCCATATTCTCTGGGCTTATCAACGTCATTTTGGACATGTTTGTTTTCTGGTGCAGGCTGTGAAGATAGTGTTGTGGATTTCTCTGTGTGTAGAACCCGGTACATAGTAGGGGCTTTGAAAACCATTTGAGGAGAGAAATGAGCTAGGGAAAGAGGGAATAGACATGATGAGAGAGGTAAGAGACTTGACTTGTGTGAGACTATTGTGTCTGCGAGGCTCGTCTGGGTCTCTGGGTGGCCTGCAGTGGTGTGTGCTGTTCCTGTGTTGTAGGGTGGGACTGGCTGATTTGGGTAATAGGGTCAGCTGTGCTGTCCTGTCAAGACCCCACTGGCTCAGGAAGCCCAGGGTGAACCTGAGGTCAAAGGTCACCCAGAGTTCACTATCAGAGCGAGGGTGGCCGCCTGGCAACAGGACCTTTGAGCACCGGGAGGAGTGCGAAGGGCTTTGTGCTATGGCTTTTCTAGCATAGACTGGTACCCAGCGCTAACTCTCACCTCTCACACTCAATGCTGGAGAAACTAAGCTGGACTCCACGTCCTTGGGAAAGAGTGATGACAGCTAGGAGATACCCAGCGGCCAGGCCTCTGCCCAGCAGCTTAGCCAGACATCCATTCCTAGTGAGGAAATTGGTGCAGCGTGAGACTGGGTGTGAGGGGGTCTCAGAAAAGAGTGGAGTGGTGGGAACTTCAGAATAGCTTAGAAACAAGCTTCAGGCCAGAGGCAGAGATGAGACAGTCTCGGTAAGGAGTGGGGGGAAGGCTTGCTGGACTTCCTGGTATAGTAAGTATAGGTGTGGCTCACACAGCAGAGGGGGCCTAGGCCACTCTTAGATTCTCCTGACTGTGGGACTACAGGCCCAGCCTAACTTTCCTGCCCAGCTTCTTTTCCTGTATAGGTATCTCCTGGGACCGGAAGAAGAGTCACCATTGAAAACTGGGTGGAAGGTTTTCCCCACCAACCATGAAAACTGGAAGTGGGGACCAGAATCTCTCATGGCTCAGCAGACCCCTCAGACACCCAGCATCTTCCCTTCAGACGTTTGTTCTGGCATAATGTCTTGTGGCACTTTATCTAAATGCTGCCTAGAAACCTGTCACTGTCTGTTTCCTTCTGTGGCATTGCAGGAAGCCGACCGAGCAAGCCACGGGCAGGGCAGGGCCGTGTGAAGGCTCCTGCTTCGAGCAGCAGGAATACGGCTTATGAAATTACAGGGAATTCAAAGCAGCCGGCATCGCCCGCTGTCTGGTTTCATTACTGGAAATGGCCTCCTCTGAGGGAGGTTTGTTCTGATAACTTAGCAGATCAAGCCCCGACACCCTTCATTAGCACTTTGACATTGACGGAGAAGACAGAGCCTAGAAGCACATGACAGGAAGGAATTGGCTCAGAGGGAGAAAAGCCAGCTCCTCACTATGCTAGGAAGGGGAAGAGTCTATAGGAGATGTTCTTGCAGGTGATTTTTACAGTCCTCTTGGATAGGGAGCCATGGTTAGCACAAGAGCAGCTGGGGGCCTTGGACCTCTCCCCGCCTTCCAGCCACTTCCCTGTTCTCTACCCACTGCAAGTCAATCTACCCTCCAGTCCTTGTTGGTTTATCCTTTAAAAGGCACCTCTGTCTTTCAAGTGTTCCTTTTCTCGTCACCCTAAGCATCTAACGACATAGAAATTGCTCCTAACCTCATGGCTACTTATAGCTCTCTTCCCAGACCTTCTGCAAGTACAAACCCTGACTTTCAAATTTTTTCCTAACCATTCTGTAAAAACCAGACTTTAGGCTGTACCTTGATAACAGTTCTGGCAGACAGATGGGGGGAGGGGTGACTTCAAAAGGCCCTGCCCACACCCAGCAAGCTGCTGCCCTTGCCTCCTATATTAAGGGAGCTGTGTGACACAGGGTGAGTTGCTTAGCTTCACTGTGCACCCATCCTTTGCTTAAGTCTAAACTGGATGTACAGCTTGCTGTGAGGATTAAACGGAATGATGCACTAGGGAGTCAGGAATGGGTAACGATTAACTGTTACGATTGGTGGTTCTGAGGACCCAGGCAAATTGCTTGTGTTCTTCCACCGGAAACCTTTCTCTCTGTGTGGTGGGAGGATGTACAACCACATGTCCATAGCATGCCTAGCACCCTAGGGCCCACCAAGCAGGGGCCACCGTGGCCACCAGCGAGGGCAGCTCGGTGCTGGTCTAGTAGAATCCTGGGACACTGTAGCTGCACGGGTTTCTTGGACTCCTCCACAAGTGTGTAGAGACAGGAGCGAGGAATGTGATCCGTCCCAGCAGCCCGGGGGAGCCAGACCATATCTGGTATCTGGTATGTCTCTCTGGAATGATTTTGGGGGAATTCACGAAAGTTGGAACTTAAGACGTGGACTGCCGGTAACCCGTAACACAGGGATGTAGCGCTGCCCGTGTGCATACCCCCCAGGAGGGGACCTGGTGCCCGGGGTGGGAGTCAGCTTACACAGCACAGCGCCGGCTGCCTGGGCCCGCCCTTGAATGGCCGTGAACTTGTTTTTCCACGTCATTTGCTCTCAAATGTACTATCGAGCTGGGCGACGCTAACACAGCGGCTCAGGTCCTTCCTCGTAACAAGCGATTGTGTGTTCTTTAGAGGTGGCTGAAGGGGAGGAGGGGCCTGGCCCCAAGGAGGTGGGGAAAGGGAAACAAACCTGCCTCACAGTGAGCGTGCGTGTCCTGGGGCCAGCTCCCCCCAAAGCACATGCCATTTCTGTCCCTGGAAGGGGTTAAAGGCCTCCTGGAGTCAAAAACAAGCAGGTGTCCCACCGTGCCAGAGACCGCTGCCTAAACTGCTTCCAGCTTTTCCCCCCTTCTGCAATACGTCTGTGATCAGCCACGGGACAGAGGCGCCAGCAGCTTGCCTCTGACAGGCATCGGGTTAGCTCGCTCCCACTCGGGTGGTGTGCCCAGGATATAAATCCAGGCTCGAGCCCCTGCTGTGTTCCTCTCCCTGCTCACCGGGGGTGGGGTGGGGGGAACAGAGGTTCCTTCCAAAGACCTTTCTTTTATCTGAAGCCTCACAGCCCAGCAGGCTGCACTTGGTGGAGCCAGTCACAGAAGCCGAAGCCAGCAAGCAGCCTCACCAAGGAAACTTGCCGGGGTGAGGAGGGCAGGTGTTGCCAGCCCTGGAGAAGAAGGCCCCGGTGGGCCTCAGCCCTTGGTGTCATCACAGGGAAACCCTCTGGCCACTGCAGACGGCACCATGTGGGCCCCAGGGGATCATCGGTTCTGGTTCCATTGGGGGCTGCTGTTGCTGCTGCTCCTCGGGGCACCCCTTCGAGGCCTAGCACTGCCACCCATCCGATACTCCCATGCGGGCATCTGCCCCAACGACATGAACCCCAACCTCTGGGTGGATGCCCAGAGCACCTGCAAGCGAGAGTGTGAAACAGATCAGGTGAGTGGGATTCCCGAAGCCTAAGATGGACCACGTGAGAGGGTCGGTGATGGACCAAGTGAGAGGGTCGGTGATGGTTGGGAGCTATGGTGCGGGGACGACTCAGGAGTGCCTCCGGGAACATAAAGGGACACAGACGCTGCCAACCTAGAGACAAATAGGGCTTGAGCCGGCCTGTTATTGCTGAAAGTGCAGTGTCCAAATCCATGTCCGAGCACTCCTCTGTGTTAGTTGAGGGCTGCCGTGGGCGAGCATTGGACGAGGCACGTAGTGTGGGATAACACGATAGCATAGTGGATGTTCAGCTGCCTACTCACAGGTGGATGCTCACACAGAGTGAAGCCAGAGCCAGGGAGGGACAGGTTGGCTTAGAAACATGTCTGTTTGACACATTGTTGCAATTAGTTTCACCAAGCTTCTAGACCCTTCCTCAGATTCGAACTCTGCCATACGGTAATGAGGCTTCTGGGCAGACTGAGCAGGAGCCAATCTGTACAAACACTCTAAATGTCTGGGAGGGAAATGAACTGAGTTCCCACCTCTCTGGCTCTTCAGTGTTCCCACATGCTCCTCCCTCGTGGATGCTGCTGTAGTCAAGAGCCACCTCCAGACAGTTCTTCCCTGGCTTCCAGGTGGGTTCTTCTAAGAGCCACTCTTGTCCACTCCTGCCCATTGGTTTATCGTAGTTCTCGTGTCTGGACTAGGTGTGGCCACTACCTGGCAGGCCATCTCTGAGGGTAGCCCAGAGTCTCCAGGGCTTTGGGTCTGGGTTAGGCATCACTAATGAACATGGGAGACTCCGGTGCTTCTAGAAGTAGCTGGTCACATTGAGAAAGCATGGGGCTTCCTATGGAGAGAGTGGCTGCTGCCTCACATTCTCTGCGGACCATTCTCAAGCCTCTCAAGACAGATGCTCCAGTGATACAGAGAGGTAGGATGCTGCAGTGGCACACAGTGGTAGGATGCTGCAGTGGCACACAGTGTTAGGATCTCCAGTGGTACACAGTGGTAGGATGCTGCAGTGTCACACAGTGGTAGGATGCTGCAGTGGCACACAGTGGTAGGATGCTGCAGTGGCACACAGTGGTAGAGTGCTGCAGTGTCACACAGTGGTAGGATGCTGCAGTGTCACACAGTGGTAGAGTGCTGCAGTGTCACACAGTGGTAGGATGCTGCAGTGTCACACAGTGGTAGGATGCTGCAGTGGTACACAGTGGTAGAGTGCTCCAGTGGTACACAGTGGTAGGATGCTGCAGTGGTACACAGTGGTAGGATGCTGCAGTGGTACACAGTGGTAGAGTGCTGCAGTGGTACACAGTGGTAGGATGCTGCAGTGGCACACAGTGGTAGGATGCTGCAGTGGTACACAGTGGTAGGATGCTGCAGTGGCACACAGTGGTAGAGTGCTGCAGTGTCACACAGTGGTAGGATGCTGCAGTGTCACACAGTGGTAGAGTGCTGCAGTGTCACACAGTGGTAGGATGCTGCAGTGTCACACAGTGGTAGGATGCTGCAGTGGTACACAGTGGTAGAGTGCTCCAGTGGTACACAGTGGTAGGATGCTGCAGTGGTACACAGTGGTAGGATGCTGCAGTGGTACACAGTGGTAGGATGCTGCAGTGGCACACAGTGGTAGGCTCTCCAGTGGCACACAGTGGTAGGATGCTGCAGTGGCACACAGTGGTAGGATGCTGCAGTGGCACACAGTGGTAGGATGCTGCAGTGGTACACAGTGGTAGGATGCTGCAGTGGCACACAGTGGTAGGATGCTGCAGTGGTACACAGTGGTAGGATGCTGCAGTGGCACACAGTGGTAGAGTGCTGCAGTGGCACACAGTGGTAGGATGCTGCAGTGTCACACAGTGATAGGATGCTGCAGTGGCACACAGTGGTAGGATGCTGCAGTGGCACACAGTGGTAGGATGCTGCAGTGGCACACAGTGGTAGGATGCTGCAGTGGCACACAGTGGTAGGATGCTGCAGTGGCACACAGTGGTAGGCTCTCCAGTGGCACACAGTGGTAGTGTGGGGATAAAGGAAGAGGGAAGTGGCAATCCTCCCATCCAGGAGCTCATGGCATCAGACTGCTGCCTTTGGAGAATCTTTTGCACTGATACTAGCTAGCCTGAAATCAGGTGGGACTTAGGGTCAATAGGACTCTGGCTGGCTTTGCATACTGTCTGGAGAAGGCACCTGACGACAGCTAAAGATCCAGGTAGCCTAGATCCTTGTAACTCCTTAAGTGGAAGTACTCTAAGTGTAGCCTCCGGTGTTCCTTCACCTGGTCCCCAAGGGCTCTGGTTCCCGAGTGTCCAGCCACTCCGGGACCTCTGGGCCCTGATGGAATTGCCTAGCCACACTGGAGCAGAATAGCCATCAGGTCAAAGAGCAGGCTTCCTGTTCACAGGTCGCTGTGTGTCCTTGCCCACCCTCCATTCTAAAGTTCTCTCTCTCCCTTGAACCTCAGCTCTGGATGTGACCCATCTCTGTCCCCAAGCTTCCCCTGTTGTGGTCCAGAAGCCTATGCCAAACAAGGGCTTCAAAACAAAGTCCTTATTCTGAGCTGAAGGGGGGAGAAGAGTAAACAAGTCGAGCAGCCGGCTCCACACAGCCGGGTGGGGGGTGTTTTTCCCCTCTTAGCCCATGTGGAATGTCAGAAAGGCTGGAATCAAAGTGGGAAGGACAAGAGGCCAGTGTGGTGGGGACTAATTCACACAGTCACTACCTGGTGGAGGATTAGCAGCCCAGCCAGCTGCCTAGCCACACGGTGTGACATTGTGCAAAGCACCACATGCAATCCGCATTTGTGTCGGCTCCAGTTGGCATGTGCTAATTTCGAAGAATTAGAGTAAAGCCTTCCATGACTCTACAGAAGTCAGAGGGGGATTACAGACTGGCAAGGTTTGCTGACACCACACAGGAGGACTTTTTTTTGTTTTTTTTTCTTTCTGGTCACAAGGGTCTCTGATACCTTTGTGTATGTTAGTGTCTCCCAGGGGAGAAGATAAGTATAATTAGCCTTGACCATGGATCCAAGATGACACCTCTTCAAGTTAGCCAGCACATCCTTACCCCAGTGGAAGAAAGACAAAAAGTCAGCCTCGTGGTGTAAACCTGTGCTTCAACTGGGTAACCGGACGATGCTCTGTTCCAGGATCCCACTTGAGAGAGCTTGAAGCCCTTTTCTGCCACCTCTCCTCCTTGTGGCTGTCACCTCTCTGCCATGTCCTCACTTTGAAAATGGTAGTGAGCACATAGCCCCCTTTAAAGGTCTGTAACCCATCTCTTCCCATACTACCAGCCCCATGACCTTGGACAAGTTGCTTAACCTCTCTGTGCCTTAGATTATTGTGTACAAAGTGGTAAGCTGAGGGATATCCAGAGCCTGAAAGACAGTAGGTGTTGGGTCTCTGTGAGCTCTTATCTACATCAAGTGCTTTGTGTATTCGCAAGTATAAGTCCTCATGTTACAGCCTCTGGGGGAGATGTAGGAATCTGTCCTTGCTTCCTCCATGTTCAGAATTCTCTTTCTTTCTCTGGCTCTTTCAGGAATGTGAGACTTATGAGAAGTGCTGCCCCAATGTGTGTGGGACCAAGAGCTGCGTGGCAGCCCGCTACATGGATGTGAAAGGAAAGAAGGGCCCTGTGGGTATGCCCAAGGAGGCCACATGTGACCATTTCATGTGTCTGCAGCAGGGCTCTGAGTGTGACATCTGGGACGGCCAGCCCGTGTGTAAGTGTAAAGATCGCTGTGAGAAGGAGCCCAGCTTCACCTGTGCCTCTGACGGCCTCACCTACTACAACCGCTGCTACATGGATGCCGAGGCCTGCTCCAAGGGCATCACATTGTCTGTGGTCACCTGCCGTTATCACTTTACCTGGCCCAATACCAGCCCCCCACCACCCGAGACCACAGTACATCCCACCACAGCCTCTCCAGAGACACTCGGGCTGGACATGGCAGCCCCGGCCCTGCTCAACCACCCTGTCCATCAGTCAGTCACCGTGGGTGAGACGGTGAGTTTCCTCTGTGATGTCGTAGGCCGGCCTCGGCCAGAGCTCACTTGGGAGAAACAGCTGGAGGACCGAGAGAATGTAGTCATGAGGCCCAACCATGTGCGTGGTAATGTGGTGGTCACCAACATTGCCCAGCTGGTCATCTATAACGCCCAGCCCCAGGATGCTGGCATATATACCTGTACGGCTCGGAATGTTGCTGGGGTCCTGAGGGCTGACTTCCCGTTGTCAGTCGTCAGGGGCGGTCAGGCCAGGGCCACCTCAGAGAGCAGCCTCAACGGCACGGCCTTCCCAGCAACTGAGTGCCTGAAGCCCCCAGACAGTGAGGACTGTGGAGAGGAGCAGACGCGCTGGCACTTCGATGCCCAGGCTAACAATTGCCTCACCTTCACCTTTGGCCACTGCCACCGTAATCTCAACCACTTTGAGACCTATGAGGCCTGCATGCTGGCTTGTATGAGTGGGCCATTGGCCACCTGCAGCCTGCCCACCCTACAGGGCCCCTGCAAAGCCTATGTGCCACGCTGGGCCTACAACAGCCAGACAGGCCTATGCCAGTCCTTCGTCTATGGCGGCTGTGAGGGCAACGGTAACAACTTTGAAAGTCGTGAGGCCTGTGAGGAGTCGTGTCCCTTCCCAAAGGGCAACCAGCATTGCCGGGCCTGCAAGCCACGGCAAAAGCTTGTCACCAGCTTCTGTCGGAGTGACTTTGTCATCCTGGGCAGGGTCCTCTGAGCTGACTGAGGAGCCTGACTCAGGCCGTGCCCTGGTGACCGTGGATGAGGTCCTGAAAGACGAGAAGATGGGCCTCAAGTTTCTGGGCCGGGAGCCGCTGGAAGTCACTCTGCTTCATGTAGACTGGACCTGTCCTTGCCCCAACGTGACAGTGGGCGAGACACCACTCATCATCATGGGGGAGGTGGAGGGTGGTATGGCGATGCTGAGACCCGATAGCTTTGTGGGTGCGTCGAGCACACGGCGGGTCAGGAAGCTCCGTGAGGTCATGCACAAGAAAACCTGTGACGTCCTCAAGGACTTCCTGGGCTTGCAATGAAGCCAGCCCAGCTACCCTGACCCTCCTCCGCCTACCCACCCCTGCCCTCAGTCAGCCACCCAGGTGAGATCATGTTAAACAGCCTTGGCTCGGGAAGAAACATCAGCTAGCAGGTGGGAAGAAAGCCACCGAAGTTATAGCGCCACCTATATGTCCTCTCTGCCTCTCCGTGTTCTCGCTTTGAAAATGGTAGTGAGCACATAGCCCCCTTTAAAGGTCTGTGGCCCATCTCTTCCCATACTACCAGCCCTGTGACCTTGGGCAAGTTGCTTAACCTCTCTGTGCCTTAGATTATTGTGTACAAAGTGAGAATAGTGGTTATACCCCTGAGCTTAGAAGAGAATGGTAAGCTAAAGGAAGTCCAGGAGCCTGACAGGTTCTTTGCATTCAATAAAATGTCCGTATCTTCCCTCCTCACTGCACCCTCCAACCCCATCGAGGCAAGGTTTCTCTGTGTAGCCTTGACTGTCCTGGAATTCACTCTGTAGACCAGGTTGGCCATGAACTCAGAGAGCCGCCTGCCTTTGCCTCCCGAGTCCTGGGATTAAAAGTGTGCACCACTACGACTGGCTAATAGGTCCCTATCTTTTTTTTTTTTTTTAGCTGAGAAGGGTTGGCAAAGGGAAGAAAGGGCACAAGTCAGTTGTTTCCTGTGGGAACTTCCCTTGGGCACCCTCATCCCTCTCTGCTGACCCACGCCCCTCTGCCCAGTCTCCTAGCCTGGGGTCAGGAGGAGACGTCATCTGTATTGTCAAATGGTTTAGCTTGTATAGGAGGTACGTGGTGAGAGATAAGAGGATCACTTAAGACAACTGCCCCCTGCCTCCTGCCCCACTACATCGCTGTAGTCAGAGACTACCCACATCAAAGGCTGTGAGCAGAGGGAAATCAGACCGTTCAACCTAGGCTCTAACTTATCCTAATGGAGGCTGCAGGGACGGCTGCCTTTGGTGGGGTCGGTTTGTGTCACCACATCAGGAGAATCCATGTTTCCTCTCCTTAGCTGCATTGGTTTGTTGGTTTGCTTCTGTTCATTTCAGCTCAGTGGACACTTCCTGGGTGCCAGGTGCTAGGACCATAGAGAGCTAATACTGCTCTACAGGCCGAGTCAGAAGGCAGTCCTGATTCTCGGCTCTCCCAGGAGCCAGTGGGTGATTGATTGTCAGCAGTCAGGCATTTCCATCTGATAGGCCAGGTACTTTCATGTGCCGTGGACTTCCTGGGAGAAGCCCAAAGATCTGTTTTTTGGTAGCAAGAGAAATAAAGAAGACAAAGGCAGGAGGAACAAGGGGCAGCCTAGGCATCAGAGCGGAGGTGGGCCCAGGGAGAATGAATATTGCTCGATGCTGCCATCTGGTGGTGCATATGGACACCTGTAGGGATCGGGAGAAAAGACCTATCTGGGTGGGGCCTGGAAGGGGCCTCTTGGGGATGGCAGCTCTGAGATCGCTTGTTTCTTCTGGTCCCAGCCACTCAGTCACTGTGGTAGAGGATTTAAAACCCCTCTGTCACCTCTGCTTCTGCCCTGTTCCCTCCTCAGCCCTTCATTCTGCCCACATCCCTCCAAAGGAAGCACTGTGGGATGCCCTAAAGTCTTTCCTCAAATATACGGAGGACAATACTAAATAAAATTTCATAGTGTCAACTGCTCTGCATGTGTGGCTCTTTTGGGAAGGTGAGGAAGAGGCTGTGATCACGGTATTGATTCTGGTGACCTTTTAGAAGGGAAGTCTGGCCGATGGTACCATATTTGGGCAGTGGAGGGACCCAGTAGATTTTCAGGTCCCCTGTGAAGTATGAGGCTCCTTAACCACACTCTGAAGAGTTTATGAAATAACCAGGAGAAAACCTAACCGAGAAGGCAGGGTGACTTTTCCACACTTGTCGGAAGGGCTAGGGCCCTGGTGTGTGGTCTAACTGCTCTATGGGGAACAATGGGGATCAGAGGCACAGACAAGATCCTCCTGCCTCTGATACTGTGGAGTTTAAGTGTGAAGGTGGGGGGGACAAGAGCAGGGCAGGCAGATGCTCAGCTGTGACTTCAAGGGACATCGGGAAGAGGCCTGCTCTCCAGCATCCTCAGGGTGCCTGAGTTCTGACAACATTGGCAGTAGTGCATTTGGCCCCAGGGAGACTTATTGCTGTTCCCCAGACCCAGTCAAGAGTGAGGAATCCATAGCATGTCTGACCCTCAACAGAGGCATCCCTCTCTTGCAGTTCCATGGGGTTCTCTGGGCCATACCCAAAAGAGGAATCCAAGCCAGACCCAGCCTAGCTTAGAGCATCGTCCTTCACCTATAGTAAAAGCTTGAGAAGGGGGCAGGAGCTTCAATTTCTAAGAGAAGAGGGGGCAGGTAGTGGGAAGGCCACACCATTAATGAAGGACACCAAGTAAGGAACTTAGCCGAGATGACATGAGTGATGGTCACTTCCTAACCCAGTCACGCATCCAGTGAGGGTGAGGTTTGTCACCTCACTCTGTCCATAGATGCCTGGAGACATTGCCTGGACCTGCGTCTAGACCACAATGTCCAACAAATGCTCTCAGAGCCCAAGGACAAGTGCCTCACCTCCCGCTTCAGTTCACTTATACAAAGAAGAGTCTAAACCCACAGTTAGGTCCCGTTTGCTGTTCTGTTCCCCTGGTAGAGAGAGAAATTAAGAGGAGGTTGACATCATAGAAACTACCTAGCCCATGAGACCAGGGAACACTAAGATCTAGATCTGCCTGTCTCTACCCTTCCTCCTTCTACAGGCATGCAGTTCTGCCTAGCTGTTGCTGTTGTTTTTAATATGACTGCTGGGATTTGAACTCAGGTCCTTGTGATTGCAAGCACTCTTACCTGCTGATTCATCTCCCTAGTTCTGCTCACCAAGATTTAATCCAACCTCCATCACTATCTGAACCTCTTCATGCCTAACCGTAGAGAGTAGTAAGAACGCTTACATCATGTTGCTGGTTTGCTGTTGTGTGTGTAGAGGCACACTCACATGCATGTTCATGTGTGTGAATGCAGGGACACTCGTACCACAGTGCATGTGTGGCAGTCAGAGGACGGCCTCAGGTGTCTGCCCTCCCCTTCCACCCGGGACTTGTTATACACCACACAGCTGGCCTGGAAGCTTCCAGAGACTCTCCATCTCCTAGCTCATCACAGGGACACTGGGATTGCAGATATTCACTACCTTGCGTCTGGCTTTATGTGAGTTCTAGACACTCACACTGAGGTCCTTGTGCTTAGGGGCAAGTGTTCACCACTGAACGCCTCCTCAGCCCTGGATTTGTTGTTTTGTTCCAGACAGAGTCTCTCAGTGCAGCACAAACTCACCTTGGCCTCACTCTGCAGTCCAGATCAGTCTCAAACTCATGATTCTTCTATTTCAGTCTCTCAAGTGCTGAGATTACAGGTTTGCTCCACTATAGCACATAGGTAGTCATAGCACTTAGAAAGACTTGGGATTTAACCCATTACCCTTGTAAGAACTAGAGCATAAACTAGAGTGGTCTGTTTACCCTCTGAAGCGCCCCAGGCTGGGATGGGCCCCAGGATCAAACACTATACCTCATTGTTCTGGGATTGGGCCTTGGCAGGCTCCTGATTATCAGAGAACATCTGAAACGAGCCCCTTTTGTGGGCTGATATTGAGCTCAGAAGCTCTGGGGCTCACTACGAGATGAATGCATGAGAAGCTGTGGCCATCTCTGACCTGCTGTGTGAGGTTGGTCTCTCTCTGGAAATACCACCTTGTCATTTCAGTCTCATCCTCCTGAGCCTTCATGCAATGGCCAACACCAAGCAGGCTACCAGGCTGGGCTAACCTGAGTTCCCAAAGCAGGGTTTCCAGCCTGTGGCAGTCACCCAGCTCAGTCTGCTAGACGTGCCCTCAATCCTGCTCTAGGACACAAGGAACCCAAAGTCACCTGTAGCAAGGCTGGTCTCATGCTTCCCTGCGTGCGGTGGAGCTCGCCCCTTGCCGTCTCGAGGCTGTATGGCTCTCCCTACCACTAGCCTGGTCCCCAGGCCTTTTTTTTTCTTTCTAATCTATTCAGGCTTGGCTGACACTAGACCAGAACTGTCCCCACCACCCCTAAGCAAGGCACTGTGGCTTTGTTTACCCTCCCCCACCCCAGCCTCCTAGGACACTCTGCTCTATTGTCTAGCCAGCTGCTCACTAATCTGATGTCACCCTCTGGACAGCAGCACCAGAAAGCCACCCAAGAGCTAGGACAAAGCCTAACTAGGGAAAGGGGACAGTAGTAACCCATAGGTATGTGGCTCTTTCTTTCAGCTGTGATCTCCAACTGCTCCGTTATGATAAATCGGACCAGCAGTTTACTGTGTGGCGGCACCAAGCGCCTTCTCCTGTGATCCACACTGAGATCCTGTGAGGCACAGTGACATTTTCTAGGTGAGGAAAAATAAAGCAAGAGTAATGGGAAGTTTACTTAGCCACGGCCAAAGCACAGGGCTACAGTTCCAGCACTTGGGAGTCAGAGGCAGGAGGATTCCAAGTACAAGGCCAGACTAGGCAAACAAAGCTCCATCTCAAAAACAAAGTTAAAACAAAAGAAAAATAAAGACAAAGAGTTTGGGGCTATGTCTCAGTTCAAGTATGAAGATCTGAGTTTGGATCCCCAGAACCATGTGAAAAAGCTGGGTACAACCTGTAGCCCTTGTGCAGGGGAGGTGAATTCAGGAGACTGGGGCCTTGCCCAGCCAGCCAGACTAGCTGAATATGTGAGCCCCGGGTTCAGGGAGAAATCTTGTTCCAAAAATATAGGTGGAGAGAGATGGTTCAGTGAGTAAAGGGATTTGCTGCCAAGCCTGGTGTCCCAGTTCAATCCTTAGGTTCCATACAGTAGAAAAAAGAAAACCTATCCCCACAAGTTGTACACAGATACACACACACACACACACACACACACACACACACACACACACACGAGCTCACGTGCCTGTACTGGCAGTGTCTGGCTCCAGCTGGCCAGCCTCTGGTGCATCACCCAAGGTCTGTTTACATCCTGGACACATGACGAGCTTCCAGCACACACAACTGCAGTCATGGCCTAGATTCCTGAGCCCAACATCAGCCTTATGCCTCCTCATCCTTCAGGAGGCAGCTCCTTGGGGGAAGCCTCTGCTGTCCCTAGGCAGCCTCAGCCTCTTCAAGTCTGGCATGCCTCTAGGCTGATGCTGACCCAAATCGGAGTAATGGCCAGGGGCTCCAGGAACACTGCGTCCCAGCTCAGAGCTCACAAGGGGGACTGGCTAGATGAATGCACGATCTGGGAGGAGGGCCATGAGGGGCCACTGCTTAGTTTGACTACCATGTGCTACAAATGGTCCCTCTGGGGTCTGTCTTCTCCTTAGCCCCACTCCTGTAGCTCCTCTTCCTCTTCTCATCTCACCTTCCCAAGGAGCTAGGGTGTCTCCTCCTCTCTAGGGAATGTGTGAGTAATGCAGGCGGGTAGTGGCAGGGCTCCTGGGTCCTATTCTTGGCTGTGCCCTCATTCTGGAATGTGCCCTGAGGTCAATTGACACTGCTCTCTCATGCTGTCAGGAGGAAGGAATAATAAGCTTCCAGGGGTACCTCCCAAGGAAGAGTGTGGGCAGGCAGGTGGCCATGCTGTCCTGACCTCTCTTCCCCTGCCCCCCACCCCCCATCTTAGGCTCTCAAGCCCCTTAATCTTTCTGCTTCAAGGTCAGGTTGGAGTCTCTCTTCATATCCCAAGTTAATCAAAGACAGAGAACCCTGACATCTAGATGTCTAACAGTAATGGCCACCTTTAAGCTCACTCACATGAAGGGAATACGGGACTCTGTTTCAGTGTGTACCAGCCCAGGCTAACCCAGAGGTGGGAACTTTTCCCAGCACACCACTGGTAAGGTGCTGGGTATCCCAACATACTGGGGTTACTGCTTCTTCTGAGTCTTGAGGAAACTTCAGAGCTCCGGCAGGATGAAGTTGTCACCATCTTGATTTTTTTTTCTGGTGTATGGGAAGGGACCTACGCAGTTCTGTCTAACAGGCAGCTGAGTGTGGTGGGTGGTGGCTGACGTGTGTCCTTTGTATGTGACAGTTAGGACCCAAGGCCTGAGTGAGAGAAGTAGGACCCATGGAGAGGGATAGATGCTCGCATGCCAGCAGTGGTGAGTCGTGTCCCTCACATACGCTGCCCAGCCCGTCCCTCACTGCTCTCGAAGTCTGACTAGACCAGTTGACTAGACTTGGAAGCACCTAGGAGTCACAGCTCTGGGCCCCCAAGAGGGAGTTGGGGGGATGTTTCCATAGAGGTTTAACTGAGGAAGAAAGATGCAGCCTGAAAGAGGGTGGCAATATTCCATGAGCTGGAATCCTAGACTAATATGAGAAAGGGAAAAAAGAAGCCCTGGGGAGATTGTTCAGTTGGCACAGTGTTTGTCTTGCAAGTATGAGGACCTCAGCTCGATGCCCAGGACCACCCCCCAACCCCCAGCACAAATCCAGCTGTGGTGATAAAGCTCCCAGTTCCAGCATGGAAGCACTAGAGACAGGTGTATCTTTGGGGCTTGCTGGCATTCCGGTCTAGCCTACTCGATGACTCCAAGCCAGTGAGAGATTTACCTTCTGAAGACTAACATCTGAGGTTGATGTGTGGTTTTCACATGTACATTACACACAACACACACACACACACACACACACACACACACACACGGAGTTTGTAAGGAGGAGAAAGCCAACTGAACACCAACATTCATTTCTTTCTGCTTCTTCACAGAAGATACAATGCAACTCATCACCTTACACTCCTGCCGCCGCCATCGCAGGGGCTGCCACCATCCCAGCCATGTTGAATTCTGTCCCTTCAAATCCTGAGGTGGACTGAGCCCTTTCTTCCTCAAGTTGCTCTAGTCAGGTATTTTTTTTTTCCTCACAGCAGATGGGTAGCTAAGGTCCAGCCTTCTTTAAGCTGGCATTATTTTATGACTTTGCTGTTTGCAGACCCCACCCTAATCTAGAGTCACCGGAAGGGAAAGATACTCTTGGATTCACTAACCCAAGGCCAGGCCGCTCAGGATGTTGGTAAGTAGTTGCTCAGTGGGTGAATGAATAAAGTGAGCCTTCTGTGAGTGAATAAAGTGAGCCTTCTGTGCCTTACGGAAAGCTGCTCACAGGTTGCTCCTGCTTTACATATGCTGAATTTGAGACACGAAATGTTCAAGGCGACTTCTCTCAGTTCATAGGGTTAAGGATGGAAGAGCCAATACTAAACCAGGCTGGTCTGACTTTAGCTATGCCCTTTCCAGGGTGGTACACATATTTCAACCACTTTGCTTAGATGCTAAGGCCCTCAGTGGTAGCTCCCCTCTTGACGATGCTTACCCAATGTTTCCATCTGGCCCTGGCTGGCCTCTGAGGGGACTGAGCCTTACGAAGGTTCATTCTTCAGCACCCAGAGTATTGAGTCCACGTGAATGAGCTCAGAAGGAACACGGTTTAAAATGTAATTCTTCAGTCACGTTGAGCGCATCTCAGGTGCTACGGTAGTGGCACTACCATATTGTGTGACACAGACAAAATCCTCCTGGGTGATCTACGTACCCAGCACAGCCCTGTCCTGAGCTAAAAAGCAGAATCATTTTCTCTGGCAGAGGACTCATGTAAGGGGTGTGAGCATCTCTAGTGTTCCTTAATGCTATGCGTTTCTCTTGCCAAGGACTCTAGGGGTTTCTATTTTTAGCCATCTGCTGGTATGTGGTCCTATGGTCTCAGAGCCAACAATACTATAGACTCTCTAATCACTGTAAGTAGGCCCTAGCTTCAGCCTCCAGATCCTCATGTCTTTTCTCCCAGAAGGCTTACAAACCTTCAGGTAAATGAGATTCAATATCCCAGAGTTCTTGAAGAGGTAGAAAAGTCAGTACATATACACACACTTGTACATGTGGATAGACACACACCACACACACACACCACATATACCACACACCACACACACACACATCACTGTCAGGTAAAAGTGAGTCTACCAAAATGTGAGCTAATTATAGCAGAGAGAGACTGCTGATTGGTAGGAACTAGAGACTCAGCCCTTCCAGGGAATGCCACCATGCCTGTGACAGCTGCCACCTCCCAAGCAGGTTGACAGCAGGTCCGTTCTGGGCATACTTTCAGAGACACCCATGCTGCCCTGTCATTTTGTTTCTTGTGGGGACATCCTGACTAAAGTCTAAGAATTGCTTTATTTGCGGTCATTGCTTTTGTAATTGTACTGCTTAAGACTTTAAAGAGGTACCAAGCCAGGCTGTAATCACAGCTACTCATGAGGTCCAGGCAGGACTACAAGTTCAAAGCCTGCCTGGGATAGAGTGAGCTCAAAGCCTGCTGGGACAGCTTCGAAAGACCATGTCTCAATATAAAAAAGGAAAAAGGGGCCAGCAAAATGGCTCAGTGGGTAAAGGCGCTTGCAACCAAGCCTGATCCCTAGGCCCCACAAGGTAGACAGGGAAAAAAGACACCTTACAATTGTCCTCTGACCTCCATACGTGTGTCCCTTACAAAATAAATTAGAGTCTAGTTTAAAAAAAAAAACATAAAAAAAGAGTAATACACGTGAGATGCCTCAGTATCTGTCATGAATTAATTAGTAAAAGAATAAATAAATAAACAAACAAAGAAGATATTTGAGCTTTAGGGTCCTCAGGCTCCCTTGCTGCCCACAGTGGCTACCAGCAAGCAAAGGTCAAGGTTAGGAGGGAGCATTTGTTCCTGGCACAGACTGACTGGCCTCAGCTTTGTGGCTGTGGGTAAGTGACCCTCTCTGCCTCGGCATCTTTGTCTGTAAACAGCATAATAATAGGAGTGGAACTGCCCTGCAAAAGCTGGCTGTCCTGGGGCTGGTTGCTCCAGTTGGTTGGGAATAACTGCTTCTGCCGATGGCTAGAACAGAGAACAGAGGAGAATGGCTCCCTGCCCACAGTTACCTTGGAGAACAAAAGGAGAGTAAATGTCATCTCCTTTGTCGGCAGGGAAGGGTCCAGGAGGAGGGTGGCTGGGGAAAAGAAGTAGGGGGGAAGGGTAGGGAAAAGAAAAGAAATAGAGAAAACCCCACCCTATCCGGCCATGAACACTGGCTTGGGCAGCTGATAGCCCGATAAGCAGAGGTGGAGCAACAAGATGAGCAAAGCCCGGAAGCCCAGGGCCTCTAGAGAGACCCCTTAGTCCATTTCTGTACCCTTCATTCCCAGCCCCAGTGCCTAGGATCAGGGAGCCGGCTCCCACTGACTTCTTTCAAGGACCATACACCTTCTCTCTTTATCCCAGTACACATGAAGCAATGAAGTAAATGTGGCACGAGGCTCACAGTCCTGCTATAATCAAGAACAGACTCAAAGCTATCTTTCTCTCTCTTCAGGACACAGTATGGTTCTAATAAGAGAAGCTGGTGTTTGTGAATGAGCAGAACCCGTCACCAGTGATACACAGAAGGTGACCCAGCTCTGTCCTGGGCCTCCGCTGAGGTGGATCTCTTTGACCAATTAAATGCCTTGGTGACAGATTTGTTTCCATGACTGAGGGTGAACAGCACTTAATGTGTGCTCCACGTGCATTATGTCTTTAAGTGTTTGTAGCCCTGTGAGGTGTGTGTTAGTCACCTCCACCTAATCATCTCCTCATTTCAGAGATGATGAAGCACGTTCAGGGAGGCGGAACGATCTGCCCAGGTCCCTGAGGGAACAGAGACGAAGCCTGGCTAGGCCCCCATGACTCTGAAGCCTATACATTTAGCCACATGCATAATAGCCTTCACCATAGATCAGGAATAGAGATGGATGGCTCCATCTAGCCGTGGCTATCTCTCTGATCATAAGCCTTTCCTCCCAGATTTTTCAGGAAAAACCAAGGTTAGCTTGACCTCCCTGGGTTTAAGTTATATTGCCTGATATTTATATATCGAATATGCTCCAACAAGTAACATTTCCAATATTCCTTCAGAGAGGAAATGTAGGTCTAAATAGATTTGGCTGACAGTGCACAGCTACTAGGATGAGTTTGGGGTGCAGTCTCCAGTCTAACCCCCACACCCCTCGCAGCTTGTCTGAGAACACTAGCAGTAATGTAATCTGGAGACTTCCTCAAGCATTTCGAATTTTTGGTTTTTGAGACAGGGTTTCCTTGTGTAGGCCAGGCTGGCCTCAAACTCAGAGATCCACCTGCCTCTGCCTCCAAGTGCTGGGATTAAAGGTGTGAGCCACCACTGCTGCCAACAGGCAGCACTCCTTGCATTCTTACAGAACACTCTACAAAGAGCTTTAGTGTTACTAGGAAGATCTGAACACTCATCCCTTCCTGTAAGTTTGGCCTGAGACCTGGAGCAGACCCTTGTTCTTTCTATGCCAACAGAGGCTCCGTGTGGTCAGAGCAGCCATGCTCTCCACACTGTCTCAGGTGCACGGGAAAGCGCGGCCAGCTTGTGGTGGTATTTTTGGCAGACCACAGAAGATGCTAAGGAAAGCCTGCAGAAGTCATCCAAAGGGGGAAGAGTTATATGGGGCTAATTTCTGTAAAAGTTTATATAAAATCCTACCTCCAAAGCTTGTGGGGGGTTTGTTTGTTTCTTTCTTTTTTTTTTTTTTTTTTTGGTTTTTTTCGAGACAGGGTTTCTCTGTGTAGCCCGGGCTGACCTGGAACTCACTCTGTAGACCAGGCTGGCCTCGAACTCAGAAATCCGCCTGCCTCTGCCTCCCAAGTGCTGGGATTAAAGGCGTGCGCCACCACCGCCCGGCGCTTGTTTCTTATTTTTGACACAGAGTGTCACCATGTATCATCAGGCTTTTCCAGAGACATGCTCCACCATGTCCAGCCCCAAACCTCATTCTCTCTTCCTTCCTTCCTTCCTTCCTTCCTTCCTTCCTTCCTTCCTTCCTTCCTTCCTTCTTTCCTTCCTTCCTTCCTTCCTTCCTTCCTTTTGTCCTTCCTTCCTTTTGTCCTTCCTTCCTTCCTTTTGTCCTTCCTTCCTTCCTTTCTTCCTTCCTTCTGTCTGTCCTTCCTTCCTTTCTTCCTTCCTTCCTTCCTTCCTTCCTTCCTTCCTTCCTTCCTTCCTTCCTTCCTTTCTTTCTTTCTTTCATTTGTTCTTTCATTCTTTCTTTTCTTCTCCTTCTTTTCTCCTCCTTCTAATTTTTCCTTCTCTTCTTCCTCCTCCTCCTCTTCCTCTTCCTCCTCTTTTTCTCGCTCTTTTTGACAGTGACTCATATAACCCTGACTGGCTTCAAAATCCTCATGTAGCTGAGGATGACCTTGAACTCCTGTCTAACCCGTGCTGGATGTATAGACCTGTGTTACCAGGCCTAGATTAATGAGATACCAGGGATCAAGGACAGAGAGCCTCACACATGCAAGGCGAGCGCTCTACTCATACGTCTCCTCCGCCCTCAAAGTCTCATTCTTTGATTGGTGCCCCAACTGAAAACTACCTTAGGCATCCGGCAAACAACCTGGACAGGGCAAAACAGTTGAACTTCATAAAGATTTGCTTCCTACACTGGGGCAGGGTGTGGTGCTGAGGATGCGGGGGAGGTTCTGAGTTTGTGCAATGGACACACTTTCCACTAATGTGGACTTCTGGAAGGGTGGAACCTTGTACAAACACTGACTGTCACAAAACTCATACAAAAGGTAGGAATCAAGCAAGATGACCCCTAGAGGGAGCCTCTTGCCTGAGGAGGTTTCCAGGCTCCTCAGAAACGGAAACCTGGTCTTGAAAGGCTGGAATCAGAGCCTCAGCTCTTACACAACCCACTCCCACCCTTGTTACTGCTGCTCTGCCCTTGAACCTCCAACCTGCCCTCTGCGTCCCACCTCCAGGTTTGCTGAATAAGAAAGTTCTAAACCATCTTTCTTTTACAGGGATTCCATACAAAGCTTGGAACAGTGTGTGTGTGTGTGTGTGTGTGTGTGTGTGAAGGAGGTTAAACGTTTCTAAGTTCAAAGGCAGTCTTCAAGGAGCAGTAGAATTTTGTGTTTTGACTCCCTCCACCTCTCTCCCAAGGTCAGCGGCATGTATTCCTTTTATTGTCCACACACCAGGTGACAAGGAACCGTGTCCAAGTCCTTTCCGTTCCTCTCGTTCCTCTGCAGGAACTGGGTAATGGAGGGGACCCAGGTTTCCCAGCGAACACTTGGTGACCCCTTCAGTACGACTTAACTATTCCTCCTGGTCTACAGCTTCTCAGAGCTGCACGGTTTCTGTGTGTGTCACACTTCCAGTGTGACCTGGGACAATGACTGGGCTTTGCGCACTAACTTCTGCTAGACTACAGCTTCATGAAAGGTGGCAAATGTTCTGTGTGTATGGCTATCACCAGCAGGTCCTGACCCACCAGATGGCTTCCAGAATTCATTTCTCCAGTGGATATATTGACTGGCTGTCCCATCGTTTCTTGTCTAAGCAAGAATCTAGGAACCAGAGTGAAGTTCTGAGCCTATAGGAGCCATATGAGTTGATACAGCTAGTGAAGACCAGGACCAAAGACTTCAGAATGTAAAGCTTGTTACTGCTTCTCAAGCTGACTAGCCGGAGAGCAGGAGTGATGTCATCTGTCATCCAGCATGACTAGCTCTTGGCTTGTAAGCAATGCCTGGCAAAGGCTGATGTGAAAACCAGTTTGGGGTTGCCCGACATGTATGGGAGAGGGAAATTTGGGAAAGTCTATTTTATATGACCTTCTACCTAAGTTTTTATTGTTGTTTGTGGGCATTGGGGGTTTTGTTGTGGTGGTAGTGGTGGGGTTTTTTGTTTGTTTGTTTTTGGTCTGTTTTGTGGAGTTCTTTTGCTTTTTGAGACAGAGATTCATGTGGCCCTCAAACTCTCCATGTAGCTGAAGATAATCTTGAATTTTTGTTACTACTGTTTTCACCTCCCAAGTGCTAGGATTATAGGCATGTAGCACCATGCCCAGTTTATGTGGTACTTTGATCTTGGACTTCCCATATGTGAGTTAGGCACACACTCTACCTCAGCTTGGATGGGTTTTTTGTTTTTTATTGTATTTGGGTATGTGGGTATACACACGTATGTATAGTATATATGTGTGTGTACATTTGTGTGTTCTCACAGAAATCAGAGAAGGATATGAGGTGTCCTCCTGTAAAGGGTAGTTTCACTATAAAGTTGACCTATTAGCTGGGTGTGGTGGCACACGACTTTAGTTCCAGCACTTGGGAGGCAGAGGCAGGTGGATTTGTGAGTTCAAGATCAGCCTGGTCTACAGAGTGAGTTCCAAGACAGCCACAGATACATAGAGAACTCTGTCTTGAAAAACTGGTAGGTAGGTTGGTAGGTAGGTAAGTAGGTAGATGGGTTTGAGGGGGTGGGTGGATGGATGGATGGATAGGTAGATGGATAGATAGATAGAGTTGACCTATTGAGGGCAACCACTGTAAGAAAGGGTTACAAAATAGAATCCCACAGCTCAAAGCCAGCTCTCTTGTGGCTCTGTCACAAGCTCTTTGTCTCCATTTCTTCATCTGAAAAGGAGAAGTGGTACAAGTCCACAGGCGTGTTCCATAGAGATTGAAATGAGTTAAAACGCATAGGAGCTTAGAGCAGGGTCGAGACAGTGTAAGCACTGACTATTACGAGTGCCCAGCTTCTGAGGTTGATTGTCTCTTCTGGAGCCTCAAAGACTTTGTGATTGTGGCAAATCAATATTGACAAGGAACATGTCTTACATGTTCCTTCCTACTGTCCTTCAAACGGGGGGGGGGGGAGAGGGGGAGGGGGACACAGACACGTGTCTCAGACCTTCCAAAAAGCCTCTGTTATAAGGGATCTCTAGTCAGGTCCCAGGGCAGTGTGGACAACACTTTTCTCAGGCTACCACTCATTGCTCCCAGACCTGGAGGGCAGAGACAGGATTCACACCTGTCACTTGGCCTGAAGGATGCTCTGCCTCTCTTATATAAGACCCTAAAGTCTGGGCGTGGCAGCACACACCCGTATCTTCAGCACTTAGGATGTGGAGGCTGGAAGATCGGATCAGGAGTTTAAGGCCATCTTTGGCCTTATAGCAAATTTGAGGCCAACTGACCTCAAAAAACAAAAACAAAATGAAATCAAACAACAAAAATCTCCTAAAAAACAAAACAACACAACAAACAAAACAAAAAAGCCACAGATTTCTTCGCATTATTCCCACCTCCCTTTCCACCACACACACACAAATGCTTTCTTCTCTTCTTTTGATCTTGTGGAAGACTCAGAAAAACATAGTCTTTCTGAGTTTCCTCAGATGAAAACTATGTTGTTCTTGGTCTTTGGTTAAGGATCCCCTGGTGCCACCTTAGTTTCTAGAAAGGCTGGGGCCCTGTAGGTATCTTAAGCTATATGGAAATAGCTCAGCCATCCCTACGGCATTGCCTGGAAGGAGGAAAGAATTAGCAGAAAGTAAGTCACTGGGGCTGCACAGAACCCCAGAACAGTGGGTAGCTTACAAAGCAAGGAGGGAAAATGTAGGCCCTGGGGAAGATGTAGACAAATGGTGTGTCATATGTGGAAAATCGAGGTGAGGAAGAACGGGAATGCTCATTCCAAAATACGGCAAATCCTTACACAAAATGAAGGGATGGGTGGTAGGAGACTGGCAAGGAGCCATCTGGAAGGGCATTTCTGTTTGCTGCAAAAAAGTAAAAGGCTAGTTCTAGCATGCTGAGCCTGTGTCACCCACTGGAATCTGAATCTGGACCCTGTGCTAACATGGGTATGTATGGCCTTATTATTTCGTGTGTGTGTGCGTGTGTGTGCATGTGTGTATGTATATGTGTATGTGTGTGTGTGCATGTGTATGTGTGTATGTGCATGTGTGGGCACGAACATATGTGTGTGCTTTCGGGCACATGCATGTGCGCATACATGCATGTATGTGGGACACAGCTGAGGCTGTTCTTGAAGGCCTGATCCTCCAGCTTCCACCTACCAAAGGCATGTCGCCATGCCCACTATGATACCATTTATTTTGAATTTATTTTTTTTTTTACTTATTCACTTTACATACCACTCACTGCTACCTCCTAGTGATCCCATTTCTTTTCTCTTATCAATATAGAAACCAGACTAGACTGGTACATGTCCATGTTTGTGACACTGTGTGGTCTAAAGGAATTATGAATTAATGTGTTTGATGTGTACATATATGTATGGCATATATAGATGTGTGTGTGAATGTAATGAGTATGTGTGATGTATATATACTTGTATATATATATATATATATATATATATATATATATATATATACATCTGTGTATGCTGAACCCAAGAAGGATATCAGGTGTCTTTTTTTTTTTTTTTCCTTTTTAAAGTTTTATTTTTTGTAGATGAGTACACTGTAGCTGTCTTCAGACACACCAGAAGAGAGCATCGGATTCCATTACAGATGGTTGTGAGCCACCATGTGGTTGCTGGGAATTGAACTCAGGACCTCTGGAAGAGCAACCAATGCTCCTAACCACTGAGCCATCTCTCCAGCCCCATCAGGTGTCCTTTGAGACAGAGTCTTTCACTAAACCTGAAGCTAGGCTGGTGGCCAGCAAGCACCAGTGATCGTCCTGACTCCGCCCCACGGTGTTGGTGATCTACGGTGTATGTGGCTGTGTGTCAGGCTTGAGTGGCTTCTGGAATTCCAGGTCCTTCTGTTTATGCAACACAAGCTCTTATCCATTAAGCTGTCTCCAGCCTTGGGAAATTGTTTTAGTCAGAGTCTGGTTTTAGGGGGATAACACAATCTATCCTTCACACTCCAGAAGAGGCTATGGTAGCTCATTTTCTGGGCCCTCCCAACAGTGCTAAGGAAGAAAATGACCCTCAAGAACCACAACAGGACATCTGGAGCACTGGTGTGGAGAGATGGCTGCAACATTACGGCTGAAAAGGAAGGTTATGTTTGACTTTAAGGTTGTGGTGGTGGTTCGTTTGTTTTTTTTTAAAAAAAAAATAAATAAAATAATGTCTAGTTCTAAGCGGCTTTCCCACAATTATTTTTGCAACATTTGAGGAGTATATAGGCAGAAGGGATGCAACCCACAGTATGTGCCAAGGTTTGTCTAAAAATATTGTACACCTGTTCTGTGTTCTGAACACTGGTCATATTTTGTCAGTGAAGTAAGTCCTCATAACGCCTGGAGGAATGTATTTTTCCTTCCAAGTCCTCAGTGTTTTTTCCCTTCTGGAAAGCAAACCTCCTCTCCTTTTCTACCTGCACTACGATACAGCGAGAACCATTATCCATCTGGTGTGCCCATCACTAGAGCTGTTTCTAACCACTCCTATCCATGGACCAGTATGGATTAAATAGAAACAACTATCGTAATTTCTTTTTCATGGCAGCATGGACACTTTGATTTAACAACCATTTTCAGCTGTCCCCAGAAGGCATATCATCTAGAGTCCTGAGTTTAAATCAGTTTATCAACCAAGGAGTGCTAAACATGGGTTCCTCTCTGTGTTTCCAAACTGAAAACACAAACCTCACAATGTTTATTAAGATGTGAATGGAATAGCACTTACGGTGTTGAGAGGCTTTTGATTCTTTGCCAATAACTGACTATACAAGGTGCTGATGTTAAGAAGAGAGCCAAGCATGGTGGCCTCGTGCCTATAGTCCCGCATGTAGGAGGTAGGTAGAGGCAGAAGAATCACCACAAGTTCAAAGTCAACCTAGTCCACAAGGAGTTCCAGGTCAGCCAGGGCAGTGAAGTGACACTCCGTCTCAGAAACCCCAAAACCAAACCAACCGCCAAGCAACTAGCTAACAAGGCAGGTTTTCATTAGGTTCTCTGATTCCATAGGGAAGCAAACATGGCTAAAGTTATGGACTTTGTGGCTTCTAAAAATAGGAGAACCTTTAAGTACATATGGTCTATCAGTTCACTGACTGCTGTCTGCCTGTCAGTCTCTTTGCATCTTAGGTTCCTCAATTGTAGCCATGAACGCAAGATCCTTCAACTCCAGGGGCCCAAGTGCTGGAGTGCTAAATTGCAAGTGCATGCCATCTACAATCGATTTTCTGACTTTTCTTTCTTTAAAGCTATGATGTCATGTAATATAGATTGGTCTTCATCTTGCTGTGTAGCCAAGGATGAGCCTCCTGCGCCACCTCTCCAAAGTGCTTGCTTAGGCTGCAGGTATCCACCAGCACTCTCAGCTCTTCTATTGGCAAAGTGATGACTTCTCACATTCCCAGTCATGTTCCAGTCACTGTGCCCCCTTTCACACAGCCATGTGTGCTAAGTGACTCAAGGTGATTAAGTAATTAGTAGTCTTTAGACACAAACTGCCTCCTGATTGAATGTTTCTTTTGAATGTTTGCTCAACTGTGAGATCTTACAGTTCCAACAGAGGATCCTTCTAAAATATAAAGTCTTCTGTAATCCCAGTACCCAAGAGGCTGAAGCAAAAGGAGTGGGAGTTTGAGTCCAGCCTGGGCTAAGGAGTGGGAGTTTGAGTCCAGCCTGGGCTACATAGCCAGACCCCCAAATCTAGGTTGGTGAGATGGCTCAAAGGGTAAAATGATGACCGAGTTTGATCCCTGGAGCCTACATAAAGGTAGAAGGAGGGATCTGACTCCACAAAGCTGCCCTTTGACCCCCCTCCCACACACATACATACCATCACAGACATCATCAGACACAGACACAGACACAGACACAGACACACAGACACACGCACACACACATACACACAAAGTCATGTCTTACAAAGGTTTGCTACAGGAAGCTCTTTAATAATAGTAATTAATAGTAATGGTAATTTACAAACCAATGAATGACAGGTGCTAGTACGTATTATTGAAGATTACTTTGGAAAGTTATTTTGCCATTCCTCAGAGTATTTATCAATAAGCACAGGTAAGGAATGAAATTAGCCTCTGAGAACTGGGCATAATGGCACACACCTGTAATACCATCATCAGGAGGCAGAGGCAGGCAGATTTCTGTGAGTTCAAGGACAAAGCAAGTCTAGGACAACCAGGACTATTACACAGAGAAACTCCATCCCAAAACGAAAGAAGATAGCTTCAGAGGTCAGTGGGTTTTAGAAGTAGCATCACAGTAAATCTACCTGCTTAAGCACAGGGAAATCACACGATGCTTCTAAATTGAGAAAAGAGGGCTGGAGAGACAGAGCAGAAGCTAAGAGTCTATGCTCTGCAGTTTTAAAATACTTTGTATCTTTCGAAAAGCATCACCTGGACCTCTGAGCATGGTGCTACCATCTGAATACAGTATCTCTTCAAAGTCCATCTGTTAAAAGCCTTTGTCTTCAGTGCAGCCCATTTGGGAGACTCTATGGGTCTTTAAGAGGTGGAGTGCATGGGAAGTCCTTAGATCCTTGAAGTTGGACCCTTGAAAGGGCTCATGGGACTCTCTTAACTCCTGATCCCCCTGCCTACACCTCCCAAATGCTGAGATTACAGGCATGTGCCACTATGCCCAATTTAACTGTTTCTCAGTTAATAGCCTTAATAATAAATAATAAAAAAAACCTGATGGATACACACAGCTAAATGCCTTCTGCTAGAGTCTTCGTTTTAACACTTTTGTAAGAACTCCATGTCATGTGTCTGGTATGTCAAAAATAGGTATATTCTCTTGACTTCAAATAACAGTATCAATGAATCAGAGGGAATACAGCTTAGTATTTAAAGGCATGAACCCTGCCATGACCACCTGAGTCTGAGTCCCAAGTGTGTCACTCACTAGCCATGCAGCCCTGGGCTAAGCTTTTTGTGCTTGAGTCTCTTTCCCACCCCACCCCCACCCCCACCCCACACGGTTCCTAAACTGGGTTAGAACTGTGCTTGGCACACAGAAAGTACTATCGAAGTATTTAACTGCATCATTTAAAAGGGTTTTTAAACTGCCTTCAACAAACACAAGTGCTTGTCTTTTCCAGTTGCATGCCCTGATATTGATTCTAGATCTTTCCAAAAGAGGAAAAGACTTTCCAAGTATAAACTACAGAAACTAAAGAAATCTGGTCTCCGGTGACCTCCAGCACACTGAGCAATGTCCTGGCTCTTACTCAGCAGTGACAATTTTGTGCAGCCTTCTATGGAGGATGTTTCCCTCATCTGTTCCTATACTGTTCCCAGCTTCTGTCAGAGGCACACATTGCAGCCAGCCAAGGGTAGAAAGACTTCTTTATCTGTGGCTTTTGCACCTATGAATTTACCACCTACAAGCAGAAACTACTTGAAAACCTTTGTCTTTATTCAATATGTATACTTTCATCATATTCCCTAAACAATATAGCATAGCAGATATTTATATAGCATTTGCATTATATTAGATATTATAAACAATCTAGAAATTATTTAAAGTATATGGGACAGTGTGCATGGGGCATATGCAAATATCACACAACCTATATTAGGGCTTTGAGCATCCCCAGATTTTGGAATCTGCTGAGGTCCTGAAGCCTCAGGGTATCCTCAGGGATACCAAGTGACAACTGTATAATTTATATTTCATGACCATGATAGTTTGTTTGTATGGGGAACAGGCACGGAGGAGGAATGTCTCCAACAAGCATTTTAACTTCATCATTCTAAGTATGACCAAAAAATGTATTTCAGCCGGGCGGTGGTGGCGCACACCTTTAATCCCAGCACTCCGGAGGCAGAGGCAGGTGGATTTCTGAGTTCGAGGCTAGCCTGGTCTACAGAGTGAGTTCCAGGACAGCTCGGGCTACACAGAGAAACCCCTGACTCGAAAAACCAAAAACCAAAAACAAAAAACAAAAACAAAAACAAAAAAAAAAAAAAAAAAATCATTTTCTATATTATAGTAACTGTATGTTACAATGACTTTATTATTTATTTATTTATTTATTTATTTATTTATTTATTTATTTATTTATTTATTTATTTTATTTATGGTTTCCCTGAGTAGACCTGGCTGTCCTGGAACTCACTGGCCTCAAACTCAGAGATCAGTCTGCTTCTGCCTCCTGAGTGCTGGGATAAAAGGCATTCATTACCAACAAGTCAGGCTCTTGGTGACTTATTTTTAAATAACCCAAGTCCTGAAGGTTCCATTAAAATCAGTTAGGATGGAGGTACTTGAGCATCTCTGTGAATGAATGGACACCAGCACACATTTAGAAAAACATCTTCAACGCCAGGGTAACTTTAGCTTTCCCCTCCAAAGGCAAGTTAACTTATCCCAACAGAGAAACGTTGTTGGCCATATCAGATGTGTCTTGACTGCAGAAGGTCTGTGCCTTGTGTGGTGGTCACCTGTAACCCCAGCACTTGGGAGGCAGAGGCAGGAGGATCGGGGGCTCAAGGTGATCATGAGCTATAAAATGAAGTGGAGGCCGGTCTGAGCTATTTAAGATCTTGCTTCAAAAAAAAAAAAAAAAAAAAAAATGTTTTTCCTGGATGTTAGGCACTGGTAGTGGGATGCACTCAACTCTGAAGCTACCATTTCCCCTCCCAGGCAGAATGCAACCTGGACAGCTCGTCCTACATTAGGGTTGGGCATGCAGAGGCTGTTACAAGAGCTATAGCTACTGGAGCTGAAAAGACGGACAAGACCTAGAAAAATAACTTCTCAAACTGTAAGTCAGACAGTCTTCCCACAGAAGACCCAAAGCAGATGACAGCAGGGAGAAAACGGACTGGGGATTAAGACATAAGCTTTTCTAAATGTGCTAGACACAAGTTCCTTTAAGAGAATTTCCATTCCTAGCAAGGAAAAAAAGAAAGCATGCAGAAACAGGGCCTTTGTTAATTCTCTTAAAATAACCAAATCAAGTTTTTTCTGAAGACAATCAAGATAAAAATTAATCTGTCTCAAGTCAACATGAATGTACGAAGATGACCTTTCTCTAAGAGCTGAGCAATTCATGGAGTCTTACACATTCTTTTGTCTTTGTTAAGCTGCCTTATCCTGATGTTTTGAAAAATGTGTTAATGCTAGCTTTTTGTTCCAAGTTGAAGCTATGATAACTTCATGGATTTCTGTCACCTAGTGTTTTAACTACTGTTGCTATCCAAGCTTTGATCCCAAAAGCTCAGAATGGGTGACCTGGGCAGTGTGAGGCTCCACTCTATACTCCAATACTTTCTTCAGAGCCTCATTCTGAGGGACAAAGGCCTCACCATGGAGTACAAGGGGGCAGCTTCCTTCTGTTATTTCAGTGCCTGTTGCCTTAAAACTTTTATTGCTCTAGACAGCTTGGGTGACAAAAGGCTTTTGTAGGCTTGTATCTAAAACTCTCATTTCACTTTGTATCCCAGACAGTGCTGGTGCCTTACTATAAAAGTGGGGCCATTCAGTTCAGTTCAAGACAATTTTCTCACCAATATTCTATCACATAGCAGCAAACATTTAAACAGGAAAATGACTTGTCTTAAAGATTTTGTTTTCCTTTAAAAGACAGGGTCTTATTTATGTAGCTCCAGCTGGCCTGGAACTAAGTCTGCCTCAAGTGCTGGGATTAAAGACATTTGTCACCACACCTGCCATTTTAATGGTGTTTTAACTCATCAGGCAAAAAAAAAAAAAAAAAAAAAAAAAAGAAAGAAAGAAAAAGAAAACCAATTATAAAAACCCTCACAAGATTCAACAATTTCAGGCATCATCAGTAACTAATAAGTTAAAGCCCCTAACTAGGCTGGATACCATCCTCCCCTGCCCAAAAAGTAACAATATGTAAATGTTTTACTGGGAAAAGAAACAAACTAATATTTTAGCAACTTTCCCAACTATGGATGGGTTTAATCCAAAATTCTAGCTACAGACAATGGCTGAACTTAAAGGTGAAGGGTTTTCTAGCATCTCTGAGTTCCTTCTCACATTTCAAATAGATGCTGACAGATTACATGACTTCCTCCCATCACCTGGCTCTCTCCTAGATGCATGCTGGGAGTAGAGGCATCCATGTACCACTTATGTTTACAGGATGCTGGGGATCAAACCCATGGCTTTCTGCTTTTGAGGCAAACACTCTACCAAGCACCACCCCAGCTCTGACAAAGAGCAGAGTCCTGCCTTCCATTATTCCTTTTGTGACTCGGTAAGTTGCATCTTTCTTCTTCTTCATGAGCACAGACTTTTAGCAAAGACTTAAAACAAAGACCACAGGATAGGCATTTTTAATTTTAAAGAATTTTAATACAAACTTAATATAAACTATTTCAGTCCCTCTTAACATGTAAGACACTGACTCAAAATACTTTTATACCGTGTTTTCAAGTATTGCACAATATAGGTACAAAATTAATATTTACGATTACATTTTCTTCCATAATATATAGCAAAAATCTTTAAACCTTTAACAGAAAATACATTTTTTTGAAAAAGCAAATATTCGTACATTTTAATTCCACCACTAAAGGAATATCCTGTACACAATTTTCAGAATAGTTGATGTCTTTAAGATGGATATTTTACAATTTCAGTAAAAAAAATACAACATGAAGCTGCTGTCACAGATCACTGTAGTAAAAAGATAGAAATGCAATACCGTGTCGTAGAAACAATATATATATATCCTCTGATAGTTTACAAACTTCGTACTAAATTAAATTATACAATTAGAAAAGACCAATAAACCCACTTATTAGTGCCAATTTTTTATAAAAAAAAAAAAAAAAAAAAAATCAGCCATGTCCTTGCTATATCTTAAATACTGTAAGAGGCCATATCTGAAAGTATACTTTAAAATATACAGTCAGTATAAAATAACTTTGTGCTTGGTTGGCAAATGAAAAATGATGCATGTTTTATTTTGTAACCAAGCTTGAATGTATCCTTACTATAAGCTTAAAAAAAAAAATCTCAAGGAGGCAAAAAAAAAAAAAAAGTTTCCCCCTTGGGCCGATGCACTTTAACTTGTTCGACACATGTTCTCTCTTTTGTTTTGTTTTTTGTTTTTGTTTTAGTTAGCCATAACAGGCTGGAATTGCTGGTTAGAATACTGCATGTTATTTAAGCTAAAATTCAAGCCGTCTACGAAAGACTTCTCGTTGAGGCCTCCGTAGGCCGCAAACACATCAAAGGCATTACTGTACTGGAGGGGACTGAGGTTAAGGGGGCTGTCACCTGGGAACATTCCATTGGTACTACTACCTTGACCCTGCATGTTAGGAAAAATAAATTCCTTGGCATTGGGAGAAAGAGCAGAGGTTTGCTGCGGCTGCTGCTGCTGCTGTGGAGGTGGAGGCGGAGGCGGTGGCTGGGACGGCTGCTGCTGCGGCTGCGGCTGCTGCTGCTGCTGGCTGCCCAGGCCCAGCCCATACAGAGAGTGCATTGAGGAAGAGATGGCTTTCTGCTTCAGGAGGTCGTTCACATTCACATTCAGGCCCAGGTGGATCGGAGAAGTGCGCGCTACCTTGCTGCTGCGGCCACTGTTCTTCATTTTGGTGGAGCCAAACTTGGTGGCAGCAAAAGTGGCAGTGGTAAAGGTTAAAGGCTGAGTGGACCGGGGCATGAAGGTGGGGCTGACAGCAGCAGAGTGGCCAAAGGGAGGCGAGGGAGAGCTGGACACAGAGGAGGCTGGGTCACTTATGGGCATGAAAACCTGGGCCTCCGGGTTAAAGCTGTTTTTGATCTCCTTATCCAGCTCGCATCCGTTTTCATTACTGTCATCCACATACAGCACCTTCACTGGTCCCTTTTCACCAATTTGGTAGGAAACCTCAAACGGGTCGATCCAAACACTCAGATCCTGCGGCAGGTTGCCGCGAACGTCGTCAATGTCCAAACCGCTCTCTTTGGATGCTTGCTCAATCACCGGGTCCACTTTCTCCCCTACGTGTATACATCTAAACCCTGAGCCTTTGTATGGCTTTTCAGGATACCAGTGCCCTTCATATTTCTTCTTAAGAAGTCTTTCAAGCTCTTCACCAAAAATGTTGACACGTCTCCTGGGAAGCTTATTGTACAAGTAGGAAATAATAAAATTTAGTGCTACTTGGATTTCAAGCTGCATAGCTGCGATGCCACAAAAGTTAGCTTTGTTTCAACTCCTCCACCAGAAAAATAAAATTTAAAAAAAAAAATCAGTTTGTGTCAGAGAAACAAATTCTCATTCAAAGTGCTGGTATTAGAAGATTATCCTTCAACCTTCCGTGGTCTTGTTCCTTTAAGAAAATGAAACATAAGCAAACACATCCAAGTGAGATCAATGGAATAGCTCCAAAGCCTTTTACCTGAAGCAATTTTATTTTTGAAAATGTCTACTGGGCTAGAAAGACTGGAAAATACCGCTACAAAATAAAGGAACAGACCATAAAAAAATCTCTTGCTAAAGTTCAAGACAGATTTATAGTTAAAACAGCATTCTAAGCTACTACATAATGTTTCCGAGCAGGACTTAAGGAACCTCCAAAATACGTATCCTTTCTTTCTCTTCTTGGCACAGTGTTTACTAACTGTGCACTGCACACTCATCCACCCACCCACCCGCACGCTCCACTTTTACAAGTTGGTCATTAGTTTCCTTGCTAGTCACCATTTTTAGAAGTGAATCCTTAGTTCCTTTTGGAATCATCACGTTTAAATCTGCTTTATGTTAAATATTTGGAAATGTTGTACGTTACAATATGATTTTGAATTTTCAAAATACTAAAGTACTAAAATTAAAGGTACTAAGTGAACTGTCACCTTGGTAAATGAAACCAAATTACCCCCTTTAGTTTTAACCATGCCAAGGGCTCTCACACAACTTGCTCTTCTAGGAGCCTTTTTCTATTTTATTGTGTACTGCCTCCCCCACATTCTGAAATTCCTCTCAGCTGCAAGTATAAGAAAAACAAGCAGCTTAAAACTCTTATTGATTACTTGCTTAAAGGGCAGGGTTTTATTCTAATTTTTAAAAACCATCTCCTTCTCTCTCCGGATAAACGGACAGTCCCTGGAGAGGTTGGAGCGATAAGGTCGACCTTTAAACGTTTGCTGGATCAGCACTGGGTGGGGATAAGAAAAGATCAAGGGCAAACAGAGGTATCTCCAAGGGAGAGCTATTTGTACAACGAGGTGGATGAAAAAGGGCATTGACAATAATCAAACTGGTGTTAATCCATCTGTTCCATTTTCCATATTCTTGGTGACAAAGGGCAAAGAATCTTTCGTGTAACCCCCAAACTACACTTTCCAAGCCGAAACCCAAGTGCTGGCAGAGAAAGCAGATTCAGCTGGATTGCTTAAAGGTGCAGCCGAGCCCAGACAGGCTGGGTGGAAGGTGGTTTTTAAAGCAACGCCTTAACACAGGACTGTGAAGAATTACATAAACAGCCAGTTGGGTCTCATTAGATTTCTGCTCACAGCGCCGGGAGCCCGAGCGCTACAGCAGCAGCAACAGCCGGAGGAGGTGGAGGAGGAGGAGGAAGAGGAGGAAGACTACAAGCTTTGCTCCGGGAGGAGGAGCTCGACCCGGGGGGAAAAGGAGAGCAGGCTCTCTAGCCGCCCCAGGGACGCGGCCCCGGGCACCGGCAGGTCGCGGCGCGGGCCGCCCTGCCTTCCCCTCCCCCGCCGTAACCTGACCCTGCCGTCCCCCCCTCTGCTCCCCGCTCGAGGCTCCTGGGACCTAGCCAGCATCCCGGAGCACCGGTTCGGGCCCGATCCCAGTATCCGCGGCGCCCCCTCCCCCTGCCTGGGCGCCGCTGCCCCCACCTCGGGTGCTCCCTCCTCCCGGCTGCCCGCCGGCCGCCCAGCCTCGGGACCGGGCCCCCGGAGTCACTCCATTCCCTTGGGTCCCCGAGGCCGCCCCTCCGCACCCGGGCTCGCAAGACGCTGCAGCCACTCCCTCGGCCCCTAGCCGCCGCCCCGCCGTACTTACAGGCTGCTCCGAAGCTGCGGCCGCCGCCGAGCCGCGGCTGGGCGGGGGAGAAGGGGCGGCGGGCGGGGGGGCGCGGGTGGGTCGGGAGCGGCGAGGCGGCCGGGTGCAAGACGTCGCCACCGCCGGACGCGCGAAGGACACCTCGGGCGGGCCCGGGAGCTCGCTGCTGTGGCTCAGGGGTGGCGGGGACGGCAGGCTTACACGAGCGCGCTCGCTTCTCTACACAGCCCGGCGGCCCGGCCCTGCGTCCCCGTATAGCGCCCTCTGCGCGCCGGGCCAGAGCTTCGCTCCTTCTGCCGCGGCGCGCGCCCCGCCTCTCGTTTTATAGCCTCCTCCCCGCCCCCAGCCTCCGCGGGGGTTGCGCGCCGCTCGCGTCATAGTCCGGCCCTCCCCACCCGGCACCCCCGGGCCGCGCCGACTCCGCCCCTGCCCTGCCCCCCGACGCCATTGGCCAAGTCCCGCCTGCCCACGTCCAGACGGCTGCTGATGGATGGTCACGCCTCCTGAACGCCGCTACGACCAATGATCTGACAGTCCCGAGAGGATGGGGGCCGGATCAAGGGAGGCCTTGGAACCGGATTGGAGGAGGGCGGTAGGGGTAGGCGGCGGGGCGCCCGGGCCTGAGGGGGAGGGGGAGTGGGGGAGCAGGTGGCGACGCGGCGGGGACCGGCTGGGAGGGCTGGCCGAGGCTGGGGGTTGGGGGGGGGGAGGGCAGTGTACGCGGAAAAGGCTGCTTCCGAGTGCGACTGTGGCCGGGGAAAACCCCAATCTTGGGCGAGCTACCCTGTGGTCTCCAGCCCACCCGGATGACCTGGACTCGTGCTCCCGATTCATTGAGTATTAATCCCCGCAGGGCCTAGGCCAACTGCCACCCCGAGAGTGACAACTGCAGAACCTGGGGGCGGGGAAGGGAGGCCACGTCGCTGCACCTCCCGCCCAGGTGACAGTTTAACTGCCTCTGCAGCCCCCCGGCCAGATCTCTCCGAGTCACCTGGCAGCAGCTCGGACATGAGGGTTGCTTGAGACCGTAAGAAAAAATTGTCTTATAGCAAAGGTCCCAGAGATCGCCACGCTGCCAAACTGCCTATGTGACTCTGTGTGCGCCCACGCGTGCATTTTGAGAGCTTTCACCCAGGCCCACAAAATAAACACGATGCCTTGCTGAAGAACCTGCGAGAGTTTCTGAACTGTGCACGGGTGTCTAGGAAATGGGGACGCAAGGGACTCAAGGGGCGCGGATAAGCGCGGTTTCCTCAACCTGCAGCCCAGAAATCCTAGTTAACGTCGGGAGTGGAACGGGGCGTTCCTCACGGCTAAAAATAATTACTCACAGGTAGCAACGATTCCTGATTGGTCGCGCTGGACCTCAACGGCCAGGCGATTGGCTGTCTGGTCTCCAGGAGACCGACGTCAAAACTCGGACTGGGTAAAGGCGAGAGAAAGTCGAGGGGGAGCCGCGGAGAGGAGGGGGAGAAAGCGCAGCAGTGAATGAAACGCCCAGGGCCTGGCCTTCCCCTTCCCTGTCCTGAGCATTCAGGGCATGCTTCCTGGAAAAAAACCGGCCCCGGTGCTGCCTTGCCCTTTAACACTGCAGGGCGGGCATTTCTACGCCTCTGTCTAGAGGTTAAACCGCAGCTCACCGTCTGCGTAGACCATCTGTACCACCCAGGGCACAAACCCTCATCTACGCGACCCGCCAAGAGACTTTGCGTTTTATGGATGCAAAAGTCTGGATGTAGCTTATTATTTTGCACTCGGACCTGCTTGCGTGGGTTTCCACCTCCTCTTTTAGAAGGAACAGCTTTGAGAAAGGATATTTCTAAAGTCTCACAGCGTGTGAGAAAGGGAGGGTTTGTGGAATGGGCTGAGGGGTGGAGTGGGGACCGGTCAGGTGACCCATTTCTTGTTTATTGCACAGGTTCCTAAAACTTGGGTAGCGTTTTTTTTTTTCTTTCTTTCTTAAGAACATAGAAGTTTTACTCAGAAACGCCTTAAATTCTGTTTTAATTTTTAGTATTTCGGCTTTTTAGCTGCAGAGTGGGATTAGATTGTAAGAGCACCGTGTTTAAAATGGAAGCATCTGGCAGCAAAATACTTTAATATAAATTATTCTTCCATTGTTTTCACCGTTGGGTGATTTTGCTTTTCTAGCGTGAACGTTAATTTGTCACAGATACGAGGCATTTTAAACTCTATAGTTAGTTGGCACAGAAATTGCAAGAATCTAGGTAAGATATTTTGGGACTGGCTTACCAAGAGAAATACTTTATCTTTCATGTGCCCTAGAAGCATAATTTATAACCATTAGGCAAATGTTACTGTACCAAACGCTCAGAATTACAGACACATGTGCTGGGCCATGTGTCTTGATTTGTAATTTGGAAAATATATCACTATAATTAGGGAGCATATTAGGCTTGGCTGAGATTAAAATGTCTAACTAAAAATAGATGAATCATAATTTTGTTAAGCTTGTGTGTACTTTTCAAGAATTCTCTAGAGGAAACGAAGAGGTCCCTTTCTGACTTCTCCCCTTCTGAATTTCTCCAATCTACAGTCCCAGATATATAAAGTACTGAAGGACTTACCTCCTAGGGACAGTAAACATCAGTACTGTGTGAGTTAGCTGGGCATGGTGGGTGACACACACCTGTAAATCCCAGCACTCGGCTTGAGAACAGCCTGCCTGGGCTACAAGGCAAGTTCCAGGCTAGCCTGGGGTGCATGTTTCAAAAAATAAAAATAGACAAAATTATGGGTTAATTCCAGAAATCTTGAGGGTGGGGTAGGGAATATGAGAGGGTCTCAACCCAAAGGCCAACTGTAGTGCTATAATGCTATTTTATTCAAGTCTTGCACTTTAAAGAATACCTCCCAGCTAATTACCATCTTGCTTTAGAATTGTGAAGAACAGTGAAGACTGCTAAATCATCACTTAAATTTATATAAATTTATAGAGATAAAAATATTGAACTCGGGCTCCAGGCGATGTCGCAATCAAGAAAATCTCCTTAGAAACTGATGACTCAGGCCTGTTATGACCTGTACTCAGAAGGCTGAGGCAGGGGGATCGAAGTTCAGTGCTTGTCTGGGTAACAAAATGAGTTCAGGGTCAGTTTGGGCAACAGTGAGACTATGTCTCAAGAAAAAAAGATTCAGGGCTGTAGCTCAGTAGTACAGGCCTGTAACCCCAGCACACCTAAGAGTCTGAGTCAGGAGGATGGCAAATTTGAAGCTAGCCTGGACTACATAGTAAGACCCTATCTCTACAGTACTTTGGCTGTGAGTCTAGCCTTTAATGGCAGAGCCATCACTCCAGCCCCCTATTTCTACAATAAATAAATAAAAGAAAGATAATTGCATGCCTTGTGACTGGCATAAGAGTTTGCTTTCCCTTTGCCTAGCACTCGCAAAGACCCTACTAGATTCAATCCCTGTTATCCCAAAGGCAAGAAAGAAAAGAAATAGTTCTCCCTAGAAACTACAGTCCTTCCTTTCACAACCTCACATCCTTAAGGAATCCTGGAGGGAGCACATTATAATAAAAATAACACTCATTATTTATATCATAAATTGCAGTCATTTAAAGTGTCCTGGACCGTACACACACACACACACACACACACACACACACACACACCTCATCCTTATTTCTGAGAGGAAACCATCTTATTATGCTTCCCTGTAAACAGAAGCGAGATTACTAGAGAACAACCACTAGCCTACCTAGAGTATTTTCTAAGGGCCAGTGCACTTGAGAGCTGACCTTTATTAGAAAGTAAGACAACATACAAGTATGTTATTATCTGTTACTCGTTTCTTCTTAAATAGTTGCACAACACAAACCATAGGTATACATTTTTAAATTAATAAAAAAATATGTTGGGTGTGGTTGTATATTGCTCTGATCCTAGCAGAAACTGGGGCAGAAGAATTTTGGGTTCTAAGTCAGTCTTGGTGAGATTCTGCCAGGATTATTTTACTAGGAGCCAGGTATGGTGATTAGTGCCTATAAGCCTAGTACTTGGGAAGTAGAGGCAGGAGGATCAGGAGTTTGAGGCAATCCTAAGCAACACAGTGGGTTAGAGGCCAGCCTGGACTTCATAAAACTTTATCTCAAAATAACCCCATACATACTGTATGCTAGGGAAGGTGGCAGATAGATACCTACCTGTAATCCCAGTTCTGATGGCGGTTAGGCATGAAGATCTCAAGTTGAAAGGTTGGGTTATATATGGAGAACCTATCTCTGCAAATCTAACTTACAAAGTAATCATTGAGCTTTTACCAACAAAACTAGTTCTTTCCTAATTCTTTCTCAAAGGACGGCAATGCTGTAGCATCTGAGGAAATGTCAGTGTGGTTTCCTGGGGCTTCTACCGGAGTTTATAGAAGAGGCCATACCTTCTCCAGAGCAGAGTCAGTTAAGTGCAACTAAAAGATAACTAGATAACTCTGAGCAAACCTGCTCATCTTTGGAACAAACAATCCCACAGAGGCGACTCAGGTCAAGAGGAGACTGTCTCCATCTAACCTGCTCCTTATCTTGAAGTGACTCTCCAATAGCCAAAGGTGAAGATTTTGATTTTGACGAGAGATTATAGAGCAGATTCTAGGAGCAATATTGTGCTGAAGACATCCTGAACACAAAGAACATTTATTTAAAGTTCTCCAAGAGCAAATGTTATTAGAGTACTTTAAATACATTTTAAAGCATGGCTTGCATATGTTATTATGCAGCCTGACTTACTAAAATTATACACAAACAATTGTGGCCGACTCTGGTGCAAGTTGAGTGGATTCCCATGCCCCCTCCCTCTTCCTAGTCTTCCCGAACTGAAGAGGCTTTGCGAGAGCTAAGTGTGTTCTCTCCCGGGCTTCACTGTAGGGACGAGCACTGAGACACTGTTTTATCAATGTCACGCAAAAGTCAGCTGGGATGAATTTAGGGGAAGCATTTCTTTTCAAAGGGGTTTGCTCCAGTCACTATTAGCACATAACAAGCTATCCCCAAACCCCATCTATCATGGTAGAAAGCACCCATTGTATTGTGCCTGTGGATCTTGCCGGTCAGGAATTCAGATGGGCACGTGGGTATGTGTGCCTTGTCTCTACAGTAGAACCTCTCTACTGGGAAGACACTGGACTGAGAATCAAATGGAACAGATCTGTACAATGGAACCGTCTCCAAAGATGGAAAGAGGATACATTTGTGCTATCTATCATGCTGGCCACATGAGCTACAAAGCCCAGGACCTGTGGCCTGGGTGGCTGAGGAACTGGATTTTAGTTAAGTTGAACTTTAAACAACCACATGTGGTCAGTGATTCCTGAGTTGGACAGCACAGGGCTGGAGACTGCCATGCTAACGCCTGGGCTGATACGACTCTAACACCAGGCTCAGCTGGCACTGTTGCCGTGTAGCCTCTACACTCCCTGCAGGGCCTGGGTTCCTCATGGTTTAGCCACTGGTTCTAAGAAGAAACATTCCAAGAGGGAGTTTCTAAAGAATGAACATACAGAGAGAGCCACGCGGAGGCCACGTGGCCTCCTATGATCCAGCTTCTGAAGTCAAAACACCACCACTACCACACCGTGAACACTAAAGTAACCACAGGCTAGATTCCATGGGAGGGAGGACTATTTCTTCCCTGTCCGGGGAACAGCAGCCAGGCATAGTAGTGGTGGATGGTTGTGATCTTAGTGGGAGAAAGAGAATGCAAGATTCGCTTAGACTACATAGTAAGACCTTGTCTCAACACCTAACAGCTGGTGGGCAGACTTCAGCACTTCCCTGACATATACAAGGACCTGGGTTGAATCTCCAGCATTAATAAATAATAAGTTAATAAACCATGGCAGCTCTGTTACTCTCTTCCTGCCTTTGAACATGGATCTGCTGGAAGCCTCACCAGCTTTTCTTATAAACATGAAAAAGGAAATGCAAGGTAGCCACAGAAATAGGACCTCTGAGCAACACTAGTAACTGTCTAGGTCTTTACTCTTTAAACCTCTTTAAGTGTTCTGCAACTCACAGCAAAACAAACTATACTTGGCACAGGCCAGGGGAGCAAACCACAAAAAAAAAAAAAAAAAAAAAAAAAAAAAAAAAAAAATCCCCATCAGTAACATTTTTTTTTGTTTTGTTTTTTGTTTTTTTTTTTTTAAAAAGGAAACCTGAACTCAGCTCATAAACGATCAAGTAGAAAATATCTGGGTGGGTGAGGTGGTTCCGTGGGTGCAGGCACTTGCCATACAAGTTTGATGACCTGAGTTGTATCCCTGGAACTCACATCGGAGTGAAAGAGAGAAGCAATTCCACAAAGTTGTCCTTTGACCTCCACGTAAGACATGTCATGAAGATTTCTATCGAATAATACATTTGTAAAAAACAAAACAACAAAAAACAAAAATAAAAAAACTGGGGTCTCAAACCCAGAAATCTTTGTTTTAGGAAATTTGTATCACAGAAATTTGGATCATCATATGGGGTTTGGGTGGGGGGTAGGGTGGAACGAGGTAGAGTTATGCATGATTGGAAGCTGAGGCTGGAGGATCACAAATTGAAACCCAGTTTGGGTCACCTACCAAATTCAAGAGCATCCTGAACTATCCAAAGAGGACCCTGTCTCAAAAACTACAAATAAAAGTGTGAGAAGAAACTCACCTTTCATCGCACAGAGATCACCACGAGGAGCATTCTGCTCCATTTCTTTGTGTTAGAGAGAGCCCACACACAAACACGGTGGCCAGAGGACATCGAGTGTTCTTCTCTGTCACTCTCTACCTTCTTTTGAGACGGTCTCTGTCACTGAATATGAAACTAGTTTGGGAGCCAGCATGGTCCCACGATCCTCCTGTCTCTGCCTCTCACAATACTGTGGTTACAGGTGTACAAACAGCCACTCCTAATTTTTTTACCTACGTGCTGGGATCCCCTGAACTCAGGGGCTCGAGCTCACACACAAGCTCTTACCCACGGAGTCCTCTCTGCAAGCCTCTGCCTGAGGTTCACTCTATGTCAAGTCCTTCTCATTTTCCCTGACTCTACTTTTTTTTTTTTAATGAGTGACTACTACATCATCTTTTGTGCAGATGGGAGAAGTCATTTAACCATTGTTGGACATGTGTTGATTCTCTATACTAAACATTTTTAGGTAGAACTCTTTAGCTATAGCTCTGATTATTTCCTTGGGTAATTACCTAGTCAAAAGGGAGACTGCTTCTTCTCGCTCTACCCCCCGCCCTGTGACTAACAACTAAACACAGAGCTTAATGTATGTTAGAACAGCACTCTGCTCCTGGGCCATAGCCTCTACTCAAGAGGACATTTTCAAGGCTCTTAACACATAAGGGTGACCACTGTCCAGAAATACCACACCATCTTATACTCCCAGTGGAAGCCTAGTTCATTCTCAATACATTCTTAGCCAATATTTTTTTATTAAATATTTTTCCAAGTTCTTGGTTACTATGATTATATTTTTGTTGTTTTAATTTACATTTTGTTGTTTATGAAGGTTAGGCAAGTTTTAAATGTTCCAGGTATTTACTCACATCATCGTCATCATCACTTCTGTTACTACTACAACATATCTGTGTGTGTGAGTATGGTACATGAATGCCTCGGTGCACAGGAGATGGCCAGGGACAGCTTCGTGGAGCCTTTTCTTTCGTGAGTTTAAGGGACTGAACTTAGTTGTCAGGTTTTCCCAACAAGCACTTGACCCACTGAGCCATGTCTATATACATTTTTCAATCTCTGCCTCTTCTCTGAATTTCTGTGGCGACCACGGTGCTTTTCAACTTGATGAAGATGTTGCCTATCGCAGACTAAATACATGACCGGACATGACCCCAATCATAAACATTGCTCTAGAATCGGTCCAAGCATTACAAACCTGTGATTTTGGTGCTCAAACCTTTAAGGTTGGTTTCTGCTCTGTTTATAGCATGCTGACTGACTCAAAGGTTATCAAGTAACGAGGGGTTGCTTTGTCTGTCTGATTGCTTTGGTTTGGTGTTTTGAGACAAAGTCTCACTACCATGTCCTTGCCCTCCTCAAATTCACCATGTAGGCCAGACTGACTGGGAACTCATAGAGACCTGCCTGCCTCTGCCTCCTGGGTGGTAGGATTAAAACTTTTCACTGCCTCACCAAGGTAAATAATGTAGCTTTTAAATAAAAGCCAATACAAACCATTCTAGGCTGGTGAGCTGGCTCAGCAGTTACAAATGTGAGCTGCCGAGCCTGGTGATCCAAGTTCAATTCCTGGGACCCACTGGGTGAAAGGGGATAACTCACTGCCACAGATTGTCCTGAGACCCCCCCCTCCTCTCTCTCTCTCTCTCACACACACACACACACACACACTGTGGAATTTTTTAAAGTGTATTTTAAGTTCTATTGCTATTTGGTCAGGCCATTTCCTCTCTGACCTTTGCCACATGTCATGCCGCTCCCTGAGGATGGACTTGAGAAAACTCTCTTGACTTTCAGGGGTTTACACCTGTTCTTGGATCAATATAGGCTGTCCCCATGGGCTCCCACTTCCTTGCCATCTAAGTTGCAGTGAAGCATAGTAGAGAAATACAAACCTGAAGTAAAAGGTTTGTGTTTGGAGCCGTTGCTGCACTTCTAGGCAATAGCAGGGTGCAGCTACCCCAGTGTGGTGCGGCTGCCAGGAACCTCAGTCCTCCTGCGATAGCCAAGCTTTTGGAGCTCTGTGAAGGGCAAGTGGTGAGGTACCCGGGAAACTACTTTGTAAACCATAATATTTTCTCCTTTTCTGCCTCTTTCTGCCTTTCCCGCTCCTTTCTCCCCCTCCTTTTCCATCTTTGCTTCCTAGATCTGTCAGAAACTCAAGTCCCTTTTGGGTCAGCTCAGGGAACAAAGATAAGTGAAATTGCTTTTAAACGTCAAGCAAATATTGACACTGTCCTTGGTCACACGCAGTGGCCCATGCCATTTCCATCTTCCAGTTGCTTCTCTGTTTCGGGATTCTGCATCTTAGATTGTTCTTTAGTTCTTGGTTTAACTGTCCTAGCTCCTGTGATGGATCAGAAGCATTTTGTTTGTTTTGTTTCTTTGGCTTTTCTTGACCTTTGCACATGAGCTTTCTAGGGCCTTGCTGTCAATCAATATTGACTAGTTGGTGGCTTTGCTGTGTCACTGCCTAACCCAATGGAAGAAGACAGACTATTTGGACAACGTAAGTGGCCCAGGGTGGCTTGGGATGAAGGATTCAGAGGGAAGAATCTAGAAAGGATGTTGGCCATTGCTCAGAAGTCAGATTACTGAGGGTCCTATATTAGGAAATGTAAGTTTTTGGCTCCTAAAAGATGGGAAACTATTGGAGAGGTTTGTTTGTTTGTTTGTTGTTGTTGCTTAGTACTGGCTAAGTTTATGTCAACTTGACATGGACTAGAGTCATCTGGGAGAGGGGAACCCTGAATTGAGAAAATGTCTCCATAAGATTAGGCTGTAGGCAGCCTGTAGAGAAAATACACAGGTTTGCTAGAACTTAGTTCTTTAAAACTGCTAATGGCTAGTGCTGGCCAAAGGAATTGGGGAAGGGCTCGTCCACCGGAATTCACATAGCATGTGTATAGGGCAGGGGCAGGAACTAATACTGTTTTGTAAGAGAATGAAGATGTGTACACAGGTGTGTAGAAAGACAGATTTTTCCCCCCAAGGTGATCTTCAGAATCATGTAGAATTGCAAAGGAAACAGGAACCGTTTAAATATCCAACAAAGGACCACTAGAAGATTTAATTTTTAAAACCTTAGTAGGCAGTCATGTGCCATGGTGTGTGTGTGGTCAAAGGACGACTTTTAAGTGTCTTCTCTTTGTACCCTAGGTTGCATGCTCTTGAGTTTTGTTCAGCCCATGCCTTTACTGCTGAGACAGAGGCCAGACTGGAGGATTTTGACACAATCTTAAACTTTGTAACTGTTGATGAATGGGAACCTTACTGATCAGAGAAGTAGTTAGTATGTATCAGAGTTCTCCACCTCTCCACCCCCTCCCCTTTTTCATTTCTACAGAGCCGGGTTGCAAGTTTGAGCCACCCTGGGCTACAGATCTTGTTCTAAGCTACTCTGGGTGATATCGCAAGATTCTATCTTCAAAAGAGAGAAAGTAAAGAAAACAGGAAAGAAAGACACCTAATTGTACACACAACCTTACACTGGGGCACCATGGCCGGGGGGTGGGTGGGTGGGGTGTGTACAATAAAAGATCATGCAGCTGTGAGCTGTGGCACCCCTGGGTTTTGTTCCTCAACTATTCAATTTGGGAACCCCTGGGTTAATTATGACCCCAATTCATTCTTCCACAAAACTGTAATTCCCTGGGGAGACAAGAAAGCTACCGAAAAGTAGAATAATCCCATGGTGTGGTTTGTTGTTTAGAGAAAAGGTAGTTGCATTTCATGAGGGGTAGGGTTTGTTGTTGTTTGAGATGGGCTGTCATGCAGCCCAGGCTGGTCTCGAACTCCATACGTAGCTGCAAATAACCTTACATTACTGTCTCTTCTGCTTTCAGTTCTTAAGTGCTATGCTGACAGGCCTGGGCAACCATGCCCAGCTTCCATTGTGTGTATATTACTTAAGTGTTTCTCAATGAACAGTTACCTTTTCAATTAAAAATAAAATGCTAAGAGCCTGGAGAGATGGCTCAGAGAGAAAGGCACTTGCTGCCAGGCCTGACGACCCAAGTTTGATCCCTGGTCCTCACACGGCAGAATAAGAGAACGGATCAGCACAAACTTACCTCTGACCTTCACAGATGTGCCATGACATGTTACACACATGCACTTGGTGCACAAACACACATGTACACACCATAAAATATAATAAATAAAATAAATAGGATGTTGTATTCCTTATGTTCAAGTATCACATGTAACCTGTCCATGTATATATATAATCTTTATATTTGAGGCCTTACTTCATTTACAAGAACGTTTCCAAAAGCTTCCTTTAGTTCAAACTATTCTCTCTCTTTTACATAAGTGAAAACAGACTGTCACACCCACCTCTGTGCTCTATCCCCAAGCAATTAACTTATCACTTTGGAGGAGATCTGAGTTGTGTATTTTGAAACAATGTTTCTGTTTGTTTGAAGAATTCCGTGAACAGATGGCTACAATGGCTTTATTCGACATTTCTAGCCCCTGCAAACCCACCCTCTGCAAGGTTCTCCCGGCCTCTCCGAGGTTCTCTCCCTTGCTATGGGTCTCCAATAGGCCTTGTCTACAGGCCTCCTCCTGTTTGAGTTACCCTTCTGGGTGAGAAGATAGCAGCCTCCTGCTAATGGAAAAGACACAGACCTCAAGCCAAACATGTGAGGACCAAGTCAGAATCCCCTCTTTTGCTCTCTTTGTCCCTATCTGTAACCTACAGTGGGCTTGTCTGTTAGCCCTCTCACCTGTGGATCTGGCCAGGTGCGCCCTTTCCTTGAACCACTCAGAGGCCTAGCCTTCCCCTCGTCTCCCTGCCTCGTTTCTATCCCTGAATCTAATCCATTCTGCATCCCACAGCTGGAAGGGTGGTGTTCTTTCATTTTGTTTTGTCTTGTTTTTTTAAGATAGGGTTTCTCTGTGTAGCCCTGGCTATTCTGGAGCTCACCCTGAAGACCAAGCAGGTCTTGAACTCAGAGATCCGCCTGCCTCTGCCTCCCAAGTGATTGGGATTAAAGGTATCCACCACCACCCCCTGGTAGGATGAGTCTTTTAATGAACAAATCTGACCTGTAGAGTCTTTGGAAGCAAACACTGCTGGCTCCTGCAGGTGCTCACTGAGTAAGTTCAGGAATGAATGAATGCATGTGTGCACGAACAACTGAATGACTGAGTGGTCCTACTATTTTACCAGACTGACCGCAGTAGGGACAGCAGTTGTTGCTGGAGAAAAACTGGGCTTTTCAGGGAGGGCATTGCTCATGGATAGGGATGGTGGTGAATGGGCCATTACAGACTCTGAGCCTTTGTCACAAGTCAGCTATAGGTATCAGCTCCAACTCTAGGGTTGTCAGCGCAGAGCAGGGAAAGGCGGAGATAAGGCCCTGACCATGGGTGAGCCCAATGGGAAGGGCTCTGCATACCAGAAAAAGGTTGAACTTTAATCTGTAGGTCATGGGGAATCTGGGCAAGAGTGTCAGGCAATCTTATTCCTATTCCTCGCCCATCTCCACCCTTTCATCCCTGCTCCCCCTCCTCCTGGAGAAAGATAATTTCCAAGTGCCAGCCAAAAGGAGTCAAGGTGACCCACTGAGCCCCTTTTCCTGGCTCCAGCTTCCAAAGCAGAACTGGAGTCATAGAAAGAAGACACCTCTCTGGTCTCTGTTATTTCATTTTTGTGATATGGTCTCTCTATGTAGCTCAAGTCAGCCTGGAGCTCAGGATTCTCCTTCGGCTGCCTCCCCAGTACTTGGATGACAGGTGTGTAACTCCACCGCCAAGCCTAGCTTCTATGGTACTGAAGCTAGCTACTTGGCTCCATGCATGCTAGACAAGTTCTCTCCTGGATGAGTTGCTTCTCAGCCCCATAAGTCACCAGAACAGAGGCTGCTGAGTGGAGGAGTTCCAGGTAGCAACAAGAGTCCAACCTTACCTTGAAGTTTGCAGCGCCATGGAGAGGAGCTGGGTCAAAGGTAGGCCTGTGGATGGCTGGGGCTGGTCTGGCCAGGCCAGCAGGTTCCCGTGGGCTCAGCCAGGGCCTCCTGGCTCTGCTGCCTGTGTTTTCTGTCTTTCACAATTCCAAAACTGCAGAGGCTATCAGCCCTGGGTGCTTCGTGTCCTGCTCTGGGGGATTGAATCCGGGGTTCTGCGTCAGCTGTATTCCTTGCAGCTGATTATAAGCTCTGTGCTCAGCTCTTGGGTTGTGAGGATAGGCCATTTATGATCACGCCTGATGGTCTGGAGAGAGGAATGGGAACAAATGGGAACTTTTAGAGTAGAGGGCAAAGTGGTCCAATTCCATCGGAGTCTGTTATCTTTATAGAACTGCTATTAAGAGAACATGTGTATCACGAGCAACCTAGCCCTGACACTGTGTACCAGCCACTTGGGAAGTTTTGTTGGTCTCACCTAGGCTCATCTCTTGGGCTGGAGGGTCCAACATGATGTCATTCATTGGTCTGAGACACTTAGTGCTGATGACCACCCCTCCAAGTGGTTTCTCACCCCTACCCCAACCCCTCAAGTGGTTGATTGAGTTTCATGAAAGAACAAGGTTTTCAGGTTGTGAAGGGGCCACAGTTGAAGCTGAAAGACCCTTTCAGATTTAAATTTGAGGGTGACATATATATATATATATATATATATATATATATATATATATATAATGTGTGTGTGTGTCTATGTGTGTGTATATATATATATACACACATATATATACATATATACACACACATATATACATATATATACATATATACAAATATATATATATATATATATATATAATATATATATATATATATATAATATTGAACTCACCCTGAAGTTAAATTTTTTTTTCTATGGGTTTTTAAATGCCACAAACGGGCTGGAGAGATGTTTAGAGCACTGGCTGCTCTTCCAGAGGACCCAGGTTTGATTCTCAGCACCAACACAACAACTTACAACTGTCTATAACTCCAGTACCAAGGGATCCAAAACCCTTTCCTGTCCTCTGCAAGTACTGTGTGCATAAAATAACAGATGTATGTGCATGCAAAATACCCATACACATAAAAATAAATTAAAAAAAAATTGGAGACCATAAGGCCAGTGCCACAATGTAAACATTGTGAAGGGGTATAGACCCAGGAGGCAGAGTTCATATTGGATTGCTAATGCCACCATGTCCAAGAGATTAAAAGCAGTGAAGTAGGAGGCAGCAGGGTCAGGACAGAGGAGCAGGAAAGCCCTGCTTCTGCGAGATTCTGACCATAGGCTCTTGCCCAGGGTTTTGTTAACTCCACTAGCAGGGACATAGCTGACAAATCCAGTCCCCTCAACTCAAGAATCAAACAATCCAGATGTTGTTTAGCTGCCTACCCCACATGGAAGGAGGGTCTCACTATGCATCTGAGGCTGGCTTCCAACTAACCATCCTACTGTCTCCACTTCTGGAATGTTAGGATCACAGGCCTATGCCATCATACCTGATATCAGCTGCCCTCCAATTTGTATGACCATGCTTTTCGTAGGACACAGCGGTGTGCTGAGCAACTATATGGGGGCAGAAGCCCTGGTTTGTGACATTTGCCAATGTCTGTGGTGTAAATACTCCTCTATCCACTAACGTCAAGCTGAAGGGGCTGGCTGCAAGGCCCATGAACCAGAAGTTCAGGACTGTCATACACAATTGTCTTTTGTGTCTACACAAACTGTCTCCACATCCTTTCCTTATCTCTTGTAGGAAGGGGCAGAGGGAGAGTGGATATTTTTAGAACTAAATGAAACTGGCCTGCCCATGGTAATACACTCCTGTTACCGCATCTACTTGAGAGGCTAAGGCAAGAGGATCACACGTTCAAGGCCACCCTGGGAAACATAGCAAGAATCTGCAGCTGCAGCGTGCAGTTCGGCGAGGGTCTGGGTTCAGTAATAAATACTTAAGCAAACCTTTGTTGGTGGCAAGTAAATGAGATGTGATGAGAATCCACAGCCTTGTCTTGAGAATCACATGGCTAGTCTGCAGCGTGGGAGCTGGGGGGCTTAGTGCACACATGATGACGGCCATGTGTGACAGACAGTGGGGGAAGGGTGCTCCTCCGGCATGTTGAGCTCAGGGAAGAGGAAGCTTTCTTGGCATGTTTCTCTACAATCTACATCTCCATATGGTGAATTACATATTCTACACGTACACTTATAATTAACTAAAACTAATAAGTACACATAGACTCAGTGATCTTGACAGATTGCCTGACTCAGGAAAACATAATCTCAGATATATTAGGGAAGTTTGCCCTGGTCAGGAGCACAGCCAGGTCTCAGATGCAGATGTGGACTTTGAATTCAGGATCCCCCTATTTCCCCACCCCACATCCACACCCTTAGCTGCCAGACTGCCCTGTCTCCTTCCAGCTTCCCATGGGGAAAGAAAGTGATGACTCTCTCCATAAATACATGTGGAAAGTTGGGAAAACACCCTGGAGATCAGGCACAGACAAGAGGGCAAACCCTCACAGGAACACAAGGTTGGCTAGTCACCAAAGACAACACACCAGACCTCATGGGGGACATCCCTTGCCCCCATGGGCAGGTTTAGCAGTGTTAGTGATATTGGCAGTAAAATCTCTGGTCTTTTCACCATTCTTTCTGGTCTCTCAGCTTGGGAAACTTCATCACTGGTACTAAACCAAATCATTAAAAATTACTTGGAGGAGGCATTGGTAAGATACTGAGTACAGTTGCCCATCACAAGTCTAATGGGTTAAATTCCTGTGGACCCATGAGGTTGAAAGAGAGAGCCAACTCCCCAAAAGTTCCTCTCCAAAATAAATTGATAATAGCAAGGGGCTGGAGAGATGGCTCAGTGGATAAGAGCACTGACTGCTCTTCCAGAGGACTCAGGCTTGATTCCCAGCAACCATATGATGGCTCAAAGCCATCTGTAACTTCAGTCCTGGGAGATCTAAATACTCCCTGGGCCTCTACTGGTGCCAGCAGTTTCTCAAAAACTCCATTAAAGGATAGGCATATGGTTCATGACTTTAATCCCAGTACTCAGGAGGCAAAGGCAGAAGGACCTCTGTTGGTTCAAGGCCAGCTTGGTTTAGATAGAGTTCCTGGCCATCCAGAATTACATGGTGAGACCGGGTCTTGAAAACCCCCTACAAAAAAAATCATATACACATAAAATAATATTTTCAATGGTGCCTCTTTGGTTTGGTTTTCCCTTTCTTGGGTATGTGCCCTTTCATTTACATAAACTTGGGTTCCGATGAGGACCATCAATGTAAGCCTGAGTAGATGGGGATGACATCACACAGCGCAATCTTCCTTGTCATGGGGGCAGGAGGTCAGAAAAGCCTAGTCTTAGTCAGGATGAGTATGGGAGGAGGGCCAGGGAACAGTGTACCAGCAGATCTGTGTGTTTCATTTGTTGATTTTTAGTTTGTGTGTGTGTGTGTGTGTGTGTGTGTGTTTGTGTGTGTGTTTGTCTGTATGTATACCATTTGTGTGCAGAACTCATGGAGAACAGAAGACAAATCCCCTGGAACTGGAGTGACAGACAGTTGTGAGCTGCCATGTGGGTGCTGGGAACTGAACCCAGGTCTCCTGGAATGGCAGCCTGTGTTCTTAGACACTGTACTCTCCAGCCCTTTATCAATGGATTTTAAAAATCAAAACAAATCAACCGAGATGCTGCGCCTCCTTCATCAGGCAGAGTTCAATGACTCTCCCTGGAGTGCCGTGGTGAGCTTTCATTTCTAGCCGACAGAAGGACCAAATCATCCAGGGACTTGGAGACGAAGCTAACCCAGCCCTGCCACACAGTATGCTCTCAGAACATTAGTGCCTGCTTTCTTTCTAGTTCTTTGGGTGTGTGTGCCCAGGAATGTAGTGCCCCAACTCTTTTGTCTTAATGTCTCTCTGGATGCCTACTCAGCACTTCACCATGACAACCAGTGGCCTGAAGGAAGGCCTCCTTTGCAAAGGTACCTGTAAGTTGCAAAAGGACGTCAGGATGTTGAGGTGCCAGAAAGTAAGATGAGGGTGGGTATTGAGAGTTAGGGGTTCATAGGAAATAAGGGTTCCTAAGATGGTCAGGAGATGTAGCCCTGCTTTGGAGAGCTTATTCATTAAGAGACATGCTTTTCTAAGCCTTTTACCCATTTAGCAACTTGTCAGGGGCCCATTATTGTCTACAGGTAGTATTCCAACTTGAAACTCAGCCTTCCCCTTCCTCTGTCTCCCACAGGGCCAGAGAAGAAGTACTTGGACCCAGTCACTGTGGTTATAAGCCCTAATATCCTGTGCAGGTGCCTGGAAACTGGAGTCATTGTGAAACGTTAAGGGAGGGGATGGAACAAGGGATGCATTGAAAGGCAGGTGAGAAGACAAGATGTAGCCAAAGGTCAAACTGGAGACAGAAAAGTCAGGTGTTGCCAGGCAGTGGTGGTGTTGTGACTTTAATCCCAGCACTCAGGAGGCAGAGGCAAGTGGATTCTGAATTTGAGGCCAGCCTGGTCTACAGAAAAAATTCCAGGATACCCAAGGCTACAGAAAGAAATCCTGTCTCAACAAACAAACAAACAAACAAACAAACAATGCAGGTGTCAGGCTCAAAGAGAAAAGGAAGGCAGTCAGTGTGGGGGGTGGGGCTCAGTGGCCCTGGATTAGAGTGGGTACAGGTTAAGACAGAAACAAGCAGGTCATTGCACCTGTGGGTGAGGTATCCACAGATGGATGTTAGAGGTGCCAGAAAGGAAGATGCAGGTAGCCTTGATCAACCCAAATGATGAAGATGAAGTGGACACCCTGCACCCAACTCCAGGGCCCTTACTGTGTTCCTCCTGACCAAGCAAACAGTAATTAGAGTCCCTGGGCATGAAGGCACCCTGCAGTCTGCTCTTTCATTGTCCCTGCTAGAGGACAGCATTTCTGCATCAGCAAACTGATTGAAAGAGAGAGAGACAGAGAGACAGAGTCAGAGAGACAGAGAGAGAGACAGAGAGGCAGAGAGAGAGAGACACACACACACACACACACATACAGAGAGAGAGAGAGAGAGAGAGAGAGAGAGAGAGAGAGAGAGAGAGAGGAGAGAGAGAGAGAGAGAGAGAGCGTAAAGGGGAAGTTTTCAAAGTTGATTTTGATTGTTTCTATCTTTTTTTTTTTTTTTTTTTTTTTTTTTTTTTTGGTTTTTCGAGACAGGGTTTCTCTGTGTAGTCCGGGCTGTCCTGGAACTCGCTCGGTAGACCAGGCTGGCCTCGAACTCAGAAATCCGCCTGCCTCTGCCTCCCAAGTGCTGGGATTAAAGGCGTGCGCCACCACCGCCCGGCCGATTGTTTCTATCTTGAATGGATCCTATTCTGAAGTCACATGGTTGGCTTTGGGTGATAAGTTTGGTGATAAATGAGGGGGGAGTTGGTTGTTTGAATCATCTTGTGTGTGCAAATTAAAACGTTGCTTGGGGTCGGTGAGATGGCTCAGCAGGTTAAAAAAAGGCATCTGCCGCCCTACTGATGGCCTGAGTTCAATCCCGGGAACCCACGGGGCAGATGGAGAGAACCAATTCCCACAAGTTGTCCTCTGATCTCCATGTGCTTGTTAGGCACGAACAGGCCTGCATGCACACATGCACACAAAAGAAATAAATAATAAATAGGTATAAGACATTAGAAAGATGCTGACGACATTGGGCCACAGACTTATTGGGGGGGGGGGAATAGTAATAAAACATCAGGTTACACTCTGCTCACTTCTTTCATGAGAAGTCAGAACCTTGTCCCTGAAGCTCAGATTCTAGAGGCCAAACTAATGCCCTCCTCACCATCACCAGCAGTGCTGGCTGGTATGCATGTCCTTTGAGCAGTGCCCTGCCCTCCATCTCTGCCAACAATCACCTCCTCCCCACTCCAACTTCCTGCTATGTGTATCTTACTTACAGTCCAGATGTCCCTCCCTGCCTGACCTGTCCCAAGCCATTCACATATGATAATGCCAGATCATGAGATTAGTCACTGTCACAAATGGAAGCTCAGGACAGTGCTTCTTGCCCATGGTTGAAGGAGTCTCTGTCCTAGACTTTGTATTGTGGCTGAAGTCCCATTCCACACCAGCTGTCGCCAGCCTGACCCATTGCTTCTGTTGTGGGGGACACACACACACATATTCACACACTTACATGCACACTCACACACTCACATATATACACACATACACACACGCACAAGCACACACACTCACACACATTCACACACATACATCCCACATATACACATTCACACATATGTACACACACACACACATATACATGCACACACACACTCATGCACACACACACTCTCACACACACGTACATACACATACAAGCACACACACACAGATACACACACATTCACACACACTCACACACACACACATACTCACATACATACACACACTCACACACATAAACATGCACACACTCACACACACACTCACATGCACATGCACACACTCATACACGCACACGCACAAGCACACACCCTAAACTCTAGCTAACTAGTTAAAGCCTGATTTTACTTGGAACCTGACAGGCATCCCACTTCCAGGATCTCATTCCTACTGAGACCAATTGCTTATTGAATTCTTTCCCGGCCCCACTGGAACAGTCAGCCTGCTTGTGGCTGAGAGTAAGCTCGCTGGGTCCTGCATGTGAGATCTGAGGACTCTTAAGGCATGTATGGCTCTTGTCTACAAAGTCCACAGAGCCACCTCATGTGTGTGCCCAGTATTGTCTCCAGGACCCACCTAAGCTTGGTTCATGAAACTCTAGACAAGCCAGGCCCTGTGCATTATACCTGTTGTTCCAGCTACTCGAGAGGCTGAGGCAGGAGAAGTTCCAGACCAGTCGGGGCTACAGTGTGAGTTCAAGGCCAGCCTGGATGAATTAGAAAGATCTTGTCTCAAAATCAGAAATGTTAAGGGCTAAAGAGATGGCTTAGTAATTAAGAACACTTGCTGCTTTTGCAGAGGACCCAGGTTCAGATCCCAGCACCCACATGATAGTTTGTAACCATCTATAACTCCAGTTTCAGGGAGTCTGATGCATTCTATGACCTACACAGGCACCAGGCATGTATATGGTGCATACATACATACAGGCAAAGCACTCATACACATAAAATAAATAAGTCTTTAAAAATATTATTTTTCTTGATTATTCAGTTTGGAGGCCTCCTTTAAATTCCGAGGTAGGGCCAAGTGTCTCCCTTACCCGCTGTGGTCCAATCACATCTACAAAGACAGAATGAGATTTTTCTAGTATCATGTTCTACCTCCTTCCCATGCAGTTGGCTCTTAGATCAGCCTGTGGATGTGCCAGCCTATTAGTCAATGTGCCTTCTTCCCCAGTCTCATCCACAGGAAGCAGAGTCTCCTGCCTCACGTGCAGGTCACTGACCGTGTCTGCATCCCCATCGCCCAGTCCTTACCAAGGACCTGCACAGATTGCCTGACTGGGCTCCTCCCAACACTTGCCAGCTTTAAATGGTCCGTGTGACTCCTGGAGGACAGCCTGCGGCCCAGCACTGGCCAGTGGCTCTACCCTCCTCCCATTTCTGTGGGTTCAGCCTCCCACAGGCTTCCAGCTTGAATCTTTCCTGAATTAATACTTCACCTCTGTAAAATCTTCTGGTTTTTTTCCCCTGGGTATCATATTTCTCTAAATATACTAAAAATGACAAACTCCTCTCTGTCTCTCTGTCTCTGTCTCTCTTTCTGTCTCTTCTTTCTTTCACACACATACTCTCATACACATCTCACATACACACACACACATACAAGCACTCTCATACATACACACATACACACACAAGCACTCTCACACATACACACATACACACACAAGCACACACCTCACATACACATGCACAGACACACATGCGCACACACACACACATACACATTCACACACACTCATATACATCTCACACACAATCGCATACATACACACACACATTCACACATGCACAAGCACACACACTCACATACATAAACATGCACGCACACAACATACTCTCTCACACACACACTCACATGCACACACTCATGCATACACACATACACACACACACTCCCCAGACTCTAGCTAACTTTGTGTCTCTGTGTCTCTATCTCTCTGTTTCTCTCCCCCCCAACTCCCCCCCCTTTGGCTTTTCAAGACAGCCTCGAACTCAGAGATCTGCTTCCTGAATACTAAGGAGTAAAGGCATGTACCACTACCACCACCTGGGTACTTTAGAAAAAAAAAAAAAAAGAAAGAAAGAAAAAGAAAAAAAGACAAGATCGTAACATCTATTCCCACTATTCTGGAACTTAAGGTGCAGCCCAGGCTAGCGTTGAACTTGCTATCCTCATGCCTCAGGTGCCAAAGTGCGGGGGATACAGGTGTGTTTACCATGCCTGGTTAAGGCAAACATTGAGTCAAACACCAACAACCATGGAGCACGTCCCATGTGCCAGTGTTCTTGTGCTACCTGGAGTAATTGGAAACGTGAACTCCAAGGACCAGGAGGTACATACAGCCTTGCCTAGTGTCCCCAAGGAGCTGGCTCCAACCTAGTGCTGCAGCAAGCAAACAAACAAAACCAGAAAAGAATCCAGTGAAGCATGGACTGCACAGGTCAATCTCCCAGGTCCAAGTCCTGGCTCTGTAGCTGTGTGCGACCTCAGGAAAGTCCTTTAGCTCCCCCACGGCACTGTTCTCCAGTCTGGGATTGAGCGAGGTGTTCATAATAACAGCACGTGTCCCTTGCCTAGGCTTATTGCTAATGCTGGAGGTGACACAGATATGAAATGGTCTTTGAACAGTACCCAGAGCACACCCTAAGCTCTCAAAATGTCAACTAGTCCCCAGAAGAGCAGCAACTGATAGGTCGCCACTAATTAGCAGTGAAGGACAGTCTCCAAGAGGTTGAAGGACCACTTGGTTTCACACAGCTTCTGCACAGTGAACCCAGAATGGAAATTCAAAGCCCTTAATACTCTGCTGTAAAGTGGGACTCCTCTAGCAAGCAGTACTGTAGGTAGGAGCAGGCCCGGGCAGCCTCAGTGACGGGCCACATCCACCCTGGCCACAGAGCCCTGCAGAACTACGGAGACATTCACCTCTACACAGTGCCTGCTTATACAAACCCTGAATGCAAGAAATGAAGGAAGAGTGCAGCCTGCCTGGGAATGATTGATGAGGCTGGCTAGTGTTATCTTCCCCGAGGTAAAGACCCAACGCTTTATCCGGAAGTATTGCAGCCCATGTGGTATCTCAATGGCTTTGTCGTGGGCGCCAGAGCACTGAAGGCTGATCCGGGTAATACCATGCTGGTGACTCACTCCGGGAGAAGGCTGGGACGGGCCATTAAGCTGTCTTGGAACTTATTTTAGTCTCACACCCCCAGGATGAATGCTTTCAATGTTTATTAGGTCTCTGTCAATAGGACACTACTCTCCTTCCCCACACCTGGTTACACAGTGTCTCTCAGCCATGATACTGCTTCTGAACTGAGCACTTCCGTTGTATTCTTCTACTGGATGCCTGGCTGGCATGTCATCGCCAGCTGTGATGGGGACCACACACTGCTCAGGTATGGATCCCATGACATGAGGCACCTCTTCTCCTCCTCTGTCCTCAAAGGTCAGAGGTCTCCTTATTTCAGCTTCAAACCTTCAAACTGGATCTAGAAGTCTGAATTACCCTCTTAATTTCTGGCCTGGCTCTTCTGATTCCAATCTAAATTCCTAGGTGGATTCATTTATTTAAAACTTTTTTTGTTGTTGTTTAGTTCATTTTTTTTTCTCCTTTAAGACAAGGTCTCTAGCTCAGGCTAGCCTCACTATGTACCTGAAGACGATCTTGAACAGCTGCCTCTGTTTCCTGAGTTCTGGGTTACAGGGCCTAAGCCTAGAGGGATAGTTACCATTGTGTAAGATTGGTTCATTATAGTAAAAGAGCCTCATGGAGCAGACCTGAATGAAATCCTAATACACAGGAGGCTGAGGCAGGAGGATGGCAATTTAAGGCTCATCTGGGTTATAGAGTGAGTTCAAGCCAGCCCACTCTCTCAAAGTGAAAACACAAGAAAACAATTCTGTGTGGCTGGAGAGATGGCTCAGTGATTAACAACACTGGCTGCCCTTCCAAAGGACCCAGCTTCAATTCCCAGCACCCACATGGTGGCTCACAACCATCTGTAACTCTAAGGGGATCCAATGTCGTCTTCTGACCTTCACAGGCAGCAGATATGCACATAGTTCACATATATACATGAAGTCAAGCATTCACATGCATAAAATAAGCCTAAAAAAAGAAAGAAAAAAACACAAAACAGTAAAACCATCTGTGAACATAGCTCAGTGGCAGAGTGATTGCCTAGCATGGCAATCCATTCTCAGCTTTAAAAAAAAAAAACAACAAAGAAACAAGAAGGTAAGTCCGAGCTGTTGTCCATTGCTCCTGCACCCCCATCATGTGATGACACAGAAATAAGGACCCCGATATTGACTTCCCAGCCTGAGGAACTGTAAGAAAGACATTTCTTTTCTTCACATATTACCTAATCTGTGGTCTCCATTACAGAATCACCAGACCAAGATACTTACTTTTCCACCTCACAACTTACATCCTTGTCAGACAATTTGCTTTTTCTAGAATGAGACTATGGCAGGTACCTCAGGATCTTTGCACACAGTCCTCTGTTGACCTGGAATGCGTTCTCCTTGCCCTTCTTTGTCTGCCTTCAAGCCTTCCTTTAAACATCCCTCCCAGAAGCGTCTCTAGGCACAGTGTCACCCCGTCTCATCTCCTTTAAGCATCTCTCCTCTTTGGGGACATGGCAGGCCACCTGTAGAACTGGACCCAACCTTAAAGAAGGACAAGAGAGAAGGGAAAGCAAATACAGCTGCTTGCCTCCTAAACCTGTTGACCTGTGTTCTACATAGAAAGGAGACAACCAGATTCTGAGAGTCGTCCTATGTCCTCACATGCACCACGGCAAGTATACAGGGCACACACGCGCAGGCGCACACACAGTATACACATACACAATAATAAAATAAATCTAAAACCTGTTACTGTGGGCCAAGACATGGTGGCACAGGCCTTTAATCTCAGCACTCTGGAAGAAGAGACAGGCAGATCTCAGAGATTGAGGCCAGCCTGGTCTACAGAGTGAGGGCCAGGGCAGCCAGGGCTACACAAAGAGAAAAAAAAACCTGCTTCCCTAGACTATTACTACTTCAAGACAATGGTTATGTTTTTAATTAACTCTGGTCTGGAGGGCTTTGTTTCTTTGTTCTTTTTTGAGACAAGGTTTAGCTATGTAGCCCTTACTAGCCAGGGACTAAATATTTAGATCAGGCTGGCCTCGAACTCACAATGATCCACCTGCCTCTGCTTCCTGGGTGCTGGGATTAAAGGTATATGTCACCATAACTTTGAATTTTTCAAGTGTGTTTGTATTGTTTCCCCAGCCTTTAACACAATGTTTGGCTCACGATATTTTTTTTTTGAAGAGATTTATTTTTTCTTATTTGAAATTATGTGTCTGTGGGGGGGTATGTCCACTCGAGCTCAAGTGCCCATGGAGGACAGACGGGGTATTAGAGCCTTCGGAACTGGAGTCCCCGGTGATTGTGAGCAGCCAGACACAGGTGCTGGGAACTGAACTAAGATCCTCTACCAGAGTGGTACGCACGCTCTTAACCATGGAGCCAGCTCTCCAGACCCCACCATACTCACTTTAGCTCAGAACTGATGAGAGACTCAGAACTGTCTGCTGCCTTTGCTGATGAGGTGGGCATTTTTATGATTAGCTCTAGGCACAACACAGGTTTCAGACAACTCAGACACTGCTTGTCCTTGCCTGTCATCACAGTGCTTCCCAGGATAAATGATGTCACCTCATTCCAACCTGACAGCAGCCACGTGAGGCCAGAGTTACTGCCATCTTATAGATCAACAGGATTGGGGAATTGCATCTGGATCTCAAATACTGAAAATAACAGGTCCAGAACTAGAGTGAAGGTCAGAGTCATGATCTCACAAAGGAGACTGGCATTCCAGTCTCTTTATCTTTTAATTATAATGTTGTTGTTGTTTTCAAGATGGAATCTCTCTGTGTAGCAAAGGCTCCTTGGAACTCACTCTGCATACCAGACTAGCTTCGAACTCAGAGATTCACCTACCTCTGTCTCCTGAGTGCTGGAATTAAAGACCAGCATTGCCATGCCTGGCTCGTGTGTTTTGTATTTTAAATCTCTGTCTGTCTGTCTGTCTCTCTCTCTGTCTCTCTGTGTGTGTGTGAGAGAGAGAGAGAGAGAAAGAGAGAGAGAGAGAGAGAGAGAGAGAGAGAGAGAGAGAGAGAAGGAGGAGGAGGAAAAAGAGGGCCACACCACCGTGGCACACATGTGTAGGCAGAGAACAATTTTTCTCTCCTAGGCGGAGTCTCTCTTATCTGTACCAGTGTACTGTGTGCCAGCACTGTGTGCCAGACCCGGAGTGTCATGTTACAGATGTGTGCGCTGCTGCATCCAGCTCTTTACATGGGTTCTGGGGTGAAACTTAGGCAAGTACCTTCAGCTGAGCCTCTCTCTGGCCCCAGCATTCTAGTGTCATGAAATTAGCTTTTCAGATACAGAAAGTTGTTTGTACTTAAGGGATGCCCTCAAACTGGCCCCTTCATTGTTGGGTTTTCTGTAATTTAGCAGCTGAATAATCTCAGGTTCCCCAGCTTCTCATAGGGATGAATCGTTGCTCTTCTTCCTGCAAGCATGTTACTCCAGGCTCCCCACTCCCATCCCCCTGCAGTCATCTTTTCTCAGCCAAACACTTTTTGTTCAACCCGAGAATTCAGTTGCTTGTCACCCACAAACAAGACAGTGTCTGGTGGTTCAAGGGAATAGGTTTGAGGACCTGTCTTGAAGATCCCAAACCAGGGATTCAAATACTGAATGTCTCTTATGACTGGAAATCGCTGTGTTCACCACTGCAGGCTCCCACTTGCTCTCCACTCCGAAAACACTTACATAGGCCTACTGATCACGCTAAAGATGGCTGGTGACATCTGCCAAGGGCTTGAACTGAGAAAGTACAGCTGCTCCTATTTTAGAAGAATTGATTTCATCTCTATCAGCATCAGTGGAGTGACTGTTGCCTCAGAGATGGAGGTGAGCAACAGAGCCAGAGAGGGTTGTTTCTTGTCCAAAGCAACACAGCCTGAAGTATATAGTGTGCCACCTTTCTCACCAGCACAAACAAAGCTCTTGGCCAGGTGAATGTATGATAGTGCATATGACAAAGACATTGTTCCTATAAAGCTCATGTGCTCATGATGTGGAGTGAAGACTGGTGAGTCTGTAAGATGAATCTTCCAGGTGCCAGGGATGCATACAGGGTGACAAGGAGCTGCCTGAGGTGTCTGTGTACCTCCTGGGCTGAAATCTTGTTTCCTCACTATGGCAGTGTGCATATGGGCCGATGTGGGAAGCCTTTGGGCTGTGGATTGTTTATTAAGGTGTTGATGTTCATCTTGTGGGAATGGATTTACTTCCAAAGAGGTTTAGCGTGATTTTCTCTCTTTAATTCACACTCACATGCCATTCTGCTTTCTGCCATGTTTGCAGCGGAATGGAGCTCTTACTGGATCCAGTGGTTTTGATCTTGGACTTCCAAGGCTCCAAAATTATGATCACAAATTTATCTCTTTTATCCATAAATGACCCAGTCTTGGGTATTTTGCCATAATGACAGAAAACCAATTAAGACCGAAGCCTAGGAAAGGGCTGTTTAATGCTGAGCTTACGCCTTTGCTGGAGTCTCAGAGGAGGTGATGGTTAGTTGAATCTAAAGGGCAGAGAGGAGTTTGGTAGATGGTTGGGAGTGGATTTCGCCAGGGAAAGCAAGGGTTTGCACGACGTGGAAGGAAATGAATGATCACAGAGGCACGGAGAGCCATTCTGAGTGGCTCACAGGGTCCACAAGGTGAAAACATCCAGAACCAGGCTGCACAGTGGACTGGGACAGTTCCCAGAAAAGCTGAAAGAATTGCAGATCATCTGTGAGAAATGGAGAGTAACCGGAGATGTTTACATAGGAGGTAAGATTGATTAGAACTGCATGATTCCTGTGAACAACAAGGGCGATGGTGAGGTAGCAGACAAGAGACTTAAAACCTGAAGATTTGGCCAGGGAAGCTAGCACAGGCTGGTTGTAATCTTGGCACTCCAGAGGCTGGGAGAAGGGAGTTATGTGTTCAAAGCCACTCTGTCTACAGAATGTGTATCAGGCCAACAAGCTCTACATAGCAAGATCCTCTCAACAAAACAAAACAAAGAACAAACCAAAACCTAAACACAACCAAAATAATCACCCAATGTCACAAAATCAACTTAAAGGCAGAATTAACTCAGAGAGAAGTACATAGTCCCTTACAGCAATACTGAAGAAGTATTTTGAGAAATAGATTCAGGACCAGGGAGATAGGTGCTCGTTACTAAGCCCGACAACCTGAGTTCGGTTTCTAGAACCCAGAGTTCTGATTCCTGCAAGATGTCCTCTGACGTCTAACCCCCCCCCACCCCAACACATATAAGATAAATAAATAATTTTTAAAAGAGAGAGAGAATCAATTAGACTTAGGACTAGTGAGACAAGCTGTGATCCCTGGTGCTCTGAATGCCAAGGCAGGAGGATTTTGTGGCAAAGGTCTGCCTGGGCCACAGAGAGAGTTCAATGACAGCTGTGGCAACTCGGTGTAGTTCCCAAAAGGGCCGTGTGCTGGTGGAAGGTCTACCCTGCTGTTAGATTACTTGCCTTGGCATGCTCCAGGACCAAGATTCAACTCCCCCCCCTAGCACCACAAAAAACAAAACAAAAAGATTTATCTTGACCTGTGAACCCTAAAGTCTCCTACTTGGGCCTATGTAACTGAAGATGACGGAAACCAGGGCAACAAATAAAAAGGGATTGTTCATTCTCTATTTCTTTGTTCAATATACACACTTTGGAGGACCAGTGTGCTCTAGGTACAGAGGGTCCTGCAGTGTCTCGGCAGGCCTGCCCACACGCCTGCCCACACAGGACTGGGAGTCTAGTGGGTGAGACAGTCCTGTAAACACCGGGTGGGTGGACGCCCTATGGAACCAGAGTCCCCACAGCCTTCCTTGATGGTAACATCGTGACATCTGCCCTTGTTAGCTTGGCCAGCCCTGGTGGGGGTGGCTGGTTTCTTCCATTCTTTCACTGGGCTCCCAGCCTGGCTTCCCTGGGGAACAGGCCAAGAGCCTTGTGAGGACACTCGGTGTTGGCAGGACAGTAGCACCCCAGTAGATGAGCCATCTTGGTGCCCATTTGGGAAGTCAGAGAGCTAGATACTACCAGAACTAAATGGGAACCCATGGCCCAATGGAAGGACAGGCCTGGAGTTCACTGCTGAGTAAAGAGCGAGTCTGAACACAGTGCTACGATTACCTCAGCCCTCAAGGGAGCTCACCATCTTCTGGGACTGCCATGTAGAGATGTGAGGGTTTTGAGAAACAGCTAAAGGTCAAAGGTAGACTACAGTAAGAGTAAGCATCTTCCCTCATACCAGAGGATGCCTTTCTGCCTACCAGGGACCCACACCAGTTCAATTCTGTGGGTGGATTGCCAGGAACCAAGTCTGACTTTAATCGTTCTATGATGGCATGTTGTTGGAGATGGGGGTAGGGCGGGGAGCCAAGGGCAGACAGACAGCAGGACCTGTAAAGGCAGGCCTATCCTGCTATCCCGATCTAGTTTCCTGTCTTTAGAAGAAAGAAAAAAGAAAGAAGGAAGGAAGAAAGGAAGGAAGAGAGAAAGGAAGGAAGGAAGGAAGGGAGGGAGAGAGGAAGGAAGGAAGGAAGGAAGGAAGGAAGGAAGGAAGGAAGGAAGGAAGGAAAGAAGGAAGGAAGGAAGAAAGAAAAAGAATGACCAGGGTAAACAAAATTCAAAGTCTCTGGAAGCTTCCAATCATGATGGGAGTCTCACCCCAGTGCCCAAGTGCCCAGCCGAGCCCTTTCCAGAATATTTGCGTCATATGTACAAGGACAGTCAAAGGGCGAGGTTGTTGGGAGGAGGAGAAGATCACAGGAGAAGAGAGACTCTGAGTAAAAAGGAAGGGACTCAGAGGAGAATTCGGGAGGAAAGGCGTGTAGGAGGGAGCCCTGTTCCTGGTGGCTGGGTTCTAGCTGCTCTGCTCAGGGCACAATGGCACAGACAGCGGGAGTTGGCCTCACCAAAAGGCAGAGGTGGCCAGGAGGAGGCTGGAGGCAGGGTTGGCTGGCTATGGCATGCATTCTGAACCCGAGGAACTTGAATTGTGACTGGTAATGACAATAGGCTGCTGAGCCACTGAAGGAAAGACAGGTGCCACAAGGGGTGGGGCAAGCTTCTTAAAGATGACAGAGCCAGCTGGAGCTGTGATCAGCCGCAGGCTCATCTCACTGGAGATCTTTGCGTTTAGTGGTATTTACGTCACTCGGTGGTGGCCATCTTTTCATTTCATTAACTTTAATTTGTAGTGGGCTGTTCTTCCCGTAGGGTGAATTAAAGATCACAATAGAGACAGGAAACAGCAGGTTCAGAGACCCACGACTAAGCTGTCTGTGAGTGGTGAGCCACAGGGCCCAGAACCTTCCCTGAAGACACGATTGTCTCTCTACCAGTAGGTTTGTTGCCTTGTTGACTCGAGGGGAAGCTGATGTCTCAGGAAGGGCACTTCACAATTTGGAGGAACTCAGTGTGGGTAGCCTTGAACCACCAGTGGAAGCATTACAGGGAGCTTTTGTATTGAGAGCAATGGGGATTGTAAAATGGCATCTACAAGTCTTAGGTGCTCTGCTTGACCCAACTAGCCCAGGCTAGACCATAAGCCTCTCTTCCCTTTGCTTGCTCTCTCTACCCTCACTGTCCAGGAGTGTGTTCAGAATGACTGTTTCCTTCTGGATTCTTATGTGATGCTCCCAGCTGCCCCTCACCTCCTCAGCCCAGGGTTGCCCATCTTATTGAGACTTGTTGCATGTCAAACCCTGGGACAAATGGCTGCAGTGCCTACTTAACAAAAGTGGCTTCCCTAAGTGCAAATGCCCCTGTTTATAAAACTTTCAGGTCTCTACAGGATCAATAAGATGCCCCTTAGCACCATACAATGTCCCCCTACCCCCACCCCAGGCAGAACATAGTGGTGTGTGCCTGTAATTCCAGTACTCAGGAGGTCAAGGCAGGAATATCAGGAGTTTAAGGCTGTCCTCCACCACATAGGGAGTTTGAGAAGGCCTCCATTGCATAAGACCCCGTCTAAATAATAATACAAATAAATAAAGCCTCCTGCCGGGCGGTGGTGGCGCACGCCTATAATCCCAGCACTTGGGAGGCAGAGGCAGGTGGATTTCTGAGTTCGAGGCCAGCCTGGTCTACAGAGTGAGTTCCAGGACAGCCAGGACTACACAGAGAAACCCTGTCTCGAAAAACCAAAAAAAAAAATAATAATAAAAAAAAATAAAAAACAAAAATAAAGCCTCCTAAAATCTGACTGTCTCATGCTCCATGTTCCTGACCCCAAAATGTTCCTTTATGTCTCACAGCACTACGTGGGCAGTTCTCTCTCTCTCTCTCTCTCACTACCCCTTGACTTTTCATGAAAAACTTCTGTCTACCTCCAGGGTCCAGTTAAAAAGTCCTTAGTGATTCTCTGTAACTTTTTGAGCAGCACCCCCATTTCTCAGCACTCCCATGGGTGTCTGCACCCTCCTTTTATTGTCCCTGGGTCCCCTCTACTTCTCTCTCTTGCCCCCATGGGCCCCTCGCTACACAATGCAATCTTTGCCCTCTACTCTCTCTACAGTCCTGCCTGCCAATGTGCTGTTCTGGGTTTGCAGATCTCTGGGGCAGAGATCGTATCTCTGAGGTATTTTGTTCTTTGAGGCCCAGCCAAGATAAAGCCCATGTATAGACAGTGTACAGAATGTTCTAAACGATAAAGCTGGAACTGCATACATGGGGGTGTTTAAACCTGCCATTTCCAATGGAACGTCTACGGTGGCAGGAATATCTCAGGGCGGCTGCGTCTTGTGGGGTATATGTATCACATGTTGGAACTGAGCATTTGAAATGTAGAAGATGACAACAAAGAGTTATGGACAATTTCGTCTGATTTTAACTTACATACTTGCTATTTATTTATTTATTTATTTATTCATTCATTCATTCATTCATTTATAAACAGGGTTTCATGTAGCCCAGGCTGCCTCAAATTCTATATATTCAAGGGTGAGTTAGAATTCCCGATTCCCCTGCTCTTATCCTAGTACTGGGATTGCAAGTATTACTACCACCCCAGCTAATTTACAAACTTTAATGAAAATACCCACGTACGGCTGGGGCTACTGTGAACTACTCAGGTTTACATTAAGCCAATTTGAGGGAAGGGTTAGCTAATAAGATAGGTAATAATAAATGGGTTTGTTTGTTTTTGTTTGTTTGTTTGTTTCCAGACATAGTCTTACTATATAGCCCTGGCTGGCCTGGAACTCACAAAGATCTACCTGCTTCTGCCTCCTGAGTGCTAGGAATAAAGGCGTGTGTACCGTGCCTGGCACTAATCTTTGAATATAATGAATAGCAGTAAACATTTTGACACTTCCCAGCGGGACAGCATTCTAGGTTGTCCCAGTCAAACCTTGGATAACATCGTCTGTTGAAACATGATTGTTCTCTGCAATCCCAGTCCTTAGGAGCTAGAACAGGAGGATCAAAGTAAGCTAGAGGTTAGCCTGGGCTACATAGTTAGATCTTGTCTCACACAAAGTGTAGCAATGGCGCACGTGGGCCCCTAGGTCTGGCTGACGAGTGCTTTTGCTGTATTTTGAGCATGGTCCCTCCTGCATATTTTTCCCATGTTAGAGTTCATGCTTTGGTTTCCTGCTGCCCAGCAAGTGCCTTCTAGAAGACAGAGCCCTAGAGCATCTGAGCATGCTACTCCAAGCACCTGGATGGGATTGTCTTCCCAGGTGGAAGACAATTAACTCTCTTAAAAGCTGAGGGGGTCAGGGGAGACAGGGAGACAGAGAGAGAAAATGAGAACACCCCAAATCTTAGAATATTGGATTGTTCTTACAGAAGCCATCTGTTAGCCTGGCCCTCAAACTTTAAGGTGGGAGTTGGGTGATAGGTGAAGATGGCATGCATAAGTGTGTGTGTGTGTGTGTGTGTGTATGTGTGTGTGTGTGTGTGTGTGCGTGCGTGCCTGTGTATGGTATGTATGTGTGTGCTCTGTATATGGTATGTATGTGTGTGCTGTGTATATGGTATGTATGTGTGTGCTCTGTATATGGTATGTATGTGTGTGGTGTGTGTATGGTGTGTATGTGTGTGCTGTGTATATGGTATGTATGTGTGTGCTCTGTATATGGTATGTATGTGTGTGCTGTGTATATGGTATGTATGTGTGTGATGTGTATATGGTGTGTATGTGTATGCTGTGTATATGGTATGTATGTGTGTGCTGTGTATATGGTATGTATGTGTGTGCTGTGTATGTGGTGTGTATACATGGTGTATATATGGTAAATGGGTATGTATTGGGGTGGTATATGATGTGTGTGTGTGTATGTGGTATGGTCTATGTGGTGTGTGTATATATGGGGCGTGTGTGTGGTATGTTTCTGTGATGTATACTGTGTGTGTTTGAGGTGTGTATATGTGTGTGATATGTATGTCTCTGTGTGTGTGCATGTGTGCGTGTATTGAGGGACTAACACAGGCTCAACAGGTGTGCAGTACTAGCCGTTCCATTTCCTTAACTCTCCTCAGAGCTGGAATGAAAGGGGCCTTAGCTCTTGTTTCAGCAGCAGCCTCTTCCTTCCCCCTGTACTTTCCCACCTTTGAGACATTACAAGGTGTCTGAACACATGCCAAGGCCTCAGCCCTTCTCTATAGCAGAAACACCATCTTGACTTAGGGAAGCAGAGCTCCTTAGTGACTGACAGTGAGGTGGACTGATGGGTTGCACAAGAGAACTAGAGATGGGACACTGACAACCTAACAAAAAGTTCTCCAGCTGCATGTGGCCAACCCCAGTTCTCGGCCTGAGCTGATGGGAAGGAACACTTGGAATACAGGCATTGAGTGTCCTGGTTTTTGTTCTTTGTTTTTTTCTGGGGGTGGGGGTGGCAGCAGGCAGGAACAGGGTGGCGCTGCTGTCTCAGCAGCAGCTCTGTTTAAGAACACTCTCTGGGTGGCAGGAGGGAGCAGAGGGGAAATACAGCTGACACTGTATCTGCTTAAACTCAGGTATAAATAGATGTGGACGCTTTCTTCTGCTGAGCTAGGCCACCATAACCTCATTCAGGGACTCTGAGGAGGCAGAGAGATGGTTTCTGGGGAAGGAAAGCTACCCCACCCACCCCGACTGCAAGTACCACACCACCTTACCAAAACTCCTTGCTTGGTCTCAGGCAGAGGAAAGGTCAGGATTTGGGCAGGGATGTTGTAGTCACAGTCCTTCCCACTTGTAGGTGGTACAATCACTTTGGGAAACAGTTGTGTAGTTTCTTAGGAAATGAAACATATATCCAGCAGTCAGGAGGCTGGGGCAGGAGGTCGGACAGTTCCAGGCCAGCTGGAGCTACACAGCAAGACCTTGTCTCAAAAAACCAAGGGCTGAGTGGTGATGGATAACTCCAAAGAAACTGTCTTCCAGACACAACAGAACTAATGTACACAAGGACCCACAGAGGCCGCGGTAGCACACGTGAGACCTGCACAGGCTCAAGACAGGTCCCAACACCGTTCGTGGGAGGTGGACACAGGATCTCACCCTAACCAAGAAGCCACCTGCCACTGATATCTGCTATCAAAGGGAAAGTCTTTTTTTTTTTTCTGATGGAGTGTCACTGACTATACTAAACACACTCTAGGGCAAGCCCCTTGCCCAACTGTAGTTAACCAACACAAAATGAGCTCAACGGTATTTCTGTGGACTTTTTGTTTCTTCTTCTTTTCTTTTTTTAAAATCCTATTGGTCTTTGGCCTATGTGGTTTGATTTTCATTTTGGGGGAGTCTTTTTGTTGCTTTCTTTTTTCTTTTTCTTTTTTCTTTTTTGTTTTTGAAAGAGAGAGACAGAAGGAACATAAAGTTGCGGGGAGGATTTGAAAGGAGTTGAGGAAAAGGGAAAAATGCTATCAAAATATACTATATGGAAAAATTTAATAGATCTGCTATTATTATAAGTGCTGTCATAAATCTAAAGTTAAAAAAAAAAAAAAAAAAGAGTACCAAGGAGAAATAACAACAGTTCCAGGCAACACTGTATCTGCTTAGACCCACCAAGGGCTGACCACTTGCTCAGTCCCTGTGAGGGTGGGGCTTGATCCAGGAAAAGAGTGAGAGAGAGAGACAGACAGACAGAGAGACAGAGAGAGACAGAGACCACAAACATACCACAGGACTTAGCTGCCTAACTTTTGTTACTAACATAACATGGTCATACACAAAGGCTCAAATGCAAAAGTTCATAGGCATTTTATTCATAACACCCCAAGCCAGAAATAGCCTGTCTAAACCCAGGTAAATGGATGGATAAACAAACAAGGTAGACCCATAAAGTGAAATCGTATCCTACCATTAAAGTACTACGGATCTATGTGAGGTTGCGATGACTCGCAGGTGCACTGTGATGAACATGACACATGCTGAGCCAATCTGTAGGGAACCTGGTTGCCTGGATGCAGTGGGGGCCTAGTGAATGAGGAGCAGCCATCAGGGAAGCTTGTAAGGTGTCGAAAATGCTCTACAACTTGACTCACACGGCACATACACAAACACGAGTATCTATCATTGGTCAGTGTGCCTCAAATGGATACATATATGTAAATAGACCTCAATAAAACTGATTTTAAACTGTATTCCTAAACAGGTGGTGGTAGCCCATACATGTAATTCCAGCCCTTGGGAAGCTGAGACAGGAGGATGGCCTCAAGTTTAAGGACACCTGGGACTACATAGCAAGTGCCCAACCAACCAAAGATCTTTCCTTCCTAAAATCTTGGTTGAGGGGGACAGAACCTCCCTACATCAGGGTGGTTCAGGTCAACACCTTTCCAGAAAATCCAATTAAAGACCAGGGAAGTCTTCTTAAGGCTGGGCTATAATGGCAGTCTGGAAACAGAGCTCTAGAAAGGCAGCCTAGAAAAGGCCCCTCTCCACCCGGATCCTTCAAAGGCTGGAATTTCTGGCTGAACAAGAAGGTCTGGGCCATTTCCCAGGGGCAGGTTCTCCTCAGCTCTGGGCAGCAGGCCAGCCACCCCTCACACAGGTGGCAGCTCGCTGCCTAACAAGACTAGAGGGCCTGGGAAAGGTGCCCATAATCCAGCTGCGACAGCAGAGGAAGGTGGTGGAGAGAGGCAACCCTGAGCCATCCCATCCTCGGGCAGGAGGTTGGGCTGGTAAAGCAGCTTAAGAAGGACAGAAGTGAGGCTCCAGCCTGGATAATCACAGAGACCTTTACTCTGAGTGGGGCTTGTTTTGCAGCCTCCAGAAGGGGCCAGGAAGGCAGAGTCAGGCCAGCACTGAGCCCTGGACTTTGAACTCTCTGCCCAGTGCTCTTTCCTCTACCCAGTCAGGCTCCCAGCTGTTGGGCAGGATTGTTAACAGGGCTGGTTCTGAAGAAACAGAGGAAAAGCCCACGTGGATGGGGAGTGAGTGGGGGAAAGCGAAGAAAGGCCGAAGGCTTGGCAAGAGGCAGCCCTGACCCCAGGTATGGGCCAGAGCCACTGAAGCCAAGCTTCTCCCTTCAGACCTCTCTGTTTCTGCCTGCCAGGACTCATCTGAGTTGCAGAGAGATCAGCAGAGACCACTGGGCCCTGTCGGGTGTGGCTCAGCAGGTGTCTGGCCACATGGAGTCCTCCGGGTTCCCAGGAGGCCCCTCTCTTTTGTCCGGTTCTGGTTATCACTCTGTGTCAGCAGCCCCCACCCCCTTCCCTGTCACCTGCACCTGTTTTCCTGCCTTGCTCAACCTCTCCATTCACAGGTTGTGTGTTCCCAGGGATCCCATCTTATCTCCTAGACGGATGTTGGTCCCAGGTCCGACATACAAAATTAATTCCTCCTCTTCCCCACTCTCAAAGGACCACCAACTGCCCAGAGCTGGGGCTCAGGACCTCTGGGGTCTGGCCCATTTTTGCTGGGGTTGCCCTGGCTAACTTTGTCACTTTCATGGGATCTCTTTTATTTAAAAAAAAAAAAAAAAGATTATTTTACTACCCCACTCCTTTCCTGTACTAGACACTGAACCGATGGCCTTAAACTTGCTAGACAAGAGCTCTACCAAAGGTCTATGTCCTCAGTCCTCTTGGTTTGCTATTGTTTTGTTTTTTGTTTTGTTGTGCTTTGCTTGCTTGCTTGCTTTGGAGACAGGGTCTTAATGTAGCCTAGGCTAACCTCCAACTGGTTGTATACTATAGGGTGACCTTGAACTCCTGATCATCCTGCCCCCAAATGCTGGGCTTAATGGAATCACCCAGCACACAACTCTTTGGCTCTCTTTTTATTTTATTTTTTTGTTTTGAGACAAGACGTCACTAAGTTGCCCAGTTAGGCTTTGAACTTGATATCCTCCTGCCTCAGCTTCCTGAGCAACTGGGACTATAGGACTATGCCATCAGGCCTTGTCACAGTCCAACTTTTGTGTTATCCCGGCTCTCTATATCCCCTCTTCCTCTACACACACACACACACACACACACACACACACACACACACAAACCACACACAGAGGCATACAAAACACACGGCACACATACACAGACACAGACACACACACAGGAACACACAGGCACATACACACAGGTACACACACACAGGCACAGACACACAGGCACACACACAGGCACACACACACAGGCACACACACAGGCACACACACACAGGTACACACAGAGGCACAGGTACACACACACAGGCACACACACACAGGTACACAGGCACACACACACACACACAGGTACACAGGCACACACACACACACACACACACAGAGGCACACATACAAACACACATGCACACACACACACACAGGCTCACACACACAAACACATACACAGGTACACACACACACAGGCAAACACACACATAGAGGCACACATACAAACACACTTGCACACACACAAAGGCACACAGGCACACACACACAGGCACACACACACAAACACACACACACACACACACGGACACACACACGGACACAGACACACAGGCACGCATGTTCATACATACTGACAGCTGACTCCATGTCTGAAAATTTCAGGGCCATCAGATAAACACCATGTGGTAATCATCACTGGAGATGTTGGGTTGGTAGGAAAGCCATCCAGTCAGGGCTTCCTTCAACTGTCAGGGTCTCATAGCCCACAAAACAGAATCCTGAATGAACTGCTGAATCAATGGATAGTTACCACCTCCGTTTACCTTGTTAAAATCCCAGCAAAGAACTTGACGTTTAGTTAAGCCTGCATAGCCTTGACATAAATAAATATTCAATTTCTGTTAGGCTCTTACACAAATAAAGGCAGCTCCCGGCTCCTCCTCCTTGCTGCTGGTCTGGGGTGGGAGGTGGGAATTTACAAATGGGTGGTCTTTAAGATTCCTCATGGGACGGAGCCTTGGAAGCTGAACTAAAATATAAAAATGATCTCCTATATTGAGTGGGGATAGCAGGCCCTTTGGCTAACACATCAGTTAACCATCAGGCCTCCCTTCTCTGCTGCTAGGGTAGAAAATGGCCTACCCAGGTGACCCTATCCCGCATCACCTCCAAGCCTCGATGCTCCTCAGCCACAGTTAACAGAGGGGACAGGGGTGGGGTGGGATTCAGAGCTAATGACTGTAGGAGCAGGAGCTAACACAATCTGAGTGCTGGGAAGCACTCAGAAGGAAACCAATGGGGAAACAGACCGCTCTGCCAACGGTGTGAGAAGTGTAACGTGAAAGCCCCTTAGTCCTCAAGACATTCTTCCATTCCACAGACGGGTAAACTGAGGCCCTGGATAGTGACTCCCCTACCATTCTCTCTGTCTGTTTGTTCCTTGGCAACCCAGGGTCTCATTGGATCAGAGCAAATGTCTTAGGTAGGACAAGGCAGAGCTGGGTTTCTAGTCTCTCTTCAGCCTAGAAACTCCCAGATCTGTAGCTTGTGTCCTGTCACCATATCACATTGGGTGGCCTGGGGCAGTCATTCCAAACCAATGCATCTTTTCCCTCTGGGTAGAGTCCCCAGCCTTGCATCTTGACCATCAATCACCCAGGCTCTGTGTCTGACCCAGGGCTCAAATACAAACCCACACAGCCCCTCAAAGGTGAGATTCCTAGTCTTTAGAGCGACTCTTATCACCTCCATATATCTACTTCCTCCTCAGCCTTTCCACTCATGGGCTCCACAGGTTAGCCCTCCTGTTTAACCATCCCACTGCCCTTGAGCCACGAGGGGGCTCCACGGAAAACTTCAAGTGTGTGGGAAGCAGAATGGAGAATAAGGACCAGGAGGAAAAGACAGGGACCTTCCACCAGGCCATTCATGACACATTAAAAAATTGAGACTCAGGAGTAGAAAGTACCTTTCTCAAGGTCACCCAACTGGCAGAAGTGAGTGGCATGTTTTGGGGACAAAAATACTCTCCCTCTCCACTTATGCCCCCTGGACACTGCATTGGGGCCACATGGAGCCCCCTTGGGCTAAACTTGCACCCCCTTTCACACTTGTGCATCTTTCTCTGTGTAGCCACAGTCATTTTCACCTCACCTGCCCCCACAGTCCCTGGTGCTGCCCAGACCCAGCTCAAATGCCACGTCCTCCAAGTATGCCCTCTCTGAACACTCCCCTCTGTGCTGCCCTTCCCGAGCCTTGGCTGGGTTAGAATTACCCTTGCGTGCCTCCTCCAGGAAGGCGGGGCTCTGATCTCCAAGAGCACCCTGCACAGTGCTTAGCCTGTCTCAGATGTTCAGCAGGTATTTCTGGAAAGAATTGTTATTGTGTGTATATTGTCCTGATGAATGACCTGGGTTGATGGGCTGTCTCTTGAGTCAGCCACCATGTTCAGCGGCTGTGTAGCATTGCAAGCTGAACACTGGCCTTGTTTCACAGGTGAGGAAGCAGGCGGGCGAGCACAGAGGAAAGCTACAGTTAGCCCTTGTGTCTAGAGGAGGGCAGAGCTAGAGCTCAATCCAGTATAGCTGAGTGACCTCTGCGTATCTGAAAGGCAGCTGAAGGGCACATCAGGGGCCCTGATGGCTCTTCCAGACCAACTGACCCTGTGTCCCAGAGCCCGAGGAAGAGTCCCCTCCAGCACTCTGCTCATCCAGAGGCTGCCCTGCTAGTCTGCAATCCCAACATGGCCAGGTGACAAGTGTTCCCTGCTGGCCACCTGCCACAGGAACACAAAGTACCTTCACACACAACCTCTCTTTGTCCCCTGCTAGTGACAGCAGAGAGGACAGGTGAGAGCAAGGTGCTAAGGCAGCAGGATTTTGTATTGCTTCTGTGTTCTGTTCTCTTTCACTTGGTGCTTCCTAGTTGGCACCCCAGCCCTGTGGCTGTAGACCAGACAGGGGTGTTACACCTTCCTAACTCAAAGAAGCATGAAAGGGCAACATGGAACTTTGTGAGGAAATTTGGGACAACTCTGGGGTTCTCCTTGCTCTGGAAATTTAGGTTCCCTACAGCAAGTCATCAGAAGAATTTGTGGGGTTTTGCTCTCAAGTGTCCATTAATCAAGATTGATTGAAGCCGGTTGTGATGGCATACATCTTTGATCCCAGCACTTCAGAGGCAGAGGCAGGTGGAGCTCTGTGAGTTGAAGGCTAGCCTGATCTACATGGCATGTTCCAGGACAGCCAAGATAACACAGTGAGACCCTATCTCAAAACAAACAACTCACTGGGAGCTGGAACTGGCTTGTAATCCCAGCCTTTGGGAAGCTAAGGCAGAAGGATTGCTGGGAGTTTCAGATGTGCATCTAGAAGCCAGCTGAAGACTTCATTCGAGCCAGGACTGGATAGTGAGACTTTCCTCATTAGAAAGCTAGGGTCCGCCTGGCAGTGGTGTCACACACCTTTAATCTCAGAACTTGGGAGCAGAGGCAAGCGGATTTCTGAGTTCGAGGCCAGCCTGGTCTACAGAGTAAGTTCCAGGACAGCCAGGGCTATACAGAGAAACTCTGTCTCGAAAAAAAAAAAGAAAGAAAGAAAGAAAGAAAGAAAGAAAGAAAGAAAGAAAGAAAGAAAGAAAGAAAGAAAGAAAGAAAAGAGAAGAAAGAAAGCTATGGTCCCTTGATCCTTTTCTTCCCATGAACCAAGTTCTTGACCCAGATGCATGGGCTACCAAACTTGTCATCTCTGCCTCTATCCTGGCTCCCTTCTGGGAAGAGGACAGGAGCTTACCCCCATACATCAGACTGTCACTGACATCAGCTTGCTTGATTCTTAGGATCTGAACGCTTCTCCTCCTCATTTTATAGATGAAGATACCAAGGCTCAGAGGAGACCACAGGATTGGCGGTCCCTTGCCCAGAGTGTGAACCACTGGCATTTGAACTTTGGTCCTTGTTACTGCAAAACTCCCCTCCCCTCCACACTCTACAGCCCATGTCCCTCTAGGCAAGCCTACAGCCTAACACCCTGCTGTCCTCAACTGCCTGGCACTAGGGTGTCCCCAGAGTGTAGATAACATATGCCAGCCAGGGACATGGCATGAGGCAGGCTACTCAGCTACAGCTTCCCCTAATCTGTCACTGGGGACAGCACTAGGATCCTGAACTTATCTTCCCTGTCATTGTTTGAGCCTGGACAGCACATGGCCTGGGCTGGCTTTGAACTCCATGTAACTGAGGCTGGCCTCCGACACCTGCCCGCCCTTCCTCCACCTCACAGGTAGTAGGATTACAGGAATGTGCCACCTCCCATTGAAGTCATTGTTTGTTTGGTTTGACTTGGGGTTTCCCCTCCATTCTTGGGGATTCTGATGAGGGGTAGCCACTCATCAGAACACAGACTTCTGCATAGTTGTGCAGGGCAGGCAGACAGTAAGAGCTTGTTGTTGGCCTGTGGTCTGGGCGGGGATGGTTGGAGAGGGTGGGGTGGTAATGATGGGGAAACAACACAGAAACCCACAGGAAACTTCATCAGAGCCCCACGGAAGTAACACAAGAGAAAAACTTCTCAATTTCGGCTGACCAAAGGCAACAATATAATTACCATCATTTATAGAAAACAGCCCTGAGTTCTTATCTAATTCCCACAAAGCACAGCGATGTGCATCTCATTAGCTATGCGTCTGATGAACTCTGTTAGTTGTGTTATATGGTGGAGACATAGACCTCTCTGCCCCATGCACGTTCTTTCTTGCTGTTGATGTCTGAAGCCTAGTCGCCTGTTGACAACTTTTCGGCAATTACAAAGCAGATTGCCAGGGAAGTGTTTTTGTGAAATTCAGTTATCTTGAGACTTGGCCAGGTTGCAGGGAGGGCTCTAGGACTTCTGACCAGCTCGCAGCTTTGGATAGGCAAAGGGTGAAAGATCAGGTGTCAATCTTTAAAAATCAAACAAAACACTTTAGGATTACTTGAGAATCTGTGTACATCTGTACTATTTTGTGACACATGGGTGCACACATGCACACATGCACACATGCACACACATCTGCTAGTGAGGGTACCTGTTGTGGTTTAAGTGATTTTTATTCGTTTGTTTTGTTCTGCTTTTTTCAAGGTAGAGTTTTATTGTGTAGTCCTGGCTCTCCTAGAACTCACTCTGTACACCACGCTGGCCTTGAACTCACAGAGATTTGCCTGCCTCTGTCTCCCAAGTGCTGGGATTAAAAGTGTGCACCACCGCCTGACTCTGCTGTGTTATTTTTATTTTGCTCCCAATAGACTGATCCCCTCCCCAATTGTTTCTATGTGGATTCTATTTCTCCCTAGAGGGAGAAACAGTTTCTACGTGCCACGTGCACTGAACAGCACAGTACTTTTTTCTCCTGATCAAATGTGTGCCCCCCATGCCCCCCACGCCCCTCACACCTGCCTTAAGTGGGAGAAATGGCCAGCTGACAACTCCCAGCTGTCCAGGGAGATGACAGAAGAACATTTCCAATAGGGAAATATCATGTCTTGCCAGCTCCAGGGAAGAAAATAATTGGCCAAAATAGCAGAGCCTGGCCAGTGGTGCCAGTCAGAAAGCAGGCACATGACTGGTCCACCAGGGTGGGCCTCTCCCATGATGTTAATGCAGAGTCACTGTCCCCAGAGACTCAGGCCTTGCAGCAGCCACCTGTCCCTGCAGGAGCATTCATGTACGCCTTCCTTGGGGACACCCCTGCACCCGAGGTGGATCCCCTACAAGACCAATTGGTGTGCAGGCCCAGGAGGAAGCCCAGATTCAGCATTCAATTTTGAATGAAGTGTGGCTCAACAGACACCCCCTCGGATACCTAAAAAGAAAGAGGCATGGACTAGCTGGAGAATCCAGAATGATCCAGATTCCCCAGGTCTATACAGGCCATGGGCCAGACGGTGGAGATGAAGTGAAGATCACCTCTCCACCCGCTCAGCGTCCCCCCAAGTCCTCTGGCCACTGGATGTAAGGTCGAGGGGAACTCTGTTTATCTAATGAAAACTACTTAGAGAGTGAAGAACTTGTTAATAGCTATGTTTTTAAAAGTAAAACCAAAACCAGGTAAAATTAAGTTTAGGGATGTATTTCATGTAACATATCTAGAATTTTGTTTTCCAAGACAATCCATATAAAAATAAAGAGTACCTTTAGATATATATAAATTTTTTTGTATGAAGTTTTCCAAACCTTGTATGCAGTATTCTTGGGCCAGGGCCACAGGCTAGTGGTAGAGCATTTGCCTAGCGCATGGGAAGCTTTGGGTTCAATCCCAGGCACCACAACAAATGAACAACTGTGAGCCAAACCCTATTCTCTTAGCAAACCTCCGCTTACACTAACTCCTTCCCCAACCCCAGCATCCACACATGGCTCAGGGCAGCTGCACAGAACCGCACTAATCTAGAACTTCTTATTGTAGCTTGCCACTCCTCATAGATGAAGCTATTTGGCCTCCTCTGACCTATTTGCCTTTGCCAGAAGCAGGAGCAAGTAAGACATCCCTTGGGCTTGGGTGACCATGTGTCTTTCCTTATTGGCCTGTAGAAAGGTCAGAGCCGCAGGGCATCAGAAGGCCTTGCCATTCTGCTAGTTGTGTGGCCTAGGGGAAGCTGCTTCTTCTCCCTGGGAGCTAGTTCCAACGTCTGTCAGGAGAGGGTTTCCATTAGACTCACTACCTTCAAGCAGTGAGTCCCAGATTCCAAAAGGCATAAACCACAGAGAGGGAGGCTGCCGTGTTGAGTGAGGGGGCTTGTAGCCATGTAGCCAGCTCAGCTCCTGTTCTATAGAAAACTCACAGGGTAGGTCTATAGTATGGACACACATCTCAACTCCAGTCAGCCAGCCAGCCTGCCTTCTTGCCTTCCCCGTGACATGGTCTCACATAGCCCAGGCTGACCTCAAACTCTCTGTAGCCAAACATAACCTTGAACTCCTGATTCTCGTGATGGTTTTGCCTCCTCAGTGCAGGGACTACAGCTTTGTGTCGTCACGTCCAGTTAAATGCAGTGCTGAGGGTTGAAGCTAGGGCTTCAACACGCTAAGCAATCGTTCTACCCACTGAGATACGTCACCGGCTCTGCAACCTGCGTGTTCACCCATCACATTCTGAATGTGCAGAGCCAATGGCAACAGTAGAGCACAGAGCCATTTGAAGCGTGAGACCGAAGCAACCAATTCCCTGGTCACAGTCTCCTCTGAAGAGAAGAGGTGAGGACTAGTGGGTGGCTTCAGTTCTGCGGTTAATATTTAAAATTCACTGAAAGAGACCTTAAGGGAATATGGGGCCAAACGTGGCCATTTGTTTAAGCTTAGCAATGGGTATTTGGCTACCTGATGGATTCCCCTGCGCCTTCCTCTAGATGTAAGATACTTTACCATGTAGATGTATTTTAAACTTTAAGGAGGACAAATATAATATATTCCTACTGGAGGCATGGATTTTTTTTCCCCTTAAATATAGCAAAATATAATCCCACACAAATACTTGATAAACCTTGAGCTCCTTCACCCTTTTGGGGTTCCTGGAGAGAAGAGCCAGAGTCCAACAACAAACCCTGGGCCTGAGGGAATCAGAGATGAGGGGACCTGTGGGACTAACCTCAGCTCTGGTGCAAGGGAGGCCTGACGGAGCAACTGTCCACACAGTTCCCCTGGCCTGGTACTGGTCCATCATTCCATCCCTGCTTCCCAGCCCCACAGCTATGAACTCCAGGTAGAGGCAGCTCCTTCTCTTTCCACCTGTCTTCGTCTGTAATCCATACTGTCTCAACTTCCTATGTAGGCACAGATGACCTTGAAATTCTGATTCTCACATCTCCACTGGGACTAAAAGCAATGTACCACTGAATTGATTCATCGCAGACTTACATGGTACTGGGGAATCGAACCCAGGGCTTCAAGAACACCAAGCAATCACTAACGGAGTCACATCTAGCCCAGCTCACCTCTAGTTAAATGTCTGCTTCCCTTAAGCCTTAATTCTGCCCCTCCAAAGTCACCTCTCCCCTATACTACCTTGGAGGCCAAGGTCACCACGCAGGACTGGGCAGGGCAGGAGGCGGGTAGGAGGTTGTGGGAGGAGAGTCATACATCAGGCTCCACTGGGCTATTTAACCCCAGCAAATAGGCCCTGTTGTTTTCTCACTTGGAGAGTTTGGCCCCAGTTCCCACAGGCTGGTTAAATGGTAACTTGTCTTGGTGACAAGGAATTCGCCACCAGTTTGGACTGAGTTCATCAGCATCAGCTCACACTGAGCTGCGAGTTCAGATGACGTTTCTTTCTCTTCTCTCACCCCACCCCGCCCCCCTACCCCACCTCGCCCCGCTCTTTTTTGTGTCTGTGCGTCTGTGCGTCTGTGTGTGTATCCGTGTGTGCCCATCCTCACACGTATGGAGGCTAAAGGAAGATGTTTCATGCCTGCGCTGTGACTCTCAGTTTCATTCCCTTGAGACAGAGTCCCTCACTGAACCCAACACGAGAGGTTTGTTTTTGTTTTTAAACATGGGCTTTGGGGTTCCAACCCGGGTCCCCAGGCTTGTACTGCAAGCCCCCTTTCCCCGCTAAGCCATCTCACCAGTCCCTTCTCTTCTTTTCTTTATTCGAAACAGTCTCACTCAGTAGTTCAGGGTGCCCTGGAGCTCACTGTGTAGCCCAGGTTGGCTCTGAGCTGTTGATGATCCTGGACTCTCAGTCGCCCGAGTGCTGGGGTGACAGGTGTGAACCTCCAGGTCCGTCATTTCTGTCTTCCATCCCTTCCTCAGATCCTTCCCTTTCGTATGCCTCCCTAGCCAGGTGAGTAAGAGTTAGGAGCACTGACCATTTAATGACAGAGCACAACCACCAAAGGCCTTTCATTGTGTGGGTTTCATAACTGAGAGCTGCTATGCCCATTTTACAGGTGGTACAACTGAGGCAGAAGGTTGTGAGCTCACTTCTGAGTCATTCAGGCCTGGCTAAACATGGCTGAGCCAGAAGTTGAGCAGGTTAGGTCAGGGGCAGAGGCTTTCCTCGACATTGGAGAGAAGGTCTGGTTTTCAAACATCCAGTGTTTTTGATGGCCTGGGCTACAGTCATATGCCAGGTAAGAGAGGCCTCTCCCTCTGTTTTATGTCCCAGGGCCTCATCCCCTCCTACACAATGACCTAATAGGCAGGACATCCTTCAGTAGACAAGGAAAGAAAATGTGGGGGACTTTGTGGCAAGTGTCAAAGTCCCAGCGAAAGGTCTGGACACGAAACCAAATTCCTTTTTTCTTTCTTTCTTTCTTTCTTCTTTCTTTCTTTCTTTCTTTCTTTTCTTTCTCTTTCTTCTTTCTTTCTTTCTTTTTTTTTTTTTACAATTATATTTAGCCAGGCATGGTGGCACACACCTTTAATCCCAGTGCTTGGGAGGCAGAGGCAGGCAGATATCTGAGTTCGAGGCCAGCCTGGTCTACAGAGTGAGCTTCAGGGCAGCCAGGGCTACACACTGCAGAGAGAAATACATATGCATGCATGTTTTTATCTTTGTTTTATGTATGTGTGTGTTTGTGTGTGCTCATGAACATCATGACACATATTTGGTTTTCAGAGAACAACTTTGTGGAGTCCGTTTTTGAGACAGGATCTCATGTAGCCCAGGCTGTCCTGGAATTCTCTGTAGCTGAGGATGACCCTGAGCTAACTTTTCTCCTGCTTCTACCTCCACAGAGGGAATCACGAGTTATCTGGTGCTGAGGATCGAACCCAGGGCCTCATGCTTGCTAGACACTCGCTCTACAGACAGACTGCGTCACTTCCCTTCCGACAGCCTCTTTCTTCCTCTCTCCTCTTTTCCTTCTTCTCTTTTAATTGCATTTTAATCTGTGTGGGGGTGGGCATGTGTGGGCCACAGTGCATTTGTGAAAGTCAAGAGGACATTTTTTGGGAGTTGGTGCTCTCCCGCTGCCATGTTGGGCACAGGGTTCAAACTCACTCTGAGGATCCAACTCAAATCATCAGGGTCTGTATCAGGCACTTTTACTTGCTGAGCCATCTCTTCTGCCCCCCTTCCCTTCCCCTTTTTCCTTTCTCAATCCCATATATCTCAGCCTGGAGATCACCTCGAGTCCCTCCTGCCTTGGCCTCTCCTCTCCAAAGCTGAGGTTATAGGTATGTGCTTCTGTACTAGGTGTTTCGGAATGGTTTCTCTTGACATGATAGACACTTGGAGAGTCAACAGCCTGTCAGATCCTGGGAGGGTTTGCACGGCCCAGTATCAGCTCTGATGGCTGTTTTCAGGCAGCATTTCTCTGGTAGATAGGTCCTGTCACCACATACCTACCTGCCCAGCCTCAGTGGATGCCAACATTATAAGGAGACGAAAGGGAGAGAAAGAGGCCTGCCATGCCAGCTGAGCACCTGGGAGAATAACGCTCCTTCTCAAAGAGAACATGCTCATGAGCTAGGCCTGGGTCACCTCTGTCCCCACAGAGTCCTAGCTGTGACTCATTTGCTTTCTTGCTTCCCTGGCAATGAACGAGACTGCCTTCCTCAGCAGGACTGGTGAAGGAATGATGATTTAATGTGTGTGAAAGAGCCTTGGGTGGGGACTGGCACACAGTGGGCCCTCGGAAAGTCCCGCCCATGGCTCTCTGTCAGCCTCAGAGGAGCAGGTGACCTAGGATTCCCCAGGAGAGACAGGGCGGGCTCACCTTTCATGGGGCCCCTTGATGCCATGCTGGGGTGATGGTGTCTTTACTGAAGAATTTTCAAAAGCCAGTAGGCGGTGGATCCAGGGCCATGGGGAGGTTGAACCAAGGACAGCTGCCCACAGCAGGCCACAGCCTGGGCCCTGTTATCCTGAAAGCTGATTTGGTTGCCATGTGAAACCTTGTTATGTAAATCAGCAGTGGAGTATGCTCTCTCAGGTCAAAGAAATAGGAATTGAGCCCCACTCCACCCCCATCCCACCCCACTGGCTTTCTACCAGCTCTGGGTGTGTGCTAAGGGTCTGAGTGAGATACTCTGGGCTTTTCCCCAGATGTCTTCATGGCGAGGGATACCAGACCCCATACACCTGGGGCCATCTGTCCGAGGGTGGAGACACAAGGTCCTATTACGATAATGAGTAGGGAGCCTCCTGCCACCTTTGACCCAATTCCTTCATCTCTGAGGCAAAGGGACAGAGTGTGGCTGGTTTTCAGGACCCAAGGCTGACCACCATCTTTTCATGAGTCCAGAAAACTCCATGAAGCAGCCAACACTCCCTTCTGCTTTGGGAAGGAGAGTGTATCGCAGGCACACAAAGTTTGCTTCTGGGGTCCTTGTGCCTCTGTCTCAGAAGGCATGTGACTTTCCGCAAGGCTTCTAGTTTTCCTGTCCTTCCATGCCTGTTTCTTCAGGGTACCCAATGGGTGACGGTGCCACGTCCAGGACACTGGACTGGAGCCACCTTTATAGAACCGGTTTGAAATCAAACAATGCCATGGTACACAAGCCAGCTGAGCCAGAGGTGTCCATGGGCCAAAAGGGGCAAAGGCCGAGGGATCAGAGCAGACCATGGTATATATCCAGGGAGCAGGAGACCGATGGGGCTGTGCCAGCCCAGGGATCGTGTAGATATCTCTCCTCATCTAGGAGGTAAAAGAAGGGACTCCCAGGTGGGTTGGGTGGAGGGAAACAGAACAAGGCTCTACAACCTTCTGAACCCGTGCTGGGGGTGGGGCTATTCCAGATAAGCATGGCTGCCTTCAACCCAGGTATCCTCTTCCTCCAGAAGGAGCTGAGGATCGAGAGGTGAGTATATAGAGAGTGTGGCTCTGGGTGGGAATTGAGTAGAATGGCAGAAAAGAGTCAAGCCCAGACCTGGGCTACAGCTCAGAGGGTAGAATGCTTGCCCTAACATGCAAGAAGCCCTGGGTTCGATTCCCAGCGCTGCATAAACTGGGCCATGGTGACAGCTGAAATCCCACTACTCTAGAGGTAGAAGCAGGGGGATCCAGATTTCAAGGTCACACTACCCTTGGCTACATAGTGAGTTCAAGGCCACCCTGAGCTTTAAGTCAAATAAAATAGAAAGGCAGCAACCGATCTTTTTGCAGATGGATAATTTGAGAAGGTCCCAGACCTTATGAGGACAGCCCTAAGGGACAAAATCTGGTGGCAGGAGCGAGCTGGGCAGCAGATAGTTCAGTGGACATTTGAGTCCATCTAGTATTGGCCCCAGCTGTGTGGCTAAGGACTTGGGGCCCTCACCACCTACTAAGGTAGGGAGGGATGGGGACTCTAGTCAGAGTTTGGGAAGGTATGTGGTCTAGGGAACCTTGTGAGTATACATGTAAAGAGGAAGCCTGCTTGGACTTTCTGTTCCCTGTAGCCTGGTTTCCCTTTTGCCTGGCACACACAGCAGGCTGACTCCAGACTCACTGACCTCAAAAAGTCCCACCCTCTAGCCTTGTGCTTCTGACTATTTCCTGCAGAAGACTCAGGGTTTTGCCCACTATGTAGAAAGCAGAGGCAGCTCCACCCAGGGGGCCTACCCAGAAGCCACAGGATACTCCATTCTGCATACCAGACCCCTCCTGGTGCAAGGGAGGCACCTGTGCCTAGGACACCGTCCTTCTGGGTCTGGAGCTAAGGGTGAAAACCTAGAAAAGCTCTGAGCCACCATCCAGCCCCTAAAGTCTTCCTTCCTTATCTCTGCACATCCCATCCCACCCCACCCTCCCTGCTAAAGCAGAGGCAAGAATTAGTCCACTGATAATTGATTGTGACTTCTCTCTATGCAAGCCCAGGCTCGACAAGGGATAGAAAACCAAGGAGCCCAGTGGTCCAGAGCTCAGGCTGCTCCCACATTTCCCTGGAAATCACTTAAAGTTGCCAGCGTAGGAGACTGTCACAGTGTGCCCACCCCCACCCCAGGCCTGCAGAGTATGCATGGTTTCAATCCACCCTCGCGTAAATAGACTGTAGGTTCCCTTTGTAGGTGAGGACTGACAAACCCTCATGCAAGTCAAGGGCAGGGCTCCATATGGAATTCTCGACAGGCCCATCTACTCCAGCATCGCTGCCATCTCTGCAGTGTGAACACCCAGGCGCCTCCATTCAGAGCCTGGCTCTGTAGCCAAACGAGTCTAGTGATGTCATCGTTGCCATGGAGACTCTCCCCAGGCGTCAGGCAGGACCAACCTCCCCTGTGCAATTTCCCTTTGTGTGGACTTTGCAATGCGTTGCCAAGGCAGTGAGGCCTGCTGGGTGAGTTGGCACAGGGCAGGGAAGGCAGACAAAACCCCACACTGCATCCAGAAACCACCACTCACAACACAACAGGAGAGACAGGGGCTGCACTCTGCAGTCTCTAGTCTGGGGGGAGGGGTATGGCAGTTAAGGGGGTGGGGGATGGAGACCTGTTCAGGACCCCTAATGCCAATGGCCTTTGAGCATGGTTAGAGGGATCCTGTCCTCTGGATCCGCTGGGCCTGGACCTTGTGAAAGGGCAGACAAGCTTGGCAGGGGGTGAAGAGGACTTGGTGGTTTGGCAGTTTGAGTGCCAGTCATTCTGAGAATCACTGCTGAAGAAAGAAGCCCCCATGGAGTACATTAGCTGTTGCTCCCTCTTGTCTCTCAGAATCCTCACAGCAACTCTGGGGAAGGGGACAGAAGAAACAGGGTGCCTTTTGTACTTGGAGTTCTGTTATTGGTGGTAGCACGGGATTCGGGTTTCTTTCAAACACTATCTAGTTTGTTAACCTTGAATTTGAAATCGCCGTCTCAGCCTCCAGAACGCTGAGACTACAGGCGTGTGCTGCTAGTTACTTCTTTGTATTTCTTATTGCTTGCTCCTGGTTACCCGTTTGAGCCTAACACAGTTTAGAGTCAAAATGGGTGGTGGGGCGGTGTCCAAGGTCCTACCCTGAGGCCTCTTCAGTCCAGGTTGACCCCACAGTCTGGAATCTATTGGTTTTACAGAAATAATACTAGCTACCTTTATAGAGTAAGCAAGAGGGCTCTGCCTACCAGGCCTTCCAACACCCAGATCTAAGCCAAGGGATTATCACAGCGTCTGCCCTCCCTCCTGGCTGCCTACAGAGGCTCCAAAAGCTATTGGCTAGTAAGAAAAGCCAGGGTCCCGGCCAATGTCTACAGGGCCACCTCCATCACAGCTTCAAGCCACACCCTCTTTTGTCCTAGAAGCTGCAGGGCCTCTTTGCTCCTAGCTCATGTAAAGGCTCCTGTTCCCGGCCCTTGACTTGGTGCATAAAATCTCCTCTGTGTCCCTGTTCTTAGAAATCTCCAGGAAGAAACTCCATGACCTTTGCTGGCAAACAGCAGAGTCTCGTGCTTAGAGCTGAAGACCACGGCCTTCCTGGGTTCACCCCGAGCCTTCCTCCTTTCTTGGCCACCTTCCTCCTTAACTTCCCAGAAGGCTGAAGGGGAGGACTCTGGCTCTTCAATCCTGTGGACTAGGCTACTTGTTCAGACTGAGAGGAGGCAGAGACTCTGGATGATCTGCTGCCCTGAGCCTGGGTTCCTCCTTCTCCACCTGTGTATCTCTGTTGAAGGTCTACCAGGTCACATGGTATGATGTCAGGAATGATTGTGGGGTGAATGGCTATGGGGTTCTCAGGTTGCACTGGGCACACCTGCCTACAGCCACCAGACAGCATCTAGACCAACCATGACACACCTCTGCCTGTCATTTTTTCATGAAGCAAGTATTTCCTGACATCTGTGCTTTGTACTATGAAGGTCTTTCCCCTGCTTCCAAGAGTCCCAAACAAGCCAAAAAGGATGAAGGAAAAATGTATGAAAACTAGGCAATTCACCAGGACTTCTGCCCACAGAGCAGTGAGGAAAACTGCCATCAGCAACGGTGGTCAGCACTAGCCCAGCCCATGGCACTGTGACAAACACCTTTGTTCCATTTTCCAAACTTCCTGTCCTTTAAGATTGTGTTTTGGTAACAGAGAATCCCAAGGAATGCTAGCTCTGTGCTTGAGAGCACATGGCTTCTAGACTGCAGGAAGGGAGGCTGGGGCGGAGGTCAGCTTCGGGACCTCCCCTCCCCACAGGGGCATGCCAGGGACCAGTGAAAAGTGCCTCGGTGAGGCTGCCAGAGCTCAGAGTCCTGGGGAAGGGGCACCCCCTGGAGACTCAGACCCCAGTGACAAAGTCCAGGCTGACCAGTAAGCCAAGGGTAACAAATAGAGAGTCTTACTCAGGCCTTCCAACTTCCTCTTTGGCTCAATAAGCCTGGAAAGCAGAGAACAAATGATGGTACAGACTGTCCGCAAGGGTGGGGTAGCCCTGTGATCTGGCTTAGCCAAATCTCAGTTTAGTCATCCATAAATTGGGGGCAGCATACTTTTTACACAGGCAGCTGGGAGGATTTTTTTTTTAATTTATTATATTATGGTTTTTTTTTTTTTTTTTTTTTTTACAAAGGGTCTCATTATATAACCCGGATTAATCTGGAACTCACTCTATATAGCCCAGGCTGGCATTAAACTTTCAATCCTCCCGCCTCAGCCTCCTGAATGTTGGGATTAAAGACATATACCAGCACATCTGGCTGTGTTGAGAGGACTGAATGGCTTAAGTCCCCTTAAGTCCTTATCGGATCATGCCCCACACAGACAGGGGATGCAGAAAACGCTTTGGAAAACCAGATGACTGCCCAGCCATGGCTCTTACTGACTAGGGAATCCTCCTCCATACCAGTGGGAGTTGTAAAATCTCCCTGTGTCTAAAATCTCCCCGTGTCTAAAATCTGAGCAAGAAGCTCGCTCTGCTTCCAGGCTTCCTGATCCAAGCTGCAGCTGGAGGCTCTGGCACTGGAAGCCCGAGGCTTTCTGGATTCCGGCTTATGTGGATCCCTCAAGGGCCCAGGCTGTGGAAACTGCCACAACCTGTCCTGCCATAGCCAAGCAGCAACCCTGCTGGAACAAGATGGATCATGGCTTTGTAGGGGAATCAGACACGTACAAAGCCTGCAAAGGTCAAATGAGATCCATGTGGGTTGCGCTTTCCCAACTGAATGCTAGCATTGACCTTGCTGAAATAACGCCTTTGCATTGCTCTTGTGAACCTTTTCTGCAGGCTCATTTCTTCAAAGGGAAAAACCCAGAGTTTAATGGTGGGAATCTGGGGCCTTTTGGGTGACCTTAGGTGACACCAGGCAGGTGGCACCAGCTGGATGTGCCCACAGAGGCCTCCACAGGCCCCAGTGGATCTATCTGAGATTTTGGCTACTATCTGAAGCATGGAGTCTTGCCAACAACAAGGAGAAAACCTTGTAGGAGGCAAAGGGCATCCACTGGGCCCTGGGAGAGCATGATAAATACCTGCTTAGAGCCTTGCGTTTGGGGTTGAGGACTGTATGTGGGGTTATCTTCAAAATACGCCCTCCAAGGGAAGGTCTAAGGTAATTAGGGTTTCCACTCCCTTCCACAATCCTTGCATTTGAGTCTTTAACCAAACAGGAGCCAGTGCAGGAGATAGGATCACGGTTTTCCATTTTGCAAGATCTGGAACCGAGGCTTCACAGGTAACTTAGTCTAGATCCCACGGAGACTAGATTCCGCCCCTAAGAGCTGGGATCACTGTAAAGCAGGTTTTCCAAAGGGTTGTCTCTCATACTAGTCTCTCTGAGGAGGCTGCCAGCTATTATGGATGGTGGGACTTGTCTCCCTCTGTAAATTTGCTTGTTTGCTTTCAAAGAGGAGCTTGCTATATCACTCAAACGACAAATGCGGTTTTAATATCTGTGGATATGGCTAAATTGTTCTCCAATAATAATACATTTATATACCTAGCACCACAGTGAATTCTGAGGCAGAGTCTCTCACCCAGCCTGCAACTGTTTAGCAAGCCCCAATGATTTACCTGTCTCTTCCTCTCCAGCTCTGGGATTACACACTGAAATACCCAGCCTGGCACCTTTATTCACATGGGTTCTGGGCATTGAATTTGGGTTTTCATGCTTGCAGGGCAAGCCTTTACCAAAGCCATCTCCCAGGCCCCCCTTTCTCCTTTTTATTCATTTTGGCTCTCTTACAGATTCATGTAGCTCCTAGGCTAGCTTTGAGCCCTCATCCCTCATCCTGCTACACCATCTTCTCAAGCAGCTGGGATTACAAGCCTGAGCCATCAGACTTAACGATATTTTATTTTATTTTTGGTTTTTGAGACAGGGTTTCTTTGTATAGCCCTGGCCATCCTGGAACTCATTCTGTAGATCAGGCTGGCCTGGAACTCAGAAATCCGCCTGCCTCTGCCTCCCTAGTGCTGGGATTAAAAGCATATGCTCCCTCTACCCGGCTTAATTTTTTTTTTTTTTAACTGTCACACACATTCCATTTTAGACCTATGACAAGAAACCTACAAAATAATCTGTAAGCCATGAATATTACTTGCTATGGTTTTCCATATTGCCTTTCATCATCATCTGTAGGAAAACCCAGTTTCTTTGTTCCTGAGGCACAGGCTTCACATCTTTGTCTTTAAAAATCTTATTAGGAGCTTGAGAGTTGACTTAGTGGTTAAGAGCAATGGCTGCTCTTCTAGGAGACTCAGGTTCGATTCCCAGTACCCAAATGGCAGCTCTTTATGTAACTGTAATTCTAGGGGATTTGACATGCTTTTCTGAAGGCATGGGCATGCACACTGTACTGAGACATAAGAGCAGGTAAACACTCACACACATAAAATAAAAATGTATTTATTGGTGTGGGTGTGGGTCACAGCATGCGTGAGGAAGTCAGAAGATCACCATGCAGCTGGTCATCTCCTTCCTGCTTTGCAGGAGTCTTGGGGACTGAATTCAGATTGCTCGGCCTGTGTAGCAATCACTTTTAGCTACTGAGTGAACTCTTTAGCTACCTGCATCGTTCATGTTTTCTAAAAGATAGAGAGATCTTTTAACTGATGTATGCACGTATGAGAACTACTTTTATTTTTCCACTCACACCAGGATCTTACGTGGTAAGTGAGGTGCTTATCTTGGTAAGTAAATGATGGGTCCTAGAAGCAAGGAAATAGAACAGAACACACGGCCAAGAGGAACTAAATCACCAGCATGATTCCTCTCCGACTTCATGCACTGTCTTTTCTGTCTCTGGCTATGGAACAGGCTTTTCAGTAAGGACAATAGACTGCCCTAGGATGAGACACAATATTCATAATCCCTGACAGCTGGCCACTCCCATAGAGCATAGCTGGACCATGAGACTAGCTTTAATACAAATCAAAACAGCAGTAGCCATTGCTCTGGACATTCTAAGAGGAAAGGGAAGAAAAGAGGGTGTTTCATGAGCACTTACTAGTGCCAGCCTTATGTATCAGGACTCAAGACCCCAGATTGAAAGGAGAGTCTGATACCTGGGTGTGGAGGGGTACAGCAGTAATCCCAACACTGAGACAGGAGGACTGCAATGGGCTTTGGGCCAGCCTGGGCTACACAATAAGTTCCGAACTAGCCAGGTCTACATAGCAAAACCCTGTTCCAAAAGACTAAGGAGAGAAGGAGAGGAAGAAGAGGAAAAAATAAATTAAAGATAAAATAAAATAAAATAAAATAAAATAATGGAGAAACAGGGGAAAGAGCACAGTGGCCACAGCTGCATTCTCAGATCAGGGGAGTGCTTGAGCCCAGATCAGGCCAGCCTGAACAACACAGGAGTGCTGCCCGCCTGTGTGAGGTGGACACTGTGACCTTGTCCCAAAAAAATAAGGAAGGGGGTTGGTGTGGTGTTAGGTTTCACAACTCTGCATTCAAGGAGAGAGGGTTTCCAAGTGAACAAGAGAAAACAACCCAGCTTGTACCTATTTGCTTCTTGACACTTTATAAGTAATAAGTAAGACTTTTTACTTCAAAAAGTGTCTAAATCGAACATCTCTTATGAAATACCTCTGGTCAGATGTCTGGAGTTCCTAGTCTCACACCTCCTGGGTCAGAGACGGTTGCTCAGATGGTACCAGCTGCTCAACCTCCTAGAGGCTGTCAAATCCGGCTCAGCCCCACCCTGGGGACTCTGGTTCAGTCGGTCATTTCTAACCAGCTGCCCTAACGATGTTGGTGCTGCTCTTCGCCTTGGAATAACCCGTGTTGCTCTCTTAAGAAGGCTGATACACAGCTCCTGCCCAGGCTTACTGAGCCTGGTGTAGGTGGAGCATCAGGATTCCTGGATGTGCTAGCCAGCTCAAGAACCCTAAGGTTTACAGGGAGAGGCACACGGAATTGGAGTCCACTGGAATTCACAGACAGCCTCCTTAGGCTTCCTCTCTAGGGGCCTGCCAGACGGTGTATCTCAGAATGCAGGGATGCCTGGCTCAGTCATCCTTCCACACTGACTTGATTTTATTTAATCTGTCTAGAAATGGTCATGTAGCCCAGGCTAGTCTAGAACTCTCTATGTAGCTAAAGATGAATTTGACCTCCTGACCTTCTTGCCTCTACCTCTCCAGTGCTAAGGTTAGAGTCCTGAGCCACCTGGCCTGTTTCCTGAGCCTGTGTCTTTGCTTCCAAACAAAGTTGTTTGCTAATTTGAGGGGGAGGTGTGTGGACCTGCCATGGTTCCAATTAGGCATCTTACTGGGCAGCTGATATCTCTAGACAAGCTTTCCCTGTAGAGCAGTGGGTCTCAACCTCCCTAACACTGCAACCCTTTAATCCAGTTCCTCATGTTGTGGTGACCCCCAACCATAAAATTATATCGTTGCTACTTCACAACTGTGATTTTGCTACTGTTATGAATCGTAATGTAAATATCTAATATGCTGGATATCTGATATTTGACCCCTGTGGGGTCATGACCCCAGGTTGAGGACCACAGCTGTGGAGGCTTCTGTAAGCTGCAGTCAAGCATGGCCACCTCCTCAGGTAGGCACACACCTATTGCCTTGTCGTGGTCCCTACCATTGCCTAGGATACCAACACTCTCTCCTGCACTGTCCAGGGTGGTCCTGTTTTTAGCTGCTTTGTGCTATGTGTACATGCATAGCTTATGTGTAGTGTGTGCCTGAGTATGGGTGTGATATGTGTGTACATATGTGTGTCTGTATGTGGTATATGTGTGTACACAAGTGTGCATGTGTATACAAATGCATGCATGTGTTTGTGTATGGTTCAGGTGTGTGATGTGTGTACATATATGTGTCCATATGTGGTATATGTGTGTACACATGTATACATGTGTATACAAATGCATGCATGTGTATGTGTTTGTGTATGGCATGCGTGTGATGCATATGCACATATGTGTGTCTGTATGTGGTATATGTGTGTACACATGTGTACACAGTGTTCCCATGTGTACAAATGAACGCATGTGTATGTGTGTTTGTATATGGTGTATGTGTGTGTGTGTGTGTGTGTGTGTATGTGTGTGTGTTAGGGAGAGCAATGATGTCATGCCCTGTGGAGCCCACAGAAAGAAGTGGACCTCCGTCATCTGTTATCTAACCTAGGGTCTGTCACAGACTTCAGGGGTGGGAGTCTAGTGTGCAAGGTAAAGGGTTGGGTGTGCTGAGCTTAAGTATTTCCTGTTTTAGGAGGATAACTCGAGGGTTAGAAGGAAAGTCCCAAGTCCTGGGCAGGAGAAGTCTGGACCCTAGGGTCCACTGAAGAGGAACTACAGCTTGTGCCTATTCTCATCACAGGCCTGTGACACTCACTCCCCCGTCAGATGTGGGTTCCGAGTCCCCACCCACAGGTGCCAATACCCACTGTGGTGGCAGCACTGTGGGACGTGGCTATGCCCTCAAGTTCTGAAGTTCAATGGACCCAGTCTTGTGGCTTTTTGTCTTCCTTGGCAGTATAGTTCAGACAGATAAACATCCCCACTGGGTCTCAGTGTTCCCATGTGTACAATGGGCTGGTAATGGCTATAGCACACAGCTGACCTTCATCCTGGAAGGTTCAGGATGAAGAGCCCTGTGAGTTGAACTGCTTGGTGGGGAATATCCCAACAGTCACCGTGAAGAGGAGGCATTAAGTTGCCAAGTCTCAACCCTGTGTGCCAGCCCAGGGTATACATCTTGATAACAAGAACCCTACTGCCTTCCGAAGTCCCAATAAAGTCCAGATTCTCTAAAAAGGGAGACTGGCCTAACCTGATTTTACTGACTGTTTCTCAGACTCCACACAAACTTGTACCCCTGTGCTTTGAGTCAGACAGAAAGTGGCCCCCCTCCCATAACCTTGACTAAGTTAATCTCTCTGAGTTGTGGTAAAGGGAAGAAGGCCTCCACAGGGTCTAATCTGAGCTCTACATGGACAGGGCTCACTTCAATCCCAGCGTCAAGTACAATGCCTGGCACGGAGTCAATGAGTGGGTTGGCCTGAAGATTCGATTGAATGATACAGTGTCGGCACACGGTGGCCACTGTGCTGCTTCTTGGATCTGATTCTCTGGATGTCTCTGTTTTGTTCCTGTGCTCTCTTGTGGTGGCCTACCTATGGGGACACACCCCAGGAAATTATGACCAGGAGTTATCAGGCCTTTCATCATCACCTTTGGCTCCCACCCTAACCTCCCAGGACAATTGCAGCACCAGAGTCTTCCGCCCCAGGGCCTGTCCCACATCCCAACTGCTTCTTCTATCCAGATGAGGTCAACAGCCACCTACACTCATGCAGTCGTCCCACCGTTCACTCACCGACACACTGTGAGGAGTAGCCGCTGTCCACACAGCTCTTCCCCACGTGCCCCCCCCCCCCCGTCCATTCCCTCCCCTCCCACCCCCCCATCCCCGCGGGATCTCAGCACCTCCCTCTCAGCATGGCACTGGACCACGTCAATGTTACAGCTGCAGGCTTCCCCTCCTGAACTCACACTGGCTTCTGCTTCAAGGCTTTCTAAGTGGCTGGTGCATCCTGCCATTTTAAGAACCCAAAGCTGAGCGCTACCCACCATGCCCCAGCCAGGCACCCAGGTTTGACGATTCCATAACTGCTCTTCACGCCTTATCCCTCCCAACCCCGGTTCTGGAATCCACATCCCCTTCTGGTTTTTACCCCGCACTGGTCCATCTTCCTCCCATACCACATCCACCCCACCCCCCCCCCATCCTCCTGCTGCTCCCAGGAAGCTCCACCTCCCCAGCCCTTGATGCCTCCCAGCGGCTGTCAATCTAAGCTCTTGGCCTGCCAGAAACCGTCCCATGATTGGAGGTCCTGCCATCCACCCGGCTTTCTTTTCCAGCTCCCATAACGCCTGCTCCCCCGCCATCATTCTGGGACTCAACTCTCTCGCTTCCTCCTTCTCCCCAGATACCTTTCCTTCATCCCTTAACCTAGTCAACCCTTACTCACCTTTCAAAGCCAGCCCAAGGTCACCTGCTCCAGGAAAGCCACCCACCCAGCCTAGATTACAGACTCTTCAGCCTCGTCTCTTATTACTGGGCGTGACTCCCTTGCTCAGCTTGCCATGTTATTTTATAATTATTTGCTCTGTGTCTGGCTTCTCCATTAAATTATTAGTTTATTGGGGGCAGAGCCCATCCTTACTCATTGCTGTATGCCCCCCTCCTCCAACACACACACATACAAATACTTCTGCTTTGTGAAATCACTCCTTCGTTTTGTGTCTTAAGTGTACTATCTCACTTTTTGGTTGTTTTGTGGATCTGGAGTTTGAGAAGGCCCAGCACTTCTCACCTGGGGTCTACCATGGGCTGTCATAATCCAAAAATGTAATATGGCTAGAGTCACCTGGGCTTGCCACTTAAGTACTGTGACCTGCCTCCTGGCTAGGCAACCGCAGGGTACTTGGATTTCGTACAGACTGTCCCCCAAACCCAGTTGTACCTTCCACAATAGCTAGAAGGAGTTTCACCTGGCCCCATGAGCCAGGCAGTATCACTTCCTCTGAATTCAGAGGGTGACAAGCAAGTCCCTAAGGTCAGTCCAGCTTCAAAGGTGTAGGGACAGAGAACCAACTTAGACGGGTATTAAAAAATTTGTAGCCGGGTAGTGGTGGCGCACGCCTTTAATCCCAGCACTTGGGAGGCAGAGGCAGGTGGATTTCTGAGTTTGAGGCCAGCCTGGTCTACAGAATGAGTTCCAGGACAGCCAGGGCTACACAGAGAAACCCTGTCTCAAACATCCCAACCCACCCTCCCACCCCCAACCCCGGCCACACACACAAAATTTGTAGACCTCAGCAGCCGAGTGGAGTGGTAGTGTGCTTCAGTGCTGTGGGGACCTGCTCAAGGGATTGCCCGGGGCGTGCCTGCCTCTCTCCTTGCCAGCTTTGCTGGGCAGGTCTCTTTGTGTTGTCTTTTGACACCAGTGACAGCCTGTGTTCTTGATGTTCTCAAACTGGCTTTTGTGACTATTCTAGTCTAGTGCATCCTTCAGTTCTTGCTGCCTCCCCCCATTCATTTTTCCCCCCTCTGCTCTATAATATGCCATACGACTGCCTCATGGTTCACTAGACTGTTCTCTACACAATGGCACACATTTTGGTGGCTTCCGATGGCTTGTTATTCCAGGGCAGTGAGAGTGGAGGGCCATGTGTCCCTGGCTGCTTTCCTGTTCTGTGCAGGGGGGAGGGGCTAGTGCTGTGCGCCCGCAGTCGGGAGCCCTCTGCGAGCTGGTGGAGACCGAGGCCTCAGGCCCCAGCCCACCCGCAATCACCGCTGTGTAACCGAGCTTACGTAACCGAACCCATGGAACCCAAATTAAAAGAGGAAACCATCCTCCTGCCGCTCGACTCTCCTAATCCCTATCTGTCTCTGCCCTGGGCCCCACGCTCCCCTCCGAAGGTCTTGAGCGCGTTCCAGATTTCTAATTTCGTTTGCTTATGCAACCAAAAATATGATGGCCGCGTTTCCCCGGGGGTGATGGAGTCTGTACTCCCCGCTCCAGGCGCGCTAAAAACGGCAGCGCCGGGCTGCTGGAGGCGGGGGCGACAAGGGCGGAGCGGTGCGCCTGTAGACGCGCGACCCACCCGCGGTGCTCGGCGGTCCCCAGCCTCCTCGTGATTTCCACTGCCCGCCGATCCCTACGTGCATCTTTCACCCGTGTGCCCCACCCCCAACACCTGCTGGAAGACCCGCGTTGCACCATTGTGCGTTCGGAAATAGGGAAAAAAAAAGAAGAAGAAAAGAAGGAAAGGAAAACAGCACGCCTCTCACCAGGGAGGGATGGAGCAGACAGGAATACCGAGTCGCTGATATAAAAGAAAGTAGGGTAGTCTGAGATGCGTTGATGTGGATCAAATTGTTATTTAAAAAAAAAAAAAAAGCCAAGCCGAGGAAATATAGAGAATATGGTTGTATCTGTGTTGTTTTATTTAAATCTGTAAACGGTGCTGGAGTTATATAGCCCATGCGCTAGTGCATGGAGACCTGGGTTACATTCCTAGCACCGCATAAACTGAACTTAGCGGTACACACCTGGGATCCCGGCTGGAGGAGGAGCGGGCAGGAGAATCAGGCATCCAGAGATAGCTTCAGCTACCTAGTGAGTTCGAGGCCTGCCTGGGCTACATGAGAATCCGTCTCAAAAAAAAAAAAAAAAAAAAAAAAAGACAGGGTAGGGGTGAGGGGTGGGGTGGCCATTAAGATGGCTCATCTAGTAACTGGACTTGCTGTCATAACTTAACCTCCACATAGGTCTTGTGGTGTGTACATGTCCAACACCTCCAATAAGCCTAAAACAAGTCTGGTTTTTTTTTTTTTTTAGTTTTATTTCTTCTCTCCCTCTCCCTCTCTCCTTCCCTCCCTCCCTCTCTCTTTCTCTCCTCCCCGTAGGGTGGGAGTGGGGTTGAGTGGGGAGAGCTTGCACTGCCATGTGCTAAGCGCTGATGTGGAGGTCAAACGGCAGCATTCAGGAGTAGGTTCTCTCATGATTGTCCACAAGTACCTATACTTGCTGAGCCATCACCCCACACTCACCTTTAAGCAAATAAAAATAAAGTCTGCAAGTAAAGCATGGCTTCCCAGCTACTGAGGAGAGCAAGCAGTTGAGGCTCCTTGGCCTTGCAAGCTGGAGGCCCGCCTGAGTAAGCCAAGGGCAACCTAGGCAATTTACCAAGACCTTGTCTTAAAATGAAAACAAAAACAAATCTTAAAAACTAAAAAACCTGAGGAGATTGTTTAGTGGCAGGGCATTGTATAGCAGTCCCCAAGGTCTTGGTCTCATTCCAGTGTCCCCTTCCAGAGAGAGTGATTTTTTTTTTTTTTTTTTTTTTTTGAGACAGGGTCTCTCTCTATATAGCTGTGTCTGTCTGTCCTAGAATGCACCCTGTAGACCAGGCTGGCCTCGAACCCAGAGAGATTCATCTGCCTCTGCCTCCTGAGTGCTGGGATAAAAGGCCTGTGCTACCATGCCCAGCAAGACATAGTGAATTATTAACATGGTAAATTATGCTCTGGAACTAAGGTGGGGGGTGGGAGGATGTAATAAATCGATTTTTACTCTGTGTGATTTGCATCATACAAAGAGCCTGTTTGTGTGATGTCTGCCTATTTTTAAGGATTTGTCTTTCCTGTTTTTACTGGAGAAGAGAGAGCACAGCGCCATCCCAGCCATCCTTTTCTCTGAAAGCAGCGGTTAATTAATTAATGCCAGGCAGTGGTATCGCACGCCTTTAATTCCAGCACTCGGGAGGCAGAGGCAGGCAGACCTCTGAGTCTGAGGCTTGCCTGGTATAGAGAGAGTTCCAAGATGGCCAGGGCTACACAGAGAAAACATGTCTTGATCCCTACCCTAAATAAAAGGACTGGTAGGAAGGCTCTCCCTATCCCCCCCCCCCACTCGAGGGGCTACTTGGAGGTCTCCCGACCACCAAGAGGCTACCTGGGATCCTGGGACTGAGGTAGGTTAGTGTCTGAATTGGAGGGTGCAACGCTGAGGGGCAGAGCTTGTTGTCCTGCGGAAAGTGCGGTCGTTCAAGTGCCTCAGTCCCCCTCCTACTGGCAGCTCTCCGGTCTTGGAACAAAAAGCCCATGGCACTTTCTCCTTGTGCCCAGAACATCACCTGTCCTGACAGCCTGGCCAGGGCCATGTCACTTCTGAGCTTCTTGGAGGCTTGGGGATGGGAACTGAGCGGTGCCCCGACGTGATTCCCCAGGATATAGCCAGGGTGACCTGCTGTTTCAGATACATGAGCTTCCAAGCAAGGGGTCTCCACTGCCGAGTAGAGCCTATCTACACAGCCTGACCAACCACACATGATCGGGACAGAAGCTCACAGGGAGGCCACGCATTTCCCATGACACTGCAGACGCCCCTATTCCACCAAGGTTACCATTTCAGATCTTGTTGCAATACTGTTGTTTTTTTTTTTTTTTGTGAGTGAGAGGATTCTGGAAGAGGCATCCATAAGATGTGCGCATGCGCATGCTCCTGCGGCTTTGCCCTGAAGTCCCTTGCTGAGCTAACTCCTTTGGGTCTCTTCACTTCCGACCTTCGAAGGACCTTTACTATGACTCTCTCCATGAAGGTGAGTTAGATACAACCTTCAGCAAACGTATATTGATTCAGGAGCCTGGTTCTTTTGAGGAGTTTCAAAACAGTGAGCGAGGGTTACGGGACACCGGTGAGAATTCTGGAAAACTTCAGGTGAGCATGAGAAACTCAAGGTATGAGAAACGCAGAGGCCAACTCACCTGTGAGATAGGAAAGGACCCAGCCATCCTGCCAAAAAGATGTGGACATTCGGGTAGGGCGGCAGACTTACCAGAGCTGGTGTGTGGGGCCTCCCTGACGGTGGGCCTCGCACACGTGTGCAGATGCCTAAGCACCTGCCCACAGAAGCCACACACGGAAGCTCACACACAAGCAGATGCCTGAACGGCATATCCGCAGGAGCGTGCACACATTTTGCGGAAGCCTCTTCTAGAATCCTCTCACCCACGATAACAGAGGAGCCTCACGCACGTACTCCATCCGCACAGACCCTCGCACCATACACGCTCACACTCAACACGGCAAGGAAGCCAAGCACAAAGCAGCCAAATGGACAGGTGAGGAAGTGAACGAAGCACCGAGCAGCACACATGGACACACATAGCTGTACTTTGGAGCCCAAGCAAGCACAGACAGGCTCACTGCACGCAATAGCAACTTGTGTGTACTGGGGTTCCTTCCAGATGCTGGAGCAAGGGGACCCGTGTGGACACTCAGATAACATGATAACACGACTTCATCCTCACCGCATGATGGAGACTATGGAAATGGGTCCGTGGGGCGGGAGTGGAATCTTGGTTTCTAGGGGAGCTGAAAGGACCCAGGAGCACGTGGACCACTTTCCAGCATATATCCTTTTATTTTTATCCTTGGCACTCGAATGTCACACAGCCTCCGGGTAGCTTTAGTGTTGCTACTGTGAAGGGAGACAGAGCAGCAGGATTTGAAAGCAGATGGCTCCTTAAGTGCAAAAGTAGGGTACCCCTTGTTTGCCCCATCTCACACACACACACACACACACAGACACACACCCCTCTAACATATCGGGTCCCCTGGAGGCTTAGCCAGGCCACCAGCAGAACAGGTTGGGTGGAGTGCCTGTCTGTCCTCTGCAAGGCCCTGGGTCCCATCTTATGAAAACCAGACAACAGTGGCAGAGAAACAGCTAACTGACCGTGGAGAGAGAAGCTGACTGCTCTCAGCCCCTTTCTTAGGACTCAGCTTCTCAGAGCCCCGTGGTCCATGGACATCTTTCTGTGCCTGGCTGTGACCCATTGTGGGTGAAGCTGCCCTGCGTATGCACATAGTGTTTCCCACAGTGCCTGAGTTGTCAGGAGGTCCAAGCATGTGCCTTCTGGCTGGTGAAAGACAAGCCAGTGGATTTCAAAATCTATTTAATCCCTGGGTTCTGACGCATCCCGTCCACCACCAAGCAGGATCTGGTGCCCACGGATCTGATGTCAGAGGGAGGGAGTGGCCTCCACTGGCCCTGGCATCACTCCAGCCCTCCTGCCCATGTGGCAGGCTGGCAGAGCTGACACAGAGGAAGAGACGTCCCCAAAGCCTTTGCCTCTTGAATCTCAACCATTTGCTAGTCTGCAAATAACAGCATAGGCTGGAAAAGGGACCATGGAAAACAGGCAAAAGTGATCAGGAGCCAACAGAGAGCCAAGCACTGCAGCATAATCTCATGTTTATTTTACAATAGAAAATGTATTTAGGCACAGGGGCACTTGGAAAAGCTAACAGCCTATCTGTGGAAATTTATCATTCAACAAATATTTATTGTCAGACTGATTGATGTTCTAGGCACACAGCCGTGGACAGGCAGAAGCCTTTATAGAATTTAAATCCCAGAGAGGGGGTACAGGTCACAGGCTTTGTGAGGTCAATGTACAGCAGTTTAAATGGCGAAAGGTACAAATGGAAAAAGCCAGGGAGGGGTGCGGCAGCTCGGGCGATGTTGCTTTCTATTTGCTTTTATTTACTTGCTTTTAAAAGATTTGCTTTATCATTATTGTATGTGTGTACGGGGCATAGGGGGCATGCCCATTCCTTGAAGGTCAGAGAACGAGAGTTAATTCTCTCCTTGCAGCTTTACAGGAGCTCCAGGGAAGGAACTCAGCCTGGCAGGCAGTCCTAAATGCTTCACCCTCTGAGTCCTCTAGCTGGCTCTTATGTACCTTTTTTGGGAGATGGGCTCTCACTATGTAGGTTAAGCTGGCTTCAAACTCATGATCTTTTGGTATCTGCCTCTTGAGGGCTGGATTACTGTATGCTTCACTATGCCCACTTAGAGAATGTGATTTAAAAACATCAAACAAACAACAGAATGTACTTTAAGAGTAGTTGTAGCCGGGCGTGGTGGCGCACGCCTTTAATCCCAGCACTTGGGAGGCAGAGGCAGGCGGATTTCTGAGTTCGAGGCCAGCCTGGTCTACAGAGTGAGTTCCAGGACAGCCAGGGCTACACAGAGAAACCCTGTCTCGAAAAAAAAAAAAAAAAAAAGAGTAGTTGTAGATTCATACAAAAATTAAGACTACAAAGATGTCTCCATCAGTTTCTCTATCAATGACATTTGACATTTATTGCCCTGAATGGTTGTTCTTGTTGTGTTTTGAGCCAGAGACTATGTAGCCCAAGCTAGTCTCAAACTTAGCATCCTTCTGCCTCAGCCTCCCAGGTGTCAGGGTTCCAGTGAGTGTGGCCACACCCATGGTAGTAATCACCCGTAGAAACTTCTACAGTTGTTTCACCAGACTTCTTTGTTTATCTAATCCCTTTCTGCTCCAGGACCCCTCCACGGCTGCATTCCACCCATTGTCTTCTCTCTGGAGGCTTCTCTTGGCCACAGCAGCTCTCACACATCACGAATATCCCGAGTTCTTGATGACTCTAGTAGTTTTGAGGGGTCCAGGTCAGGTATTTTGTAGATATCCTTAAATTAGAATTTGCCTGCTGGGGATGGTATAGTACACCCCCATAATTCCAGCATCCCCGAGGTGGAGGCAGGAGAATCAGAATTTAAGGCCATCCTCAGATCCTTAGTTATACAGTAAGTTCAAAGCCAGCCAGGGCTACATAAAAACCTGTCTCAAAATACCAATAAATGAACGAACAAACAAAAACAAATAAATTGTCTGCTGATTCCTCACATAACTAAATTGAGATTGTGAGCCCTGGGGAGCCAGGTAACAAAGGGCAATGCCATTTTCTTCATGACTTGGGTCTCCACTGCTAACTTGAGCTGCTGATGACCTGGTGGTCCCTGGCTGGAGCATACTGGGAGGCCTCTGCTGAGGGAGCTCCTGACATTCCATGCCCCATGAGGCCTTGGCTCTTCTCTCCCACTGATTGGTTTATTCAGTCACTTATTTGTCACAAGCTGGTAACTGTGTTTTACCTCTGGGCTATAATCCAGTCCTGTTTGCTGTACCGAGCAGTTGCTTCAGCATGGTGTGACACCCCCACATTCCCAGGGCTCTTGCCTTCAGTCCGTCCTTCCTTCCTTTCTGATGCTTTGAGATGTTCCAGGCTCATCCCCCTCATCCCACCCTACTCCAAGGAGCAGTAATTTCTCTCTCTCTCATTCACTTTACTTCCAGATCATGGGCCCCCTCCCTCCTCTCTTCCCAGTCCCACCCTTACAAATTTCTCCCCACCCCACTGTCCCCTCTTCTCCTTAGATAAGGGGAACCCTCCTTGGGTACCACTCCACCCTGCGGTATCTAGTCTGAGCAGGTCTAGGCACATCCTCTGCCACTGAGGCCCAACCAGGCAGTCTAGGTAGGGAGTGGGAAGGGGATCCAATGGCAGGGAACAGAGACCAAGACTGCCCCTGCTCCACTTGTTAGACATTTGCTACAAATGTGTAAGGGGTCTAGGTCCAGCTCCTCCATGCCCCCTGGTTGGTGGCCCAGGCTCTGTGAGCCCCCATGACACCAGGTTAGTTGACTCTGTGGGTCTTCTTGTGACCCACATGAAGAAACCATGGGTCCTTTAATTACAGAATGGTATTAGAAAGCACAGAAGTGATCTTTGGTTTTCAACACATGGAGGACCTGAAGGCTCCTGGATAAGGTAGAACCCTAACGAAGGCCTGAGGAACAAAGCATGGAGATGGCGGTGCAAAAAGGCAGGTGCATGGGTTGTGTAATCAAAGAACTAAGCCAGAAGCTGAACCAAACAGCAGTATAGGCAATGAGGTGGGGCAGTGGAAATGGTAAGAGGTCATCACAACAACAACAACAACCAAAACAAACAAAAACAAAACAACATCAAAAAGTCCATCACAAAGACTTCAGCTTTCCTTCAGAAGGACAAGAACAGGGAAACCAGGCAAATGGCACCATCAGAGTCCCGTCTTAATAAAATCACTCTGGCTAGGGTGCTAGGAACAGCAGGAAAGGTTGAGGGCAGATGCTAGGATGGGGGCAGATGCTAGGATGGGAGCAGATGCTAGGATGGGGGCAGATGCTATTGTTAAGTATCCAGTAAGTGCTGATGCTGGCTGGGATCAGGGGTGAAGAGAGGGTCCCGAGGGTCTGGAGAGATGGTTGAGCGGTTAAGGGTATGTACTATTCTTTCAGACTTGAGTTCAATTCTCAAGAACCACATCAGGTGGCTCACACCTGTAACTCTAGCTCCCTGCAGATCCAATTCCTCTGGCCTCTGGGAACCTGTATATAATTAAATTAATAAAGAATCTAAAAACTACACATTCTTCCATGTGAACACACTCTTTTTGTTATTTCTTTTTACTTTTTTCTTCCCCTCCCCTCCATTTTCTGGCATAGATACTTGATGAGCAATGGTGACAATCGGGGTTTTGCCTAACTGTGGAAGGAGGTGACTGTGGTTAGCCAACTAGGGAGGAGACTAGGGGAGGGGCAAGTTGGGGCTGACTCTGAGCGTACTAGGCTTGACTGTCCCATTACTAACCCAGTGGAGATGGTGAATTAGCAAGGGGGAGGAGCTGGCCCAGTCTGAAGAGGAGAGGGTGGGGCTGAAACTCTGTACTGCTGTCCTGGGTATCTTTTGGCTACAGACTTTAGGCCTATAGGAGCTGCTCGCCCTGAGTCCAACCCAAGGAGCTCACCTCAGCCACTGGACAGGGAGGTGGCCTGGAGGACAGCCAGTCCTTGACTTTGCTTCATGCTTTAACAGGGTTTTGTGTGAACACTGGGGGCTCAGGCATGAAGATGTACTGTGCTAGATCTTCTAGGGGAAGTATATGTCAGGACAGTTCCACCTACACTTGAATGAAGAGATGAAGGGATGAAGGGATGAATGAATGAATGAACGAACATTTCTTCCCTTTTAAGGCTCCCAGGACTGGCTCAGTTCTCAAGTCTAACTGACTTGGCTTTCAGAAATTCTCCAACAAAAGTAGATTCATGCCGGGCAGTGGTGGTACATGCCTTTAATCCCAGCACTTGGGAGGCAGAGGCAGGTGGATTTCTGAGTTCAAGGCCAGCCTGGTCTACAGAGTGAGTTCCAGGACAGCCAGGGCTACACAGAGAAACCCTGTCTCGAAAAAAAAAAAAAAAAAAAAAAAAAAAAAAAGAATTGAAAAAAAGTAGATTCATGTGTATGAAAGAAGGCAAAGAAATCCCCTAGATCTCAGCCAATCACACCTCCAAACCCGGTTTTTGAGTCTACCCTCCTTCCCCACCCCTCTGTAAGGCAGAAACCTCTACCCTTGTTTATACCCTGGGTCTTTGCTCTTCTTGTCTCCTGTGCTCAAAAGCACCCAGAGAGCTAGAAAAAACACATTGTTGGCTGGCTGTGGTGGCACAGGCCAGTGAGACCAGTATCCCAGAGGCTGATGCAGAAAGACCAAAAGTTCAAGGCCTGCCTAGCCTACATAGCAAGTTCAAGGCCAGCCTGGGCAACTTAGCTGACACTATATACTTCATAGGCAAATTGCCTGCCTTGTATCTGTGAGGCCCCAAGTTCAGTCCCAAGCACTACAATAAGCAAACAAGTAAAAAGTCCAGTTCTCCTTACCCCTTGGGATGGAGAGCGAAGGTCAGGCCTGTGAGGCCTACATCCAGGCTTTCTCCTCCAGAGGGCTGACTCTCACCCCACCTCCCAGCAGCGGCCCCACCCCTCCCTATTGCCTTTCACGCAGTCTTCTACATTTGCCCATCTCCCCCATTGCAATAAACCATTCAGGCCATCTGACTCATAACCAGTGCTGAGTCTGGGATGCTGGCTGACCCAAGGCCTGGCTCTGCCTTGAGCTGGAGGTACATGGTGAGGTCTAGGCCTGGAAACAAGATGGAGGCAAGGAGAATGGAGGTTATGGAGCAAGCAGAGAGTGCCTGGTCTCTCCCTGGAAGATGCCACTGCTGGCTAGATTCAGCCCAGCTTCTATGCTGCCTGAGGGGAAATAAGCTTTCTCTGTCCTGAGTTTGACCTACAAGAGATTCAGAAAATAGCCACTGACTGTCATCCAAATGGATGACTTGAAACAATAGTATCAGTGATATTTCTTTCTTTTTTATATTTCTGCATTTTCCATTAAAAGAAAACAAGAAGGAAGAGGAGGGGAGGGTGAGGAGGAATGGGAAAAGGTGAGGAGAGGAGGAAGAAGAAGAGGAGGAAGAGGAGAAGAGGGAGGAGAAAAAGAAGGAAGAAGAGGAAGAAGAGGAGAAGGAGAGGAAGAAGAAAGCTATTTTTTAGAATAAAAAACCCAAAAACATTGGGCTGTTCTGCCACCATGTTGGTGAGAAGTTAGCACTGTGCCTCTTCTGAGCTGAGGAGACATGCCTGTTCTATGGATTCTTGGGCAGAGGCTGGAGTGGGCCCAACGATGCTCTGTCCTGTGGCCAGCAACTGGAACCCACCCCAATGTCCGTCAACAGTCAAAAGGGTGACTAAATTACGAGAGTCACACAGTGACAAGTTCCCAGCAAGATGAGTGGCCCGAGACTGCCTAAGACAGCACGGCAGGACTTCACAGTCAAGTCCCTGAGCAACATAAACCCATACTGGACAGTAGGTACAGCATACCTCCATGCTACATGCAGCCTATAGGGTTAGAGGGCTGGCCGAGGTGAGGGGATTACCCTCAGAGCTGTCAGTCAGTAGGAGGGTCCTGATGAACTTTCGGTGTTGATTTGAATGTGTCTTTTTTTTTTTTTTTTTTTTTTTTTTTTTTGAGGCAGGGTTTCATGTAATCCAGGTAGCCTCAAATCTGATATATAGTCAAGGCTGACCTTGAACTCTGATGCTCCTGCCTCTACCTTCTGAGCTCTAGGATTACAGGCGAGTTCTATCCCAGGGGCAGGAGAGATGGAACTCAAGGCTTCACAAGCTAGGCAAGGGCTCTCCCAAATGAGCGACATCTCCGGCCCTGTGTCCCCTGCCTGGTGCTGCTTCTTGGTCTGGCCACATGGGTATGTGTAACTGGCGCTGTGTCCCTCAGCTGTACACTTTGGTATAATGGTTAGCCTGTGTACTTAGTGCCTCTCCCCCAAAAGTTTTGTTTTGTTTTTAAAAATAAAAGGCATACCTCTCCCACCCACGAAGGATAAATCCACTTCCCTTTTCTGTCCATAGGACATAAGGAGAGGTGCCTGTCTGCCTGGTACACAACCAGCTACCAGATTGTTGCCACCAGAATCTCTTCTCTTAGCCTTCCAAAGTGACATGGGGGAACTCTGGTTCCATCTAGCAGAGAACACATGGCTCTGGAATCAACCCCACATTAGATCAGGTATCTGGAGGCAGGGGGCCAGTCTCGGGAAGCTGGGAATTCCAGTTTCAACTGGAGCAGGCTGAGGACTAGGGCTTGGGGTGTGTGTGTGTGTGTGTGTGTGTGTGTGTGTGTGTGTGTGTGTGTGTGTGTGTGTTAGGGAGGTACAGGTACCTGTGTTGGGTGTGTGTGTGGGGGGGTGTCACATGCACAATCACCTTCACCTCTGGCCTCTGCAGAGTGGCAAAGGTGTAGCTGTCTGAATTTAAGAGTCAGGGAAGCCCAGGTGGCCTGGCCTGACCTTGCCCGCCACCCCCAAAGGTCATGGCATTCAGCTCTCTGGGGTTCAAGTTCCTGTGGCAGCCGGGAGGCCAGAAATCAATCCGGGCCAGTCTGCCAGAGAGGGGCGCCGATCCAGCAAGCTGCCCTCAGCAGCCTGGCACAGTTATTTATAACCGTGGGTCGCCTTACCTCCTGACCTTCAGCTGGGACCAGCGATCCAACGTGATTAGCATCTCTCCCGCCGTCCACTGCGAACAAACACCCCTCTGTGTGGCCTCTAGGAGGGCTTGCCGGAAACAGGATGTTGACCCGTGGCTCCTCAGGGTGGATCCAGTCCCATGTGAGTTGGGGGGAGGTGGGGTGCAGCTAGGGGAAGGTACCACAGTTACTCCTGTTGCCTTGCTTCCCGGGTTGCAAATGTTCTGGACTATTCTGGGTAGCACTTTTATTTACAATATAGGACTCCCCAGCCTGGGTCTGCTCCAACGGGTGCCCATCCCTAGCCAGAGAGAAAGAAACGGGTAGCCTGGAGGAACTGTGCAGATGCGGTCCCTAGTTCCACACTGCACAATGGAGGCAGGTCCCCACCATCACACTGATCTCCCAGCTCCTGGCTGATGGCTTTTCCCACTGGACCCCAGAACTCCCACCTGTGGTCTTGGGGAAGAGCAGGGCAAGGGGCAGACACCCAGTTTAGTCATTCATTCAGCAATTTGGTTGGGCCTCTACTAGGAACCTCCCAGAAGTTATTGCTTTGGGGCTGTCAGTGGAAAGTCCACAGAGAAGCCTGAGGCGGGGCATCGGCACAGGGTTTCTGTGTATATGTATGAGACTTGGAGATGGTCAGCAAGACCGGGGGCGGGGGGGAGGGGGGGAGAGGAAAGGTATCTTGGGAGATGGAGGCCTTGGCTAAGTGTTTGCCAAGGACAGGCAAGGCTAAGCTCCTCATCACATTCTGAGCCAGTGAAGGCTGTGGCTCAGTAGCAGGGCCTCCCCTGGGTAGCTAGCTTCCAATGACCTTGCCCCCAGCACAGAGGGTGAAAGTCTCACCCGGTGCCCATCTGGGTGGCAGACTTGGAGAAGGCTCTGAACAGGCTAGCTGAAGCTGGTTCTGCCTGTTCTGAGAGGCTTGGGCACAGTGTGGTAGGAAGACAGAGTACACTATTTGGTTGAGACAGGATCTTACTGTGTGACTCTGGGCTGCCTTGGATCTCTGTGTAGACCAGGCTGGCCTCAGACTCAGATTGGTCTGCCTCTGCTCACTGAGTGGATAAAGGAATATGTCACCACATGCAGCCTCTGCTTCAGTCTGGCACACTTTGAAACACTGGACAGCACTTTGGCTGTGTGACCTAACCCTCCTTGTTCACGCTCTCAGGCCTGGTTCCACCAGTGAGCAGGGCGGCATCCGTTGCTTGTGAAGAGCTGTCTCAGCGCTTGCTGCCTGTTTCCTAGACACCTTCTGGAGCAGAGGACTAACACCCCCACCTCCCCACATCCCTACCCCACTTCCACTACTCCATTCCCCATCCCCCTCTGGCTCAGCCCTGGTGTCTTCTGATCTAGCGAGGATCAAGGGGACAGATCAAGAACAGGCGTGTGGGTGGCTGTGACTGTCACTGATTGTCATTGACATTGATGACCAAGAACTCATTTCACTGTATAAAAGTGTGTGTGTGTCCTTGTGAGAGGTGGTTTACATGGAGGCTGTGTGTAGGATCTTTGTTGTATGGCTAAGTGTAGGATCTTTATATGGCTAAGTGTTGGAGTGTGGGGTGTGGGCAAGAGTTACAGGGGTGTTTTGGCAGGTCGGGCTGGGGACTTCAGGCCCTAGTAAGGGCCTCTCCCTCATGATCAGTCTGTACAGGGCCAGTGGGCCCTGACCAGTCAATGAACTCAGGGTCTGAAAGAGTCAGCGGCTTTTCCAACCTTTTTTGCCAAATGGGATGTCAGCACCGGGGCGGGGCAGGGCAAGAGAGGGAAGGGGGAATGCCTGCAGGCAGACCAGGCTGGGAAGGTGGCAATGACTTCATGACAACTGGTTGCTGAGCAGCTGAGGGGGTGGGGACCTGGAGCCTGACTGGGCCAGGAGACCTGCCTCCTTGGCCACTGGTCAAGGCCAAGGCTGCTGTTCCTTTCCAGACAGAGAGAGGTAACCTGGCCTCAGTTTCCTTCCTGAGACTTCTTGGGGGCCTCCCCTGCTGCACACCCAGTCATCCTGGGGGAGGATGCTATCCCTGCTTTACAGATGATGGAACTGAGGCCCACTAAGGTGGTGAGAATGGGGAATCGGGGCGAGGCGTAGCAAGTTCCCGACTGTGCTCCACACAGCAGGCATTTAACCATTGAAGATTGAGTGCCTGGTGTGTGAGTCCTGGGCCTTCTCTGGACACCTAGGCATTATGGCTCTCAAACCCATCTAAGGGGGCTTCTTCTTGGGGAGTGCCTCCATATACTTTCCTACTATTGGGGGGCAATCAACACCAATAGCTGTGCACCCCCATCACTGTAGATAGAAGCTTGGCCTCCTCCCCACCACAGACCAGAGGCTGGCTTCTAGTCCAGCGGAAGGCTGTTTTCTAGCCAGTGCATCACAGACTACTGGCTCAGACTGGCTCCTCAGCAGGGCTCGAGGGACCCCAGATCACAGACCTGGTGGGTGTGAGACTGGCCTTTGTACCTACAAGCTGAGATCAGCTTTGGGGGTGTTCTTTCTTCCACCATTTACTAGTTTCCCATAAGAATAATAACTACCCTCCATAACCTTTGTAGTCCACAAAAGACTTTCACAAACATCCTCTGGTTTGGTGTTCACTCTAGGCCCCGTGACAAGCTTTTCACACACCCATTTTATAGACTAAGAAACTGAAGTCAAAGAGAGAGGTTCAGGATGAGTCTCAGATCCCAGGGCCAGGAAATGGCTGGCGCTCAGGCCTCTCTGGCCCAGACATCTGCCACAGTAGCAGCCTTCTCAGGGAGCGTGGCAGCCATGTGACTTCTCAGAGGACAGACTGTGTCCTGCAGCCAAGTGAGCGGTGCAGCGGCCCTCTGCATTTCCAGCTTGGAAGATGTGAAGCCTACCTGCTACCTGCTTGTCCTGGGGAGGTTTGGGGAGGGGAGTGCACAGGAGGAGTTAACAGGAAGCAAAGGTGACCAACACTTGAGACCACAAAGGTGACCAGAGCTAGCCAGGGAGCCCTCCGGGAGGGTCTCCCAGAACAGGGCTGGCTGCTGTTGGTGCTGGGATCGGGCCAAGGAGTGGACGGACCAACATTTCCTGGAACAAGAGTCTACAGACCATGCCTAGGACCAGCCGCTGCCTTGTGTGGCTCTGTCTTTAGCAGGAGGAGAAAGAAGGGGACGGTATGGTGAAGCGTGAGGTTTTCCCAAAGTGACATAGGGCCTGAAAGACACTTGCCTCGGGGGTGGGGTGGGGTGGGGTGGTGCACTGATAGACCCTCAGGCCAGCTTGAGTGCACTCAGCAAAATGAAAAGCTGGTGTTGCTGGCAGCTCTCACTTGCTTTTTGGGGACAGTAACCAGAGATAGCGCTAACACTGAGGACCAACCAGTGACCCTTCCCTCCATTGACTCTGGGTAAATCTATAATGCAGTTGTTTTGTGTTATGTTTGTGGAGGGGGGTTCCCTTTTCATTTCCTTTTCTGAGACAGTCTCATCAGGCAGCACTGGCTGGCCTGAACCTTGTGATCCTATTTCAGTCTCTGCAATGTGGGGATTATAGTTGCCTACTGCATAAAAGGATTTGTGGGTTTGTTTTTTAATTGAGGGTACTAGAATACCTAGAAAACTTCTCCTGGGGAAGAGGTTGGGACCATGCCCCAAGTCACCCCTGCCACAGAGCCCAGGCTTCCTCAGGGAACCTGAGCAAAAGGAACATTCTAGTAAGTGTACTGGGAATTCTTAGAAAAGTTTCAGGGCCAGTTCTCTATGCCATCTACCCTTGACTCCTTTCTGACCAGGAGCTGTGAGGAAATGTCCTCTTAAGCCTCTCAGCCCTCCTGGGCTATGGCTGCCTCCCTCAGAGCCCTCAAAGAACCCTGTGAGGAGACATCATGGGTACAGCTGGCTGCCTGCCCCTCTGAGAGGGCATGTTAGTAATGTCAAGGCCAAATATAGAGGGAACCAGATACCTCATGGGCCCAGGGCCTAGGGAGCCCCATGGACTCCACAGCGCATGCCCCACCCCCAGCTCTTTCGGAGCCCTACAACCCCCACCCCTTTCCAGCCTGGGCAAGCAGCCAGGAGACTGGCATCCCCTCTCCTGGCCCTAGCCCACTTGGGGACATGTCCCAACAAGTCCAAGCACAGCAGGAGGCTGGCTCAAGGGTGTGTGTGTGGGGGGGAGGGGCAGAGTTTGAGCTGGGCGTGAGCGTGGGGACACCTCTCCAAGCCTTTTTACAAGCGTACCTTCCCACAGGGCTCTCCAGGAGGCCAGGAGGAGCCACTCTTGTCTTTGGTTCTTTAGCTTCTCCAGGAGACCAAGACCATAAAGCTGGGGTGGGGGAGACCAGAAAGCCAGGTCAAACCCCAATAAACTGCTGGACAAACCAAACTGCAAATAATTAGTCCTGATTGCCTCAACTGTCCTCTCTGGGGAGTGAAAGGTCAAAGGGCAGAGTTGCTGACGCAAATGTCAAGGGAGACGTGTGGAGGCTTGAAACGGCTGGGATCCTGCTCCCAGCGGGGTCACTAAAGCCCTGAACACTGTGTCCCTGGGAAACTGGGAGAGCTGCTCTCAAAGCACCCGAGGTGAGGAGGCTCTGTGGCTTTTCTCTCCTTGCTCCAAGATCACCGGAACGTGATGGAGAAGGTTAATCAGACTCTTGGGGAAAGCTTAACCTTCTGCCTGACACTTGATTCTGCGCTTGTGAGCCTCTGCTACCTTCTACAAAGAGGGTAGAAGGTAGGTGAGGGGGGTTCTGACTCCAAACCCTCTTCTTGTTTGGCACACCTTGGCAGCTCTACCAGTCTGTGCACAGTGGCGACCCCCAGCGGTTAGTGTAGGGCTTGAACTTGGGCCTGAGGCTAGGCTGTTACCATCCTAACGCTGCAGCCTGAGGCCCAGGCCAGGGAACCTGGGACATAGCAAGAGCAGCTTGGGGATTTGGCTTTGGTCAAGGAATTTTACTAGGCTTTAATTTTTTCTCATTGAATTGTGGCTAGACCTCAGCCGAAGTATCCCACTGTTAGCAGATTAGGGTCAACATGTCTAAGAATGAACTCATCGTCTCCTGGCTCCAAACCTGCTCCTCCTCTGGACTTCCCTGTTTCCATTAATAGCACTGCCACCACCCAGTCCCTGGAGCTCCAAACCTTGTCATCGTCAACCCCTCCTCTCTGGACTGGGCACCTGCCCTGCCCCTCTTCAGTCTGCAGGCCACCCTTCCGTCCTCCAGCTAGCTGGCCTTTTACAGAGCCACTGGTGTGCTCAACAGCGCCACTCAGGGCTAGGCCTGACCACATGACCCAACACCAGCTGACTTTGTAACCTGGGGCAAGTCTCAGCTTCCTTGACTATAATGTGAGGGCAGTCATTTTATAAGATAATGTGTGACCCAAGTGACAGAATGTACCCGAAAACCCTATCATGTAGGATGTTTCTAGGCACAGGAAAATGTTACACGTCATGTCCTCCAAAGCCTCTATTTTACAAACAAGGAAACTGAGACCCAGAGAGCTAGGGTGAGGGCCGACAGGGGCTTTGAATACCAAGTGTCTTTACAATACACTGTAGAGCCAGCCAAGACCTGGAAGCTCCTGGAAGTTTTAGTACGTCTCCTTCTCCCATCATTCCATTCTAGAACCCACAATTAAAAGCTGCCTCTGGCTTCATTAGGCCCATCCCCTGCCTTCTGGGGGCTGGTATACCCGGCAGGTGTTGAGGTCATTAGCCATAGGACATAATCTTGAGTTGTGACAAGCACAGGTCACATACAGCAGTCGGAGTCAGGGCAGCCCATGTGCAAGGTTTCAAGTGGGGTTGAGTACACAGCCGCCTGTCCGAGGGGCAAGGCCTCATTTCAGATGTTCAAAGGGGTAGGGGTCCCTTGTCCTCCCCTGGCATTCCTGCCCTAGTGTCCATGCACTTCTTAGGGTCAGGAAGTGAAGTACAGGCTGCCCCAGCCAGCTCGCTGTTATCCAGGTCTGCTTCCCTGTGAGAAGATGTTCCCTTCGTCCACCCTGTGGGTAAGGACCTGAATTCAACACACTCCCTTCAAATAATGATGGGAGACATGCCTAGGGAAGAGGTCATTACCCTGAATTATTCAGGGAATCCAGATTCTCCGAAGAGGCCACAGCAACAACGTCTGGTGGAAAGGCTTTTACAACGAGCTGGATGGACCGTCCTGGAGTTCTTGGTCACCTGTCCTTGAAGACCATGGCTCTCAAGTGGATGGATGCTTTTGTTCCCAGGGGACATTTAGTAGCATCTAGAAACAGTTTCTGTTGTCACAAATGGAGAGTAGACACTGCTAGACGTTTTTAGTGGCTCAGGACCAAAAATGATGTTCTCAGCCTCTTAGGGCTCAGGACAGAACTGAAGACAGGACAGCCAGCTGACAGGCACAGGCCTGACCTTCAGCGTTTATAATGATCTTTGTGTTCTTGTCCCCCTGCCCAGCCCAGGGAAGTTTCTAGAATAGTCCATGCTGACTTCTCAACTCTTTCAACAAGGACAAATAAGCCCTGGAAGGACACCGAGGCCTGGGCACTCAGCATCCTGTTTCATGAGCCTTATTGTCCACTGGATCTGCATGTGGTCCCTGGCACTGAATTCATTAGGGAGAAAACGAGGGCAGTGAGGTGCAAAATGGCTCTCTCGGCTCTCTTCAGATCCAGTCTTCAACCCCCGAAGGGGAGGTGGACTTGTTGGGGAGCAGAGGCAGGACCTTAGCAGGGCCAGGAAGCTTCTGCCACACAGTCTAGTGGTCACATGTTCTCCTTTGGCCTCTACAAACACCATTCCTATATAATACAGTGCCCCAGGACTCCCTGGTGACCCTAAATGGTCTCTAGAGTCTCCACCTAATCGCTTGAGTTCTGCTATGGTGCCTTATAAAGCTTTGGCATCAGAGCCTCTCACATAACCCAGGTGTCTGCTCTGAGTTAACTGACAGCAAGTGACCCTGAGACCCCATTCTTGGACTGCTTACTTTGTGGAGCTGGGGACTCACACACGATCACCCCTGTGTCATCTCAACAGAGGACACCACCTATCCCACCATGGTGATGATGTCAAGCTGCTGGGTTGTGGCAATGGGCCTGGCTCTGGACCCCAGCTAGAACCTCTGATGAGTCCAGGCAGGCAGTTTTTCCGAAAGAAACACAGCAGTGGCTGCAGAGCTCAGCCCTGGAGGGAGCAGAAGCCCCGAGTTCCTGAGTGTAGGTGAGGCTCTGAGGGATATGGGGTTCCAGGAAAGCCACCACTTGCCTCAGGGGTCACTTCCATCTCATGGAAATCACCTGCTCCATGGCACGTGATCTTTACCTTTCTTTCCATCATGTTGCCACTCTTTGTGTGCTGGGGCAAGGGGGAGGCATGGGGGTGTGGCTAGCAGTCTGCTCCAGTGCTGTGGTCCAGCAGGCCATTTTCACCTTCTAGCAGTCTTCTATCTGTAGCACCTGGGAGCTGGGGAGGGGCAGTGAAAGACTGGCCTTCCTGCCAAACGGATGTTCCTGTCATTCTGTACTGAGTCAGGGCCCCCAGAGAAGGGCTGGGAATTTGACTTCTGCCTGAAAGGGGTCTTTGCATGGACCCTCAACTCTCTAGCTAATCTAGTTCCTCCCCAGTGTCTCTGTCATTTCCTGACACATCTTCCCTTTCTCTACCTGTGTTGTCTAGTCATGTCAGCTGCTGGGATCTGGACTGCAGTACTGCACAGGAGTCAGTTCAGGATGGAGCTTTCAGCATCGGGATGATAGGGGGAGTTACCGCCCTAGGGGCACTTATGCTGGCATTTGGGGCATTCATTTCCATTCTTCTGGAATAACCGTGAATCCTCTGAACCATTCAACTCCCTAAGCTTGAGGGTGCCAGTCACTGTTGGTGAGATGCCCCATCCTCCTTCAGCCTGTGCTTGCTTTACCAGGTGTGTAACCCAGGTAAGCTCTCACTTGGCTGGCCTGTGGTGAGACCTTAGCCTCTCCTTGTGTTAGCATCCTGGACAGGGAATGTTGGTCAAGCTTGCCCCCCTCCATGGGACTGAGAGTCAAAACCTCACCTGCCCCAGCCTTCTGGTGATGTCTGCCTCATTTTCTTCACCCTCAGGAAGATCTACTAACATGTAACACCCATGACAGATGGAGGACTACCCCCCTGCCCCCGGCTGTTGAGAATCCTGAGGGAGAAAGCTATCCTACAACCCATCTGGCCTAGCACCGTTGTGTTTTAGAACTGAAAACCAAGGCTCAGAGAGAAAAAAGACCAAGCTAACGCTCTGGCCACACAGAGCAGCTTGGGAGGGGGTTGTGACCCTAGTGGCAAGGGCAGTGGACTAGCAGATACCTATGAGTAAGTGTAGAGAGGAGAGGGGAGTGTGGCCTTGGAGGTTTATTCCAGGCACACAGATGCTCTCCCTCTAATCTTTACCCACTCCTTTCTTTTCCAGCAGCAGCTATAAAAGCCAGGAAATAGATGTGGATTGATGGCCCGTAATGGGCTTAGTTAGTGCTGAGACCTGCTGAGTTATGTAACTCCTATTTGTTATCAGCTTGGATAAAGTCTCCATTGAAGCAACTCACTAAGCTGATTCCGTGACATCTCCTTTAGCGTGCTTAGAGGCGGCAGCAGACATTCCTCTGCAACTTCAAAGACTAGAAATTGTTGTGTGGACGCTTCCAAAAATCCCTTAAGCCAATGTTCTTTTTGTACCCATCTCAAAACCTCCTCACCTCCGAACCAGCCCCATGCTTGGATGCCTAGGCTATAGGCCGAGCATAGTGGAGCTGGGCAAAGGTGTTTTCCTGTCCCTAGTGAAGGGGTGAGGGGGAGAGCCATGGCAATGAGAAAGCAAAACACTGTGGGGTAAGGAAGACCCTAAACTAGTAAGAGTCAAGAGTTCCAGGCTTATCTCTGCTGCTGCTGCTCTTGATTTCTGGCTCACTAGCACTTGGAAGGTTAATACCAGTATGGGGCCACCTTGTGCTGAAAAGGGAGAATAGCCCTATTTCTTCATAGTACAGTGGGTCTTCTTTATCACCCATTCCTTTCCTGCTCTGGAAGATCTTGTAATCCAAGGATTCTCCTTCCTTAAATTTCATCTCTCAGCCATCATCTCAATTAAAGGGGCCTAGGAAGAAGGCTTCTAAAGGTGTTGATGCTTGCCCAGTTTCGGCCTGTCTTTCAAGATCCTCCAGGAAACACAAGTGCTTGAGATGCCCTTGAGTCAGTAAAGCCACCTCTTGGTGAAGAGTGCCTTACACTGCTGCTCCTAGTTCTGTGTGAAGACCTCTGGGCAGCTTCTCCAAAGCAGCAGCATGGATGCTGTGTGAGCTCGCAGGCACACATGCATGGATGCATGCACGCACACCTGCTTCCACAGATGCAGACCAAACCAGAGCATGAAAAGCCAGTAGCTGAAAATTCACTTCTAAACTCAAACCACAGACCTTTGTCTTGGGTAAGTCAAAGGTGTAAGATGGTAGGCTTGTTGACAAAGAGCAACAGGAAAAAGCGTCTGAGGATACAGGTGTCTTGTTAACTGCTGAGTTATCAGTGATCTTGTGCTCTTACAACAAAGAATCTTAGAGTCAAAGAGATCATCACTGTGGTGCCAAGGAGAAAAACCTGGTTTCTGAACAGTTCCTCTACTTTGGGGTGTCTGTGCCTGAGGTACCCTGCTGATATCTCTAAAGATGCTTGGGAAGAGTGATGCTATGCTTTAAGATCCTTTCAAAAGCCTAGGAATCTTCTGGACTCTATTCCCCACATTCCCTGTTGTGCATAGGATGCTAATCTTCCTTAGTTGGGTGTCTGTTCTCCACACATGGACTGAGCTTGGTTCTGGTTATAAAGCATTATGAGCAACACTTGTTAAGTATGCTTGAATGCTATCTAAAAATGTCACCCTTACCAGTGTTCCATGCTGCTCTCTGTCTGCATAGGAATGAAAACTAGCTCTTAGATATAAACTGTAGTCTTCCTGTGTTTAATTTTCAGATTAAACATTTGACCAGGACTCAAATGCATGTGCTGCAGCTCCATGCCCAGTTAATGTGGTTTCACCAACCACTGAGGTGCCTTCCCTTCTATCAGACCTGTCTATCAAAATGCAGGGCACTTTCTAAGGCAGGCCTCTGGATAACATAGGGTCAGCAATGCTCTCCACGGGGGGGAAGGGTTCTCTGCAGATCACCTATGAATTTATGGGCATGTACTTGGAAAAACTAGATCTCATGAAAATGACACTAGGCATGAAGCTAATGGCCTCCTCCTATAAAAACTAAGAAATTGTCTTGCCAAGCAATACAGGCTTCATGAGGGGAATACTGTTTACCCCTTTAAGGTAGCATCAGGTTTACAGTACTAATCCTCAACTGCCCTTGAATTAAAAAAATGACTGTGAAGTTGAGGTGGGGAACCTCACAAAGTTAACCACACAAAGGACATAAGTGGCCGAGAATGAAGGAAGCTTTGTCTCCTAGGAAACAAGATGTCTGGGACTCCAGCTAGGCTGCTCTCATTCTCATAAGCAAATGTTACCAACTTGAGGATCAGAATCACCTGGGTAACTCTGAGATGAAAGCAGAACCAACCCTGTTGTGCAATAGCTCCCAGGGCAGAGCAGGGCCACACCTCCCTCTTCTGGTCTGACTGAGAACTACATCTTATGGGTGAGACTTCTGTACCCGGAGTCTGGGCATATTTTGTTCCCTCTATTTTAGGAACTAAACTCAAATCTCAACTCTTCATTTCTGTGGGTGGAAGTTATTATGCTGCTTTCAGCTGGCCAAAAAAGCAAAGAGTTAAACTATCTGGCTTCATGTCTGCATAGATAAGCTGGAAATCCTTTAACTATCCCAATCCTCCTTAACCCAAGCCCACTGCACGGCCAGGAACCTGCCAACAGGCATATCTCTTACCCTGTGAGTTCAAGGCCAACCTAGTCTGTACAGCAAGCTCCAGGTAAGCCCAGACAATAAGTGAGAGCTTGTTTTAAAAGAATAAAACAAAAAATAAAAGCAAAGATTATTATTACTATAAGTGGTAGTAGCAGCCTCTGCTAGGCATGATTATGCATACTTTAAATCCTAGCACTCAGGAGGGAAAAGAATCTGGATCTCTGAGCTTGAGTCAAGGAGGAGAGCAAGAGGAGGGAAAAGGAAAAAGGAAGAGCACTACTTTTCTTACATTTTGATTTTTAAAATTATCCCCTCTAGTGTGTGTGTGTGTGTGTGTGTAGCAGTGTACACGCCAAGGTCAGAAGATGACGCATAGGGGTCATTTTTCTTCTTCTATCATACTGGTGCTAGGGACTGACCTTAAGCACCTTCATCTACTGTGCCAACTCACTGGTACCAAATCTCAAGATTCAGCAAATTTCCACTCATCTTGAAAACTATCAAATCATGTCGGTATAACAGTAAATGCCACTGCACTAAATCCTGTACTTATACTGTGCTGCCATGGCAACCCCTGTAATCATTTATTCTCTCACAACTCTGAACAAGTGTGTCTGTCACCTGTGTCAGAAAGCCATACTGCACATGTCTCTTACCACTGAGTGATCAACTGCAGGAGGCTGAGGGCAGGTCTTACTCAGCACTCCTGTCAACTAAATGCCCTCCTGACCAGTGCCACGTGTGTACTCAGGAGCCAGGTCTAAATGTCCCCTCTGCTCACGTTTAGCCAGTGCCAAACAACCATAATCTCCGTTTTCAGAAATGACGTGTTTTATGGGACATATTATTGGACTGTCTGATAAAAACCAAGTCTAGAGCCCCAAGAAAGATAAAAACAAAGTACACTAGACTTCACACATGTTTCATATACATATTTATATATATTTCATGTACAAAGTTACATTCCGAACCCCAGGGATTCCATAATAGAAATAAATACTGAAATAACTACATCGCTAAATGAGCTTTTTACGCATAGAAACGAAGCCTTGGCCTCTAAAGACAGCAAATGGGACATTCTAGAACCCAATTTTATGAGGCAAGTAAAGTTCTGGATTTCTAGAACGAAAACAAATTTAGGACATAAACAGTTAAAACATATTCAAATATTGAGAAATATATGATAGAATTATTAATAAACTTCATTTTTAAGAGAAAGACAATTAGTGTTACAGAATAGCACAACCCTGTTAGAAAAGCATTTATGATTTCAACATTTATTTTCCTTCTCTTCCCATCTTATAAAGTGGGATGCAATCAGTCCCTTTCCAAACATGATCAATTAAGAAGAACCCTAAATCTGGTGGAGTCCTTTGGTAATAGTCATAATACTTACTAGGAAATAAATATCCATTTCCATGGCATTTGTAAAACACACATTCTTTTTAGGTTAATATGAGGCATTTTGTTACAAAGGCTGCAGGTAAGTGATCTCTTCTCAACTCCACAGAGAGTGAATGATGCTACAACTGAGAGTGTATTTTACTTTCCACAGTACACACATTTCATCTAAATAGTGATGCACCATATTGCTCTGTGCTGAAATGTTTTACACTCCCTGCAAGTTGCAATTTGTAAGAGATACGAGTTTGGATCTACACAAGTGGGAGAAAGATATTATCAAAACAGAGTTCTAGAAAGCAGTGTCCCTCGTTTTGCCTCACAGAGATTTTAACCTGCACTTCCTATTGTGTGTTAGGTTGAGACATGCGATGTTGCTGTTTTTATAGACCAACAATGGCTGTATATTGGTAATTCATACGGTTCAGCCTCATATATAACCCATATAACCCAGATGTAACAAAATGAGAACTCTCAGCACTCTGCCTTCTTCCTTTAAAAGTCAGTTTTTTGCATGGGAGGCTATCTAGAGGCACTCAAGCCTTCTGGGCCCTGTGGTGACAATGGCATTTTAGACTCTGTCACTGTTTGCAAGCAACTTATCCTGGTATTTCTTCCAAAGATCACCCCCTTGACCAAAGTAAACATCATAAGAATATATGTGTTATGGGGGAAGAGAAGCAGAATTACAAATATAAGCCCAGCCCTTAAAACAAGCTGGATGGGTGCCTCTGCTTTCTCTAGTCCTCGAAGTAGTTCACAGGGCCACAGCAACGTTAGATCTTTAGCTAAAATCACCATGCACATATAGTCTGCAAGTGAAGTCAACATCATTACATTTTAAAGAAATAATTATAACCAGGGTAACACATTTGCATGTTTCTTCTTTAGCTTCTGATTCCCTGAGTTACTCTGGACCACACAAACATGTAAAGCGCTTCTGAACAATGATGAGGGGGGTCTGACTCTGGGACACAACATTTCCAATAAATGTTAATAATGCTTTTTAAAAGTATTTGCCTCAAATGACTCAGATTTAAAATAAAAACATAGCAAACAAGCTAAGGAAAAGTGATCTACTCCAAAGAAAAATGAATAAGTAGATCAACAAAATATTAATTATCCTTTATACAGCTTTATCAAAACATGTGTTTCTCTTTAAAAACATACAGGGCACAATTTTTGTGCCCAATGTGCTTAATGATACAAAAGCCTCCCATGCTCACTAGGTCCTCTGTATTTTAGGATCTAGCCTAATCATATACATGTGAAAAAAAAAATCCCTGGCATTTCTTTCACAGATATTTTTGTATCATAGTCGGGGGGAAATCGCTGGTACTCAACAATGCCTAGACAATTAAAGACCTGTATTTGATTTCTTGTCTATGACCAGAAGACCTGTTTCCTGTATGTTTTTAAGATGAAACTATGTTTAACTTTACTTGCAGCAGTGGGTAAGAAATGGTAAATCATGTATTTTCAGGAAGCTTGAGAGAGGAAAGCAAGCCTATAGCTCATGGTTTTTGAAACCTTGTAAAGTTACCGGTTAAAGCTAGATGTGACCCCACTTTCTCAGATGGATGCCACAGATGGAGAGATGAGTGCCAGCTCTGCCCGCTTCACAGCACTTCCCTGGGAGATGGCATTTAAGCAGGGAACACATGCTGAAGATGAATTATACAAGCAAGCACTAGGTGTTTCCAATCACTTTCAACTCAAATGAGGCAGAATCCACAGCCACCACAGTGTCCCCTCCTTGACAGGTTAAGAGCAGCCTAAGGACATATGGCTGACAGGTACATTTTTTCCATGGAAAAAACTGAATCCACCACCACCATCCTCTAGGACAAGGAACACAAACCACAATTTCCTTTTAGAACGTCCTGCCAGGATTGAAGTGTCCTCTACATTTCCCAGGATATTTCAGATAATACATTTCTTAAATGTCAGTATGAAAATGGGTGAAATTAATCTAAAAAAATGAATATTCAGAGAAGCAGGCTTCATAAACTTTAGAGTTCTAATGAGATAAGAACAAGAAATTTTATTTAAATAGTGTAGCCTTAATTTCTTTAATATAAAACCCCCCAAGTCTGATGAAAACAAAGTTTTATATACCATATAAACAAGATTTGTCAGAATTTAAAGTGAAAGTAATTTACAGTTAGCTCTTAGCCCTCTTGGGACACGCAGATAAATCCTGATAACCCATCTGTTATTAGTGTGTCGATTCTATAATACACTGGGGAAAACTATTGTACTTCATGGTACAATTTCATTTATTAAGTCTTTTCCATTAGTTCCATTATTAGTGACAGGTAAAACATGACCTCATCAATTAAGTGAGTGACATTAGACTGTGGTAGAGCAAACCACATCTGGATTGCTTTCTGTAATTCACCAGTTTGCAGAAAGTAAACCTTCTTTGATTTGTTCATGATATACTGAAATTTCCTGTTAACACTGGTGCAGTAAACTAGCTCACGCCTCTGTATTGTTACCATAGAACAGATTTTGTAATAGAAAGGTAACAGGGGAAATGCTCACGTATTATGTGGTGAAATGTCTTTCACAAAAAGAGCATTAAATAAAGGGAAAGGGGAAAATAAACCATGCAGAAGAGGCAACTTCCTCATCTCCACGTGTCTCTTACGATTTCATTCATTGCCACACATCACTTGCCATACTATCAGGTGACTCCTTTCGGCTTTGGTGACTGAAGGTTCCAGTGGAAGATCCTCTCCAAGAAGTTCAGATTCTCCACCTTCATCACCTATTGGATCATAAGGAAACTGAAGTTAGGTGGAGCACAGATGATGTGAACTGGACTCACAGTTGGCCTATGAACACGATGCATACGATGCACAGGAGGGCACAAAACATGTTTGATTTCTAGAGAACACAGTAAAGAATACCAGGGGGCTGCAGAGATGAGAGATGGCTCAGCGATTAAGAGCAGAGGACCTGAGATTGATTCCCAGCACCCTTGTTAGGTAGCTCTATAACCATCTGTAACTACAGTTCCAGGGGATCTGACTCCCTCTTTTGATCTCCAAGGGTAGAACACACACACACACACACACAAATGAAAGCTAGTTCACAATACTATGCTGGACAGTCATTACAACATGTCTGTCTTGGGGTTTATATTTATTGCTGTAAAGAGATATCATGACCAAGGAAACTCTTATATAGGCAAACATTTAATTGGGACTGGCTTATAGTTCAGAGGTTCAGTCCATTACCATCATGGTGGGAAGCATGACAGCATACAAGCAGACATAGTGCTAGAGGAGCTGAGAGTTCTACATCTTGATACGAAGGCAACCAGGAGACTGGATTCTACACTAGGCAGAGCCTGAGCGTAGGAGACCTCAAAGCCCCACCTCCACAGTGATACACTTCCTCTAACAAGGCCACACCCACCACCCACTCCAACAATGCCACATCTTAATACTGCCACTCCCTACTACCAAGCATTCAAACAAATGACTCTGTGGGGACCAAACCTATTTAAACCACCACAATGTCTGTTCACTGATGATAACAGAAATGGGAGATGAAAAAAGCAAATATATTCAGTAATATATTTGTCCAAAACAAACATTCTACTCTTGTTTATTTGAAATTAAGAAAACATAAATATGGAGCATATTAAATAAGGCCCAGTGTAAATGTCGATTTTATCTCCTCACATGAATTCAAGCTGTGCAACTACATGGCTTGGGTGGAGCCCAGAGGATTTCCTTCTCTGTTCTAACTATCCCTAGGCCTGGAATCTTCTAGCCTCTGTTCAATCTAATCTTCTCCAAGCCCGGGCCTCAAAGGCTTCAGCTTCCAGCCTCCATCTGCTAACCTAGGCCTAGAATGTGTCAGCTTCTGAGACTTATTACGAAATAAACTCACTCTTTCTTTTCTTTTTTTTAATTTTTTTTTTAATTTTTTATTATTGGTTTTTTGAGACAGGGTTTCTCTGTGTATCTCTGGCTGTCCTGGACTCACTCTGTAGACCAGGCTGGCCTTGAACTCAGAAATCCACCTGCCTCTGCCTCCCAAGTGCTGGGATTAAAGGCGTGCACCATCACTGCCCAGCAAACTCACTCTTTCTAGCTCTTTCTGAACTCTGGCTGGCTGGTTCAATTCAGCTGTTCTGGGTCAAACTCCTCTCCAAGCTGACTGATTCAAGTTGGCTTCTCTGAGCTTCTGACTGAATTGTTCTGCTTGGAAAGACTGCCTCCAAACTCCACAAACTGAACTGTTCCAAACTAAACTGAATTCAGTTGACTCTCTCTCTCCTCCTCTGGTCTTTGAGTAGTCTCTCTTTCCTAACTGTTGTGAGATTTGGGCATACCCTATCTCTGATTCATTCTATCAAATCTTTCTCTGATTCATCACTGCCTGTCCCACAATTTGATATCATTGTTTGGGATTAAAGGTGTATACTAAGTGCTTGTCTGTAAGCCAGCCAGATGGATTGAATGTATACATTCCAGCTGGATCATATCTTTGGATGTGATCCCTTGTCAGAGCAGCCACATTGCTGGATTAAAATTCCTCTACAGCCCAGGAAATCCCACTGATTCTTGGTGAACTGGGGTAAATTCTCCAAAGAAGACAATGAGTACTGAACAGGTACTGCTGCTCCTCTCCACAAGCTCACAGCAGTCAGCTCTGCTGTGCAGAGCAAGGTTATTCTGGTACAATCTAGCTGACAACTTGTTTAGTGGGATGAATTCTTCAGCAGAATCCTAAAATGTGCATACTAAGAAACAAAGATATTCCACTGATGTACTGGAATTTTGAGTTTAGCAGAAGAAAATGACACCATTGATTAAAAATAGAGAGAGGGAAGCAGTAGAATATGTGCACTTTTCTCTGCAAGCATTTTTCCCTACATCCCCCCATACGCACGGCTTTTTCATGTTAATGTCAAAATACTGACTGAACATGCTCAGGTCAGAAGTCAAGTTCCTCCAACTAAAATATAACCAAATATTTCAGAAAAAAATTAAGTTTGGCTCTTTTTTTGTTTATTTGGTTTTGGTTTTTCAAGACAGGGTTTCTCTGTGCAACATCTCTGGCTGTTCTGGAACCCACTTTGTAAACCAAGCTAACCTTGAACTCACACAGATCTGCCAGCCTCTGCCTAGGATCAAAGGCATATACAATCACCACACAGCTGCACTTTTAAAAGATTTATTTATGTGTATGAGCATCTATTTGCATCTATGGCTGCATCAGACAGAAGAGGGCATCAGATCCCATTACAGATGGTTGTGAGACACCTTGTAGTTGCTGGGAATTGAACTCAGGACCTCTGTAAAAGCAGACAGTGCTCTTAACCACTGAGTTTTTTCTGCAGCCCCCAGCGTTTTTTGTTTTTAAAGGTTTATTTATTTTATTTTATGTATATCAGTATTTTGCCTGCATATCTATGCACCATGTGTATGTAGTGCCCAAGAAAGCCATGAAGAGGGTATCAGATGCCATACAATTGGAATAAACCTCTAAGTGTATACTGTAGATAGAACAAGGGTCCTCTAGAAGAGCAGCTAAGGCTCTTAACCACTGAGCCATATCTCCAGCTCCAAGTATGGCTCTTAAATTTTAGAAATGTACAATGGTGTTGTGGAGCACACCCTTAATTCTGGCACTCAGGCAAAGGTGGGCAAACTTTTGGTGAGTTCTAGGCCAGCCTGGTCTATAGAGTCAATTGCAAGGCAGCAGGGCCACACAATGAGACCCTATTTCAAAATACAACAACAGCAAGCTACAATGGTGAAAACTAAGTGACTGAGACAAAGGTTGCTGGTTATTTGTCTTCTAAACTATTTTGAAGACTGTTAATATCTTGTTTCCCAGGGTCTCTATATCCTATAATTCAAGCTGAGCCCTTACAAATATTGGACTTCTGAGATAAATTCCTTATTGCTAAAACATTACAGAAAATGAATAAGAACACCAACAAGATTAAATTCAAGGTGTTTTGTTGTTATTGCTTTGGTTTTTTGAGAGAGCATTTCATTTTGTACCTCTGTGTCTTGGAACTCACTACTCAGACCAGGCCCCATCTGTCTCTGCCTCTCAGGTTGCTGAGATTTAAAAGCATTTACTACCATGTTTCATTTTTAAAAGCAACATATTTACTATTAAAATTAGCATCTGCTTAAGAAACAAGTGTACAGGTTGAATTACTAGAGATATTATCAAACCTGGTTAAGCAATTTTTATGCTCTTTGCAGAATCTGCAATGGAAAACATTCAGTGGAGGTGGAAAACTGCAGAGCTGTGACTAGCATATTCTTTAGTATGATTCCAATGCCACTCTGCACTCCAAGAAAAAGCTACAACCACCCTAGCTATGGAGAGTCCGTTCCTATAATCCCATTCCTTAAAACACCCCTGTGCCAGTAGTTAATTACTTGAAATACTTTACAACGCTTCTGTTCTTGCTGGCGTCAATCTCTAAACTTTACATTACTATTTCTGTCCCACAGAAGTATGCCGTGACCCTTCAGCTTTCATGTTCTGGTTTATACTGACCACATGTGGTCCACTGCCACTGATAGGACCCTGCATTTTCTACTATGATAGACTTCCTTAGTGTATTCTCCACAAGCAATTAAAAACTTCTGTTTGAGAAGTCCTTAGTTACTGAGACTTTTATTAGACTAGTGTTTCTTTTTAGCAAGCAAACATTTGTACCTTTTTTTCCTTCCCCATTTTTAGGCTGCTTCCATTTAGATAGTGCTCTGAGTGAGCACATGGCTCTCTACTAGCTAAGGACCCCTCATCATGCTACCCTGCCTCCACCATCACCAGCTGACTCAGATATCCATTTTCCTCACGCATTTCCATATCTCGTTTTGAACCTAAATATCTTCTACCCGAATCTAACCACATTGCTCCTCCATTTCAAGTTCTGCAATTCTCCTTTGCTTAAAAGATAAAGGCAAACTTTACCTGTGGTGCTTTGAATGAAAATGGCCTCCTAGATTCACAGGGAGTGGCCTTATTAGAGGTATGGTCTGTTTGAGATTTTAAATGCTTAAACCAGCTCCAGCAGCTGCTGTTTATGGATCAGAACTCTCGGCTCTTTCTCCAGCAGCAGAAGTCTGTTAGTGGGCCATCATGCTCCCACCATGACGCTAATGGACTAAATCTCTGAACAGTAAACCAGCCCCAATTAAATGCTTTCTTTTATAACAGTTGCTGTGGTCATGGTGTCTCACCACAGCAACAGAAATCCTAACTAAGATACTTGGGGAAAATACTTTCTATTTCTTTTTTCCTTGTTTCTGTCTAAACACCCACAAGTATATACAGTATATGAAGGTCTTCCATAAGTCATCTTACCTTCCTTTCTAGATAAAAAATTTATACTCTCTGCTTTCATCTTTTTAAAAGATTTTCTTAGCCGGGCAATGGTGGCGCACGCCTTTAATCCCAGCACTTGGGAGGCAGAGGCAGGCGGATTTCTGAGTTCGAGGCCAGCCTGGTCTACAGAGTGAGTTTCAGGACAGCCAGGACTACACAGAGAAAACCTGTCTAGAAAAACCAAAAAAAAAATTTTTCTTTAAGATGGCTTTAATCTTTTTTTTTTTTTTTTTTTTTTTTTTGGTTTTTTTCGAGACAGGGTTTCTCTGTGTAGCCCTGGCTGGCTTTAATCTTTTAAAATCTTTATTTAGGGGGTATATGATAATACGTTCAGTGGTAAAACATTTGTCTAACATGTATGAAGTCCTAGTTCCAATACCCAACATTGGAAAGCAAACCTACACAACAAGCAAACGAAACAGAATCACCTCAGCAGAGCCATTTTTTTTTAAATCAGGAAGTGCTAATCTTGCCCCTAACCAGCTTGTTCCCTAATGAGGCCGTTAGCTTCCCGCCATCTGACGCTGACTCTCGTCAGGTATTATCTCTTCTCTACCTTATCTTCCCACCATGGGAAGACCAACAACTCTCCACCACAACATTTACAGTAGTTTAACTTTTAACATTAGCTCTGTATTGGTCTATAAAACCTACTGGAAGGAAGGAAGGGTTTAATCCCAGTTCTTTGAAGGGAGAGGCAGGCAGATCTCTGAATTTGAGGCCAGCCTGGTCTCAGACAGTTCCAGGACAGCGTGATAGAGATACCTTATCTAAAGAAAATCTATTAAAAGGGAATGAGTGACTGACTTGTTTCCGCTTATTAATTTTAAGGCTGACAGGCACAAGGTGAGAAAGTGAATAGATAAAATAATTTTGACATCAAGTTTTATGAAGTATTTTTTATTTTTTATTTTGTGGGTGAGAAAAAAGGTTCTGTGAGGGCGGATAGTTTGCTCAAAGCCATATAATTACAATTCTTCAGTTCTTCACACAAACCTTAACATGGGTCATTTGCAATTTATAATGAATGCTCTTTCAAATGATTATGTTTTGTATGAAAGAAACACATATACATGTAGAGGCAGAAAAACATGCAAGATCCTTCTCCACGTAAAAGATTCAAAGAGAACTTATAAGTCATTATCAGAGCACAGTGGAAACTGACCTCCCAGAACCAAAGACTTACCCATCCGGAAGTCAATGTAGCCTTCTCCTCCACTGATGACAAGCATAGACTTCAAGGGCGTCTGGCTACTGGGCTCCTGTGCAGACGACCCTGCTTTGTCAGCTGTCAGATCTGCTCCACTACTGCCACTCTGTGGGCTAATGACCTGACCTATTGTATACACAAACAGAACAGTGAATATCACTCATCACAGATGCAGGTAGGGAATGCTATTTTTCTATACCTTTTCAAAGTTAAATAAATCGCATGGTTGATTCCTGAATGCAACTGAAGCACTAGGAAGGGTGTAGGAGGATGGTCCTGAGTTCAAGGCAGTGTAGCCTACAGAAATCTTGATTCAAAAATAAAGTTAAGCTAGACAGCACCCTGACTGCCTTTAGTCTAAGGGCTCAGGAGGCATAGGCAGGAGGATCTCTGTGAGTTGAAGGCTAGCCTGCTCAAGGTACTGAGTTTGAGGCTGGCCAAAGATGCACGGTGAAATCCTGTCTCAAAAAATGAAAAAGTAAATATTTAGCACACACATACACACACACAAAACACACAAAGTATACATCAAGGTACTAGGAACACTGGTACCTTGAGTAAACCAATTATAAAGTAAACAGAAACAGATACTCTTCAGAGTTCAGCGGGAGACACATACCTCCCACTGAAGTGTGTGATTCCCAGCTTCCTGATGTCACACTGTCCCTATTGCTATGGACTTCAATTCTCTGGAACTCTTCTTGATCATGGTATTTTATTGTAATAATAGAAAAGTAAATAATATCATAATATTTTAAATATATCTCAAATTTATGCCTTTTTCTTCATAGTTAAGAAAAGTATGTCTTATTTTTAACTTAAGAGTATGCAAATAAAATTGCTGCTAAATGTGTCATTTGTTCTAAAGTTCAAATTCTAAGATAGAATCTTTGAGTATGAAATGTCATAGAAGAGAAAAACCTTTACATATTATTCACAATATGAACAATTGAACAATCTCCAAGAGAGCTCTGACTGTGGGCTGGGGATGTAGCTCAGAAGCAGAGTGTTTGCCTAGCGCGAGTGAGGGACAATGCCCAATCCCCAGAACTGTGGGTGGTGAGTATGTGTGAGAGAAAGGGACAAAGAAAGCTTTGACTGGGAGATACTTTTTTCCTTTTCAGAATCTGCTCTTTTGGTCAAATCTCACAGACTGCATGCCTCTATGAACTAGCAGGACAGTGTCCTATGATGTGATGCACTATAAATTTACGTTTTTAATTGAAGGTGGATGGGGTAGTGTGATGGATCCTTATGAGGCTTCATTACTGCACTACTCAAGCTTACTCTGGAATCCATCAAGCCTGCTAGAAACAATGTCTATAGTAGAGTCTGCAATAGAAGGTGAAGCATTCACAATGAAGCTAATACAACAACTTCATCCTTCAGGCTAACTGGCCTATGCCAAATAACAACATTACTAATACCACATTTAGATTTATACTCCAAAAAGTATAAAAGAAAAGTCCACATATACAGTAAAAGGGTTCAACACTGGGGCGGGAGTATGGGGTGGCTCAGTTGGTAAAGTGCCTTGATAAACAACTGAAGACTTGAGCTTGGATTTCTAGCACATACATAAAAAGATGGGCAAGGTGGGCATGTGCATACTGGTGCTAGTGTGCAGGTGCAGGTGTAGGTGTGGAGACAGGTGATCCCTGGAACTCACTGACCAGCCCAGCCAGTTTAGCTAAAAAAATATGGTGGAGAGCAACTGAAGAAGGCATCTGACACTGACTTCATACAACACACACAGACAGACACACACACACACACAGACACACACACACACACACACACACAGACACAGACACAGACACACACACACAGACACACACACACACACACACACACAGACACACACACACACACACACACACAGACACACACACACACAGACACACACAGACACACACACACACACACACACAGACACACACAGACACACACACACACACACACACACACACACACACACCACGGTATAGTAAAGCACATCTATAATTCCAGCACCCAGGAGGCTGATTAGAGGTATTGAGAGTTCAAAGGCAACATGGGCTATACAGTGATCTCCAAACTAGTCTGCTATCTAGGTAGACACTGTGGTGTTTCCTGCTGACTTAAAACTCACTATGTAACCGAATGAATTGATTTTCAAAACTAAGCAATACACCCAAATATCTGTTTTAGGGAGTAGAGGAGAGGTTGCAAAATAACTTCATCCAAGTAAACTATTTTAGTCCAATCACATCTCCTTTATAAAGCTTCCTTAGGTATTGTATTGTGGGTAATCCTAGTAATTTAGTGTTTGGAGGAGTGGTGACACACAAGGAAGACAGACGTAATTACATGGATACCTCAATAGAATGACAGAACTCACCTGGACTGCCACAAAGAACTTCACAGCATCCCGGTGCCCATGGAAACAAAGCTGGGCATGTGCCATTGAACAGTAGGGTATAAATGTCCCCGGAGTCACCTTATCACTGTTCTCATCACCATATACACGGATTACACTTCCAGGACGGTTACCTGGAGTCCCTGAGGTTTTATTTGCTGCAACAGAAAACCAAATACCAGTATTTTCCTCTAGAAACTAGTACTGATGCAAGAGGTTACTGGTTAATCCTTATGATACTATCTAAGAGCTACAGCCAGTTGAGATAACATAAGTGCAGCAACGTCAGCTCAAGGCAAAGCTGGAGAGAGATACAGCATGCTAGTTATTTTTAAGTACTTCAGTAATGGAGTAGGGGATTTTGCCAGTCTAGCAATGACTAAGATTCTATTAAATTGAGGGAAACCATTATAGTAAACAAAGCAAAATTGATTCATAGTTAAATTGACTTTGTTTTGTTTCTAGTCTTATTAAAAGGAAACTTATATAGACTACAGTACAAAGGTATGTTCTTTTTTAAAAAATTTATTTTATGTATTTGAGTACACTGTCTACTCTTTAGACACATCGGAAGAGGGCATCAGATCCCATTACAGATGGTTGTGAGCCACCATGTGGTTGCTGGGAATTGGATTTAGAACCTCTGGAAGAGCAGTCAGTGCTCTTAACTGCTGAGCTATCTCTCCAGCTCCCCAAAGGTATGTTCTTAAATAAGATCTTTATAGTTCATCTTCTGATTTTTCCCCCATGGTAAGGAGCAAGAAAGCTTTGCTCAAAAAGAATCCACAAAGATGCTTGCATTTATGCCTGCCTGACAGTTTGATGGATTCCTATAGAATGGCCAGACTTACAAAATACCCCTGATTCCATGGGTAAGTGAATGAAAAAAACATGATTGATAATAGAGTAAATAATGTAGATTAATGACAGTTTTAAGAGATGTTTCATGTTTTTATTGGAAGGAAAACCAAGTCTGAAAGAAAGTTTAGCTGCAACAAAAGATGATCAGTAGACTAAGCTGCTGAGCAGTTGGTGGCTATGGAACAAACGTTTAAAGTAAAAACAAAAACAAAGTCTGCTGCAATGCAGTGACTGCGGAGTAGGTGATACTGAACAGCATTCAAGAGGGTGCTCTAGAGACGAGGAGACAGCCTCAGAGTGGCTCCAAGAAGCCAGGAAGAAGTTCGGTTCTGGATCTGCACTTACCCCTCAGCCCCAGTAAACGTCCCTGGTGGAGGATTACGGCTAAAGTGAGAGAGGAGGAAAGGGGACATGGGGAGGTGCACGACAGGAAGGAGAAGCATTACTATGAGCCATACTAAGCCTCTTCTATGTGGCCCTACTGAATCATGGCAGCCTGGCAGAGTGCCAAATAATGGCCCGTTCTTACCAAGGCCTCTACAAACACCTTTGCTCAAAAACGATGATTTGATTATGATTTCATGAAACCATTCCAGTGAGACAGAATCAAACCCTAAGAAGTGATGTGTAGTACATACTAAAATTCTCTCTTTCTCAGTCTACCCAAAAGAAACTACCTTCAAATAATTACGCTAAATGCAACCCTCTTTTAAGGAGAAAAGGTAATTCAGACATCTTGGAATGTCTTAGGTTTAAGAAGTGCTTTGAACATGTAGACCTGTAAGTAACTGCACAAAAACCAAGGAGGGTCTGAGAACATAGTCTTTAAGGGCTCCAAATCCACCTTCTAGTATTCTTTCCTCCCTTCCACTGAACAAAGGAATTTACTAACTTATTTGATGGACTCAGGGCATCCCTCCTGCCCCAAACTATTCCTTGTTTGTGCATTTTGTAACACAAAAGTACTTAGTGGATGATCAGTGTAATGGAATACATAGGAGGAACAAGATACATTTTGTTCTCTAAAATAATAAAGCCAATTCCTTTCAAACAGACAGCCTGTCTTCAGTATGAGGAAAGAGTCAGTGATCTGAGATTTCTCCCATATGATTTTTTTTTTTTTTTAAATCTCAAATACAACAAATGGGATAGCCACAAGCATTAACGAGTGAGTTAAAACTATAATGAATGAAATGCAGTGTTTCTGAATACTGGTATACTAAAGCTCAAGAGAAATGGACCCTTTATATCACAGATGAAATAGGACTATGACTCCTAAATTGAGAAAAAGGGATTCCTACAATGAAAACATTGAAATGTGGACAATAGTCTGGATACTTACAAGCTGATTCTGTAGTTTGTAAACTGATTTCAGTGTTGGCACAGATTTGTCAAACTCTAAACAATTCCTTCAGTCTGAATTCTGGATACAATTATTCCCTGCAATTATTTCACTTGTGACAGTTATTTTAAAAATACTTACTTTCTGTCAATGGATGGAGATAATGACACCATTTCCAGTCCCCACCCACAAACGATTGCAAGACACCATAAGAGCTGTTATCCTCACAAAAGAGAAACCCAGTTTTCCAGTACCTGTAGAGCAGGGAGAGGAAGAACAGTTTACTGAGAAACTAGAGCAAATTTCAGGAGTCCCTGGTTTAAGAAGAACAAAGAAAACCAAGAAAAAAGTGTATTGGAAAGGTAGGGGTGTATGCGTATGTGTGTGTGTTTGCACTCTCGTAGAATGGCTCTGAACTAACTATGTAGCCAAAGATAACATTGAACTTGGGATCCTTCTGCTTTACCTCACAAATGGTGTGAATGTAATGGAGTAGTGGGGTTGTGGGTAGGCACCACCATGTTCAGCCCAAAGCAAACTCTTATTAGTTATATTGTTTGACAAGTCAAGGCTAATGGAAAAAGAAAATTCTACACATGGCTGGCATTACTTTATCAACCAGAAAGAAAATACAAAGAAAAAAAAAATCTCAATTAAGGGATCTACAAACCCAAATCAAACCCAAAAATTAGATAAAGGAAAGCAACAACAAACAAAAAGTTGAGGTTTGCTAGATTGGGAAATCAAATGTCATTTGATTTTATAAATGGAAAAGGTTCCTAATGTGCTTTAAATTTCTTTACATGTATAAAAAATCTTTGCTAACAAAACATACCTTTTTTTCTTGTTTACAGACTTAGGCTCTAAATCAGTTTAGGAGTATTGGGTTATCATATAAAACTTAGGAAGAACAAGTCTGTGTGTGTATGTGTGTGTGTGTGTGTGTATTTTTTTTAAAAAAAATATTTATGTATTTATTTTATGTATATGAGTACTCTGTAGCTGTCTTCAGACACACCAGAAGAGGGCATTGGATCCCATTACAGATGGTTGTGAGCCACCATGTGGTTGCTGGGAAATGAACTCAGGACCTCTGGAAGAACAGTCAGCGCTCTTAACCCCTGAGCTATCTCTCCAGCCCCAAGTTTTTATATTTTAAGAGAATTTTTGTAATTGCTTTCAGTTTCAGGAAACATTTGAGACAAACATCAGTGACTCAAGAACTGCATCCCTGATCACACACACGAGCAATGTAGGAAGCAATCTTAACTCCTATTCAGCTTAAGCTAGCAATTTTTAAAGAAAAATGTCTCTTTAATGATTTATTCTATGTATGAGTGTTTTGCCTGCATGTATGTATGTGCATCACTCACACGCCTGGTACAGCTGAAGTCAGAAACGGGTGTCAGATGCCCTAGAACTCAAGTTACAGATGCCTGCTGAACTGCCATGTGGGTGTTACGAGGAACCAAACCCAGGTCCTCTGCAAGAGCAGCAAATGTTCAAATGTTCTTAAACACTGAGTCATCTTTCCAGCTTTAAGCTAGGAATCTTTAATCAAGAGTCAAAGTACCACTCTAAATTCATGTGAGCATGCTTCTAGCGTGCTTGAGTCTATGGACTAGTCAGCTTCAGCTTCTCTGTGGTCGATGACCAAAAAAGGGTGAACAATGAGAGAAATCAAGTTCAGAACACTGTATTCGATGTTTAAAATTAAAAAGTACAGTAGAGAATAAGAGCAGAGACTGCCCCTGCCTTTCCTGGGGTTTTGTCTATAGGTTAGAAACAAAAAATCACCTAATATGGATGCAATCACACTACTGTTAAGCCTACGACAAAGGACAGCTGGATGTGGTTCATGCCAGCTCTCAAGAGGCAGAGGCAGATAGAGATAGAGGTCTCTGTGAATTTGAAGCCAACCTGGGCTACACTGAGACCCTGTCACTCCTTTTTTGTTTTGTTTTCTTTAAATAAAGGACATAAATAAATGTCCCTCTTCAATATGACAGAAGAACCTGAGAGAAAGTAAACTAAGACCAAGAAAAACTTTCAAGGTAGAGGAAAAACAGTACATGTGAAGGCACACACTAAATGAGAGGGTACACAGTACATGTAAGGGTACACAGTACATGTGAAGGCCCTGAAATGGAAAGAACTTGTCAATATGGGTAGACTGAGAAGGTGAACTAGTCTACACCATGTAAGGTCTCCTTGTGGTGATCCAAATGTCACTTAGCCTAAAGGCTAGCGTCAAAGTGCATCAAGATATGTTTACACATTATTTACTATGTAGAGACAAAATAGTGTAGAAAGAAGAAAAGTTAGAAAACACAATGCTATCAAATGGGGAAAAGGACAGTAACCAGGCCTAAGGTGATAGTGATCAAGATAAGTATTTGACTTTAAGTAGTTTCAAATTTGATGGAATTCCAGGTCACCAAAAGATCTTTTGGCTAAGTGACATTTGGATCACCATAAGGTAAGGAATAAATCCAGCAGTGGTGGCACACGCCTTTAATCCCAGCACTTAGGAGGCAGAGGCAGGCAGATTTCTGAGTTCGAGGCCAGCCTGGTCTACAGTGTGAGTTCCAGGATAGCCAGGGCTACACAGAGAAACCCTGCCAAAAAAAAAAAAAAAAAAAAAAAAAAAAAATGTAAGGAATAAGGAGAAGAGAAAGAAAAAAAAAACAAAAAAACAAAAAAAAACCCAGAAACAAATTCTAGTCAAGAACCATGCTATTTACTGGCATATCTGTCCAATACTTGCAGTGATGGAAGTTAACTATTCATGTGGTAATGTCCTCAGTGACTTTCTCAGAGCATTAGAGGAGAGTGAAGGTATACTGTAGTTGTAGACCATCTGCTCAGTATACACAAGGCCCCAAGTTAGTGCCACAACACTGCATAACAAACCAAAATAAAGCACTCCCACTGATTTTCAAAAAGAAAACATTTTGGAAGCTTACCTAACATTTTGCTTACATAAGGCTCAATGTCCACATCCTGGAGATGTTGGTATGTGTGTGCATGATAGAGGCGGAGCGTGGAATCCAAACGAATGGAGACCCAAACACCATCACCCACCCATGCAAGCTGCCGCACTTGGCTCTCCTTCCTGGGGTGCGCATCAAATGATTTCTAGAAGAGATGTTAAACAATCAAATTATTGTTTGTTTTGTTTTTCAGGACAAGGTTTCCTTGTGTAGTCCTGGCTGTTCTAGAACTTGTATTGAATGTAGACCAGACTGAGCCTGAACTCAGAGATATGCCTATTTCTTTCTCCCAAGTACTGGGACTAAAGGCATGCACCACCATGCCTGACTAATGAGATTACTTTTGTCTCATAGGAAGTTGTTTAAAACCTACTAATCTGAGGTTGGAGATGACTCAGTGGTTAAAAAGCACTGTCTGCCCTTCCAGAGGACCTGGGTTCAATTCCCAGCACCTACATGGCAGGTCACAACTATCTGTAACTCCAGTTCCAGGGGATCCAACATGCTTAATACAGACATACATGGAGGCAAAACACCAAAGCACATAAAAAAAAATTTTTTTTTTAAACTGCTAATCTGCACAACAATCTGAAGACTGTTTATTAAAGGGGCCTAAATTTGCTTATCTTGTATGACTGTTCTCCCATAAGTTCTTCCACCACAGAATGCAAACCCCCTCCCCCATCCCACCACCATGTAAACAAAAACAGAGGATCAAATAGTAGTTGGGCATGGTAGCTGACACCTATAATCCTAGCACTTGGAAGTCTGAGACAGGACACCTGCTGTGGGTTCATGGCCAGGGTAAGACTGTGGCTAAATAGTGAGACAACAACAGAAGCAAGTGGTGCTGGGCTTCAGCATGCTACAGGGATTACCTTAAATAAACAATGCTGGCCATGCAGACTATGTATGGTGTTCAGAGAGGTGATGTCAGGATTTGGCATTGCTACAGAGCAATGAGAAGTAAGATCCTATGGGTAACTAAACTAAAAGGAACCTACACTGTTGTATAAGGAGCAGCCATGAAAAATAAACACCAAATGGTTACCTGAGGGATGGATTCGGCAGAAGGGGTGGCTGTGGAGACAAGGTCTTGCTATGTAGCCTAGGTTAATCTCAGATTTATGGCGATCCTAGCCTTAGCCTCCTAAGTGCTAGGATTATAGGGGTGTGCTATCATATCTAGCTTTAACTGTGAGGTTCCTAAGGAAGAAAATGAGACATGGGCCAGGAAGAAATACAAGTCTCACCTTAAAACTTTCCTATTGTAGTTTTTTTAAGACAGTATGAATGGATACATTGTGACCAAAATTTAAAATCTTGTTTTTATAAAACTTGTCACTGTAACGTTATTTCTCAATTGGTGATGCATATGCAGAAGATCATGAATGCATATGAGGTAGAGGCAAAGGAACTTATAAATCCTCTCATCCAATCCTTGGATGACTACATATATCAAGAACTACATATTCAGTCATCATGATGTTACACACATAATCCCAGCACTCAGGAGGCAGAAGCAAGTGGATCTCTGAGGTCAGCCTGGTCTACACAGTGAGTTCCAGGATAGCCAGACCTATGTAGATAGACTTTGTCTCAAAAAAACATATATTCAGCCGGGCGGTGTGTGGCGAACGCCTTTAGTCCCAGCACTTGGGGAGGCAGAGGCAGGCAGATTTCTGAGTTCGAGGCCAGCCTGGTCTACAGAGTGAGCTCCAGGACAGCATATACAGGGATATACAGAGAAACCCTGTCTCAAAAAACCAAAAAAAAAAAAAAAACCCTCAAATATAATACATACACAAATACATACAAACCTTTATGTGTGAATCCTCTGTCCTTAAAACAAAATAAAATGGAACCAACAACCAAAAAACAAAAACAAAATCCCATCATTACCTAACCTCATAGCCCAAAATGACAAGGGAGGTAAAGTAACAGAGAAAGCTAAGATATCCAAAGGTTTATCTGAAGTGTCCTTTAAACACAGATCTGAGAAAGAGTCTCTCTGGAATACCAACTCAGTATGTACACAAAATATAGGTTAACTTGCCTCTATCTTCATAGCCTTTGGCTGAACCACATAGATTTTGTTCCTATAGCCACACCAGACTTTGTCATGCACAACAGTCATGCATCGTATGGAATGATGAGGACGTCCAAGGTCTAAAAGGTGATAGTTTGACAGGTCCCACTGTCCATCTTTAAAACAAGAAGTAGATTATAGTTAATCTTCCCACTTTTTATGGATGAGGTACTCAAAGCAACATATATTAAGTATACCTTTATCTGTATAAGCTACAGAGCTGGAAGAGATCACAAAACATCTGCTCTAACCTGCCACCCACTGACTGGATTCCCTTTAAAGCATGTTTCCAAAGTGATGATGTAGATTGGTATTGTGGTGCATACCTTTAATCCCACCACTGGGAGTCATAGGCAAGCAGATTTCTTTGAATTCAAGGTCAGCCTGGTTTATATAGTTAAGTTACAGGCTAACCATGGATACTTAGTGAGATCTAGTTTTAAAACAAAGAGCAGTTTGGTGACAAGTCAGTAACAGTTTATTTGAATATGCTAAGTCTTTTTGGAATTACAATGGACTCAGAGCTTGGGGATTACTTAGAAGTAGAGTACTTATGTCACACATACAAGGCTCTGGGTCCAATCTCTAGTGGCATGTACTCGCCCACAACATGCACAAGAACAGATACTTAGGGATTATATCTCTTTTACTTGCATTTTGATGGATTCTGAGGTAGAAATTGAAAGCAACTCACTGCTAACATGTTAGGAACTATTCATACAATCTGAGCATCTAAAATTTATAAATCTGAAATCCAAAATGCTGAGAAATTAAAAACACCAAGGGCTGACATGGCATGTAATCACTCTAATTAGTCTGTAGTTTTGCTTAATGGAAAGACAATGGATAAATATAACCCTGACTTTGTTACATTTCTATGTTTTTGTTGTTATTGTTGTTTTTATTTTTTACACAGGACTACTCTGTGTAGCCCTGGCTGTTCTGGAACTCGATCACTAGACCAGGCTGGCTTTGAACTTAAGAGATCCACCTGCCTCTGCCTCCTGAGTACTGAGATTAAAGGTGAGCACCACCACCACCAGCACCTGACTGTCTATGTCTTTTCAAACCAAGCATTTTTATGTATGTTATACCTATCATCCTTTATAAATCCTTCATCCTAATTCCACTTTATTGAATCCCACTGCATAAACTTTAGTAGGATCATCACCAGCCCTATGATAGCTATATATCTGGAGGCTTTAGCATTAATTACAACTTACTGAGCTGATAGTCAACCTTTAGGTAATTCTGACTCCTTAGAAATCTCTTGCTCTTTTGAACCCAATAGTAAGACCTGATATTGATCCATATATATATATATATATATATATAATGTTTTATTCTGCAAATATAATTTTTATTCTACTTATCAAAACTTCTAAAAGAATGAAATTAAATTAAAAAAAAACCCAACTTCTATTATTTCACTTTTTCTAGTCTTTCACTGACTAAGGGTCTATGAGTAAGTGATTAAAATGTTGGCCTCAGTTTCCTTTATTACTGTCAAGTAAGGAAGATGACAACAGAATTCCTCATAAGAGCTTGTGGTGATTTGAAGATGCTTGGCCCAGGGAGTAGCACTGTTAAGGAGGTGTGGCCTTGTTGGAGGAAGTATGTCACTGTGGAGGTGGGTTTTGAGACCCACCTCCTAGCTACCTGGAATTCAGTCTGATCCTAGCTTCCTTTGGATGAAGATGTGGAACTCTCAGTTCCTCCCGTTCTGTGCCTGCCTGGACTCTGCCATTCTCCCACCTTGATAATAATGGACTAAGCCTTTGAATCTGTAAACCAGCCTCAATTAAATGTGCCCTTTATAAGAGTGGCCATGATCATGGTGTCTGTTCACAAAAGTAAAACCCTAAGACACAGTTTGTGAGGTTTAAACACAGAAAATTCTAGATAAGACCAGAGCAAAGCAACATACAGCCTTCTCTCTGTGATAACACAGTCATTAACAAGCAATCTCTACATATAAATCTGTCCCAGGAGCCTAAGCATAATCTACCTAACACATCTGTATGCCAATTAGGACAGGAGATTTCACTAAAATCCAATTAGTTTATCCTTTTTTTCATATTTGCTTGACCTTCAACCTAGTGGAAAATTATTTTTGGATGACACACATAGCAAGGTTAGTTATAATGATACATATTTTCTTTAATTCACCCTGTTTGAGACAGACTTTCTTAAGTCACTACACCTTTGCCTATGGTTGTAGATATAATGTAACAGGAAAAATGATTAAATTTTACTCGATTGAAAGATAACTGGGGGCTTATGAATTAGAAGCAATTAAGAGCACTTACTGCTCTTGCAAACCATCTTTAGTTCCTAGCATCCAGAAGGGTAACTCACAACTGCCTATAACTACAGTTCTTTTTTTTGTTGTTGTTTTTGTTTTTTTGAGACAGGGTTTCTCTGTGTAGCCAGGGCTGTCCTGGAGCTCACTCTGTAGACCAGGCTGGCCTCAAACTCAGAAATCCCCCTGCCTCTGCCTCCCAAGTGCTGGGATTAAAGGTGTGCGCCACCACCGCCCGGCTTATGACTACAGTTCTAATGAGTCTGATACCCTTTGGCTTCTGTGGGAACATGCATATTTGCAGTGCATGTAAACTCATGGAGAAACATGCATACACATAGTTTTTTTTTTTTAAGTAAATAAATCTTAAAATTGTTTTTAAGCCAGGCTTGGTGGCACATATTTACAATTTCAGTACTGGGAGGCTAAGATAAAAAGACTGTTAACTGTAGGACAGACAATCTGGGCTACAGAATGAGACTCTTTCTCAAACAAAACAAAATTTTTCTAAATGAAGCAGATAGAAATTATTTCTTAATAATAGTATAGGGCAAGCCTGGAGAGATGGTCAAGAGGTTAAGAGCACTGGCTGCTCTTCCAAAGGACCTGGGTTCAACTTCTAGCATCCACATGGCAGCTCACACAACTGTCTTTAACTCCAGTTCTAGGGGATCCAACATTCTTACACAGACATGCATACAGGCAGAATACTAACCAATGCTTATAAAATAAAAATAATCTTTTTAAGAAAGGATGAGGCTGCATGTGATAGCATATACTTTTAATCCCAGCACTAAGGAGGCAGAAACAGGTAGATCTCTGTGAGTTTAAGGCCAGCCTGGTCTATATAACAAGTTTCAGGCTAGCCAGGGTTACATATTGAGAGCCTATCTTTAAAATCAAACAAAAATGCTGGGCATGGTAGCGCAGACGTTTAATCCCAGCACTTGAGAGGCAGAGGTAGGTGGACCTCTGTGAATTTGAGGCCAGCCTGGTCTACAGAGCAAGTTCCAGGACAGCCAGGGCTACTCAGAGAAACCCTGCCTCAAAACAAACAAACAAACAATCAAAAAAGAGATAAAAATTATACTTGACAAATGTATTCTAATTAAACATATGAAAAAATTGCTGTATTATACTACATAAGAGCATCAGAGAGCTGGGAGATGGCTCAGTAAGTATATAGAGTGCTTGTTGGGCAAGGATGAAAAACTGAGCTTAGATCCCAGAATCTATGTAAAACAGGGGATAGTAGCATGCATCTGCTATCCCAGTTCTCCTAGGAGACAGAAACAGGAGAATTTCTGGAAACTTGGAAGCCAGCAAGCCTGGCATACATATCAGTAAATAACAAAAGACCCTATCTAGAGCAAGGTAAGGAGAAAACAACCAACACAAAGCTGTTCTGTCACAACACACACACACACACACCATGTCAAATGAATGCCTATATTCACTTACAGGACACCTACGTACATACATCATAAACATACACACAAAGATAATGTATATAAAATATATGGACAGAGAAAATGGGAAACTCTTTGTTCATTGTGATAAACACACTTGTCTATCAGGAACACCGAATACATATCTCCACAAAGGCATCTGTATATTTACTAATATATGACAAATATTTTACTTAAAAATTCATTCTCAACCAGGCAGTGGTGGCGCATGCCTTTAGTCCCAGCACTTGGGAGGCAGAGGCAGGCGGATTTCTGAGTTCGAGGCCAGCCTGGACTACAGAGTGAGTTCCAGGACAGCCAGGGCTACACAGAGAAACCCTGTCTCGAAAAACCAAAAACAAAACAAAACAAACAAACAAACAAAAAAAAAAAACCCCAAAAAACCCCTTCATTCTCTTTTAGGTATCATTTATTTCAAATGCAGTAAGCCAATCTACTTGAAAATGCTCTGCAAAGCAACATTTTGGTGTATGATATTATAAAAACTTACCAACTCCTCTGTGGAAGATTGCAAGGGTGCCATCAGCCAGGGCCACTAGTACAATTCCTTTCACGTGTCTGCAAATAGGAAAAAGGATTTCAGAACCTCCATTTAGGAGTATAGAATGGACCATGTGTTACTGAGCTGGTGCAGACCTCTCAATGGGCCAATTTGTGACTAACACAACATTTGAACATGTGTCTGCTCACTGTGAGCATTCTTGTTATGGAAACACAACACAGAAACTAATGCACAGCATATGTGGTCATCTCAAGGTGTTGCTTTCTAGCCCAAGGCTTCTCCTATTATCACACCTCAATGTAACTATACAGAGCAGACACACATCTTGACTGGGACAGAGTTAGTTCTGTATGTAACGGCTTGTGTTCTCATGCTAATTGTGTTACCCAGAAAAACCTGTTTACAATATCCTGCACCTAGGCTAAAGGAAGCCTGCCCACGTTGGCTCTAATTGGGAAATAAAAAAATGGTCAATGGCTAGCCAGGGTGAGCAGGACTTTTAGGATTCCTAGGCAAGAAACACAGGGGAGAGGAAGGGATTCTGCTATGAGAGGGGTGTAGGACAGACTCACCGAGACAGAGAAGCGGAAAGATCAAAATGAAAGTCCCACGGACATGTAAGAATCTGGGAAAGTGGCCCCAGGGGTCACTCCCCAGATTGGGTCTGGGGTAGCAGAGATAAAATACAGACTTAGCAAGTATTAATTCAAGAATACTGGAGGGGATGTGTGCTAGCCACGGGGAGGCTTGGAAGTGCCCAGCCATTGAGCTAATCAAGGCATATAAAAAATATAAAGGTTTCGAGAGTGTGTGTGTATGTGTTTTTCATTGGTGAATCCAAAGCTCTTGGGTGGGGGTGGGTGCATAGCAGGTGCAAGCTGCCAGAAGCTTGGAGCAGGTTAATAATTTATCGCTATACCTGTACATTTAGGAACAAACTGTTGGAACTTTGCTAGTCAACCTATGAAAAAGGAATTAGCAAACCAATGACTCCATCAATGTATTCCTGAGCTATAAGGGATAGTCTGAAATAAACACAGAACTTAAAGTGAAGATTCAATCTAGAAAGTTCTCTTCTACTTAAACATTTTGTATGCTACTTCCCACTTTAGAAGTCATTCCCATTCAGTTTCTCTAGTTCCATTAAAATGGTTGTGGTGGTTTGAAAGAGCTGTCTCCTATAGTCATGGGTATTTGAATACTTGGTCCCCAGTTGGTGGTGACAGCTTTCAGAGTTTAAAAGACTTGCATCATTGCTAGCTTGTTCTCTTTCTTTCTTTCTTTCTGTCTACTTGCAGTCCTAGATGTGAGCGTTCCACACCCTGACCCAGCCTGCTTGCTTGCCATGCTTCCCTGTCATGATGGAGTCGACTCTTACCCCTCTGGACCCATAGCCCAAATCCTTCCTTCTGTAAGTTTCCTTGGTCATGGTGTTTTATCACAGCAATTGAAAAGAACTAAGGTGATGGTTAAAACCAACAAGCAAAACCCTCAAGCTTGTATACTGATTTGTCATGAGATACATATTAGCTTTAATAGTCTTAACTCTATTTTACATCAAAATCAAAACTTTTAAAAGGAATAATTTAAAAAACAAAACTTACACAATACTGAGAATTGAGTCTTTGAGCTTAATGGAATGGAGACATTTCCTCCATTGGGCTACAGATGAGTGGACATACAGACTGCAGGAGGAAAGCCAAGAATGTTAAGGCACAAAATCATCAATGTTTCTATTTAGGACTACAGGCATCCCCAAGGAAAAACGCAGAATAACATTCAATTTTAGGAAAATAGCCTAATACTTTTGTATGAAAAGAGAAAGAGGAAGGGTGGGAAGAGGGAGGGAGACAGAAAGACAGAGAGGAGGGAGAATGGAGGAGAGAGGAATGAGTGCCTAAGACAGAGAAATGGGCTAGTTACACAAACAGAAGCGTATAAATACCCCAAAGCTACAACCACTATTGATTACCAATGACATCAGCTAACTCTGGGTTGCCCCATGCCTTATCTGCATAAAACCCATTTCATGAATAATCTTAGATCTCTATTACATAGAACTATTGAATGTCAGAGTGATTCACATCAGTGGCTGACTGTGGCCTGCAGGAGAAGTCAGATGGAAAAGACACACACATACAAACACACATATTTAAATTTTTTCCTTTGAGTCAGGGTTTTGTTTTAAGCCAGGGTAGTCTAAAATTTATATAATCTATCTGTCTCATTGTGTGTTGAGATTATAGGCATGTACTACCATGTCTGACTCAAATTTTAAAATCCTATTTACCTTTCCTCCTATGAATATTACATAAAGAAAATATGCTGTGACAAAGAAAAAAGTTTACCATTTAAAACTAATGAAAGTCTAGTTTTGTGTATGAAAGTTTTTGTATTAATCTATACTTTTTGTTTATATTTATGCTGACTACACTTCATTTATCTCTTACTTAGGGTTCTTGTTTTTGTGAAGGTGTACACACAGGCAAGGCTAACATGGAAGGTTCTGTGGCCCAAGCTGACCTTCAACTTGCAAGCCTCCTGCCTCAACCCACGTGCTGAGATTATAAGCCTGCACTATCATGTTTGGCTCATTTTCTGCTTTGAACTGTAGAAGTAAATACTAAGAATATGTCACGTTAGGACATTGGTACTTACCAGCCATTTTGAGCTCCAAGCCACATGGTTGGTAAAAGACTACTCATTTTCTGAGCTTCTTCTCTCACAAGGTCTTGTTCATTTGGCAATACTGATATTTGATCTTTATACACATCTGAGTCATTACTGGGAAAATGAGAAACAAGGGAAAAGGCCACACTAAGTATATTCAGCTTTAGTTTTCAAGAATTGAACAGTTCTACACTTAAGCTTACTACATTAAGTAGTTCAATAACTGTACCAAAAATACTAACAAACTAGGAAGCTCAAAATGGAGAAAGGGGAATAAGATATAGTAATAAACTTCATCAGTTAACATTCAAGACTTTAATTATGGCTCTTAAAAAGGAGAAAGACCAAAAACTAAAACAAGACAGAAAAATGTATGGCCCTGTTATTATTTTAAAGTTTATAATAGTTTTTTCTGGGGTAGGTAGGACAGAGAATGGACAGATGTTTTGTTTTAAAACCACTCACTCCCAGAGGAGGTGATGTATAATTTTTAATATATAATTAATTTTATAAAATAAATTGCAGTAAAATGTTTATATTCCATCATAAACCTCTTCTTTTGGATTCTCAGGGCATAGTAGGTGGATGATATAAAACTGGGTTATCAAATTCAAAATAACTTCATTCTGACAGTAATTATAAATGCTAATAGACTCTTGGTTGTTCTGTATACTAAGAAAAACAAACTTAGAAAGAAGCCAGTTTACCAAGAGTTGTATTTAAGGGGATGGAAAAAAATATACTAAGTGGCTCTGGATTAAACAGTCCTTTAAAGTAGAGGCCTCAACCAACAAAATGTGCTTGAGAACTAAATTCAAGTCCATTCTGGGGAAAATCAAACAATGACAAATTTAAACAGTGACTAATTCTGATAAGTGGAGTGGGAGTAAGTACAGAAAGAACAACTAGAATCATTGACAGGATGGAAGGTAGAACACCACAATGGAGACCATAATGCCAGAAGGGAAAATGGCCAGGAAGACGTAGACTAGTATCTATATGTACAAGGGTATGGACTTGTCCCTTTTTTTTTTTTTTTGGTTTTTTGAGACAGGGTTTCTCTATGTAGCCTGGGCTGTCCTGGAACTCACTCTGTAGACCAGGCTGGCCTCAAACTCAGAAATCTGCCTGCCTCTGCCTCCCAAGTGTTGGGATTAAAGGCGTGCGCCATTTTTTTTTTTAAAGTTAGAAAATATAGTTAAGAAATGGATGGAAAAATCTCTAGAGAGAATAAATCATCTTTCAGCTCCCTCTAAGGATGTTAATTAGTGGGTATTCTGGCTATGTGACATGATTTTGATTCTTTTTATTTGTGCAGACTCCCAAGTTACTGATTTAGGATACATACCTTGACTGAAACACTGGGGAGAGGTCTTCTGGGATCTGAACCCCCAGAGGATCTGTAAACACATGCTCTGTGTACACACCAGGCTGGGAGATGTCCACAGCATCTTCAGTGGACCCTGCATTGCCCTCTGTGGCTTCAGTTGCTTCTTCTGCTGTTGGAATATTTTCATCAACCTCACTATTTTCAGCTTCCATTTCTGTAAAAAGAAAAGAACACTCTATGCTGAATGAGTTTTTCTACTCCGATACTTTTACTACACCACCCCTGCTCTGGAACTGCACTCCACTGACCCCTCCTTGGCATTGCATAATGACATGGACAGTTTTTTTTCTAACATGGTCACTACAGCATCTTCTTCCAGCTTTCACCTTGACTACATTAAGATTGACAAGTCTGTAATGTGGTGCTCTCAAAGGAGCCTTAGACTCTCCAAAGGTGTACCTGGTGGCTTTTCAGTCACAGGAGAAGCACCGTTGGTACTTGGGGAGGTGGCAGCTCCTGTCACTCCTTCTGTGGAGCACCCAACCACTGTGATACCGCCCAGCAAGCTGTCCATCTCTGCGGAGCTGTTACTGGTCATACTTCCACACAATGATGCTTTGTCTACCTGACCAGATTCAGAAAGTTCTTCTCCTGCCGGGTAGTCTGTTTCCCGAGCTCCTGAAAACAAAACAACTTTCTTTGAATACCCAGTAAGTAAGCAGCAGCTTCTTTCTATTAAAGCTACTCTAAGGTTTGCAGTAAGAATATAGAGATGAACCATACAGCTATTAGAATATACCATCAAGAAGGCAATGTTAATTTAAAGTAATCTTGATACAACAAAAAAGTAATTTAGAGGTAAAATAATATTTCTATTAGTTTATATTCTAATGAAAAACATGTTAAAGGTAATACCTCTATTTTTTGTTGTTGTTGTTGTTGTTGTTGTTGTTGTTTTGTAAGAGACATGGCAGGTAACATGGCTCAGGAAGTAAAAGGTATTTACTATATAAACCTGATGATTTGAGTTTGATCCCACAGTGGGAAGATAAAACCAACTCCCAAAAATTTTCCTCTGGTTCCTGTACATGAATTCTGGCATGTGTGCACTTCCACACACAATAGCAAATTATTTAAAACATTTTAAAGGTATTTATAATATGGATCCATTAATGTTAGACAACAACATGGGTATATAATTTTTGGAGACAAGGTCTCACTTAGTCCATGTTGGCCTTGGACTGTGTGTAATCAAGGCTGAACTTAAAGGTCTTGATCCTCCTGTCTCCATTTCCCAAAAGCAGGGAATGCAGGTGTCCATCACTTCTGGCTAAGCCATACTAACACAAAACAGAAAAGATGATAGTGAGATGCTCACTCAGTTGGCAGAACACCTGCTGTATAAGCCTGGTGCCGCAAGTCTGATCCCTGGAACTTGTTTAAGGTGGAAGGAAAGAATCAACTTCACCAAGTTCTCTGACTTCCATCCATGTGACATGGCACATGCAGCCTCTTCATACACCACACAGGTACACAATAAAAACAACTAAAATGTTTAAAGACCGAAAAGGGTCCCACTTCAGGAATTAACAACTATTTATACAGTAAGTAAAGAAGAAAACTGATCAATGCTCAAATAAACAATATATAGTACAACCAGTTAAAAAATGGGGCCAAAAAATTAATGTAAGTTATACACCATATTCAATGTAATATCCTGACTTTATTCCCTACAAAACCAAAAACAGATTGATTCAAGTTAACTCTATTAACTATATCTATTAACTTATACTTTCATCAGATTTTTTTTATCCTTTGTTGAGAAAGGGGTTGAGACAGAATTCTGCTTTCTAGGGTCAGGCTGGCCTTCAACTGTTCACCTACATGACTCTGCTTTATAAGGGCTGAGATGGCAGGCATACGCCACCACACCTGATCTTCCACTGGAATATGGAAGGAGAGAACCAACTCCTGAGAGTTATTTTTTCATCTTCAAAATGGGCATTGTGGTATGATGGCAGTTCTACTATCATACAAAATAAATAAAATGTAATAAAACTTTTCTTCTTTAAAAATTTAGAGGGGTGGAGTGCTAGAGAGATGGGTTAATGGAAGCACTTGCAGAGAGGACCACAGTTCAATTCCCAGAATCTGTTTGGCAGCTCATAACTATCTGTAACCCCAGTTCCAGGGCATCTAATGCCTTCTTTTGGCCTCCACAGACAGCAGACATGCACAAAATATGCATACAGGCAAAAACTGATACATAGAAAATAAAAAAATACATTAAAAATCATTTTTAGCTGGATGGTGGTGGCACACACCTTTAATCCTAGTACTCAGGAGGCAGAAGCAGGCAGATCTCAGAGTTCAAGGCCAATCTGGTCTACCTAGTGAATTTCAGAACAAACAGCCAGGTTACACAGAGAAACTCTGTCTCAAAAAACAAAAAAAAACAAATAGAAAAGAATAAAGGAACAAAAGAAAAACAAGTAATTTTTAACTTACTATGACTACTGCTATTATTATTACTAAGATGGGCTTCTATGTACTATCATTAAATGACAAATAGTAGATTAAAATATTAGTAAGACATAAAAAATTTAAGCACTTACAATGGAAAATCATTTTTTATTTTTATCACTTTAAATTACTTTATTTATTGTTTTTGTTTGTTTGCTTAATGTTTTTGTTTTATTTATTTATTTATTGACAGGGTTTCTTTATGTAGCCGTGGCCTGAAAGATCTATAGCCCAGTCTGACCTCAAAGATTCATGTGTGCCCTTTCCTTCCAAGTACTAGATTAAATGTGTCACCATTACCCAGCTTTAACATTATCTTAGTTTTTTTAATGATATAAAAGTTGTGCGCTTAGTTTTTGTTTTTTGTTTTTTGTTTTTTGTTTTTTTTTTTTTGGAGACACAATCTTACTATGTGGTTCAGGCTGACTTTGTCTCAGTGAAAAAAAAAAGTATTTCTGAAAAATCAAAAATAAAAAAGCCAGGCAGTGTGGTGGCGCACGCCTTTAATCCCAGCACTTGGGAGGCAGAGGCAGGCGGATTTCTGAGTTCAGGGCCAGCCTGGTCTACAGAGTGAGTTCCAGGACAGCCAGGACTACACAGAGAAACCCTGTCTCGAAAAAACAAAACAAAACAAACAAACAAACAAACAAACAAAAAACAAAAAAAAAAAAGAAAGAAAGAAGAAAGAAGGAAGAAGGAAGGAAGGAAGGAAGGAAGGAAGGAAGGAAGGAAGGAAGGAAGAAAAGAAAGAAAGGAAGAAAGGAAGAAAGGAAGAAAGGAAGAAAGGAAGAAAGGAAGAAAGGAAGAAAGGAAGAAAGGAAGAAAGGAAGAAAGAAAGAAAGAAAGAAAGAAAGAAAGAAAGAAAGAAAGAAAGAAAGAGAAAGTGTTTCAACCATAATTAAATAACAGGGGAAAAAAAGAGTGTCATTTCTTTTATGGCTGAGTAATATTTCTGAACTATTGTTTTAATTTTACACATTGATTCCAGAGCTTCAGCTGGCCTTCCTGTACCAATTAATCTAGGGAGCTCCTCATCCTCTATCAACCAGCTATCCTCACATATTGCCGTTTGTTTTTCGAGGCAGGGTTTCTCTGTGTAGCCCGGGCTGTCCTGGAACTCACTCTGTAGACCAGGCTGGCCTCGAACTCAGAAATCCTCCTGCCTCTGCCTCCCAAGTGCTGGGACTAAAGGCGTGCGCCACCACCGCCCGGCCCTTCACACTATTTTTAAATAGCTAAAAAACATATTGTTACTCAATGGCTTCTAGTCTATTTTAAATCCTCTCCTACTAGAATGTAAAGTCTGTAACCACAAGCACAGGAACATAACTTATCAGTTTCCACCACTCCACAGCCAAAGGAGGTGCAGGGAACACAGGGAGGAGGGTGGCAGAGTCTTGCTTTACCTGGGACACTGGCAATGCACAGAACATGAGAATTGCAGACAGTGAAACTGTCGAGCATGTTGCCAGGCTGGACAGCATCAACGATGATAACCTTTGTAGTGGAATGGGTGCTGGTACAGATCCAGACTTGACTGGACAGTTCTTCCTGACTTTTTAATTCTTTCTGCTGTTCCTGAGTAGGCAGAAGAAAATGTTTAAAATTATATGAATGTGCAAATATTCTTAAGACTGTGTTCTTATACTAAAACGCAGTATTATTCAAGATTATTTGCAAGGGTCAAAATACAATTGTTTATACGTATTTCTGGATTAAAACTTAGTAGTCAAAGCAGGTCAGTGATTAAAAAATACTCTGTCTTCTTTGCACTAGTGGTTATATACATTTGGCACAATGGAATTGTAGTCACTTGAATATATGTAAATAATACCTTAATATAATGAATGTTAAAGAGACATCATATACACTCATAAATCAGGAAGTCAAGTGCCAGTGCATACTTACCTTGAGTTCTTGATCCAACTTGTCTAAACTACTCTGAGATGCACTCCGCTGTTTACTGCCTTCCGTGTCCAGACCAGCAACATCCTTGTAAAATACACTTGCTCCAACAACAGACCCGCCGTCTCTGGTCTTGCCACCAGATAAATTAACTCCTACAGCACACCACAGCTTCTCGGAGGCAGAGGGTGGGGAGAAAAAGCTATTATGTCATTTTTTTTCTCTACAAATAGTAAGATAACTAAAGGTAGAGGCACGGGTATTTCAGTATACTATAGTACTATTCATGAGCTGTGCTAGCACATGCACTTAGGATGAGGCAGAGTGAAAGAGTTCAAGGCCAGCCTGGATTATATAGTGTCTTTGTCTCAAAATACAAAAATAACCAAGTGTTAAAATGACCAATCGTTTCACTACAAAAGCAGTGTTTATGCACACCTTTAATCCCAGCACTTGGGAGGCAGAGGCAGGTGGATTTTTGAGTTTTGAGGCCAGCCTGGTCTACAAGGTGAGTTACAGGACAGCCAGGGCTATACAGAGAAACCCTGTCTTGAAAACCAAAAAAAAAAAAAAAAAGAAACCCTGTCTTGAAATCAAAAAAAAAAAAAAAGAGGCAGTGTTTAAATAGTTTTTTAGGGGTGGGAAATCTAACTGGGGTTTGAGTGTCTCTCCTTCAATGTCACAGTTAGCTTACCTTCATAGACGCATCTTTTTCATCTAGTGGTCTGAGATAGACAGGCACAGGTAAATTTTTCATCTTATTTTCCCCTTGACCGTTGGCTACCTAATGGGGACACATCAGGTAAGTCCCATTAACATTGAAATTACAGGACCACTGAGACATAAGCAAGCATGGCTATTACATACTTGCTTCTGAAATCAAGTTCAAACTTGATTCTGTCATTTTTACTTGAAAAATAAGCAAAAACTCAAGCAGCAATTGCAAATAGTAAATACAAGAGCTCAGCAAGAGGTAGAAATTCACAATCATACATGTCCACACGAGTGCATGTTTGTATACAGAAGTGCTTTTAGGAGTTAGAATGTTTATTTACATTCTAGGGCTCTAGAAAACAGCCCAAAAGCCCACATCCTTCATATTTGCCTAAATATACCAAATCGAAGCAGGCTGAGATGAGAAATTTAGGATATTGCTCCCAGTTCACATTTTCCAAGCTCACTCTTCTCAACCTGCACTTCCTGCTAGACAAGATTATCACATCCCCAAGTACCTGTTTGTACTTCTGAGGAAGACTCCAGCCGAAAGCTTGCACTCGGCCATCTTCTTTCTGCACATGAGCCTTCACCTGCCGATACTGCTCTCTCTTTTGCTCTCTTCGGGAGGCTAAACTAGCCTCAGTTCTAAAAGGAGACATTTGCAGGTTTAATTAAGAGAATGCAACAAAAGCTCTAACCCCAGCATTTCTGAGTCACCCTCAACTCTACCCTAGAGCCTTGTGCATAAGAGACACACACACAGAGACACACACACACACACACACACACACACAGACACAAAGACAGACACACACACAGACACACAAGCGCAGAGGATTATACCAAAGCTTATTTTTCCATGTTTGTGAAACAAGCCTTCAATGGGGAATAAGCAGCATGTTATATTAAACTGAGTTATCAAACTTATGAAGTTTCAGATGTTACATTTTTTAAAAGCATAAACTTCTGAAGTAATTTGGGATCTTCCTTAACACATACAGAGAATTTTCTAATGCTACTGTGGAAAGTGATTAAGTTCAACTCTTAGATTCTACACCCTCTTTTCATTATTTTTTTTTTAATTTAAATTTAATTATTTTATGTGTTTTGAGTGTTTTGCTTGCATAGATGGCTGTGCACCATGTGCATGCCTGGTGTCATCAGAGGCGAGAAGAGTACATTCTCCTTCCAACATATAGGTCCTAGGAATGGATCTCAGTTTATCAAGGTTGGCACCACTCTTACCTGCTGAGCCAGCTCACTAGTGCTGAAGTGCAATTTTCATAAGAAACCCTGGCTACCATTCATTCATTCATTCATTCATCCATCCATCCATCCATCCATTCACTCACTCATTTTGGGGCAAAGTCTCACTCTCTGGCCCAGGATGACCTCAAAATTTAATCCTCCTGTCTCAGCTTTCACAGGTTTAGAGTTAGAATTACATTGCTAAGTTCTACAGGTAATTTACTTAAAAGCATCCATCTGCACTATAGAACCCCATCCTTCCTTTTTTTCTTCCCACTTCTATCCATAACCCAACATACAAAATACTCCCCTTTGTTCTTAAGGCAGGGTTTATCTGTGTAGCTGATGCTAGCCTTGAACTGTCTATACAGACCAGGCTGGCAATGAAGCAATGACCTAGTGATGATTCTCCTGTATTAGTACCCTGAGTACTGGATTAACGTAAGCTATTATGTCTGGCTACAGTCTCTTTTGAGTTATCTGAATTACTGAGGAGTTAGGAAGGGTGACAGGTTCTAACACTCTCTGCACTTGTTTGGAATACTTACTCCTCACTAAGGAAATCGAATGCCTTGGACTTATCACCAGGGAGCTGAGATAAAGTGCTGCTCCTTTTCTTCACGGAGGGCGTCACATGAGAGGTGGGGGCATTATACTTCAGATTAACAGGGGTTCAGGCTTCTTTGTTGCATTACTTGAAGAGCTAAAAAGTCGGCTGAAACTAACAAAATAAAAGAAGCAAACAAACAAAACCCATAGATATGTCTATTACATGCATTGTGAAAACCAAGCCCCAATTTCCCATACATTTTTATGATCAAGAAAATTTTAAAACTTTACAAGGCATTGAGTTAGATATTAGCAAAGCCAGTTTTATAGTTATACTACAGCCTTAGCAGTCAGTCACAACCAAACCTGGACATTCAGGGGAAAGTAACTATTGCTTACACTGCCAGGTATAAGCAAGTTTCATAATGAAAGAGATGCTCTTGCATACAGAAAGCTTCTACTAAACAAGTATGATACAAAGGCTCCTTGGCTAGTTAGGTCCTATGTGGGACAAGGTCACAGTGGTCAGTGAGCAGCAGGGGATGACTGTGATGACAGCCAGAGCTTAGTGTGCAGCGCATAGAAAGTTCTGCTACACTGGGAACACAGATCACAAGTTAACTCATAGCATGAATTTTCTAAGCTCAACTTAAGAAACTATTTTCATGTCCACAGTTTTAAAACATTTATGCTTCCAGTAAACAGATTAATCCTAAAAGGGTAAGTTTTAACTTCAATAAACACACAGTACTTCTGGTACAAACCTAATTGAGTTTAACACACACAAGACTAACCAAGTAGTACAAATACTAGACTTCTCATCATCTCTTTGATGAGGATTCATGTAACTGTCAATTTTACAAATAATTCCCCATGGTTTTATGTAAATCAGCACAAGATTCCACCAAATGCATAACCAACACAGTGCAGCTTACGATAGCCTACTTTGGGTCCTGAAGCACAGCCTTACGAGTTGGCATGCTGTATATTAAAGAGAAGAATTTCAGTTTAGCTATTTCCTCCCAACTGGGAAAAGTCAGTATAATGTTCTTGTCTCCAAGTATCACCTCTGATTCCGGTCCTTACTATACTCACAATTGCCAGATGCTTGATCTTTTTTTTTCTTGCATAGCTGGATTTTCTCGTGAAGCCCTAAACAAACAAACAAACATATTAATGGATAGGTATTCTAGAAAAGTCACAAAATAGACAGAAGAGAGTGAACCAAGTTAGCTCATATTAACTCATTTAGCAAGCAGTTGCTCTGACCTTTCATGAGACAGCCTGCTAAGTCGAACCCTGCTTAGATAGAATACGAGACCTTCTTAAAGAGCTAAAACTCTTGTCAGAGCATTCCCATATTAGACAAACAGCCAATAAATCTCCATGTTGATATGTAAGGTTTTCCCCTTTGTTGTTACTGTTGTTATTAAGAAACAAGGAGTCACTCTACTGCTCACATGAACCCTGAACTCTTGGTCAAGAACTCTGCTTGTCTTCATCTTTCAAGTGGCTAGACAACAGGAGCAGGGCTCTGACAACAGTTTGGAATAAGAACAAAACAACAAATACTATCAAAGCAAGGAAAAAATTAAAAGATATACTCTAGCTCCCTCATTGAAATACTGCCTTATAAATTCCTGTTCTTACTTTAAGCTTTCTTCTATCTGTACTCTAAACTTTTACAAAAAAAACTTGCAACTATACTGCTCTGGTAGGCCACTTAATAAGTAAGTGCTGGTAAAAATGATGTATGTACCTATGAGGAGGTAAGGGCTGGAGGCTAGGTTTACAAACTTAAACAATATAGAAATCTGATGTGGTAATCCAAACTCAAGAATATGAGTAAATTAATGAAAAGTCAGTTGACAAACTTTTCCTTTTTTTTTTTTTTTTGTTTTTTTGTTTTTTTTTTGTTTTTTTGAGACAGGATTTCTCTGTGTAGCCCTGGCTGTCCTGGAACTCACTCTGTGGACCAGGCTGCCTCTGCCTCCCTTGTGCTGGGATTAAAGGTGTGCGCCACCACTGCCCGGCTGACAAACTTTTCAATAGCTGTTTCTGAATTCAAGGAGGGAACACTTACTGAGACCATGACCACTAGATGGCAACACTGAGATTTAAGAGCCAATAAAGAACAACTATGGATCCTCTCAAAAGGGAGGGTTTAAAAGGAAATCAGCTTGATTGCAAAGCATGATTACTAGAGATTAGCAGGTATGGAGGATGAGTAACGGGAGGCTGGATCTGATTGTACTGCATCGTATGCACACACTGGCACTTAAATCCATGAATAGGAACCACTAAAACATATTAATGATAAAAACAAAGATCTGACTGACTAAAAGATGCCAAAGGAAAATATATTTTGCATGAAGAGAACGGAAGGGGCAGTCAAATAAGTATATTTAATAGGAAGAAACTAAATATATTTTTCATATACTGCGTGTGAAATTGACATTGAGAAAGAATATTATTGCCTGGCAGTGGTGGCGCACACCTTTAATCCCAGCACCTGGGAGGCAGAGGCAGGCAGATTTCTGAGTTCGAGGCCAGCCTGGTCTACAGAGTGAGTTCCAGGACAGCCAGGGCTATACAGAGAAACCCTGTCTCAAAAAACCAAAAAAAAAAAAAAAAAAAAAACCAAAAAACAAAAAACAAAAAAACATTATCTCTAAGTAACAGCAATTATCTCTTACAAATTTATGAGATTATCCTCCAAAGTCCTGTACTATTTCAAGACACCTAGGCTATGGGACATCCCTGATCTTGTTCTGTTATTTATCTAAAGGCTAACAAAAAAGTTTCTTGTAGTAAACCCTGGGGCAGAGTTTGGTTGGCAATGAAGGAACACATGCATCTAATGAGACAGCAGGAAACATCAGAGCAGTTCTCATACAGACCGGATCATCTCTGTCCATCGAACAGCTTCTTGAAGCTCCATCAGCCTCTCTTTGTACTGGTTTCTCTCCATGAGAACTCGGGCCATTTCAACTCTGGTGAAGCGCTTCCTCTGGGCCGTAGGAACGTCGCTCTGTAACAGGAGGTGGCAGACCACACTGAGAGTCTGCCTGGGATTTGCTGTGAACACTGACACTTAAACCAAATCCGCAGTTTTTAAGCGTTTCTTTATTTCTAACTCAATGACTTTAAAATGTTCTTATAAAATAAAATCAGACACTCAAATTTTTATGTATGACTGAAAAGAAACAGGCAATTTAATTTCTAAATATAAACATTACTATTTGAACATGTAAAAGAATTATTAAAAATTATAGTTGTAATAAGTAGATTTAATATGCTCTCATAAATTTTACTTGGAAACATTATTTTAACATTTAAAATTGATGGTCTTTGATATTCAGCAAATACTTACAATTAATTCCAAAATAGGTTCATTTATCTCAAACTATCAATCCATATACATATCCAGGAGACAATATAGTGAACCAATTGTCTAGTTGCTAAAGAACCTAACTATAACAGTAAAAACAAACAAACAAAAACCACCAGTAGAAACAAAAGATTAATTCAGAATTATTGCTAGAGAATAGGATATGAACATGGAAGATAGATATACAGAAAGCATGTCTCCAAAAAGTATGTCCAAGTTAAATTCCTTCTCCTGCTGATTTCTCAGCTTTCTTCTGAGGAAGCAGGTAGGTTTAATAATAGGGCTTTGCTTTATTCAGAGAAGCATGTATATTTTAGATCAACACTGAAATCTTGGAACAATGAGACAGAAGCTTCACTCAGACCTTAGCAGTCTTCCTACTTTGTCCTCCTGCCTCAGAATTTAGCTCACCTCTTCAAACAAAAGTCATCCACAAATAAGAAAAGTCCTGAATTCTGATGAGTGGTAGGTGGTAGTGAGGGCTGCACAGGCCTTTAACACTTGGGCTAGGGAGGCAGAAGCAGGTGTTTGATGCCAGCCTGGTCTACAGAGCTAGTTGTAAGATAACCAAGGCTACAAAGAAATCCTGTCTCAAAAAGCAAAAAAGTAAACAACAACAACAACAATAGGTCTGAACTCTGCAACACAGTAATAGCATTCATGACTAGGTATATATTCTGAAAACACACACACACACACACACAAAACCAAAAACACCCCCTCCCCCAATTCTACAAATCTCCGTTCCAGAAGGCTTGTACTATAATGTTCTGGATTTTGTTGTTATTGTTGTTTCTTTGTTTTCTTTTGGGTTGGGGGGTTGTTGGTGTTAAGACAAGTTCTTACTGCGAAGCCCTGGCTGACTTGGAACTCCCTATGTAGAACAGACTGGCCTCAAAGTCACAGAAATCCTCCTGTGTTGAGTGCTGGAATTAAAGGGATACAACATTATACCTGGCTGGTTTTTGTTTTAGGCAGATCGCACTATGTAATTCAGGCTAGTACAATTGATCTATCCACACACAGCTAATGTGTCATCCTCCTACCTCAGTCTTTTTATATGCTGGGATTACAAGCAATCATCACCACACCTAGTTTACTATAATGCTTTTAACAACAGCATTGTTTGTTGTAAGAAAAAGATGAAATACCTACCTTAAATATTCATTAACAAGAAAACAGAAAAACTATAGCAAATTCATATAATAGGATGATAAAAATGAACTACACCAGTTATTACAACACAACTGAATCTCAAACTATACTATTAAGTAAAAACAACAAGTCTCTAAGATGGAATATAGTGTCTCTGTGATACGAGGGATTGAACCAGGGCCTCAAGCGTGCTCGAGAACAGAGCCAAGCCCTCTGACACTAAAGGTAGTATGAAAAAAAAACCCAAACCATACTTTGTAGGAATAATACAGAAGTAGAAAACTTAATTTCCAAATATAAACATTATTTTAATATTTTATTTAAAAATTATGATTTAGGGCTGGAAAGATGTCTCAGTGGTTAAGAGCACTGGCTGACCTTTCAGAGGTTCCGAGTTCAATTCTCAGCAACCACATGGTGGCTCACAACCATCTGTAATAGGATCTGATTTCCTGTTCTGGTGTATGTGAAAACAGAAATGTGTGTGTATGTGTGTGTGTGTGTAGGAGAGGGAGAGGGTGAGAGAGAATATTATGATGCTGGGTATGAGGGTGTAGGCCTTTAATCTCAGCACTCAGCAGACAGAAGCAGGGAGATCTCCATGAGTTTGAAGCTAATCTGATCTACATAGTAAGTTTCAAGCCAACTGGAGGCTACAAAGTATAATTGTTTCAGAAAGAAAAATTAGTGCACATTTTGGGGAAAGAATAAAAAACTTAGCTGTCATTTATATAAACTGGATACACTATTCTAAGATCTTCATGGACTGTGTGTGTGTGTGTCCCCTAGTTTCTTTCCTGTGCATTGATAAAACAGTGACCAAAAGTAACTTAGGGGATGAAAAGATTTAATTTAGCTTATACTTCCAGGTCAGAGTCCATCAAGTCAAAGCAGAAACCTAAGTAGAAGTTGAAGCAGACACCATGGAGCAATGCTACTACTTGCTGGCATGTTCTCTTGCCCATGCTTGGTAAGCTTTCTTATAGTACCCAGAATCGTCTGCATAGGGATGGTACCACCCATAATAGGCTTGGCTCTCCTTTATCAACTGGCAATTAAGACATAGTTATGTCCAATGAAGACAATCACTCAGTGAGACTCTTTTTTTGAGGTGACTGTAGTTTGAGAAAAGGTGATAATTAGAACAATGTGTATATATTTACATGAAGAAATTATTTTTTACTTAAATAAACAATACATTTTTATATGTCTGGATGCACACATTACAAAATACCCATGTAGAAGCCAGAAGACGACTTGTGAGAGTCTGTTTTCTCTTTCTACTATGTGGTCCTGGGGATTGAACTCAGGTCATCAAGCTTGTTAACAAGCACCTTTACAAGCTGAACCATCTTGCAAGCCCACCTAAATAATTCAATTAATAGTTTTATTAATTAAGGAACAGGCATATGTGGCACACAAACAGGCAGACAAAACCGATAAAATTAATTAATTAATGTGTGTGTGTGTGGCCTGTCTGGGCTACCTAACAAAACATTACTTTATAAAAATCAGAAATAATAGCATGCTAACACAGGTCAGAACACTGAACCACTGAGAAAAAGTGAGCATAGAGCACTAGAAAATATATCATGTGGGTACCATATGGAAACATGGGCCAGCTTATTCATGACCCAGAACCATGTCTTCTTTTAAAAACAACTATTTATCTCCTATATATATATAATTTTTAAATAATTTATTTATAATTTGTTTATGTAAATGTAATACTAAATATTAGTTAAGGTACTCCCAAAATATCAAAAAGCTATAAGAAAACCAGCCTCAGCCATAGACTCACATCATCGTCGTCTTTTGCTTTTTGTCTTGCATCTTCAGCTTCTGCACGAGCTCTAGTGGGGAAAAAAAAATAAAAACAAAAAAAACGTTTTTACAATTGAACTCATCTTCAAAGATAATGAAAGAATAGGTAAACTGTTTTATTTACCACTAAAAGATTACTTTTCTTTTGCCCAAAGGGTAGCAGACTTCTGCCTTCAACTTGAAAAAATGTTATCACTTCTTGGGCTGAAGACAGAGGACAGGTGTTCAAAGCCATCCTCTGCTACACTCAGTGACTTAGAAGCCCGTCTGAGTCATATAAGACTATCTCAAGAACAGAAAGAAGTAACAAAAGTAAGCTACATAGAGGAAAATAATACATTGTTTTAAAGTGAAGATCAAAGGTTTTTTGTTTATGTTTTAAAGATTTGTTTATATTTGTGTGCTAGCACTAGAGTGTACACCAGGTAGTATGTACGCACCAGGCAGCTGTGAGATGACTAATGTGGATATTAGAGACTGAACTTATGCTCTTTGGAAAAGCAGCAAGTGTTCTTAAAACACTGAGCCCCTAAGGGTTTTTTGCTTTTGTTTTTTACCTTATCTTCGTGTGTGTGTGTGTGTGTGTGTGTGTGTGTGTGTGTGTGTGTCGGTGCACATGAGTGCATGCTGGAAAAGTACCTAGTGTGGGGGATCTCTGGTCCGCTGGAAGAGCAAGCAAAGATGGCAAAGATGTGCTCCTAACTGCTGAGCCATCTCTCCAGCCCACAGTTATAACTTTTGACACCAAGATGGATAGGAAAAAGAAAAACAAAACAACAAAACATAAAACAGGACTTTTTGGTTAAGAGGCTGGTAAACAGAGGCCAGCCCATAGCAGAGGCAAATGGCTGAGACCCTTTACTTTCTTCAGGTAGCTCTTGGCCATTCCTGGTTTGAGTGTGCTGAAGGTCTCAGTCTCAGGGTTATACTTATAATTTTTGTGGCACCCTGGCAAGGTGCTTAGTTCAGAGCAGGAGTGTGTCCCAAGGTAGCTGCGATCACAGCTGCATACATGGAGATGATGGCCTCATGCCGTAGTGTCCAAAGCTGGACAGCCTGGCTTCTAAAACTGTTGAGACTTACTTCCTGAGCTCCTCCTCCAGTTCTCTGTTTTTTTCCTCTAGTTTCAGCTTGGCTTGCTTCACAGCCTCCAGTTCTCCCTGCAGCACATCTTTCTCACAGGTCAGCTCATCCACTTTTGCTATTAAGTCATTCTTCACTACATTCAAAGCATTTCTAAAAAATACATATTTCAAGTGCATTATTACAAATGCCCTTCCAAATCATAAAACTAAACTGTGCACTACAATATATTCTTCCTAATGTTTTTATAGACAAAGGCCATAAAATAATAGTCTTAATGTTTGCTCTTCATACTTACCAACCTAATAATACAAGACATACCACTAATAACAAAATCAGTATTAAGAGAGAAACTTAAAAAACAGCTTTCTAGTCAGGCAGTAGTGGCACACACCTTTAATCTTAGCACCTGAGAGGCAGATGCAGGTCTATCTCTGAGTTTGAGGCTAGCCTGGTCTATAAAGTAAGTTCAGGACAGCCAGAGCTACACAGAGAAATCCTGTGTTAAAAAACAAAAACAAAACAAACAAAAAAGAAAACAAACCCAGCTTTCTCTAAGGCTACTAGTATTGAAGTTTTGGCAAAGGTATTACTCAACAACAGTCAAATTTTCTTTGTTGTTGCCGTTAGTAACTCCTGAGAATGTAGTTCAAATTAGAAATAAGCTGAAAAGAAATAGTATGAGATACAGTCCATTCTGATAGGTTGGGTGTAACCTCATTTACAGGCAGTGGTATGCTGTGTAGACAGACACAGTTGTTCCAAAATTGCTCTGACACAGCAAACTGACAAGTGGACCCTATATGTATCTTCATATGACAAAGGACCTGTTCTCTTAAGTAGTACCCCAACATGCTACTTGAGGGCCTTCAGACTCCACAAACTACCGCAAAATAGGAAACTACAAAGGAGAGCTCTACAGAATTGTCGTGGTAGAAGCCAAAACATTCATGCAGATTTGTAAAAAACCCAAAGAAAAGAAAATAAGAAAACGACACATCTTAGAGGGAAAAAGAGGTGCACGATACATCTAGAATACTGATACCTGTGTGGTGGAAAAGAAATAAAAGCTGCATTTTTACAAAAATACCAGAGCAATAAAACCTATCAGGGCAACGAAGTGCTCATTCCCCGTGTCTCTGTGTGTGCACAGGTGCTGAGAAGAGAACAGCAGGGGAGTAGGAAAACAGCACAGTGTTGCATCAGATGAACATACAGCACTGTCATGGACAGAAGCAGGTCATCAGTCTTTACCTCGTGTTAAGCTGTCATACTTACTTGGTTTCCAGCAGCTGTGTGTTCTCTAGGATGAGATTCTCCACTTCACGACCCATTCCTATCAAAAGAAAAATGATAGAAACTTTGAAAATAAATTTATCAAAAATTACACAGAACCTATGGTCCTAAGATTTATTATTTTTGGCTTTTCTTTTTTCTTTTTTTTTTTTTTTTTTTTTTTTTGGTTTTTCGAGACAGGGTTTCTCTGTGTAGCCAGGCTGTCCTGGAACTCACTCTGTAGACCAGGCTGGCCTCGAACTCAGAAATCCGCCTGCCTCTGCCTCCCAAGTGCTGGGATTAAAGGCGTGCGCCACCACCGCCCGGCATTTTTGGCTTTTCTTTAATCTTATTTTGTCTATTTGATTTGATGTATTTACTGAATGGATTATAAAATTATAAATAACTAATCATCCCAGACCAAAGCTGAGGATTTTGTTAGCTAAATCTCTTTGCTGCTGTGTGGTTTTTAGACGGATCTTGCTTGTTCTGTTACACTGTTCAGACTGTTTCAGTTTCCTCAGCTCAAGTGATTTTCTTCCTTCAGCTTCCCAACAGCTAGTGTTGCAAATGCAAGCCACAATCCCCAGCTCTTCTTGGCCAATTCTTTACAGATAATTTGTTTTTCATAGATAGTATTTCAGGAGGATCAAGATTTTTCTGCCAGATAGTCTTAAAAAGTATTATTATTTAGGGAAAAAATGAACAATGACAGGGCTCAAAATTATTTCTAAATCATAGGTGCTATTGTAGGCTTCTGCCTAAAAACTTATATAGAAGACTAATAGAAGATAAGCAGAAGTAAGGCTGAAGACAGAACCCCGATGCAGATGAAACCTTACCAAAGAAATTATGGTCTTAAAGCCCATGCATTCCATGTAAAGCAAAACAAAGAACAAGAAATGTTTTATGTAAGAAACAGCATGAAACATATTATTAATCTATAAAGTTCTATGCATGATAGAAAAAACATCTGGACTCACAATGTTATGACTCAATGCATAATGATGTACAAAAGGCAGAAATAAAGATGATTTCCTTCCCTCTCAAGAATACTTTCTGAAATACTTAAAAATGCCTCACCAATACTTCCTCACAATAAATTGAATTTAATTACAATGAAAACTCTAAGTTAACACTACGAAGTGTCACACATGAAATAATTTTCAGTTGTCACTTTATAGAACTGTGCTTAATATTTAATAAATAGTATAGGATATATAAGTATTTAATGTAAGATCCAAGTCATATTTTAGAAAAATAAAGCCATTTGCTTTTCATAAAAGACTGAAGAAATAAAACAGTTAGTTCATTGGAGAATAGTGGAGACCCCAAAAAATAAAAACCAAAAACCAAATACCCACAACAGAACAAAACCAAGAACTCCCTACTACTCAGCTCAAGCTTCATGAGATAATGCTGAAGAATGACACAACAGAAGAAGTAATAGTAATAATTCAGAAAAACAAAAAGAAAGTATTTCTAAAGTAATTACTGATGGGCAGTGGTAGTGCACACCTTTGATCCCACTCAGGAGATAGGAGCAGGCAGATCTCTGAGTTTGAAAACAGGCTGGTCTACAGGACAGTCAGGACTACAGCCTGTCCTGAAAAACCACCCCACCCACTCTCCAAAAAAAGAGAAAAAAGAAGTTTATAAGGTTAATATTCTTAAAATTTTTTAAATTATTTAAAACAGAACCAACTGGGACTGTTAAAAAAAATAATGCTGACAAATGGATTCTTATTTTGTATACAAATTTTCAAATACTCTCAAACATCACATATAGCACATTCAATCATATTGTAGTCACCACAAACTGGGGTGTGAACTTGAAAGCTTCCAAATTCTACCTCCAAAATGATGCCAAGATATTTTCTTAAACACTAGTGCTAACTTTTTAGTAAAGGTACAGAGACAAAAGAAACATAGCTCAGACTTGCTCAAAACACTTATATAACAACTGTAATGAACTCTCAAACATTTAGAGCAGCATTAAAAGCTAAAAATGTATGCAAAGAAAAATAGGCAGGAAACAAAAAACGATGAGAAAGCATCAAATGAGAACAGCAGCCAAGAACACCTAGCTTAGAAAGCAATAATGGAAAAGTATTTAAAACATACACACCAGAATATTCCCCTGGGTTAGCAGCCCAAGAGAAAAATGAATAAAAAACTCAATTAGATTGTTTTTTAGAAAGCAAGAATTAAACCCATTTACTTTAAAATGAGAAAGATCTAACTAAGAACTTGAATCAATATAGAAAAACCATCAACTATATACAGAAGTATAAATATTATAAAGGGAAATATTGGAAATTCCTGAGAACATCTTATAATTCTAAAAGTTTAACTTAAACTTATACACACTCAATGAAGAATTCTCTTAAAATGTAGTGTATAAGTAGGATTATCCAATATTATTATTATTATTATTTTTTTTTTTTTCGAGACAGGGTTTCTCTGTGTAGTCCTGGCTGTCCTGGAACTCACTCTGTAGACCAGGCTGGCCTCGAACTCAGAAATCCACCTGCCTCTGCCTCCCAAGTGCTGGTATTAAAGGCGTGTGCCACTACTGCCTGGCCAAAATTATTATTTTTAAATGTACCAGTTAAAAGTAATTAATTATATGAAAAATATGGCTTGAAGTGAGCTATCTCTATTCAAGATTTAAAGTCTAAATGATATAAAATATACAATAAATTTTGCCTACCAAAAGTAAGCAAAAACCAAGAAAAATACCTTATTCTGTGGTTTGTATTTAAAATTGTTAAGCTAGGTCCACAGAAGGACAAATGCATATGACATCTAAGTTATCTGCAATTCTGTGAGAATGCATGTGTCATTTTACCTAGAAGTATACATTCTTACAAAGGTGCACGCTCTTTAAAAAATCCTCCTGTTAAAGAACTTTATTCAAAAGGTAAATCACAGATTTTAAAGTGAAGCAAAACTGTTAGGACAATTTCACAATCCCATTCATTCACTTAAATGTTATGCTGTGCTAAATATGCAAAAGCCGGGGGAAAAGGCACAGCTGTGCCTGACACAGAGAGCTGCTAGTCTATCCAGGGAAAGTGGTACACAGACAACAGGGAAGCATGAGGAATAGCATCATGAAATTCACTGCTGTGGGCACAAACTTCAAGGACGATTATGCTTTAATTGGGGATCAAAGAAGAATTTTTGGAGGATGTGTCACTTAAGCAGAGACAAAAAGATGAATATAAACAAATATCTAGGAGACAGAACAAATAGGACCTAAGGACTGGTTCTGAGGGAAAAGTTAAAGTCCATTAGTTCAATGACAGCAAAGATTGTTAGATGGAGAGTCTCAGAGAGTAGACAATGGAGATGATTAAATGAACTGCATGTCAGATGCGGGCAGATATATGCAAGGGATGTCTGAACTCTGCATGCATGTCCTTTCTCTCTTTCTCCTCCCCCCCCCCCACCCTCATAGTGACTTCTCACATCTTAGGGAGTCTAGTGGTCAGTTTAGAAATAATAGTCTAGAGCCGTGGACTCACCTGGGATGGAGCTGACACACTCACACAGACATACATGCAAGCAAAACACCAATGAACATGAAATCAATTTATATACATATGCATGTGCATATGTACATGTAAAACCCTATCTCGAAAAAGCTAGAAACAAGAGTAAATAAGTACATCATTCCACCCCACCTCCCCCCCAAAAAACCAACTCAAGCAAACCTACAGACATGTGAAAGAAGAGCAGAGAAAGTGCACCACAGTAAAAGGCAAAGATGGATGGAGTCAAATCTGATAGTATGGAAACCCAACAAGGATAGTTTTCAAGTCAACAGTGTTTTAGAAATCCTGTGAACTAACCAAAGAAACCCCTGGGCACAGCAAATCAGAAGACTGGAAACAAAGCAGGGGTGGAGGAGAATGGCGGTGGTAGCAGAACAGCGAGCACAGCCTGGAGAAGTCTGTATGCTGTTCTGCCATGTCCAGTATCTAGAATGGTTTGTAGCACATAACAGGTATGTCTCATACAGGAATAGAAAAGCAGGACAAGAACTGGGAGGATGGTAACAGGAGCTTCTGGACTTGCAGAAAATAGTTCTCACTTTTAAAAAGGAAGGGACGACTCTCTCTCCTCTCTCTTCTTTTCCTTCTCTTCTCTCTCTGCATGTATCCTCTTTCTCTCTTTCTCCCCTATGCCCCCATGGTGACTTCTCTGGTCTCTGTCCTTGGAGCCATTAAACATGCCTGTGAACAGCATCCCAATAAACCTGCCTTGTTTTACTTTAAAAAAAATAAATAAATAAAAGTAAAAGTAAAACTAAAAAGGAAGGGACCTGGACTGGAAAGATTGTTCAGCTCTTAACTGCTGAATTAAATTCCCAGCACCCACATGGTAGCTCACAACTATCTGTAATGGGATCTGATGCCCTCTTCTGGTGTGTCTGGAGAACATCGATAGTGTACTCACATATATATAATAAATAAACCTTTTTTTTAAAGGGACATAAGCAGGGTATAGTGATGCACACCCGCAACCCATACAGTAAGAGGCTGAAGCAAAAGGATTCTGATAGTTCTAAAGAGAGCCAGGGTTTGGGGTGGAGGGGTACTCTTAGTAAAAGATAGTGAGGCTGAAAAATCTACATGAATAAAGAGAAAGAATATATTGGGAGATTAAAGGATAACCAAGTATATGATTTCCAAGTAATAGACAGCAGTTAAGGAGAAAGTAAATTTTAAAAGGGTCATCCAAAATAAGAAAGTTAAAGAATAAGACATCAAAAAAAGAAAGGAAAGAAAGCCAGGTGGTGGTTGTATATGCCTCTAATCCCAGCAGAGGCAGGCAGATCTATGAGTTCTAAGCCATCGTGGTTTACAGAGTGAGTTCTAGGACAGCCAAGGTTACACAGAGAAACCCTGTCTCAAAAACAAAAACAAAAAACAAAACAAAAAAGGAAAAAAAAATTTGAGATTATCTTTTTCAATTATTAAAATGTTAAGAAAGATAACCTGCATGTTGAATATATGTACAATGATTAAAGGAAACTTAATTCAGTGGTAGTTCACATATTTAATCCCAGCACTTGGGAGGCAGAGGCAGGCAGATTTCTGAGTTCGAGGCCAGCCTGGTTTACAGAGTGAGTTCCAGGACAGCCCGGGCTACACAGAGAAACCCTGTCTTGAAAAACCAAAACCAAAACAAAAAAACAAAAACAAAAACAACCTTGAGAACAATACCTAGCAAAACGAACATGATATAAAGAAACACACCATGGCTGCTCATCAGCCCAGATATATTTAGGGAGCATTTGGGCTAGCACAAATACACCCTGCTGTGTGAGCTTTTTTATTATCCTTGAATTGCACACAAACCATCTACCATGTTTTTAAAAGTGGGATTTGATGTATCCTGAAGACGAACTTTGATTGCCCTATCCTTACCTCCAAAGTGCTGGGATTACATGTGCTACTGCAGCTGGTTTAGCAGTGTAGGGATTGAGCCCAGGGCTGCTTGTGTGCTAGGAAAGCACTCTGCTGACTGGACTCCATCCTGGTTCACATTTATCACCTTTGATTAAGAATCTATGTAGGTGTTAAGTCACTCACTTTAATCTATTAAAACATTATAATCTGGAATGTTCTAGAGCTATATATGTCAATATCTGCAAAGCAGGAAACAATAGCTTAAGACAGTCCCTTATCGTCAGCATGGAAAGGAAACCAAAAATTTTGCTTTTAACTATAATTAATTTTCTGACTTTCAGAAAATACTTGACTCAACTGAAAGACCACCATTATTTCTATCTACTATGTGGCTTAATTCTTTACAGGAAAAGAAAGTTATATAGTCATTGACTTTAAATTTTGGAATAATCATTGCTGGGCTTTATAAGACAATGTACACCAATCATCTTTCTAGGTACTTCATTCAAAGGGCATCACAGGAAGGTCACAGTGATAAGTGATTCTGGTGGCTGTTACATAATTCTAAGTATTTGTCAAAAACTTAAGATGTACTCAGTAAGCATGCATTTATCTCCTGTTTACTGAGTGGGGATGCAATATAGTCAGTGGCTTCAAGCTCTTACCACTGTGACCTCCTTGCAATGATGGATTATAGCCTTAAACTAATACTTGACAAAGGCAGCATCAAGAAGGAAGAAGGTATTCTGGCTCAGAGTTCACTGGATCGGTGCTCCTCGCTCTTAAAAAGAGACGCCTCTAATAGCTGCAGCAAGGAAGGATCCTAACTTGTCAAAGTTATAATAAGTAACGGTGGAATGTTCAGCCCTAATTGGAATATCTATATCACCCCCTCTAAGACTGGGAACAAGGAGGAAGAGGATGGCAAGAATGTAAGGGCTGGAGGACAAGGTGATCTGCTGCCAAAAGATGTTTCCTGGACGTGCCATGCTGTTTCACTCAGGAACTCACTGCAGCTGCAGTTGTCCGAGTAAGACCTTCATAACTGTAGCCCAGGGTTTCCTACTGAAAAGTAGCCCATGCTCAGACAAGCAACTCACAAAAGATGTGGAAGTCCAAAGAGGAGCTTCTTAGAAAGAAGAGTTTCAGTTGAAAGGAGTGGGGGCATGCAGAAGGGTAATGAAGTACATGTTGTCAAAATATATACATCTATGAAACTTTCAAAAATAAAAGGTTTTAGGAGATTATAAAAAGGGTTGTGCTTAAAATACAGTGAATTTTATTATGTATAAATCGCAATATGAATTTTTAAAATAAATTTTCTTAGTATTTCTTGAATTTGTCTTTAAATTTGCTGGGGAGTCAAGTTTTCTAAGCCAATCAACTTTTTATTACATTTTTATTGTGTATGTGTGTGCACACATGCACATCTGTGTACATATATGTGTGCATTCCATGGTGTGGCAGTGAAACCAGATGGCACCTTGAAGGAGTCCATCCTCTACTTCTATCATACAGGTTCTGAAATTGAACTGAAGTTGGCAAGCTTGGCGCTGTCTTTGCTCACTGAGCCATCTTGCCATCCCAATCAGCCAAACTTTCAAGAGCTTTCCTATGCGAAACTGAAAATGAAGGTATAAACTTAAATATAAAGTTTCCTCAAGAACTATTCTTTCTGAATCTTCCTTAGAAAATGAATTCATTTAATTCATCTAAAGTTTTACTAAGATTTTAAAGGTAAGAGTCTATGTTTAACTATAAGCAGTTAAATTAACAGATTTTTAAATCTTCGTTATTAGGTATATGTTTACATAGGACTTTTATGTGGGGAGGCATGGTTTAGGCATTATTATTATTACTATTTTCAGGTATTCTGCCTATATATCTGTCTGTGGGTGGCTAATGCCTATAAGACAGCAGAGGGCATTAGATCCTGTGGAAGTGGAGTTCCAGATGACTGAGCTGCCTTGTAGGTGCTCTAGGAGCAGCCATTGCTCTTACCCACGGGGCCGTTTCTCCAGCTGTGTAGTTTGTTTGACATAGCGTCTTGCTGTAGACCTGTGGCTAATCTGGAACTAACTATGTAGTGCAGGCTGACCTTCAACTCACAGAGATCCCTACCTCTGCCTCCTGAGTTATCAGGATTAAAGGCATATATACACTATCAAACTGTCTTCTATGTTGCTCAGGCAGCCCTTTCACAGTTCACCTCTCTCTACATTGTGAGGGCTGGAATTAGAAGTATGTGCAACTACGCTTGGCTAAACTTATAATTTAAACTAAAAACAAACAAAAAAATCTTCACAATGTCAAGTGTAATCAATTCACTCTATACCATATTTATGATACACAAGAAGAACAGATTTTTGAGAACAGTGTAGTCATTTAGTATAATGACAGTAAAAGAACCTTTATTATTGTTGTTGAAAATTCTTTGACTTTTAATTTCTACAGACTTCAACTACAAGTAAGATATGTTAAAAGTAATTCTCATGAACTAGAATCACAGAGTTCTGACTGAAAGGAACCTTAAGAGATTTCCAGAGGACAGGTCAGAAAACTTTTACTTTAAAGGTACCAATGTTGATTATTTTACATTTCTGTATACCATACAGATCATCTAGAAACTATTCAACTCTAGTAATGTTGAGTACAAGCCACCAGAGACAGCAAGCAAACAAACAAAATGTAAGGGGGCCAGGGTTTTTTCCTGTTTTTCTCTTTTCTTTCTTTTTTTCTTCTTGTTTGTTTTGTTTTTTGAGACACGGTTTCTGTATAGCAGCTTTGGCTGTCCTGGAACTTACTCTGTAGACCAAGTTAGCTTCACAAAGACCTATCTGCCTCTGTCTCTCAAGAGCAGAGATTAAAGGCATGGGTGCACCACCACACCCAGCTAAGGAAGGCAGTTTGAATCAAATTTAACCAATACACAGAAGAATAGCTGCTTTACTCCACTAACCCATCTAGCAGACCCTTGAACAGAGGCTAACTCCTTCTTTTAAACGCAGTAGGATGACATAACAGACCAAAGGGCTGATCAATTTGACAACGATCACCCAGAAAGAATTGAATATAGTACCCCAGTTCCCCACCCGCACCCCAGGCCAGGTATGTGCTCAATGACACAACTTTTTTTGTTTTGTGTAGTTTTGTTTCTTGAAGAGAGGAATGACACAGCAGCAGTGGCTAGAAATTGGAATATAATCCTAATTCAACACAAACTTTAAAGTGACTATGTTTTCCACAGAGGTAAATTATAAATTTCAAGTGTTATAACTGCCTAATTAATTAAGGTCAAAGACCATGAATTATATATAACAGTACTATCTGACTACCAATCATCACAAACACACACACAAACAGACACACACAACACACACCTGCACTATGTTCCTTATGTGTAATACTATTTTTAGAATAGCAATCAATAACTGTGAATTAAAACATAATTAAACATGAATTCACTTTTGTCTTTTCATATATAAAGATACTTTGATTAACTTTTATGATATCAAATGATATGCTCTAAGTATCTTAAAGTATATACCTTGTACCATCAGGCAGTTGGGGACATCTTAAGTGATTTTTCAGTCAAGTCATTAATGAGATGTATTTTTAAACAGTAAGGTACTTCTCTAGAGGAGCTGTCATACCTAGTAAATCTGCTCCTTCATCCACATCTCCAATAAGGCCTGAGCCAGCTGAAGACAGTTCTTCAAAGAGAGATTCTGTATTGCGATCAAAAGCTTTGTTCTCTATGCCTTTGGTGGGAGTGCTAGGCAACAAAAACAATAAAGCCAAATCAACAAATTACAAAGACTTTCTGACAGTGTATTTTTAATATAATGATTAAACAGCATAGGAATTTCTTACTTAGATTTATATTTACTATAAAATATCAATATAAAAAGATTTCTTGGGTTTTTCCAAGAATTTTCCACAGAGAGTACAGAGAATTGTGCTTCTTCTGTGAAGTCCTAGCAAACACAAAATAATAGCAGCTACTTTGGTCTGTCTCATACACAGCTACTCCTCAAAGCAGATGCTGTATTACCCCAATTTTACAAATAAGGAAACTGAAGAGCTTAAGGAACTTGACAAAAATCATTCAGCAATTAGGTCAAAAAGAACTCAAACTAAGGAAATCTTGTTTCAGAATCCATGATCTTTGGTTATTTTATTTTATTATTATTATTTTTTTAATTTTTATTTATTTATTTTTGGTTTTTCAAGAGAGGGTTTCTCTGGGTAGCCCTGGCTGTCCTGGAACTCACTCTGTAGACCAGGCTGGCCTCGAACTCAGAAATCCGCCTGCCTCTGCCTCCCAAGTGCTGGGATTAAAGGCGTGCGCCACCACACTGCCTGGCTTTTTTATTTTATTTTTAAGACAGGGTTTCATGTCACTTAGGTTGTCCCCAAATTTGCTATGTGGTTCAGGATGACCTTGGACTTCTGATCCTCCAGGGACAACTTGACAAAGATGAAGATACTCTAAAACGATACTCTATGTCTCGCAACCTAACTATCAGACTATTCAAACAACAGACCCCACAGAAATGGGAATTTTCACAGGAATCTCACGCGGGAAAAGGAAGAGATATCAGCAGAGGGGCAACGTGCTTTCCTGAAAGAGACTTCACACAGTTCTAACAGCCTTACAGGGTGAGACTGAAACCTACACAGTGATGGGTCTATGGTGGGCCAGACCACACTTGTCCCTCATTTAAACTGTCATCTCTCTTCAGGACTACAAAGAAAGTTTTGAGGGCTCCCTGGATCTCTTTGTTCCTCTCCTAAAACTGATTAAAAGACTCAAAGTCATTGTACTTGGGACTCTGCTTTTAGGAAACTCCCATAGAGCCTGTCCTAGCATATAATAAAGAGTCTTGGTGTCCTGTTTCTTTGTAGAGAAGGCCTGAAACAGCAGAACAAGGTAAATACCACAGTCTGCATGAGAAAGGAACTAGAAGGCCAAGGACAGAGTTCTGAAAATAGCTAGATTTGGGGTTTGGTCAAACTGAGGATCTTACACTTGGGAAACGCAGTGTCTGTTAATGTTAGCTGTAAGTGCATGGAACACTAAAGAAGGAAACAAGTTTAATGACTGAAGACTTCACCAATTCCAGGAAAAAAACAAAGCATCAAAAGAAAACTTATGGCTAAGTTTGAATACTTGTATAGGCATACTAATTAATGTTAATAATAAATCTAATTGAACTAAAATTAAGATATAATGAAATTTAGAGAATGAAAAGATGGATATTGACAGGTATAATCCCTAGCCCTGTTGTAATAAAAAGAAAATCTATCTAAGTCTTACTCTGTTAGAGGTTACGATTATCCTGGGGCCCAAGTATTTTACCATTGCCTCATTGCTGACTACTCAATACTCAGTAGGGATTTGGTTATGAATAAATGATACCTGTTCACAACCATTGTTTATTAAAGGTAAATCTGTCCAGGAAACTCAAAGCTCAATTCTAATCAATATATTTTTGGATAACCTTGATTAAAACAATACCTAGCCGGGCGGTGGTAGTGCACGCCTTTAGTCCCAGCACTTGGGAGGCAGAGGCAGGTGGATTTCTGAGTTCGAGGCCAGCTTGGTCTACAGAGTGAGTTCCAGGACAGCCCGGGCTACACAGAGAAACCCTGTCTTGAAAAACCAACCCCCCGCCCCCCAAAAAACCCAATACCTAGCCATTCTTCTGCTATCAATAAACAAGTTTCCCATGTAAAATGAGACTAAATTCCCTAATAATGAGATCATTGTACTTCTAAACAGAATATATTCTCTTCTCCCTCATTTGTGAAGAAAATAAAGTTTGTTCAAATTTTTATTGCCTCCACTTTTCCTCTTGGTTTCCTCAGGCCGTAAGAAGTATTCTGGCTCTTTCTTCCTTCATCTACTATCAAGTGACTGTGTCTCCTCCAGGGCCAGGTGACATTAAGTGGTGGGCTCTGTCATTAAGGGCTCCTCCCTTGTGAGACTAAGGTAAGGTCCTTTGGAAGAGACACTTCTCATACAGCATTAAGCTAGTTTGTTCTTCTGCCTCATACCATGAAAGGATACTGCATCCGCTCCTCCAAAGGATCCAGCAAGAAGACATTCATCTTAGAAACAAAGACTAGCCCACACTGAATGACAGAACCAGCCAGGGACTTGATCTTGAACTGCCTAGCTTGAGAATTCTGAGTAAACAAGCCTCTCTTCTTTATAAACGATGAAGTATTAGCTACTGTTGCATCAACACAGACAAAAACCCTATCTGCCTTTATGACCAATCCCAAATCCTGCCAGACAAATTTCCTCCAAAATTTAAAACACAAGCGATACACAGATTCTAAGGTAAAAAAACAAACAAACAAAAAAACAAAACAAACAAAAAACTGAATTACATTAACAGTATTTCTCTAGCACAAGATCAAACTGTTAATGAGAATGAAAAAAAGAAAGATAATCATGGAATGTGGTATTTTCAGTACCTTGAACCTTTATATCCACTAAGGTCTTTGTCCATATCCAATTCGGGAGTGGATTCAATGATTGCTTGAACTTCTGATTTCTCTTCATTTTCAGCAGAGTCTTAGGGTAGAATATGATGAAATAAAGGCATATAATATATGTATTTATGAAAACTCTTGCCTTTAAGGTTTTAAACAGCTACTGAATGAACATTTTTGGAAACTCTCAAGGCTGTGTTCTAGAAAATATGAGGTTAGACAATGTCACATATTAACAGTCAATCTCCAGAACTAGTAAGTAACCTTACCAGCAAGTAAGTGTTTTCATTTGCATTTGTGGTACACATAGTACAACATATCACAGGGACTGATTTTATTCCTATTTAAGGGGGATGCTAACTGTCCAGGATAGATCCTATGTGCCTGTAATCTCAGCACATAGGAAGTTGGGAAGTAGAGGCAAGAGGGTTCAGGAGTTGAAGGTCACATGTGGCCACATAGTAAGCTTGAGGCCAGCCTAGGATATTTGATACTATCTCAAAAAAGAAACAAACAAACAAGTGTGTGTGGTATTGGCATGGTTGTACATGCCTATAGCCCCAGCCTATGCCTTCAGCTAAGGCATGAGGAACACTTAGTTCAAAGCTACAACATAGTGAGAACCTATCATAAACAAACAAAACTACATAAGGGGATGGACCACAATAGCCTATCATATTAAGGTAAAGGACAGAAAATGGCTATCTTACTGTCTTTAAGCTCTCTTCTTAGCCCCTAAGTAAGGAGCTCTCTCTAAAACTTTGTATAAGCATTACTTCTTTTAAATTTATTTACAAATTGTACACAAGAGATTATCTATTTATATATTTAGAGTAAGTAACACCTCTAGAGTTGTATTTTCTTATACTCAGATTATGTGGGTTGACTGAATATTTTGCTAGTAAGAACTTGGGTTCACTTACCTGTAGACACATTCCTAGTCTCTTGGACAACCTGTACTTCTATGTGTTTGCTTATCTCTGACTTATGTGGTGTATCTGGGCCTTTTCCATATCCTTCATTATCTTCCTTTGACGGGGTATCAGGAGGAATTGCTGAGACATCTGAGTTTGCTGTTGAAGCTGGAGTGGTAGCTTTCGATCCACCTTGACTGATATCAGAAAGTTCATCCTACAGATAAAAGGTAATTAAGAAAAAAATTGTAAAGCACGTCATTTATTCTCTGATACCTCAAATATGAGTTAAGAAATAAGTCTGACCAAGTTGTATTAAAAGAGTCAGAGAAAGAAAGGAAGATTCACTGATAGCAGACTATAAATTAATAAGTAATATGTAAATAAGTCCTACTAAGCCAGTGAGATGGCTCAGTGCAGTTGTTTTCAACTTGTGCATATCCAAGACCTTGAATTTTACTTTATAGTTCTTAATAGCAGCAAAACCACACTTAATTAAGTAGCAACAAAAAATAATTTTATGATTGGGATCACCACAACATGAGGAACTGTATTAAAGGGCCACAGCATTAGGAAGTTGAGAACCACTGGCTTAGTGGACTTAAGTGCTTACTGTGTAAATAAGCCTGACCACCTGAGTTCCACCTTTGGTATGTAAGCCAAGGTAGAAAGAAGAATGACCCCAGAGTTATCTTTCAACACCACATACACACTGTGGCGTGTGTGTACTTCCATACAGACATCATGTAACTAAATAATAAATACAATTGATTTTTTTTTTTAAAGAAAAGACTTTTTTTTCCAGACAAGCATGAGATTTTTCTTTTCTTTTTAGTTTTTAGAGACAGGGTCTCTCTGTGTAACCTAGGCTGTCCTGGAATTCACTTTTGTAAATGAGGCAGATTCCCTGCCTCTGTCTCCCAAGTGCTGGGATTAAAGGTGTATGCCACCACTGCCCAGCTGAGACTGTTCTAGATAGAAAATTTGAAATAAAGATAGAAATTATTTGTAGGGTTGTATATATCAGTGCTTGCCTAAAACACATAAAATCCTAGGTTCAATCCCTAGCACCACACACATAATATGGGTGTACCAAAACGAAAGAGAACAAGCTATTTTTAGTAAATCCAGACAACAAAATACTATGCAACACTTAAAAATTGTGTTGTAGTATCTAAGTATAGTGTGGCTCATGCCTGCAATCACACCACTCAAGACTGGGGCAAAAAAACTGTTGTAAATTCAAGACCTGCTATACATGTCTCAAAGAGAGAGGGGAGAAGAAAGGAGAAGGAAGAGGGGGAGTAGAGACAGAAAGAGAAAAAGGGAGAGGGAGAGCCCTGTGCTGTAGGGCTGGAGTGTAGCTTGGTGCAAGAGTGCTTGCCTAAGATGTATATTTTCAATTCATTTCCCAGTAACACCAAAAACAACGTTAAAAATAGTGGCTATATTAAGTCTGAAGGCTAGTTTTGTTATTTTAGGAGTGCATGTGTTTTTTTCATTGCTTGATTTTTCATCTTAGTTTTTTGAGACATGGATTCACTCTATAATGCCAGCTGGCCTGATTCTATGTAGCTTAGGTAGGCCTCGAACTTGGGATAGTCCTCTTAACTCAGCCACCAGAATGCTGTTATTCTAAGAATAGGGCATGGTACCCAAACCCCAAGTTTTTTTTTTTTTTTTTTTTAAAGCATGTAGAATGACTTAAGGTGGCATATAATTTTCCTTGCTTATGATACCTTGTTATTCTTTCCAAATTTCTTAATGATGAGCAAGTGTTAACTTTTATGACAAAGGAAAGGAAATGAAGGGTAAATTCTAAACAAAATTAAACCATTCACACTTCTTAGTAACTCAAGGCTATACATACTTTTATTATACTGTTTGATATGACCCAGTGTAACACAAATCACATGTAATAAAATTAGCTAAATTGTGCTAATTATTTTCTTCTGTGGATGTCAAGTGCAGGACTCATTTCCAATGAAACAAATGAAAGGAACAAATAAATTCTCCCCATTACCTCCTACCCACCCAAAATAAAATAATCCCTAATTCCTTGGGGTGGTGACTGGCACCTGACATGAAAGCATCTGACAGTTCTGCTAAGTCAAGCACATTAGCTGATTGGAGGGAGTCAGGAAAACTGTCATGTGTTTGGATCCAGATACAGCATGTGGTGGTTTGAACCTGTTTGGCCCTATATACTCCTGTGTTTGAAAGCTTGGCCCACAATGACACTATTATGCTCTTGTTTGAATAAGTGTGGCCTTGTTGAAGGAAGTATATCACTGTGGGGGTGGGCATTGGGGGTCCTATGATCAAGCTCTGTCCAGTGCTGGAGCTCTTCCTCCTGGGTGACTGCAGAAGAGACAGTCTCTTTCTGCTGCCTTTGGATGAAGATGTAGAACTCTCAGCTCTTTCTCCAGCACCATGACTGTCTGTACTGTTATACTTCCTGCCATGATGATAATGGACTGAACCTCTGAAACTGCAAGTAGTCCCCAATTAGATGTTTGCCTTTTTAAGAGTTGCCTTTGTCATAGTGTCTCTTCACAGCAATGGAAACCCAAATTAAGATACGGCACAAAAAATATGAACCGCCATCCTTTCAGCATGAAGTCATTATGTTTGCTTTGATGTACACTCCATTCAAAAATAAAGTATCTGTTTAACTTATGTTAAGGTTTAAAATATAATACATCTTTTAAAAATGTAATAATCTGTGTTTCTAATGGAGGCCCTCAAACGAATTAATACTGTAGATTCAAAAAGCTCTACAGCCATGGTTCTCAACCTTCCTAATGCTGCAACCCTCTAATATAGTTCCTCATGCTGTGGGGATCCTCAACCATAAAATTCCTTTCATTGATACTTCATTATTATAATTTTGCTACTAATGTTATAAATTGTAATATAAATATCTGATACACAGGATATCTGATATGTGACTCCTGTGAAAGAGTCATTTGACCTCAAAGGGGTTGGGACCAACAGATCGAGAATCACTGCTCTAGAGAAGTTTTAACCAAGTTCATCTGTACAGAGAAAGAGATTATATTGGTCAAGTTATTTGGGAAAAAAAATCAAGATGAGGGGTTGGAATTTTCCCTCTCTTATCCATCACTCTAGTTACTAAAACCACCAGCCCAAATGTCTGATTATTTTCATCTTAAGATTTCTCTATTTAAGCGGGGCAGTGGTGGCACACGCCTTTAATCCCAGCACTTGGGAGGCAGAGACAGGCAGATCTCTGAGTTCGAGGCCAGCCTGGTCTACAGCGTGAGTTCCCGGACAACCAGAGCTACACAGAGAAACCCTGTCTCGAGAAAAAAAAAAAAGATTTCTCTTTTTAATAAGTAAAGAGTTCATAATATAAACAGTTTGGCAAAAATCCACCTCCTAAATACATCTGTGCACCTGAAAGCATGGAATCAAAGAACTAGGGAAGAGCCAAACCTACAAGAAAGGAGCATGACATATCAGGGTACAGGAGAGTAATGAATCAAACTGCCTTAGAAGAAAACCATGCCTCAGAGTCGCCTTGGGCTATCCAATAACCTGAGATATGTAACTTCCATTTCATACTTTCGACACCTAAGAATATTTTACACTCTTTAAAATAGCTCACTGTGTGGGCTTTACTTCTCTGTCAGCTAGATCTCAGAGATGCAGCATGAGCTCCAATAAGGCCTTTGCTCTAAATGTGAGGGGAAACATTTTCAAAGCAGCCCTTTTTTCTTGGGCTTTGGTACTTGGATGAGAAACTGATACCGCAATGTCTGCTGCAGCAGAGAGCCTCCAGCTCTCTGTGATGGAGTGCTGGGGTCACAGTAGAGCTACAATGTTCAACCCTAGAGTTTTAGATTGGCAAGACAAAATTCTGAGATGTTTTATATTAATAAAAACATATCTAACAATATACATAAAATCACACACTTCAACATGGAAGTTGGGATGGTGGCTCATATTAGAAAGCTGAGGCAGGGTAATGAGCTTAAGATCAGTTTGAACTACAGAGAAAAACCTTGCCCCAAAACTAAAAATACAAAGCAGGCAGATATCCTTGAGTTTGAGGTCAAATTGGTCAACAGAGCAAGTTCCAGGCCAGGAAAGGCTACACAATGAGACCTTGTCTCAATAAACAAACAAACAGATAAATGTTATGCTATTTTTATCATGAAGCCAAAAATGGTCATTATTGTTAGTCTTATTTAGGGACCAGGAAAGGCTACACAATGAGACCTTGTCCCAACAAACAAACAAACAAATGTATGTTATTTTTATCATGAAGTCAAAATATGGTCATTACTGTTGGTCTCATTTAGGATATCAGAGTAAAAGCAATTTGATTTCTGTGACATTTCCTACTGGATGTTTTTCTTATCAGACTAATAAAAGTCTAGAAACTAGAGAGATGGCTCAGTGGTATTGTCTATTCTTCCAGGGAATACAGGTCCAACTCCGAGCACCCACATGGCAGGTAACAGTCATCTCTAAGTCTAGCTCCAGAGGCTCCAATGTACTTACTATGGCCTCCATGGTCACCAGGTCATGTGTGCTGCATTGATATGCATACAAGCAAAATATATATAAAATAAAAATAAATAAATCTTAAGCTGGGTGTGGTGGCATATGCATTTACTCCCAGTGCTTGGGAGGCAAAGGCAGGTATATCTCTGATTTCAAGACTAGCCTGGTCTACACAGCTTTCTAGGACAACCTGGGCTACATAGAAAAACTCTGTCTCAAAAAAACCAAAGGGGACAAAAAACCAAACAAACAAACAAACAAAAAAATCCCTAGACCTTTCAGCACACTTTCAGTTGTTTCATTCATACATGTGTCACATACTCCGTGCTATATAGAACATGTATGTACTGTTATCTGCCAATGCACCAGAACTATCTAAATAGTTTATAGGTTAACAACTATAGAGAATAAATAATCCCATTAAAGACAATTTATAATTGTTACATGCTCCAATATAGTATCCTCACAAGTAATTTGCCTAACTTCATTTGAAAGATACTACCTGAGGCCAGACATAGTAGCGCACACCTTTAGTCCCAGCAGTGGTAGTATGGCCTGGTCTACATAGCAAGTTCCTAGATAGCCAGAGTTACATAGGAGACCCTGTCTCAAAAAACAAGATCAAACAAATAAATGAGGAGGGGGAGAGACTGACTTGAGAGGTTTGGTCTTGCTGTCTATAGCAATGCTAAGTGCATCCCCCAAGACCTGGAGTCTGCAAGTTGTTGACCCAAGTGACCCTGCCTCCAAGTTATTTCTGATTGGTAAATAAAGATGCCAATAGCTGGGCAGGGGTGGGGTTTAGGTTTTCCAGGCTTGGAGTCTAAGAACCAGAAGGTGGTGGTGGAAGAAGAAAGAGAAATTGCCCTGGATTAGGTGAGTCATGAACACATGGCCCTGAGGGCTGGCCAACTGGAATTAAGAGCAGCTCACTTAAAACATAGTAGGAAACTACATTCCAATAGGATAGAGGGTAGCTATCTGCCCAGCTCTTGCACTGTTTAAGGCTTATTGTAAATATAAAAGTTTTATCCAGAACTAAATGGTTAAAGGCAGGGTAGAACCCCAGGTTGGGATTAAATAATTTCTACAAAAGAGAAAGAGAAACTAACCAAAGGGAAAAACATAGCTTTTGTCTGCCTTTTATTCTGTGTAAAGTATGGATGCATGCGTGCAGAGAACTGTTCATCCATCGTTTTTTGTTTTTTGTTTTTTTTTAATTATTGCTTTTTTTTTTTTTTTTTTTGGTTTTCCGAGACAGGGTTTCTCTGTGTAGCCCTGGCTGTCCTGGAACTCACTCTGTAGACCAGGCTGGCCTTGAACTCAGAAATCAACCTGCCTCTGCTTCCCAAGTGCTGGGATTAAAGGCGTGCACCACCACCGCCCGGCTGTTTTTTGTTTTCTTAAAGACAGTGTAGCTCATTGGTCTGATATGTATCAAATAAGCTAGTCTAGTTGGCCAGTGAGCTCTAGGGATGGATCTGTCTGCCTATGCCTCCCCAGCACTAGAATTACAAATATCCACCAGCTATTTCCCCAATCTCTCTGCTTTTTAGATGTAAAACGTTTAAACCAAATGAAGACAAACAAGTAACCAGCCCCATATAAACTCCCAGTAATAACACATATCACCTTGAATTTTATGTTGATGTTACTTTCTCCCCAAATAAAACTCAGCCTTGAAAGTGACTGGTATAGACTCTTGGTTCACAGTACTACAGCACAGTGACAAGGTTCTGAGAGTACATGTGTTGTTTTTTGTTTTGTTTTGTTTTTGTTTTTTTGGTTTTTTTAAAGAAGGAGTTTTTGTAACAACAGTCCCACAAGAGTCTGTGACTCAAAGAACATAAAAACTTTAGACACAGGTAGGTAAAATATATCTGGTATAAATTTAGGAGATTAAAGGAAAGATAGGAATGGCCTAACCTTGAGGATATTTCTGAAAGAGAATCACCCTGTTGTACTTCAAGGTCGAGGCTGCCATGGACCTGGGTTAACTGCTGACCTGGACCACAGCAGTCTCCCTGAGTACTTAGCATATGAAGTCTGACATGCAGCAGACTCTTCACAGTTCCTCTGGGAACAAAGTTGAATGGGGCCCTATGCAGAACTGAAGAGAACTATTAAGCTGGGGAAGTACTCATTGGTAAAAATGACACCCTGGTTGTTCCCAAGACTATAAAAGCTATGCATATTCTGCCCTAGGCAAAGAATGTGCACAGAATTTCTTACCCAGAGTTGGATTAATGGAAATAGACTGAATTTTTCACAGAATGCACTTACATTTTAAGTTTCAAAATGCTTACTCTGAAGGAGGAGCAAATTATAGTCCCAGTAAAGCCCTGGCAACCACTGTAAGTTACTTTCTTCTGTATTTCAGAGAATAACATCAATAATCTTCCAAATAGAGCATATGATATCTGAAGAATAGCAGTTTGAGAAAGTAACCAATAGTTAATCTCTTCTCTTTACTTTTTGCAAAATGTTCTGAATCACCATTCTCACCTCCTGTTCTACAGCCTTCAGAGGTTCAGGGCTATGGCTGACCTGGGTAGAGGGAAAGATTATAAAAGAAGAAAAAATAGGTATTTACTCGGTGTTAACAAATCTATATTTTTGGTTTATATAATACTTCTTAGGCTGTAGTTCCATCTATTACTTCCTGTGTGTAAAATGAGGGGTTGTTTGTTTGTTTGTTTTTTTTGTTTGTTTGGTTGGTTGGTGATTTTTTTTAGCTTTTTCGTAAAATGAGGGTTTTGAAAATCAGGTAGAGTGGCTCTTGCCTGTCATCTCAGCTCTGAAAAGCTAAGACAAAAAGACCGAAGGCTGAATGGTGAATTGGGCTTTATGGTGATTTCTGGTCCAGCCTTGAAACACAGTGAGTCCTTTTCTGGGTGGAATGGTTTACCAAGAAAAGGTGCTTGCTGCTAAGCCTGACATTCTGAGTTCAGTCCTAGAACCACATGGTAGAAGGATAGAACCAACTCCTGAAAGTTGCCTCTCACCCCCATGTGAATACTTACACACTCACACACACACTTTTTTTTAATGTAAAAGACATTAAGACTTTATCTCAAAAAACAAAAATTATAGTCAGGCAGTGGTGGTTTATGCCTCTAATCCCAGCCCTTAGGAGGCATGGGCAGGCAGACCTCTGTAAGGTCAAGGGAAGCCTGGTCTACAGAGAGAGTTCCAGGTTAGCCAGGACTATACAGAGAAACCCTGTCTCAAAAAACCAGACCAAAACAAGACTAAATAACCCACTACTACTAAAATTCAGTTTTATGATATAATGAAGCCGCCATGTGAAGGAGCCGGGAGAGTGTGGCTCAGAGGGCTGCCCAACTGGGTCTAAAGCAGCCAAAATAGAACATAAAATTAGTAAGTAATAATTCAAGATTAACCATATAGAGGTCAGGCAGTGGCCCGGCTATTGAGCAGCTTAAGGCATATTAAAACATAAAGGCTATGTGCGTGTCTTTCATTCAGGAAGATAAACCATTGAGGCAGGCAGGGAACTCATTGTCGGGATTTATTTAATAATTATTTCTACACCCATTTGTAAAAAGGAGGGGGGGAAGTATTCTTTCTACATAAGTATAAAGGCTAGGTGTGGTGGCACACACCTTTAATCCCAGATCTGAGGAGGCAGAATTTAGCAGATCTATCTGAGTTCAAGGCCAACCTAATTTACATAAGTCAATTACAGACTGGCTAGCGCAACACAGTGAAACTCCTATTTAAAAATAAATAAACAAGAAACACTATCAGCAAATACTGTTAAGGGCTGAGAGATGGTTCAGTTATTAAGAGACTTGGCTGCTCTTCCAACTTCCACATGGTGACACAAACAGTTTATAACTCCAGTTTTTGGGATCCAGTATCATCCTGCTGACCTCTGTAGGCACCAGGCACACTGATAGTTGACATACATATCAGTGTGCAAAGCATTCATATATTAAATTAAATTAAAATTGTGTTAAATGAAAAAAGCAAGCTGCAAAGAAATTATCTAGAGCACAAGCCTATTTATCTTAAAGAACACACATGGGCACCATGGAGACAGACAGACAGACACACACAGACACACACACACACACACACACACACACACACACACAGACAGACACACACACACACTGCTATCAACATGCACTGGTAAAAGCTAAGACCTGTCTTGGCATGATGGCACAGCTTGTAATTCCATCTACTCAGGAGGCTGAGGCACAAATCCTTTCTTTTTCCTTATTCTGAAAGTTTATTTGAATATTTAAGTATCAATGAGTATTTAATAAACACCTATGTGTAAATAACTTAAAAGAAGATATCTATATAGATATGCTTTAAACACAACCATTTTCACTATTGTTTTGTTTTTTGTTTTTGTTTGTTTTTTTTTTCAAGACAGGGTTTCTCTGTGTAGCCCTGGCTGTCCTGGAACTCACTCTGTAGACTAGGCTGGCCTCGAACTCAGAGATCCGCCTTGCCTCTGCCTCCCAAGTGCTGGGATTAAAGGCGTGCGTCATCATTGCCCGGCCGAAACACAACCATTTTCAAATGGTGTTTGTTATTTGGGTTTTTATTAATTTTAATTCTCACCATATGTAAGCATCTCAACATTTGACACAATGACTGTGCAACAAAAGCCAGCCCTGGTGTCTCATGTTGATAGATGGGAGAGCTGCTTTAAGTTCAAGGTGAGCCTTGAACTTAGATAGATACACAGTGAGTTCTAGACCAGCCTGGACTAGAGTGAGACCTGTCCCCCAAACAAAAGAAGACAAATTTCCACAAAGAAATAATTCTATCTTCTTTTCCTCAAAAGTTTAAAATGAGTGACAAGACCAAGTCTATCCTTTTATGATTTCATACCATCACAGACTGTGGCTTTTTTTCTGAGTCTATCAAATGAGGATAATGTGTGAGGGAAAATGTACAGAGAAAAACTGCAAGTATAGAACAAACTTCTTATGTTCTGTCACAGCAAGAAGACTACGGAATCACAATATACAATCCATTTTCTGTTAAAATTCCATTTTTATTTTTAATTTCTGCTATAGTATAAAATTATCTCAAAAAGTTTTAAAAAACTTTGCTATTTTAAAACTTAATATTTTATTTTCTCGGAGGAACAGACAGCAAAAATATGATACAGGGACTCAACTATTGAGACTAACTACTTATAAAGACCAAGGAAACAGGAACAATTCCTGAACTTTACCACACACAGAAGAGGACAGAAAACTCTCAGCAAGAATGCTGGCTCTGTTTAGTTTCCTGCTCTGTATGCTAAGCACATTCCCTGAAGAATGCAGCACACACTGACCACTGCCTTTACATACCAGAACCTGCCAACATGAGCTTCTCTCACAGTGGTTCTATAAATATTCACACCACAATTTTATAAAGGATTCTTCAAAAAATTACTAAGTAGGTACAACCCAGTCCTTTTAATTATTTAAAATTGTTTTTCTCAGTTCTAAAAGTCATATCCTGCTAACAGTCAACATCCCAGAATACTATTCAACTACTATCCCAAATACTTTTTGGGGAACATATGCATACACAGGGGTAGTTATAACAAATGCACTGTCCTAGTCACAGGCTTCTCATGCTCAGTTTTAGACCTTGGCTGGTTACTCACTATAGCATTGCTTATAAGAGCAAAACCTAGGAAAACTAAGGTGTCCCATTCACCCATTCAAGGAAGGCTGGAATTGCAGCTGAGAACGTGATTCCTTTCCCTACCCATTTGCTAGGATTCCAGTATATCCATTTGTTTCTTTTGTCTGTCAATTCTACTTTAGTTTTTTTCTAAGTACTCGATAAAACTAGTCTTTCAGGTTTGCTTTTCCTCCTCCCCTGCCACCCCCACCTGTCCTTTTTTCTACTCCTGCCACCATGCTAACCTTTCTTGAATAAGCTAGCCTCCTTTTTTTTTTTTATAAGTCCTATTATTAGCTCTGCAACTTTAACTCCTTGAATCTACACCTATACATTTCCAAATTGGCCCCTCCTCCATGTTCTCCTCACTGGCTAAGGCTCAGATACCCATGTCTGCTATCTCTACTTGGGTAGGCATTTGTTATTGTTTTAGGAATTAGCATGCAAGTCAGGCTGCCCTGCTAACAGTACTGTCACCACCCAGAAGTCTAAGTCTGCTTGTTCAGCCCTCTCTAGTGACTGTAAGTCTGACTTGTGCAGAGAAAGAAAGGCAAGATAAAACAGTGTTCAACTATAGTGCTGAGATTATGGTTATCATCTAGGGACTGTCTTTTGTATACAAATTCCTCCTTCATTTGGTCCTATCATTCAGTTAGATGAAAAAGGCTGACCTTGGGTTTGAGATATAGGTCAATGGTAATGAATTTGCTTGACATAGATGAGAGCCTGGATCAAGCCCCAGAACCATTCAGAGTAGGAGGATTCTCACTTGAACTTGGAACATTTTCATCATTCTCACACTTGGCACTTCTATGGCACATTTAAGGATGGAAGGAAGGAAGGAAGGGAAGAAGAGAGGGAGGAAGGGAGGGAGGAAGGAAGAAAAGAAGGAAGGAAGGACAGCTTTATCCATTTATTATTTTTAATATTTTTATTTAATATATTTAATAACAGATTTAATATGTTTATTTTTAGCAATTCATTTGAAGTTCTACAGTAAGAGATTTTAGTTAATGAAAAATATAAAACTTTTAAATTTCCTTCTGTGAACTGGTCTCTAAATTTTGATTTGAGGATGTTAATACAGAATCAGCAATGGTGTGAAGGGGCACTGAAGCAGAAGGACTGAATTCAAGGCCAGTCTGGGCAAGAACCCAGGAGGGGCAGAAAGGTAAGAAAGAAAAGGGGTAGGGGATAAGGGAAGAAAGAGTCCAGAGTATGGCTTCATGTAGACTGTAGTACCTGGGATTGATCTAGACAGGGTGTGCTTGTGTGTGTAACTAAGGCAGGGCAAAACTCCAATGTGGGAAATCTGGAAGAAATGCAACTGGATGCAGAAACCTAGAGTTCAGGAAAGGAGTCATGGCTGGAGAGAAACATGTGAACAGCCATGTTCAGACAACATGTGCAGACATGGAACTTGAACCAACTAGACTAGGAGAAGTGCAGAGGTTTAAGTATTGGCGCTTCAGGAATTAGAAGACTAAAAAGAAGCGAAACCACCAGAGAAGAAAAAGCAAGTGGGAGGTGAGGCCATCCTGCCTGCCAACGAAGGAAGCCTTTCATGAACCTGAATGCTCTTAGCCTGGGAAATGATGAGAAAAAGGCCAGGTGAGGACTCAGACCTTCCCACTGGGTTTGCAAAGAAGGATGTTTGGGGCCAGCTCAACCAAAGGTATGTCAGTGCTCTTAGGAAGGGATGAGAGGAAGAGGATGAAGAGAAAGTGCTTCTCAAGTATCCCCAGGTGTGGCCCCAGTATAGAGCCTGGGTGTTGCTATTGTGTCTTCCTCACAAAACTACTCCTGTAAATACTGTAAATATTTCCATTTGCCATTCTCACAGTTACTCCAAAATAGCATCTTTCCCTACAAATTATTCTCTGGCTTACCTTGCTTTCTGACTATTATTTATCATGATTATCACATATTAATAATATTGAAGATTTCACAGTAACATCTTTATACATGTATATATCTTGCATGGATCATGCTCAAACATTTCTTACTTTGCTTTTTCCCCCTCTTCTATAAATCTGTGTGAGCATGTCTGGCAAATGCATGCATGTAGTAGTCAGAAGACAACTTGCAGGAGGGCTCCATTCTCTCCTGCACTACGTGGGTCTCAGGTTTCTCCCTTGTCAGACTTGGTGGAAGGTGCCCTTACCTGATAGGCTATCTCCTGACTGACCCTCACCTTGCTTTTTGTTTACTTTTTTCAGACAGACTTCTCTATGGTAGTCCTCAAACTCCCTCTGTAGACTAGATAGCCTCATACTCACATTGACCTATCCACCTCTGCCTCCCGAGTCCTGGGATCCAAGGTATGCACCACAATATTGGATGCTTTTTTTTTTTTTTAAAAGGCAAGGTTCTTACTGTATAGCTATGACTGGAGTCAACTCCTCTACAATCAGCCTGGCCTTGAACTCACAGAGACTCACCTGCCTCTGATCAAAGGCAAGCACCACCATACTCCAGTTTTATTTTGCTTTCTTAATGGCACTAGTAATCCTTGAAATTCTATCACTTACTTACTTGTCTATCTCTGAGAAGACGTATTAGGAAATACGTAAGGAAAAGGCTTGACCGGTTTTGAGGTACATCACCCTCAGAAACCCTTGCAATTCTTGTAACGTCACTAACAGATCTCTCACACCAGGAAATTTTCAACCAATCAAAAAAGATGATGCATAACTTCACCACTATTGGCAAATCTCCTTTGTAGCATTCTTACATCAAAATTTTCCATTTCTTCCTGTTATACTGTTCAAAACTCATCATGTGATTTTTCTCATGGAAAATTCTCATATTAATCTTACTTCAAAAACAAGTTGTGCTAGGAAAATTAAAGTCACTTATAATTATGACCTTTTGACTTTTCTTTTCATAATGAAGTCAAACCACGCACCAAAAATAGCTAGGTCTTTATCAAAGTTCTCAGGAAAAATGAGAGTTGCAGCAACCATGTAAAAGTTGGGAGCAGTGAGTGGTGTGTACCAGCAACACCCAGCGCATGAACATGCGCATACACGCACATGCGCACAAGCACACAAACACACACACCAGCCTATTTCAGTCCCATATGAAAACTCAAGATGAGAGGCCATTTCCCATTGTCCTTGTGGGAAATCAAGCCCTGACTCCAAGCTCTTGACAAAGTTAGAGGCATCTGGTTGATTGCAAGGACTCAGTAATAACATGGATTCTAATAAGCAGGCATAATTTACAAAATGGACTTTACACTCTACAATGTACCACCTTGTTCCTGAAAACTGTTACCTGCTGACCCTTTCCACATATCAAGAAACAGACTAGATTTTGCTTTATAAACTCTCTGGGGAATAATGTTATCTTTGAATTTCCAGAGTAGATAAAATACATCATTATTAATCATTTCTTAATTAGTTTATAACTTGACAATAAGATTTTGTCATAGCTTGTTACTGGATTAAATAAAAGAATTATGTATGATAATCTTACTGTTCAGTCTGGATAGTAATTAAAGCATGGCTTCCATATGGTATATATGCTATAAGTATCCTTCCTACTTCAGTTTGTTTTAGAAAAGAGAACACAGGAAGTGAGCAACTGAGAGAGGTATTTTGAAAGATCTACTAAACCTACAAGTATGTAAAAAGTCTGCGGATACAGAATAAAGAACAAATACTTCATAGTAACATCACCACTGACATAGTCTGAGCACAAGTAGCTTCTGACAAATTAGACAGGAAGTGGGACTGGCAAACTTGGTGTCTAAGATCCTTTTGAGAGGAGAACTTTCAAATATTTAGTGACTGCCTACTGCTTTGAATACATATCGAAAAAATCAACGGAAAGGTTCTGAATATTTCTACCATCTACAGCTGAAAGATCATTCATATTATCTCAGAAGACTCTAACATCTAAACAAATAATTTGGACCTGGAGAGATACATTGATGCTCTTCCAGAGGATCCTAGTTTGGTTCTCAATACCCACATCCAGCTAGCATACACCTGTAACTTCAGCTCCAGGATATCTAGACACCCTCTCCTGGCCTCCTTGAGCACCTGCATATAGGTGGCATACACTCATAAATACACATAAACATCAAACAGTTCATTAAAAAATGTTCTAGCTGAGTATGGTGGTATATGTCTATAATCCTAGCACTTAGGAGGTTGAGGCAGGAAGATTACAAGTGTAACACCAAATTGGGATACATAGTGTGACCCTGTCTCAACAACAAGAAGGTTGAGGCAGGAGAACTGCCTGAGTTAAATGAATAAGAAATATAATGAAGTGAAACCCCACAGGGATTGAATTCAGTGCCCTCGTCTAGCCTCCACAGGCACTGCACCCAGGTAGTACATATATAGGCAACAAGCAGGTACACAGACAAATATAAAATTCTGATAAGAAAAAAAGACATAAATCAGGCCAGATGGTATATAGGTACTCTGCGGCTGAGGAAGAAAATCATCACAAATTCGAAGCTAGCTTGAACTACCGCTACATGAGTTCAAAGCTGGCCTGAGCAACTTAGTGACACACTATTTCAAACTAAAAAGGAATACATCTCAGTAACAGAGTGCTTGCTTATCATGCCCATGGCCCAGAGCTGAGGATTGGCAAGATGGTTCAGTAGGCAGAAGTGCTTCTAGCATAAGCCTGACTCCCTGAATTCTATCCCTAGGACCTACAGTGGAAGAACAACTCCCAAAAGTTGTTTCCTGACTTCCACAAATGTGCCCCATCAGCAGTACATAAAATAAATAAAGTTAGAATTCCTGGGGCGGCGGTGGTGGCGCATGCCTTCAATCCCAGCACTTGGGAGGCAGAGGCAGGTGGATTTCTGAGTTCGAGGCCAGCCTGGTCTACAGAGTGAGTTCCAGGACAGCCAGAACTACACAGAGAAACCCTGTCTCAAAAAACCAAAAAACCAAAAAAAAAAAAAAAAAAAAAAAGAATTTCTGAATATAGGGTTCCTAAAGTAGTAACAACAAGACCCTAAGTTGATGCCTAGTGCCCATAAAAACAAAAATAAAAAACCAAATACAAACAAAACAAAACCCCAATTAGTTCCACACGTCACTAGACCCTAAATTCTAGATTCATATTAGATACACTAAAAAGAAATTCTTGTCATTAGACTACTAAGCAACATTATATTGGCTAGTTTTATATAAACTTGACAAAGTTACAGTCATCAGAAAGGAGGGAACCTAAATTGAGAAAATGTTTCCATTAAGACTGGGCTGTAGGCAATCCTGTAGGGGATTTTCTTTAATTAGTGATTGATGGGGGTGGGCTCAGGCCCTTGTGGGTGAAGCCACCCCTGGGCTGTGGTCCTGGGTTCTATAAGAAAGCAGGTTGAGCAAGCCATATGGAGCAAGCCAGTAAGCAACACCCCACCATGGCCTCTGCATCAGCTCCTGCCTCCAGGTTCCTGCCCCAACTTCCTTCAATTATGGACAGTGATGCATAAGGCAAATAAACCCTTTCCTCCCAAGCTGGAGTTAATCACAGCACCAATAACCTTAACTAAGGTAAAGATGTGACAGTATTAGGTTTTGTTTTCCTATGCAACTTAAAATTAGCTAGCATACACTCCTGGGAAAAAACTCATCTTGATTTGTTTGTCTTTAAGATACTTTTCAAACTAAAAAATATATAAACCATGTTTTCAATTTAGATTTATTTACTTATTTGTGTGCGGTAGAATGTGTGAACTGCAGCCACGGTGGTTCTGTAGAGGTCAGAGTTGGTTCTCTCTTCTATCACGTAGGTCCTGAGGATGGAGACTGTCAGGGTTGATGACAAGCACTTTCACCCAGTAAACTATCTGGGCAGCCCTAAACTAGTAGATTATCCTTTGATTTTCTAAGACTTCTATTTGAATAAGAATGCTCATAAAATGTACTGGTAAAACAAAGCTTACCTTCAGGCTGGTATGAGAACGTGGTTGACTTAATTCTTGAAATTTCCATTGCTCTGATCCTGGGGTCTCACCTCCTTTCTGAGTGTCAGGTGTAAGCAATCCATCTCCGGCAGGTAGAGGAAAATCCCTAATGATATAGGACGTTCTTTTCTATTTGAAGAGGGGAGAAAAAAATTAAACATTCACTTTTGTTTATTTGTCAGGATTGTAAATTAGAAGCCTGCGCTGTGAATAGAATAACCTAGCTATTTGGAAGTTGAGGCAGGGGAACAACAAGGTCAAGGTCTACCCAGGCTGTGGAAAGCTTAGTCTCATTAGTCTTCAATCAGCTCTCCTACATAACCCTATATTCACACCTAAGTAAGTATATGCCAAAGAGAAAAGACAGTCTAAAAAGTTACAGTCTAAAAGCTCTGAAAGTTAAGAAAAGTGTGGAAAAACTGTTTAGACACTGTTTTCGGCTGGCAAGTTTGGAGTTGTTCAGAGATGAGGTCTCAGACTTTAGCCTAGTCTGACCCTGAACTGGAGATCATCTGCCTCCAGCTGCTGCATGTTGAGACTACAGGCATGCATTAACACACCTGCCTCCACCAGGAAGTTGGCGGTGTGGTGTGGTAAACAGGAAGAGCTGCTGAGTTTTAAAGGTTAGCGGTCATGGGGAACAGCAAAGGCAGCCTCCCCAGTCCCTGTTCCTAGTTTTCCCACTTCCTCAAGCTACAGTGTTTTTAGGGTAGGCTTTTCTGCCTAGAAGAAAATGAATATCCTCTTTGAAACAGGGATACTATTCAATAGTAAAAATCTAAAAGGTTTTTAATGAAAATTCTGGTTTTCTACAAATCATTCTACAAGAGTTCTTTTAGGCAGAGTGCAGACGAGAAAATTTCTGTCAGGAAAAAAGAGCAGCTCTTTTCCAAGTCTTTCTCTACTAGGAGTGATGGAGTCCTAGCATATAGGAGATAGAGACAGAAGGAGGATCAGGAGTTCAAGGTCATCCTTGTACTACAAAGCAAAATAGGGAGCAGCCTGTTTTACATTAGAATCTATCTCCAAAAAATTAATGATTTTTTTTTTGGTTTTTTTTCGAGACAGGGTTTCTCTGTGTAGCCCTGGCTGTCCTGGAACTCACTCTGTAGACCAGGCTGGCCTCAAACTCAGAAATCCGCCTGCCTCTGCCTCCCAAGTGCTGGGATTAAAGGCGTGCGCCACCACCGCCCGGCCAAAAAATTAAAAAGAAGGCTGGAGGGCTCACTCAGTGGATAAAGGCAATTGCCACCAAGCCTGACAAACTAAGGTCAGTCTCTAGAATCTGAATGGCAGAAAGAGAGAACCAACTCCTACAGGTTGTCCTCTGACCTCCACATTCACACTCCAATAATAAATAAATAAATAAACAAACAAACATAAAAATTTGAAAGAATATAAATGCTAGTCAGCTATTTTACAAGTCAATGATAAAAGAAGGGTTTTTTTTTTTTCCCTAATAGATAGTATACTACATATTACATGTTTGTATTTCCAGGCAACAGAACTTGTTGCTTCTTGAGACTTATTAGCCTTTACTTTAAACTACATCATTTCTGACTCTTTGTTCTTAAACTTCACTCCTCTTTTTTCTCGTTAAATGATAGGAAGTGGTTTGTTTTTCTTTATTAACAGAATGAAAAGTTGCTAGCCTGGTGTCTATCCCCAATTTTGGAAAACATATTTTGGGAACAGATTCCCAGACTCCTATTTGACTTTATTTTCTAATAAACCTTCATGCCTTAAGGGAAAAGGAAGTAGGAATTTAATCAGAGCCTATCTAATATAAAGCTAGGAAGTTAGCACAGATTTCCTGAGATACGAGCCAGTCACTGGACTCCTCTTCCCATATGAACTCCTTTCTAAACATTTGGAAGACTGAACATGCTTTAAACAGCTGAAGCAGAAGATCCTCTTCAAACCCAAGTTTTCCTTTCCTAGTCCATCTATACTCCAAAATACAAGGAAAATTCACAAGTCTCTATTTTGCTTTTATCACTTTTTGAGAAAAGAGATCTCTAGGAAGGGGTCAAAGACCCCTCAGGCTTCTCTGCACCATATCTAGAAAATTAGTATCACTGTAAGCCTCTTTCTCTTCAGACTGAACAACTAGATAACTGATGGGGGCAAGATGTCCAGTTATGTAAGCTGGCAGTATTCTACTCTCAAGACAAAGTTCTTTAAAGACAAACACTAGCCTTGAACTTTGCTGTCGTGCATGTTTGGTACTGTATGTATTAAGTACTCCAAAAGTCACAGAAAAGTCAACCAAAAAGTGGAGAGCCTGTAGAAAACACTAAGTGGCAGATTTAAATCCCTAAACTGAAACACTTGCTATCACTGTTCAACCATTTTACTCCCTAACAGAAGCAAAGCTGGCAAGTATCAGAATCTTTGCAATATTCTCTAGCTAGTAGCTTTTGATTTTTAGTTGGTTATTTAAATATCAGCTTATGTGTATAAATGATTCTTGAAAATATGAATTTCAAAAAGCCTCTTGGCTCTATTCAAAGGTACTGAGCCAGATAACTGATGTACTTTACCTGATCTAACCAGCCAGGAAATAGGACTGCTCTTGCAGATTTTAGAATAGGGAAAATGATGTTCTAAGACTTTATATATTAGCAACCAGCAGAACTAAGATTAAAAGTCACTTCTATTAAAAATGTGCGATACAGGGGCTAGAGAGGTGGCTCTGGGGTTAAGAGTACAGACTACTCTTACAGAGGTCCTGAGTTCAATTCCCAGCAACCACATGGTGGCTCACAACCACCTGTAATGGGATCTGATGCCCTCTTCTGGTGTGTCTGAAGACAGCTACAGTGTAGTCATATACATTAAGGAAATAAATCTTAAGAAAAAAAAATGTGAGATACACAAATGACTGTGAAGTTGACTTACTTATATAATTGGCCATATATTCTACAACTGTAATGAAGTACAAAAGAATAGCTCGCTTGATTTTTAAAATCAGTCACTGAGGTAAATACCTTAAGAGAAGGAACCTAAGAGATTAAACAAATTGCCAAAGGCCTCAAGGTTGCATACCAGGACAGTACAACTCCAAAGTATTAGCCACTGCATGGCAATACTTCTCCAGCAGAGCCTAAGCCAGCTCTTACTATAAGTCTTATATTAACATTATACATACTTTCGAGCCTACAAGTTTTAGTTTCTTTATATCCTAAATATACATATATTTGTATATAACTCTTTCATGTACTAACATATATAAAATAGTCAGACTGTTCCTCAATTTTATACATCAGGAAAGAACCCAGCAGAGAACCGTATGTAATCCCAGCACTGAGGAGACTGTTGTTCCCTGTGGGATTCAAGGCTAGCCTAAGCTACATAACTTGTCTGAAAAACAAATAAATTAGGAAAGAAAATAAATGATCAAGTACCTAGTTTTAGACCATATGAGAAAAGTAATTTCTGAGTGTTAAAAATTAAATGTGAGCTGGCCTAGGAATAAAAAGAACCACATGGAAGGAGCTACTTCCATTCTTCTTGCCTAAATCTGAATTAGGATTTAAGTATTTTTATAATCACTTAGATACTAACTAGTTATAGTCTATGAATCTTCATTTCAAGTCATATACAAAAGAGAAATCTGAACAAATCAGATTCTTTGAATTCATGAGTTAGAAAAGAAGAAAGCAAATCCATAAGCATTTAAGATGTGGAAAGTGGTTCACACAGGCTGCAAGTAGAGAACAGCAGCAAAGCCACACAGACTGATGACCACCCCCACAAGCAGGCATGGGGATTTGTCACCCAGGAGTACAAAGAAAAGCAAGGGCGACATCTGACCAAACAATAGTGAATAGGCTGTGTAAAGCTTGCACAACTTTGATGTGCAAATAACTGGGGGAAGGCATTCTAATCTTGTCTTAAGAATTTAGATTTTTTCTTTTTTTTTTTAGTTTAAAATATATTTTATAGTAGCAGGAAAATATCAGTTTCCATAAGCTGTTATTCAAAACTATAAAACTGATATCAAACCTTACATCAGGCAAAGGATAATTCAAACAAAATAAACCTACATTCTGTGGCTAACCATTCGTAACACAAAGCATAAAACGCTATTTGTCCCAGAAGCTAAATCCAGAGCTATACACAAACTTGGCCCTGGCACTCGGCTCTTGATCTTCCTTACTTTTCAACATTCAACCACGCCAACCTTATATTTCTGTACAACAGAGAATCTTTTTTTTTTTTTTTGGCTTTGTAATTTCCAAACACAAAACAGAGTTCCATTTAGGAACCTACAAAATAATAGATATCCTAGCTTGAGGCCGTTTTCCATTGTTTGAAACTGCAACAGAAATCCTTACAAAGCAGACTCATGGTGCTAAAAATTAAAAAACAAAAAAACACCATCGAAGCAGGAGATTCCAAAAGAGACTGGACGGAGTACCTGAGTATCCTTGGTAGGTTCTGCGTCAGCGCTGGCACACCGGTAGAAATAGAAAAGTGCACAAGCAGCAAAACAGAGAGCGATACTAAGATAGCAGAATTAATGACCACCGCCCCGCCAACAAAGCCAAACACAAACAGCAGCATGCATCCAGGATTCATGGCGCTGTGCTGGCATGGTGAAAATGTCCGAACCAGGAGGCCTACACGGGGGCCAAAAGGGTATCTTTGTAGTGAGGATCTGTCATTCAGCTGCTGCCACAAAAACAATGCCATCAACAGCAGCTTTCCACTCCATCCTGCAGCGGCTCCCAAGCGATGACGTCATTCCGCTCCCCCACCTCATAACCATAGAGCTGCAGCTCCTAGCATTTATGCAGCAACCCAGAGGAGAGCCAGCCTATTAACTATGTTCCTCTCCACTGAGAGTCTTGGCTTAGCTCATTGGCTACAATACCTAGCGATCTACATAATTTATTCACACTCCTACATCAAACAGATGGCTGGCTAATCCTTTTAAACATGCCTCTGTGCAACAAAAAGGACCAATTATATGGGAGAAATGAAAAATTTCAGCATACCCACAAACTGAAAAATTTCAAACCTACTCTGATTTTCCATCAAGTATCAAGAAAATAATTAAAACCCTGCACTACGTTGCATATAATTTATAAAGCTCATAATTTAACTTTTTAAGTGGTATTTCTATTTTTGCATGCTATTCTTTCCCTTTCCTGTAGAGATTTGGAGGAAGCCAACTAAATATTGTTCTCAGACAGAAAGACAGGAAAAACAGAAACAAAAAGATGGAGTATTGATTTTACATTTACACAAAAGTGTATATAACAAAGCTTACCTAATTCTACTATGAGCTGTAGCCTCTAGTTGATCAGTCCCTGAGAGCTGATGAAGTTTGGTTCTTTCTAAGTGTTCCATATAATTATGGATCATCTATTTTAAGGAAGAAAAAATAGAAACAAAATTTAAGGCTATCATCTAAAATAAAAGACAGAATTATAACAATGGAAACATTTTGGCACAACTTTCTTACAAGATTACTCAATTTCCTGTAAAGAAATAAGTCCTAAGGATGAAGACTTGGGGTAGCAGAGGAATAGCAATGCTCACAGTTAAGACACCAGAGATCAGTAAGCGTGGCTAATACCTTCCTTTGCATTGCATAGCTGTTTTGTAAAATATGTGATGTTATTAAATAAAAAATATTGGTGTAAATACAAATTAGTACACAGACTTTGGTAGGAGGTTCTAAGAGACCGCTGATTAAAAATAATAGCATTTGAGAAAACTATGCACTTAAATGGAAAACAACAGAATTAATGCCAAACTTGAGAAAAATTTTGCATATTCATCTTTCCATATTAATAGTAATTACAAGAATAAAAATAAATTTCAATTTAAAGACAGTATTTCTAATTATTTCTGTAGATTTATATAGTTGAAAGAATTTCAAAGTACTTTCTCCTGTGCTAATTTACTAACATCAGTATTTAATATAATCAGCTATAATAGTAACAAAGTGATAGAAATAAATATTAAAATTAAGAAAATAAAAATCAAAAATTACTTTGATTCTGAGTCATAGATAAGGAACCATATGATAGAAAAGCTAAATATGGATGTAAGTTTGATCTTCAGGACTCACATGGTAGAAGGAAAAGTTACAAGCTGTCCTCTGACCATGACATATAACACACACACACACACACACAGAGGGAGACAGAGAGGGAGAGGGAGATAGGGAGAGAGAAAGAGAGAGAGAGAGAGAGAGGTAGTTTTAAAAATAGTTTTTAAAAAACATTAGCTCAAGAGCTGAAAAATTCTAAGTGAACTCACATACACCTGGTCTCCACACATACATCACACAAATAAAAATAAAACTTAAAAAAGGAGGCTAGTCAAAATGAGAACTGTTAACAGTAAAGAAAAATGAATACAGAATCACAAGGATATTTACATGTTTTATTTAAATGTCTATTTTCCCTTCTATACCCTTTTAAGAATTTTGCATAAAAAGTTTTGGTTGTGTCAGCAAATCAGGAATAATGAGCTGCTTTCTTCTTGTATCAAGAAGAAACTTCAAGAAAAAAAATAAACTAAGACTAATATAGCAAAACAAATGTTGGACTTAATATATGTAAATAAAGGTCCTAGAAAGCATTAGTTGAGTTCTCACATCTGGATAGTAATCACATAGAGGTGATTTGTTCAAATGGAAGAATGTTTTTAAAAAAAGGAAACTTCCTTCAGATTGCCTTGATAAGTAATTCATTAATAAGAAAAATGTAAAGATAGAACTAATTTTACATCCAAATAGATTGATTCTCTTATTATCTTAAATGCTTAACTATTTAAAATTTAGAAAACACTGTTAGCTGGGCAGCGGTGGCGCACTCCTTTAATCCCAGCACAAGGGAGGCAGAGGCAGGCAGATTTCTGAGTTCGAGGCCAGCCTGGTCTACAGAGTGAGTTCCAGGACAGCCAGGGCTACACAGAGAAACCCTGTCTCGAAAAACCAAAAAAAAAAAAAAAAAAAAAAACCACTGTATTTGAAACCTTCAAATAACTTATTACAGAGATAATATCCTGGCATTCCAAAATGGTCTAATATGAAAACACAGACCACACTAAAGTAGCCCTTACTAGGAGCAGCAAAACAGCAGCTATCATACTGAATGCCAACCACTTTAACAGAAATATTTTTAATGTAACTCTCCCTATATCACAGTTTTACAGATAATCCCCAGGTATAGGAGAAAATAACTCTCCTAAATTAAATAGCTAACAATAAACTGTTTTCCACCATTAGCTTTAAAGCTGGGACTCAAATCTGTTTGATGCAGCTACTTGAGTAGTTAAACACTGCAGGACCCAGGATTCATCTGGTCTTTTTAGTTAACTCTTCAGGGAAGCAAAGAACTCATTGTCTTTTCTTCCTCACACCCACAAGAAAATTCCACACCCTAAGTCATTTCCTGATATATTTAAAATAACTATATATCACAAACAAATACACTACACATAAAAATTTTAAAATAATTCACATTATCATTATGATTTTAAAAAGGAAGGGCGGGGTGATGGAGAAAGGGGGAAGAAAAAAGATGTGAGAGTGGACCAGGGCATTTTTTTTATACAAAGTACTACTAAGTCTACTAGTTTTAGTCCTCCTCCATCTCAGATAAGCTATTAATTTCCCAGTAAGCAAATTAATTCACATAGCTAGAAGTAAATTCTGTAGCAGTTGGATGCATTGAGGATTCAACTGTATTGTCTGAAAAACTGTTGTTTAGGACAGGCACAGACTGCTCTTGGTTGAGTTGTCTTCACAGCAAAGGTTGACTGCACACTGACAAAACCAAAAAGCAAAACAACTGAACTGGAGCATAGACTCTTTGTAGTCACCTTGAATCTTTCTACATACAGTTCTCAAAGCTATTGTCTTAAAACCAGTGGGATTCCATGAAGCATAAAGGCTCAGAAAAACATGTAGAGCATTCAGCCTGTAATGCTAGCACTTGGAATTGGAGGTAAAAATGAGTAGTTTAAAGGTCCATCCTCAGCTAGTTTGAGACCAGCCTGAACTATAATGACATCCTGTCTTAAACAATAGCAAAGATAGCTCAGTGGTTGAAGAGTGCTGGATGCTCTTCCAGAAGACCTGGTTTAATTCCCAGCACTCACATGGCACTCTCAGCTTTCACTTCCAAGGGATCTGACACCATCTTCTGGCCTCCATGGGTACCAGATATACAAATGGTACACAGAAATATATACAGGCAAAAAGACCCATACACATAACACATACCACAGGTACATACACACACAGTATAGAAAAAAAACTAAATCATAGAATCAGGAAGACCAGATTTCATAACTAGTCACTAACTAGCATAGGATTTAAGGTACATCACCCTAAGAATATCTTTCTAAAAATTTCAAAGTGTAAAATAGGGAGAAACGATATGTTGGCCAAAGAAAACACTAAGAATGTACTTAAATGGTCTCAATATGAAACTTTCCCAGGCCTGTACAGAGTTCACATGTGTAGTGGTTAGCATAAGAAAACTAGTCATTTGGTCTCAATGCTTTAAAATAACCACTCCTTACCCCTGTGCTGTCTTTAAGGTGTGTCTTTTAGTCAATCAACAGTCAGTGTCATGTTAACACTATCAACTTCACAGAATCTAGAGTCACTGGACACAGAAGCCACTGGCACTGTGAAGCACTGTACAGATTAACTGCGGTGGGAAGAACTACCCTAAATGAAGGTGGCACCATTCCATGGACTTGGATCTCATACTGCATAAATGGGAAAAACTTTGCTGGCATATGTATGCTTTGTGCTTCCTGGCAGTGTACAAATGACCAGCTGCTTCATGAGCCTGCTACCATGTCTTCCCTGCCGTGATAGACTGTAACCTGAACAGTGAACCAAAAGAAACATGTTCTTACCTACATGGCTTCATCGGGAAACTAATAGTTAGTTAGTTAGTTATATAGCAAGATATGTTTTCCTTTAAGTAAAATCACTAATACAAATTTACTATTTGATTAAAGAACGGTCATTCACATTTCAAAAAGCAGAATAAATTTTCCACTGTTAGCAGTAAACAATGTGATTTGTCAAAGTAACATTTAAATAATTTTGTGTCTGTAAAAAAAAAAAAATGCTACCTTCCTTGAAAACAACAATAAATAGGCTACAGAGTCCCTTTTCTGGAGTTTACCTTTAAAAGGTACCCTAAGGGATTACAGAGCTATCTATTCTTGCTAATTGAATGGAGTTTCTAGAGCAAATGGATAAACAGAAAATTTTAGGTTATAGTGAACAGACTCATGTTTTAAAGCAGCCTTATCTGTGTTACATAAGCCTACTTTGAAGCAAATAAAATAGAGTCTATCAGGGCAAAAGATAGAAAAGTCTCTTGTAACTGCAGGAGAGGATTCTATGAAAGATCTGTCAGTCAGAAAAGAAAAAGTTGCCTGATGACTATACAGGCCCAGGTCTCTGGCTTGGTAACTATGCTTTCTTGAGACCATTTTTTTTCCCCAATAGTGTACATCTCTGAAGGCATGGAAACAGACAGAAAACTTATTATACCTTTTCATAGGAAATAGATGGCAGGTTTTAAAATTTATATAGAAATGTATCTTCACTATTATTAAATAGATATTAGGAAAATAAAATCTTTATATTTGCTCTTTAAAGAATGTATATATTTAAAAGAATATAAGTAATTTAAATATATTTTAATACTATATCACAATTTAATAATCTCCAATTACTATAAAAGTTATAACTTTATTTTAAAAACATCATCATTCATTACTATTACTTATTACATTTAAACATACTTTTCCAAATATATTTTGTAATTATCATCATTAATAAATAAGCAAAGCAAGTAAATACTACATACATATAGGATCTTACTGATAAAGAAATCAAGTGGTGTAAAAAGCATCAACAATAGGCTTTTAACTACCAATTTTTAAAAATACCCTTAATATCTCATAAACAATATATTATTAAAACATGAGTTGTTTTTGTTTTTGTTTTTGTTTTGGTTTTTTGGTTTTTCGAGACAGGGTTTCTCTGTGTAGCCCTGGCTGTCCTGGAACTCACTCTGTAGACCAGGCTGGTCTCGAACTCAGAGATCTGCCTGCCTCTGCCTCCCAAGCGCTGGAGTATTTTTAACTTAATGGAAGAAAAACAGGAACTGAAGTCTACACTTTGGGAGCATGAACAAGGTCCCAGACTCAGTCACCTTAATAAGTAGGTAGATAGAAAATTAGAATCAAGCCAGGCAGTGGTAGTGTACATCTTTGATCTCAGCAACCAGGAGGCAGAGGAAGGCAGATCTCTGAATTCTAGGCCCACCTGGTCTACAAAGGAGTTCCAGGACAGCTAGGGCTACACAGAAAGACCATGTCTCAAAAAACCCAACCCAAACCAACCAATCAAACAAACAAACAAACAAACAAACCTAGAATTAGGTATAACATAAGACAGGATTAGTAAAGAGAAAATGGCCAAGAGAGTGGCACAGATCTTTAATACCAGAATTGGAGGCAGAGGTATGTGTGAGTTTAAGGCCAGCCTGGTTTGCATCGTATATTCCAGGCAAGCCAGGGCTATAGAAAGAGGAAGGAGAGGGAAGAGGGGAGGACTGTAAAATTCATTTAGGTATGTGAATCCCAGACTGACCATAACACACAGGAACAAACATTACACTGACAAGACAGAAACAAATACAATATGTTAAAGACTAACAGACTCTTAAAAACAAGGGTTACAAAGGGATTATATGCTGCAAATACTAATTTAAAATACTTAAGAAGGCTGGAGAAGTGTCTCAGCAGTTAAAAACCCTGGACCTAGGTTCACTTGCCAGCATTCATGTGGAAGCTCACAACCATCTGTAATTCAGTTCTAGAGGATCTGATGCCCTCTTCTGGCCTCTGTAGCCACTGCACTTACAAACAGATAGGACACTCATACACACACACACACAAAAAAAAAAAATTCTAAAAATTAATAAATAAATCTCAAAAAACCCTAAAATACTGAAAATTGGAATCATTTAAACACATTTTAATGTATTATAAATTTGTATTATAAAGTTAATATAATTTAATGTAAAACATAATATAACAATATAAACTATAAATAATATAAGTCCTTTACAACTAAATTATATATGTAGAGATCTATACCAATACCTTACCAATGCAGCATTTTCCTAACTGGCAGCAAATCAATTTTCTTAGCATCATGTCAACATTTTATTATATGCATAAAGGTTTTGCTAGCTGACCTAGTAACTGTCTTCAATAACTAAAATTATTCTGAGGCATATAAATTTCCTACAGAAAAATTTAATTCCAGATTTAAAAAGAATAAAAGTCAACTTTGGTAAATGCCACATGACACACTTTCTGGAAATGATGCCTATGAATTATTCTAACTTTCAAGGAAAATGTAGACTAATAAAGGCCATCTCTGTGCTCCAGTACTAACCTAGTAAGGACAGACACCCACCTCAGTATGTCTCTGATGCAGTGCATTATATTCCTTCTTCAGTTCTGCTTCTCTCTCTTCAAGTCTGCTGACTGCAATCAAGATACATATACTTAATCAAACACATACAAGAAACTTACTTATGACATCTGTCTTTAAAGTATTCTATGTTATCCACAAGCTTTAGCAACTTTAGCCTTGGCCAGTATTCTATGTGAAATTCTGTACAAAGTGACCACATATTTCACCTTTCTTAAAAACCATCTTCAGAGAAGAGAAGAAAATGTCAGATTGGTTCTCTAACATATACATGTGTATCAGATCATCCTTTTGCAGCTTTTTATATGATAGAGAATTCAGAAACAAAAATCACACGGGTCTTATCCTTGTGTTAGATCCCAGATGGTTGATTTCAACTCAACCATTTCGAGTATCAAGTTCTTCTTTCAGTACTAGCAGGATGACAACATCTCACTGTAAACATTCTCTGCTTTGAGTCTTCTTGAGTTCAGGGTCTCATCTTCTTTTATTTAGCTCCCTCTGCAGGTGGATTTTGTGAAGTGCACTGATGTGGAGCTGGCTAACGGATTGGGGTTGGGGGGAACAGATTCTGAGACACAAAATGTCAGGATAGAATTTTAAACGAGACTGACAGAAAATAGAATGATTCAGAGCAGAGGGGTTCCAGGAAACCCAAGAAGAAATGAACACCACTGGGCTGACCTTTAATGAGCACGTTCCAGATACACTGCTACTACAGTAAACCATGAGCAGAGGCAGAGGCAGACTGGGTAGGCAGCTGAAGAAGCCCACCCTGGCTAAGGGCAGCAGTGCTAGTGACATTGTCAAGACACTCATTTAAGTCTGCTGCAAAGTCAGAATTAATTGGGAACATTCTAAGGTCAACCAATGAGCTGCAAACACAACTACTGTCAACTCTAAAAGCACATATACATTTTTATATGCTGCATGTTTAATGTGAAGCACCAAAAACATTAATGTGCTGCCCAATTTGGGGTTTATATACATTTACCTCTCAGAATTTGTTGGAGTGTCTTAGAAATATGTCATTATTTGGGAGAACTCAAATTCTTTTTGTTATAATTTGTTCATAACTCAAGCCTGTATGTCTTTCGCTCATTAAATTTACACCATGGTCCACCGTATTTGTGGAGTGCACTTTCTTACATAGACACGTAATGAGCACATCTGCTTTTGACTCTATGCTGTGACCTAAAGCAATAATAAGCCACTAATAATACATATGCACTAGAATAACACAACAGATGCTGAAATCTGAAAATGTGTGGTGCTGCTCATTTAAAACAAAAATACATAAGAAAAAAACCCAGGAAATCTATGCAAATTGTGGCTATTTAGTAACAATTTCAAAATAAAACTTTTTGAAGGATTAGTAAGAAAAAGTACAATGTCATTTATTTATATGATGAAGACCACTAAACAGTTAAAAGCACTTGCTTCTTTTGCAGAAGACCCAAGGTTCGTTTCCAGCACCCACACCTGGCAGTAAGTCCAGCTCCAGGGGATCTGATCTGCTGGCCTCCAAAGGCACTTGCATGCATGGGATGCACTCAGGAGCTCATGTACATGTGTATGTAAACACACACACAAACACACAGACATAAACACAGATATTCAAATAAATAAGTGAATAAAATTAAACCTTAAAAAGGTACTAAACATTGCTTACTACTTATTAACTAAGCTTATTTAAAAGTTAAGGAAATCCCTAGGCTACCAGACAAACATTTTTAATTATTCATCTTTGTCAATTCATATTTTTATAATTTTTATTACATTTAGTTATGTTTTGTATATACTGGGAGGGTTGGCATGTATGCCACAGTCCTGTGTGAATGTCAGAGGACATCCTGCTGCAACTGGTTCTCTCCTTCCACCATATGGGTTCTATGAAATCTCAGGATTGGTAGCAAGTGCCATTATACTAACTAAGCCACCTCGCTAGCCCTACTAATCAATGTTTTCTTGATAATGAGCAAAAAGAGAAAGAAGAAAGAAAGACTAAGGCTAAAATAAAAGCCAATATCATTCATAAATTTCAGCTTCAAATGTATTACAGATTAGAGCCCCATGATTCTGTCAACCCACTTGAAATAAATTCATAAAATTTATATTAATACCACACTGACATACTGCTTATAGCATACCATGAACTGCCCTACAAACTGGGTATAAAATGATTTTATTATCATATTATGATAGACGTATCATTTTATATTCAATTTAGAGAGAAGGATACTATGGCAATATGGCTAACTTACTAAAGGTCACAAAGATGATTCTTTCCTAACAGGGATCTGGGTACCATGCTATACTGCCTCAAGAAATGTACTTTTAGCCAGGCATGTTAGATCACACCTAGAATTCTAGCATTTGGGCCACCAATGTGAGGTAGGATGTTTGCTATGAGTTTGACATCAGCCTAGGTACAGTGAATTCCAGGTCAGCCTGGACTATAAACCCAATCTCCAAAAAAGCAAAACAGAAACACGCCTTTTAATGTTTTATATGATAGAACCAACCCATCCTGAGTGTGGAGGACTGAAGAAATGTCTCATGGTTAAGAGTATTCACTGCTTTTGTAAAGGACCCAGGTTCAGTTCCCAGCATCCACACTGTGGCTTGCAACCATCTGTAATTCCAGTTCCTGTCTTCAGGCCTCCAATGGCACCAGGCACATGCATTGTACTCAGACGCAAAATGTAAGCAAGACACTCATACACAGAAAACAAAAATAATCATGAAAAAAATTTCACTGCCAGAGGATGAAATTCAAACAATTCCATTTTCTTATTGGATAGCCCAGTCTCAGACAGTAATGAAAAACCCATTGATATATGGATTAAAATGAATAATCAGCATACTATAGATCAAGTTGGCGAAAATAAGAAATATAAAACAACAAATGCTTGCTGAAAATGGGAAAAAAATAGAACTTTCCTACATTGCTGATAGGAGAAAAATGTTATTCAATTTTAAAACAAGCTGAGTAATGGTGACGCATGCCTTTAATCCAGCACTTGGGAGGCAGAGGCAGGTGGATTTCTGAGTTCAAGGCCAGCCTGGTCTACAGAGTGAGTTCCAGGACAGCCAGGGCTACACAGAGAAACCCTGTCTTGAAAAACAAAAGAAAGAAAGAAAGAAAGAAAGAAAGGAAGGAAGGAAGGAAGGAAGGAAGGAAGGAAGGAAGGAAGAAAGACAAAAACAAAACAAAAAATCAAATTGAAAACAGTTTGGCAAGAATTAACAAGGCGAAGGTTTGCCAACTCTTTGACAAAATATTTTATTGCTAAGAAATACATACATGTACCCAATATTATCATTTGAATATGAAATGTACCTTAAAGGCCTGTGTGTTATAGGCTCTCTGAAAAGGTGACTGATCAGATATCATCAGTAGGAGCAACACACACACAAACACACACAACCACAACCACACACCCCCATCTAGCCAAACTAAAATCTCTGCGATGATGATTTGATACAAACCTCCCTCAACTCCATTGAACTGTTTTTATTGGGTGTTTTTGTCAGTGATGAAAAGCTTACTACATACCTAGAGGCATTAAAATGGTGTTTAATCATCCAAAGCTGAAAAAAGCCTACTTGTCAACCCATAGCAAAGTTGAGAAAATACTCACATTCTCGAATCGGGAATACTATACAAGAATGAATAAATTATTTATTATTTTCAAACTCATCATGGATAAGTGTCGCAAGTAAGATAGCAAGAAAAAGCAGAAACTAAAAAATACAAAACACATAAAGTGTTAAAGAAATTACAGTAATTACCTCTGAGATGGATTTAGTAGCCTATTAACCATTCCACTCCAGTTCAAACACGATTTGTATCTATTCACCTAGGGACTCCCCTTTAGCTTGAATATTCAATTCATTTAGTATGTCCTTTAACAATTGCTATATGCATAGCACATATCAGAAGATTTAAATAAACCGCTCAGAATTTACAGTGAGAATGCAAGCATGCTACCATCGTGAAGAAATATAGGAAATTATGAAATGAAAGTCCTATAACAGAATATAATGCTTTGCTATCTCACTGTCATGTGGCTTCAGTAAATTAACCTCTCTGGGCTTATTTCCTTGTTTAGTAATAATAGTTCACATTAGGATTAAGGGAGTGAATATTTGCAAAGGACAAAGAGTAACGCTGGCACAAATATGATTTCCACACAAAATATATTAATTAAAGGTGCTTCTTACAAGGAGTGCCGTCTATCTGAAAACACCAATACAGAATTATGCCTCTGGAAATGGACAGGTACTGAAAGTATTTCATAGAAAATAAAAATACAAGACTAGGCCAAGAATGGTGGTTCTTATAATCTTGGCCCCTGGAGAGTGAAGCATGAAGATCACAAGTTCTAAATAATAGTGAGTTCTGCACCAGCCAGAGTTATATAATTAGACTCTTATCTCAACAAATAAATGGGCTGGATCACCCAAATTTGCACCCTAATACCAACACTGAGTACCTCACAAGTGCTTGTAACCCTAGCTCCAAGAGAACTGATGCCCTATTCTGGCCTCCACATGCACGCATGCAGGCAGACATACACACACACATACAGACAGACACGCACACATGCATGCATTAAAAGTAAAAATAAAAACTAGGAAGTGGTGGTGTACACCTTTAATTCCAGCACTCAAGAAGCAGAGGAAGAGGGATTTTTGAGTTCAAAACTAGTCTGGTCTGCAGAATAAGTTTCAGGACAGCCAAGGCTACATAGAGAAACTCTGTCTTGAAATAAATAAATAGGTAGGTAGAGATATAGGTGGATGGGTAGATAGATGATAGAAAGAGATGGATGGATGGATAGATAGATAGATAGATAGATAGATAGATAGATAGATAGATAGATAGATAGATAGATAGACAGACAGAATCTATAACCAAGCATGATGATACATGCCTTTAATTCCAGTACTAGGGAGGCAGAGGTAGGTATACCTCCATGAATTTGAAGCCAGATGGTCTATGTAGTAGAGTTCCAGGCTAAACCAGTGCTATAGAGTAAGACTCTAATCTCAAAAAACAAAACAAACAAACAAAAACAAAAAGCAAATACAGAAAAAATATACTAAAAACAAACAATATGAACCGTAAGATATTTACAAAACAAAAAACTGTCTCCCAAAGCAGCTCATTCCTATAACCTTACTCAGGCAAAAGTCCTGTAACCATCCTCCCTTCCCCCAACCCCCCTGTCTCTCTCTTCATCCCTCCTTCCACACCATAACTCCACCTGTTATGTCAATCTGAAATATCTCCCACAAGCTCATAAGGTAGGTACTTGGTCCCAAGCTGGTAGTTCTGTTTTTGGGAGGTGATAAAAATGGTACGACAGGGACTAGCCAGAGGAGGTAGGTTTCTGGGCCATAACTCTGAATGTTACACCTGGTCTCTACTCCTTCCCTCCATCTGTTTTCTGTCATATCCTCCCTACACGAAGGATTAAAATCTCTGATACAATGAGCCAAAATATATCTTTCCTCCCTCAAGTTGTCCATTCAAGTTATTTTGTCAAATCAGTGAAAAGACTTAGCATACCATCTATCAGTAAATTCAATGTATCTAATTTTAAAAATAAATCTAAGCCATGTGTGGTAGTGGTGGCTTTAATCTCAGTAGTTGGGAGGCAGAGGCAGGAGGATCTCTGTGAGTTCAAGGACAGCGTAGTCTACATAGTGAGTTCCAGCCAATGAGTTACTTTACAAAGTAAAGATCCTGTGTCAAAAACAATAACAATAATAAATAAATCTAGATTCTAACTTCTTTTTCCATCTGTGCCATCAAATTTTATTCTAGTATATCATCTAATGCTTGTACTACTATTACAATTATCTCCTGACCAGTGTATCTACTTAGTTTTTATTATATAGTCTGGGTAAAATACCATGCTTGAAATTCTTCAATGATCCCTGTTTTATTTAAAATAAGGAAACATTCTTACAATGGTCCACAATGTGTCAAGTCACACCACCTTTTGCTCCCAAACCCCATGGAGAACGCTGATGTCTTGTTAAGGACTGAATTGGGCCCACATCTCACAAACTCAAAGACGAAGATCCCTAATTCTCAATGCAAACTATGCTTGGCAACAGTCTTTAGGAGTATAATTAACAGGCAGGGAGCGCACTGACCCACCAGGACTGGTATCCTTGTAAGAAACACTGGAGCTCCCATTCTATACTCACACAGCAATAGCCATGTGAAGACACAGAAAAAAAGACAATGACCTGCAAGCCAAAGAGAAGGGCTTCAGGACAGAAAATAAAATAAAATTAAAAAGCAACCTGGCTATTGCTTGACTTTGATCCCTAACTTCCAGACGTTGACAACTAAATATGAGAAAGTATACCTTAGAAATGCTTAGATATGCATGGAGTTTCCTAAGAGTTGACCAGAGCCTATAGCTTACAGAAACAGGTCCTGATTGATTTTATATTAGCTTGCTAATTAAGTTTGGCTTACATAGCTTCATTGAAATGTGCCACTTTGCAAAACTATGAACAATTAACCATTGTAACCCCAGTATATGATTGATTTCTGTGTTTCCAAATGTATCTGAATTAATATTTATCATCACTAAGATTGGCTTAAGTTTATCCACAAATATTCCTTTTTTTGTTTAGTTTTGCTTTTATTTTTTGAGACAGGGTTTCTCTGTGTAGCCTTGGCTGTCCTAGAACTCCTTCTGTAGACCAAGCTAGCCACAAGTTCAGAGATCCATCCACCTGCCTCTGCCTCCCAAGTGCTGGAATTAAAGGGGTCCCATCACCTGGCTGTTTTGTTTTTCTAAACATTTCAGATTATCATTACTTATAATTCCTTCAGCTTCCACTCACATCTTTCTAGTCATTAAGATTACTTTCTACTTCAATTATTTCCATGTGACACCCTTTTCTTATTTGTTCCTAAAATAACATTTGAAGCTAGGTGAGATACTAAATACCTATAACCCAGCACTTAGAAAAGTGAGGCGAGGCAGCTTGAAATCAGCCTGGCAAAGAGACTTTGTTGACTGACTAATAGGTGGGTGAGTAGGTGGATGGATGGAAGGAAAGGTATAGATGGATATATTGATTAGACAGATAAATAGATACATACATATGTACAGATACACATAGATGTTAAATAAATATGCATTACAGACTACTTGTCCCTTATGTTGTGTGTTAGTTTTCTTTGTTTGGAGACAAGATCTTACTATGTGGTCTTAGCAGCTGACCTAGAGCCCACTATGTGTGTTAAGATTTTTGTTGTTGTCTTTTGTTTCTTTTATTTGTTTTTCAAAGCAGGATCTTACCCACTGTGAAGTCCAGGCTGGCCTTAAAACTCACAATAATCCTCCTCAGAATCTTGAAGAGCATGACTGTAGGTGTGTATGGTGCATCTGGTGTTTTAATGAACTTTTAAAAATAGATATGAAATTGAGCCCCATCTCTTGCCCTAGTCTCATCATGCATACTAAGAGTGTCACATCATCTTTGATCTCTGTGCTGTCTTCATAGTTTTTCTTTTCCAGAGTGTCCTAGAGTTGGGAATCACACAGTGTGCAGTCTTTTCAAACTACTTTTTTCACTTAGGAGTATGTATTTAAGGTCAGTCCCTAACTTTTTGTGGCTGGATTATATCCATTATATAGATTGCCAGTTTATTTTATCAGTTATTCTTGTAAGAGCTAAATGCCACAAATACCATTTCCATTAAAGCTCAAAAGTTCATTTTCTTAAAAATGTGTTTTAATACATTTTCAACTAGGTTGAACTTGGTGGCACTTGGGAAACAAAGGTAGGAGAATTAGGAGGCCATCTTCAGCTAAGTTCAAGACCTGTCTGGAATACTTTTGATTTTGCCTCCAGAATAAAACAAACAAAAAAATCCTCAATTCACAATAGAAAGAATACACAGTCGCTAAGCTCTAAATCCATTCAGCCTTAACACATAACCAAAAGCACCACCTAATGAAAGCTAAGCTGAGGCAAAGGCACCTAAATATGACCTAAAGTAGTTTCCTATTGCATGTCACCACTCTAGTTATGTATCCTACCCCTATGCCTGATCCATTATAAATAGACCCATTTAAATGGACCAATCCTCCATTTCTGCTTCTAGTCTTCCAACTCAATGCACATGAATTAATAAACTTAGAAGCCATAACTTATAAAATGTCTGTGTTTCCAAAGAAGCTACTAATTTATCAGAAACACTTAATTTTTAATTTTTACATGAAGTCAGGTGGTGGTGCTGCATGCTTTTAATGCCAGCACTCAGGAGGCAGAGGGAAATGGATTTCTGTGAGTTTGAGGCCAGCCTGGTCTACAGAGCAAGTTTTAGGACAGCCAAGGCCACACGATGAAAACCCTATCTCAAACAAACAAACAAACAAACAAACAAGTTAAATAAATAAAAATGTATACAAACAAGAAAAAACATAAGTCATTATACAGTCATGTGTCTTAACAGTAGGGATATAGCCTCAGAATTGCTTCACTACTCAATTCCATCACTGTGCAAACATACAATATACGCACCCAAGCTCAGCTTTGATGGCACTAGGTGATAAAACGTCACAGGACTTCTGTAATAAATGCAGTCCACCAGGCTGGAACATTATTATTCAGTCTTTAGCTAGATAATTTTCATGGCTTATGTACTACAGCAACCAAAGTTAAGTTTACAATGTACTTTAGCTTATAAACAGGTATTTAAGTCTTCATAAAAGGCATTCTAGATCATGGAGCCATGCTGTAAGATAAGTTTATGTCTGTGTTATGTTAAGTTTATGTCTGAGTGTGCCTCTAGTGGTTATTTTCTCCTTCCTAATGCCTACAAAAAATATCTAGACAGAAACAGTTGATAACTTTCTGTGTTTCATGTTTTCTTTACTTGTACTATAATTTAAATACTATATTACCTTTTTTGGCATATATACTCCAAATCATATAAATATCATACAATATCATATAAACACAGTAATTATATACTATATACATATGCTCCAATATGTGCCAAGATCAATAATACAACTTCAGAAGTACTCATTCTTTTCTGAAAATAATGATTCCATACAACAACATATCCAGTAAGCATAACTTAAGGACTAAGTAACGGTAAATAATATAACCATTTCTGAAAATACCTATTAACACAGGAAAAGCCATCTTGAGAGTCCTGAGTGCCGTTAAGAAATCATTAAAGGGGAAAAAGATAGGGAAGAAGCAAAGGGAAAGTAGGAAGTAAAACCCCATTTCGGCAACAACTGTCCATATCCCCATAGCCTCAAGTTCCATAGCATTAACCAACACCTATGTTGCAGTACATCTAAGATATGTTAAAAGATCATTTCTTGTTAATGAGCAAACCCAAACTTTAAAAAGCTCTCAGGAAAAACCTTAAACTCTTGTGATTATTATACTCATCAAGACTAGCTATATATAACCTAGCATTAACTGGAAATCCACAAGAATCTGTTTATGATTATCCCCAAACAACAGATAGCCAATCTGCCTATTTTTAACTGCTAATTTTTTGGGAAGAAAAACAAAATAAAACCACGGGGTCTAAAAGGGAATGGGGGGAAGAGCAAGAAATAGAACATTAAAAAAAAAACTCTATACCTTCCCCTCTAACACAAGCTGATGGAGATGCTTAAGCTCCTTTTGGATGCCCTTTCTATCCAGCTTTCCAGAGAGCACAAGGATGGGGTTGAGGCAGGAAGAGCCACCTGCTCTGCCGGCTCACAATTAGAGCTTACCTCCTCAGATTGGTGGCCTTTGCCAAGTTTGGAACACCTTCCATCTGTGTTGTCTTCTGCCCCATCAGACTGCTGATAGGCCTATGGGGGGAAGAAAGAGAAACAGACCCGCTAGAATGCCACATCCAACTATTGTTTGCCTTCTCAAAAGGAATCATTAGTTCTTACTGTCCATGGAAGGCAGATAGTCTAATTGCTACTGAACCTCAGAGGATTAACATTGGCCTTTCAGAGATTCTCCTTCAACAATTTACCATCAAAAGTCCAAAAAGGAAACACCAACCAAGTGCTGACTTAAGAGCAAACCATCTCAGACAACACATCAGAACAGTGATAGAAACCTGTCCCTGACCAAGGCCTTCACCAGATCTGTCAAAAGATTTTTCAGAAAGATATTACATGTCATTAACCAAAAACAAAATGTTCAATGATATCTTAAAACTCTCATGAATCCTTAAAAGGGAAGGGTGATAACTTCAACAACTTCCAGCGTTAGAGACTTCTAACAATCTATGTCACTGCCTTCAAGATGCCTCCCAGAGCAGCCACAACAGAAAGTTGGCTTCTTTCCAACCTAGAGTCTCTCTCTCTCTCTCTCTCTCTCTCTCTCTCTCTCTCTCTCTCTATATATATATATATATATATATATATATATATATATGTATGTATATAAACATAAAGAGGGGCCATGTTCTACCTTAGCACATATCCCTTTGTTATCATCCACATAATCACAAAATACTTCCTCATAATGTACCAAAACCAACAAAGTGACTTCCTTTAACTTAACTTCCTTCTGAACTTATAGGAAGACAGCTTGGTATCTGCCTTATCCATTCATCCCTTTATATATTTGAGAGGGAAATCAATTAATTCATTTTTATGGTTTCTAAGTTAAATGGCCAGAAATTCTTTGATCTTTACTCATAAAAATTAAATACCTGTAGTTCTAGATATTAATTATAAGCTACACCTTTAACATTCTCAATAGAAAACACTAGACTATAAAAGTGGAAAAGTCCAAATACAGACAATAAACAAAAGATAGCAAAAGACAGTGTTATCAAATAATACAAAAGCAATGACTGCCACCATTTGCATAATTCTACTCTACTGATTTTTCTGCTTTGCTTTTTATATACAGGCTTTTTTAAAACAAGAAAAAACCCCTCAAGTAAAGTTTATTAAATATACAGATTTCCAAACCTAAAAGAACTAGACTCAAATTAAAATGAATTAAAAATAACCTTCTGTGCAGTTAATTCCACGGTCTTTTTTTTTTTTTTTTTTCAGTAATAAAATACAATTCTGAAACTTCTAAAGTTACCTTAAAAAAAAAAAAAAACAGGTTTTAAAAAACACCTACAAATCATCAGTTATTTAACTTTATAGCTTTAAGAATTATGTAGATGAGACTTTTCTATTGAAGATAAAACTAACATGGGTAAGATGACTTATTACAGGATTATTCAAGCTTTTTCAGATTTCTTTTCCTTTGCAGTGCTGGAGACTGAAGCTAAGGTCTGTCTCACAGTGCATAAGCAAGCTACCACCTAGCAACATCCTTGCCCTCTTCTCAGAATGTTAACATTTACTGAGAAGCACAACAAAACAAAACAAAAAAAGAAAGTTTAAGCATGAAAACAGACCTTGTAAACTTAAAACTATCTCTCTTCCTTCTGAGGTGTGAAAATTCTCAATCATCAATCAACTCAGTAATAGATCTTGCTTTCCAAGGTCTGCTCGGAGCCATTTATTCTTTTAAAACACAGTGTGTTAATGACAATACTACTTTTACATAGTTTCCAACTAATAAAGTTGGAAAGTTCCTTAGAAAAAGAAACAAGAGGTATTTTCCTTCCAATAATAAAGTTTCAAAATGAAGGCTTAGAGCATTTTACTAGACTAGGGTCTTTATCAAATTGAAAAGGTAAATGGATGTCTTCTCAAGGTACAGAAAGAGTAGAAAGGTCAACAGTCTCTAATACATGTTTTTAGTCTTCAACATTTTCCATTTAATTTTTAAAAATGAATTTTCAAGGCAAACCTGGTAGCATAAGCCTTTAATCCCAGCCCTGCAGAGGTAGAAGCAGACACATCTCTGTGAGTTCAAGTCTAGCCTAGTTCATATAGGGAGATTCTGTCTCAAAAATAGAGCTGGAGAGATGGTTCAGCGAATATAATACTGACTGCTCTTTTAATGGATACATGGCAGCTCACAACCATCTGTAACTCAAGTTCCAGAAGATCTGATAATCTCTTATGACTTTCTCTGTCAGTAGGCACACAAGTGGTACATAGGCATACATGCAGGCAAACATCCACCAACTTGGAATTAATATTAAACAAAACAAAGAATTTCCACTCAAAAGGAAGCAAGGCAGAGTGAAAGAACAGTTTTCAAACAGCTTAAAAATCAATGCCATCTTGGGGCTAGAGAGATGGTTCAGAGGTTAAGAAAGAGCACTGGCTGCTCTTCCAGAGGAGCCCGGTTTAAGCAACCACATAGCAGCTCACAAATGTCTGTAACTCCAGTACTAGAAGATCCGACACCCTCACAAAGGCATGTATGCATGCAAAACACTAATGTATATAAGATAGATAGATAGATAGATAGATAGATAGATAGATAGATAGATAGATAGATAGACAGATATCAATGCTCACTAAATCTCTGTTTTTGTTATCCCAAAAGCAATTAACATCCTACCTTAGGGAAAGTAATCTAAAGTCAGGAGTTGAGTGGAAGGCAATCAGTTCTAGAGCAAGTAGCCTAACAAGAAGTTTTACCTACTTTGAGTGCTAATATGTTGTTAACAATTTTCCAAAATCAGAAACTATAACAGCACAAAAAAACTATGAAGTACTAAAAGATGTTCATATTCCTTGACCAGCTTCCCTAAATATATTCTAAGAAGATTATGACAAGAGGGAAAACCTATAGATGTGAAACAGTATTTACCATTAATATGCTTCACTATATTAGAAAAAAATGTCTATCCAACCAACCAACCAACCAGCCAGCCAGCCAGCCAGCCAGCCAACCAACCAACCAACCAACCAGCCAACCAACCAGCCAGCCAGATGGTAAAGGAAGCTTTGATCTTTGTCTGTTCTGATGCCCCTGTAACGCTCCCCAATCAATGACCTACAATTTCTGCCTGGCTCACATTTACCTTTACCTTGATTGTTGTATTCTCTCTCTCTCTCTCCTCTCTCTCTCTCTCTCTCTCTCTCTCTCTCTCTCTCTCTCTCTCTCTCTCTCTCTCTGCCCCCCTCAGTGTTTCATAGAGCCCATAATGACCTTAAACTCTCTCTCTAGACCAGACTAGTCCTAAGCTCCTGATTTTCCTGCTTCTACTTTATACCAGCCTTGATTCATCCCTTTATTCAATGAAGGATTTGAATTTGAAGTAGCATTCAATATTGTTACTAGATTTTGGTCTGGAAAATATAAATGTGATAATCAAGTCAAAATATTGTTATAACATTTGCCTCAATTTCTGAACAGCCAAAATTTAGGACGGAAGGAAGGGAGGGAAGGAGGGAGGGAGGGAGGGACAGAGGGAGGGAGAGAAAGAGGGGGTAAAGGGAGAGAGAGAGAGAGGGAGGAATGAGGAAATGAGGAGAGAAGAGAGAGAGAGAGGAGAAGAGCACATTGACAGCACTTGGAAAGGCAAATTTCTGAGTCTGAGACCAGCCTGGACTACATAAAAGATCATGTCACGAAAAGGAAAAAGAAATGGCTATTAAATAATTCTCATTAGAGGAAGATGAGTAGTTCTTCAGGAGAAACAAGAATTACTAATAGATGGCACAGCTTCTAGGTGTTCAAAGTATCCACACATTTAAACAATAGATCAGGGGTAAATAAAGTGAGATGGCTCAGTGGGTAAAGGCACTTGCTTTGCCAAGCCTGAGGACCTCTGGGTTAAATCCCTGGAGCCCACAAGGTGGAAGGAACAAGTAACTCTTCCAAGTTGTTCTATGACCTCCACATGCACACATGCTAAATAAATATAATTTTTAAAACTTTTAAAAACTCATCAGGACTGCCAAAATATCTTGAGGGTAAAGATATTTGCCTGGTTAGCCTAGCAACTGATTTAGATCCCCAGAACACATGGAAAGGTTGCAAGGAGAGCACTCATTTAACAGAGTTGTCCTCTAACAACCAAATGTGTGCTGTCTGCCCAATAACAAGTAAGAATTAAGATAAATATATGTGTGTACATATATATAATGTATAAAAAATATAATACATGTAAAATAAATAAAAGTTATACAATGGAGAAATACTTAAGGCACAAAGTGTTGTAAAAACAAATGAAATAACTAGACAGCTATGACCCTACCCTTCTTCCCTCCCACCTCAATAGTATGACTTCTTTGAACACAAGTGCCTTATCTTATTCTCCGGTACTATAACCAGAACATAATCACTGTGGAATGCTAAAGGTACTATAGTTCATATTTAATTGTGCTTAATTGTCTATATATACTTGACTCATTCAATATGTGGCTTATCAAATAAACCAGAAACAATATAAATATAAAATAAAACAGAAACAATGAGTGTAGAAGGTATTTATTTTCTGATATAAAGAAATTACTGCCACACTATGATTGGCAAAATTGATTAGCTATAAAGTTCTAAATTGGACTTCTTCAATTTATATATTTCTTACCAAACATCATATCTATTTCAGTTTCTTCTTAAAGAATCATGAGATATTAGCAGGAGTATCACTGTTACTTTTGGAAAAGAACAGAAAGCTTTTTAAAATGCTTTGCTTACATTGAATAAATCAAAGATATTTTATGTTAGTTCAAAGTCTGAGAGAAGAACAGCCAGAAATCTCCAAACTCAAATATTACCACAAAATTGTGACAAAATTTTTAATAGACCTAACTTCTCAAGCTTCTCAACATAGTTAAGTCATATCACTATCTGATAAAACCCACACACTACCAAAAGCTGTAAAGAGGGGCTGGGGAGGAAGCTTAGTTGGCACAGGTGATTTCCACCAAGCTTAATGGTCTGCTTTCAGTTCCCCAGGATCCACATGATAAGCTGGAGAGAATGTCCATATATGCTTTCTCCTGATTACCACATATGCACTGTAGCACACACGCACACTCCTCAACCCAAATAACTGTTAAAAGAATATTAAGCTGTGAAGAATACCCTTTAATTCAGTTCCTTTTTTTTTTAAACCTTTTCTTGCTTTCATGTAGAAAACCAAAACCAAATTTCCCCTTTTAAAATAGGAAATGGTCTTCAAAGAAGAACTTGGACTTCTAAAAACTACTTTAAAAAGAATATATACTTTGAAATGAATCAACCAAGACTGACAAACTCAGTAATTTACAACTAGAGACTCTCCACTGTATAGACAAAAACCTTAGAAATGGAAACCACTGTAGTACTGCACAGCTCTGATCTCAGCATTCAGGAGACTGAGGCTAGAGGGATGGAGAGTTTGAGGCCAGCATTGATTATACTGGTAGAGCCTGTGTAAATAAAGAAAATAAAGCAGTGTGACATAGTCTACAGAAATTTATTTTCATCTCTTAAAAAGCTTATTTACACCAGTGGTGGCGCACACCTTTAATCCCAGCAATTGGGAGGCAGAGGCAGAGGCAGGATGAACTCTGATTTCTTGGCTAGCCTGGTCTACAGTGCTAGTTCCAAGACACCCAAGGCTACACAGAGAAAGCCTGTCTTGAAAAAACAAAACAAAACAAACAAGCCAAAAACAAAAAGGCCCTACCAAACTAAAAACCTAACAACAACAAAACAAAACCCTTTTATTTTCAGGCCTGGATTCCCAAAAGTATAGGGACCAATGATACTTGCCACCTTTTTTTTTTTTTTTTTTTAAATTATGGGGTCTAGAGCTAGAGACGCCTTAGCAGGTAAAAAGATGTGTGCTGCTGAGGCTGAGTCCATTCCTAGGGACCACATGGCAGGAGAGTAGCAACTCCAGGAAGTTATCTCTGACTTCCACATGCATGTCACAGCATATAGGCATAGTCACACCCACACATATGCATACACTTAAGTAAAATAAATAATGTTTTTCAATTAAGGGGCTGAGCCAGTGAAATGGCTCAGGTAGTAAAGTACTTGCCATCCACACCTGACGACGTGAGTTTGATCTTCAGCAACCATAGGCGGAGAGAGAGAACTGACTACACATGACTGCACAAAGTTGTCTTCTGACCTCCACATACATACAACAAACACCCCCCCCCCCATTTTAATTAAGGAACTAAATAAAGGCTGGGGAGACAGCTCAGTTAGTAAAAGTCCTTGCTTTGAAAAATTGAATACCTGAGTTAAATTCCCAGAACTCAAGTGCAAATGCTGGGCATGAAGATCTAATTCTAGCACTGGAGAGGCAGAAACAGGAGGATCCTGGGGGCTCTCTGGCCAGTCAGTGTAGTCTAACTAGTGAGCTCTAAGTCAATACCTTTGTCTCAAATGAGATGAGATATCTCAAATGAGATTTCTGAGGTTGTCACCCAAGATAATCCTTCAGTCTCCAGAGACATGTGTAAGTACATTTAAAAAAATTTTTGAGGGGCTTTAATTCATTTAGGAAATTTGAGGGAGGTAAAGCTAATATAAAGTCCCCCCCCCCCGCCCCCAAAAAAAAGGTCAAAGTATTTTTGAAAAAGAAAAATATAGCCAAAGTGGTCTATGCCTTTAATCTCACCACTCTGGAGGTATAGACAGGACTATCTGGGAGTTCAAGGCCAGCCTAGTCTACAAAGTGAGTTCTAGGACAGCCAGGGCTACACACAGAGAAACCTTGTTTCAAAAAATAAAACAAAACTTTAGAATTAAAATGAAAATGTGATAATCAATACTTCTAAAAAGAGAACTGAGAATGGATTTCATAGAACATGACCATTCCAAAACATTGAGTATGATTCACTAAGCTAAAAAACAAACCCAGGCCAGGCAGTAGTGACATACGTGTTTTATCCCAGCACTTAGGAGGCAGAAGCAGGTAGATCTCTGAGTTTGAGGTCCACTTACTCTACATAGAGAGTTCCAGGACAGCCAGAGCTATACAGAGAAACCCTGTCTTGAAAAACAAAAAGCCAAACAAAGTATGCTTTGTTTCCATTCATTAGAAAGAAGAAGCCGAGCTGGGCCATGATGGCGCACACCTTTAATCCCAGCACTTGGGAGGCAGAGGCAGGCAGATTTCTGAGTTCGAGGCCAGCCTGGTCTACAGAGTGAGTTCCAGGCCAGCCCGGGCTACACAGAGAAACCCTGTCTCGAAAAAAAAAAAAAAAAAAACAAAAAAAAAAAAAAAAGAAAGAAAGAAAGAAAGGAGAAAAACAGTTTTGTTTTCTGTTTTTAGTGATTAAAAAGGCTAATAATGTACCTGAGGTGAGGGGTTAGGGACCTTATCCACTGGATCTACCTTTTGTAAGGAAAGCAACAGTATCTCCTCTTAATGTGAAACAAATTATCAAATAAAAAATTTGATTTCAGTTCAAAGGTTAAGAGCAGCAGTTGCTCTGTGGAGAAGCAAAGCTGGTTCTTAGCACCTCCATGACTGCAGTTACCTGACACCCTCCTCAGACACCAGGTACAAAGGTAGTGCATAAACATATATGTAGGTACTCTACTGCAATTTTAAGTATAAAACGAGTTTTGTTCAAATTTCTTACAACAGATCAAGTTTCTTACAACAGAAACAGATCACTTTATGTCTAAAAAGATTTTGGATAAGCAATTCTTTTTCAAGTCAAAAAGAAAATTTTACTGAAAACAGTACTTTGTACAAAGAAAAACGATCATTAAAATTGTTGCTTTTTGGTTTTTTGAGACAGTTTTTCTTTGTAACAGCCCTGGCACTTGCTTTGTAGACTAGGCTGGCCTCGAACTCTCAAAGATCCACCTGCCTCTGCCTCCTGAGTGCTAGGATTTGCACTCAGCCAAATAATGAAAATTTGTTTGGTTCTATTATGTCTTTATTGGTTTTGGTTCTAGAAAACTGTGTGTGGTGGTTTGAATGTGCTTGGCCCATGAGAAGTGGCACTATTAGGTGTGGTCTTGTCGGAGGAAGTGTGTCACTGCTGTAGGCGGGCTTTGAGAACTTCTAGTGCTCAAGCTCCGCCCAATGTGGAAGAGACAGTCTCTCCAGGCTGCAGTAGGATCAGATGCAGAACTATCAGCTCCTTCTCCAGCACCATGTCTGCCCGGACACTGCCACACTTCCTGCCCTGATGATAATGGACTCAACCTCTAAAACTGTAAGCCAGCCCCGATTAAATGTTGTCCTTGTGAGATTGTAAGAGTTGCCTTGATCATGGTGTCTCTTCATAGCAAGAAAACCCAAACTAAGATACTATATAATCCTTGACACAAAAGTTCAATCAACTTAGGATTAAAATATTATCTTCAATAACTACATTTTCTTGAGCATAGTTCACATATGTATTCTCAGTACTTGGAAGGCTGAAAGAACTGCTTTGAGTTCAAAGCCAGCATGGACTACATGAGTTCCAGAAACAAAGTAAGACTGTCTCAAAAAAAAAAAAAAAAAAAAAAAAAAAAAAAAGCGGTGGGGTGGCAAATTTTCTTATTTGAATTTAAGATACTCAACTTACAAGCATCTCCCTCACAAGCTCTTAAGTGCTCAGACTTCCATCGGAGAGTCTACAGCAAAAATTAGAGAAACCACTGAGACTGCATAACTCTTTATGTCATCAAGCCTAAAAACAAAGCCATGGGAAATAGCTCATTATTTTGCTCATTAGCTTCTGTAACCAAAAATCTACTGAAAATCTATAATATCTGCTAAACAGCCTGTGAATTCTTGAATTCTAGTGTTTGAGCTCCAAATTCCTGCTGTTTTGCATTTAGCTCAACTAGGACCTTCTAGAGTTCTAGAGAATGCATTCAGTTCCATTCTCAAATACACATCACTTTCTGGTGTTGAAAGTTATCCCTGACAACTTTCAATTGGTTTTGGTTCTAGAATACTGTGTTCTAGAATGCTATTCCTTAACAGCAGCTATCTCATTTGGTTCTAGAATGTTGTTCCTTAACAGCAGCTATCTCATCTGGGTATGGAGGCATACACCTATAATCCAGCACTTCGAAGGAGGATGCTTGATACCAGACTAGCTATATACATAATGAGACCCCATCTCAAAAAAACAAAGCACAACAGCAGGTGTTATATAAACCCCTAATGAGTGATGTGAGAAGCATACCATGATATGAGATATGGCTGATGAGCCAAGTGCAATCCCTAGGACCCACATGGTAAAAAAGATAATGTATTTCTCTGAGTTGTCCTCTGACATCCACGTGGACACCATGCCCAATGTGTACCCTGCTCCCCAAATAATAAATTTACTTTAAATTTAAAGAAAGAGATCGTGAAGTTTCTCATCAATTCTTTTTATAATTTTTAACAGTTCTTTTTATAAATTTCACTTTTTAAAATTTGTTCATTTTTCGGCTAGAAAGAGGTTAAGAGCATTGACTGCTCTTCCAGAGGTCCAGAGTTCATTCCCAGCAACCACACGGTGGCTCACAACCATCTGTAATGAAATCTAGTACCCTCTTCTGGTCTTTGGGCATACATGTAGGAGAGTGCTGTATACAAAATGAATAAATAAATTAAAAAAAAATTTTTGTCTATTTTCATTAGCAAAAGGCAAAATTATCCATGAGATTTGAAATAATTTTAAAAGTCATAAATAGCATGTAATTGCATTTAAAATGAACCTGGGGGGATTGAAGAAATGACTCAACAATTAAGAGCACTTGCTGCTCTTGCCAGAGTTGGATTCCCAGCACCCACCTAGTATCTTATTGCCTTCTCTAATTCCAGTTCCAAGGAATCTGATGCCCTCTTCTGACCTGCAAGGAAGGGCACCAGGCATGCACACGGTACACACACATATATGGAAACAGGCAAACACTGGCACACATTAAAAAATAAACCTAAAAACTTTTTAAAAGAGTTTTAAAAGCAAATCTGAAAAATGAACTTCTGTTACCCTAAATTAACTTTACCTTTTCATCAAAAAGTAACAAAACAGTCACTTTTTACACACACTTCAAGGCTAGTTTCTTTTATATTGGTAAACAAAGCAATACAGAAACAATGGAACTGTGTGTACTTCATCAGCAGCACAACTGCTCCACATACATGTATCTGCGTAACAAGACAGCAAACATAACTACAAACAGGCTGACAGGTCAACTAAAGAAGTCTGCAGGTCTCTCTGGCTCAGCCATTTCTGCATGTGTGGGTGTCATGTACAATGGGCGCAAAAAGAAATTAATATTATTCCAAGCACCCAGATCTCATACTTGATTCCGTGAAAACAATTCCAAGCACACATTCGGGCCAATCACTCCCTGTAGGAGTCCACTCTTTAATGAGGAGAAAAGCATTTTACTTACTCTGGTCAGCGTAGTTTTTTGCTTTGAGTTCAAGTTGTCTTGTTTGAGATTCTAGAGACTCCACTCGCGTCTGTAAATCCTTTTTTTCCTGTTCTTGAGAGTCTTCAAATTCAATGAATTTCTAATAAAAAAGAATATACATTTTCACTACTGAAATGAACGCTTTTATATTTTTCAACACCTGTTTTTCAAAGACAATAATCAGGGGCTGGAGAGCTGCCTCAAGGTTAAGAGCACTGGCTGGTCTTCCAGAGGATCCCAGTTCTGGTTCTAGCACCCATATGGCAGGCAGCTCACATCTTCTGTAACTTCAGTCCCAGGGCATCTGATACCCTCTTCTAGCCTCCAAAGATACCAGGCATACATGTGGCACACAGACACATGTGCGTGCAAAAGTCCCAACAAAACCGACAACAAACAAGAGCTGACAATATGGCTCAAGAAAGGCATCTGCCACCAAGCCTGATGGCCTGAATTTGATTCCCAGGACACACAAGGTAGAAGGAGAAAACTAATTCCCAAAACTAACTCCTTTGCCCTGTCCATGCATGCCATCACATATAAAATATTTTAAAAAATTTAAATTATATACATTTAACATATATAATATATATTAAATATATAGTGTGTAAGAGATTTTTTTTTTTGGTTTTTTGAGACAGAAGAGATCTTAAAAATCATGAAATTGGGTTAATTTTAAACTTCTCTAATATTATACAAAAAACCTAAAATACAGAATTTAGTAGTAAGGTGTTAGCACTTTATATTCCCCAAAGAGAATATATATATCCCACTACAATTAAATCTTCTAGCATACTTGAAAATTCATTTTGAGTTGAAAACAAATATTTGACCCATAATATGTACAGAAGAGACAAAAGTATAACAAAATAATATTTGTTGAGTGATTATTTAACAAGTGATACTGGAGTTAGGGTATGTGCAGCTAATTGGGATTGTGCTTGCCTAGCATGTAGGAGGCAGGGGTTCTGATAAGTCAGTAAGTAAGTAAATAAGATCAGCAATAAGTAATTTTGTGGATTTACCTAATGATGTAGGTTTAAACTCAAGAAAGAACCTGGGTTAGGAATATTACTACCAACCAAATATAATTTTAAAAATGGCTGGTTAAATGAAATCAAATGAAATTCAATCTTCGTCTCCATCTCAGTCATTGCGTCAGATACATCTGCCGACTCCTTTCTTGTGTCTCTGGCTCTCCCTCCCTCCTAGTCTCTGCTGCTCTTGCCTGGTGCTCCTTACTAGCTGCCCCTCAGTGTATCCACACTGCAGTGCTCCATCCTTGGACACATTTTCAGAACTTTTTTGTTTCTTTGTTGAATTTTTAAAAACTTATTCATGTATATGCACACATGTGTCACTCACTACATGCATGTTGGAGGTTTGAAGACAATACTGTGGAGTCTGTTCTCTCCTTGCACTTTTAGATAGCTTTGCCTGGCAGTGGTGGTGCACGCGAATGGAATTCAGATACCCAGCTTGCACTGCTGGGAAGCAAAGCCTTTACCTCTTCTTTCACTCTCTCTCTTTTTTAAAATTTATGTATTTATTTTATGTATATGAGTACACCATTGCTCTCTTCAGACACACCAGAAGAGGGCATTACAGATGGTTGTGAGCCACCATGTGGTTGCTGGGAAATGAACTCAGGACCTCTGGAAGAGCAGTCAGTGCTCTTAACTGCTGAGTCATCTCTCCAGCCCTACTCTCTCTCTTTTTTTTATGATTTATTTTTATGTTCATTAGTGTTCTGCCTGCTTGTATGTGTGTGTGTGAGGCTGTCAGATCCCCTGGAACTGGAGTTAGAGACAGTTATGAACTGCCATGTGTGTGTACTGGGAATTGAACCCAGGACCTTTGGAAGAGGAGCCAGTGCTCTTAACCACCGAGGAATCTTTCTCTCCAGTCTCTGTCCCCACCCAACCCTATACACACTTAGCCCTTTATATTGTTTTTTGAAGGAAGACTTTACTATGTTGTCAAGGTAGCTGAAAGCTCACAATCCCCCTGTCTCAGTCTCTCCTGAAAATAGGTAGGATTAAAATGCCATAGCAACTGACTTCCTCCTTGTTCACTCTGTAGATGTCTGCTTGTGTGTGCGTTTGTGTTCATATATGTGAGGGCAGGTGTACCTGTGGAAGGCATTGGTTCAGGACAATGTCTTTTCATTGTTCACTACTGCTTATGACCAGCTAGCTGGCCCACAAGCCTCCAAGGGTTCTCCTGTGTGGGCACCCATCTCACTATAGGACACTGGGATTACCAATCTGTACTATCTTATCCAGGTCTTTTGTTTTGTTTTGTTTTTTCAAGACAGGGTTTCTCTGTGTAAGCCTGGCTGTCCTGGAACTCATTCTGTAGACCAGGCTGGCCTCCAACTCAGAAATCTGTCTGCCTCTGCCTCCCAAGTGCTGGGAATAAAGGCGTGCGCCACCACTGCCCAGCCCCTTACCCAGGTCTTAAGTGGGCTCTTAGGATTCAAACCCACATCCTCACGCCTGTTCAGCAAGCTCTTTACCAGTCAGCCATCTCCTTACCCCTCATTTACTCTTCTTTGTGAGCTCATCTATTTTCATTGCTTTAAATAATAACTATGCTGACAACTTCCAATTTTCTATCTCTAGTCCAAACCTGAACTTCAAATTTGCATGTCCACAGTCTACTTACTGGGCAACATAATTTGGATTCTAATAAACACCTTAAACTAAGCTTGTTGAAACCTGATCCTCTGCTGGTCTCTGGCTCATGAAATGACTGTATTCATGTCTAAAACTTTGGAATCAACTTTGACTCTTCTCTAATAGCTCTTATCAGATCTATCAGCAAATCTATCTCATATCTGACCACCTTTCATTATCTCCATCACCACTCTGATCAGTGCCATCATTATCTATTGTATGAATTATTGCTATAGAATTTACCCTCCTAAATGATCTCTTCCCTTTTACCCTGATCCTCTAAAATGCTAAATAGTTAGGAGGATCCTTTTAAAGGAAGTCAGGTTTTCTCTTCTGCTCAAGACCTGATACTTTATCTACTACAGTCCTTACAATGGGCATCTTAGAGCCCACACAATCTTTTCCCACTATCCCAATACTTGTTTGACATCAAGCTCCTTTGAGAGATCATAGTACTCTGAGGCTTGAGGAGTAAGCCTTGGCACTTGTTTCCTGCTATTTAAAATTCTCTTCCCTGGATAACCAACAGCTTGCTCGCTCTTCACTTGCCTTCATGCCTTTGTTCAAATATCACCTTCCTAGTGAAAGACCTTCCTTATTCTCCTATCTTCCCTCCTTATTCTTTTTCAGAGCAATTATTCCCATACTCCATACTGACTATTTTAATAATTATCTTATTTACTATGTGCCTGTCCTTGCCACAATGCAGGCATCATAAAGGCATTGTTTTATGTACTGATGTAACACTAGTTCTAAAATGTTTGTAATACAAATAAATCAGTAACTAAAGTTTCAAAGTAAAAGCTGAAATTTATGTAGAAAACTTTATAAATTACAAAGAGAAGCCTTATGATTTACTAGCTGAGGAGTATAGTTCAATGGTAGGGCACTTTCCACAGAACTGACCAAAAACAAAACAAAAAAGCCAAAGAACCACAAAACTGGGGCAGGGGAGAATGAAGTTTCACCGCATACCCCCTTCTTGTCCTCCCAGGGTTCCCCAGCACTTCCCCTCCTGCTTTCCGGCCACATCAGCATGTGCAGGTCAGTCCACATTCTGCTGCAAAGAGAACGCAGTATTCTAAGTTTCCTCCTCCCACTACCATCCCTTGTTTCCCCATCTCCTCTCCCTCTGAATCTCTTCCTCTTCCCTCAGAGTCCCCCTTATATTTTCATGTATAACAAGATATTTGTCTCTGTGTCCCTGTCTTATTACATTTAACATGATCTTCACTTCCATACAATTTTCTGCAAATGACATAATTTCATTCTTTTTTATGGCTGAATAAAACTACACACACACATATATATAATACACATATATAATATGCATAATATATAATATACACACACACATTTTCCTTATCTTTTCAACTGCTGAAGAGGCATCTTGGCTGATTCCATAGCTTGGTTATAACTAGCACAACTAGCACAATAAAAAAGACTCATTATTTTAAAGTGCAATTTTTTAATCCTTTACTATTTATTAATCCTTAAAGTTCTTCTTTTCTTATTTCTTATTTTGTTTGTTTGAGACAAGACTCCTGTATAGCCCTTGATGACACAGAACTACTGTATAGTTCAAGCTGGCCTCAAATTTGAGGCAGTTCTATTGCTTTAGCATTGCAAGTGCCAGGACTTTAAACACAAAGCACCACACCTAACCCAAGCTTTCCAATCACTACAGAAAACACTTTCTGTCTATACACAAAGTCTTCCTGTGGGAAACTTTCTCTTCCTATTTCATGCTAATACTCTTCAGTCTATATAATCTGATGGGTGGTGACGTCATCTCCCTAGGGAGAGATGAACCGGACTGCTCAGGGTCCTTTCTGGGATACTGGCCAATTATTAGGAAAAATACTACCTGCTTTGTTTTTTAAAACATTATTGGTGGTGGTAGTGGTGGTAGTGTGTGTGTGTGTGTGTGTTTGCGTTTGCATGCATATGTGTGTACATGCACATGTGTGTGATGTGTTGGAGAGGGTGCTCAGATGCATCACAAAATGGAGAGGCCAAGAAACTCTGTGGAATCAATTCTTTCCTTCTACCTTTTCATAGATTATAAAGATTAAATTCAGGTTACAAGGCTTATGCAGCAAGTGATAAGCCATCTCACCAACCCTGTGGTTCTTTTTACTATAATTTGTATATAACAGCATTTGTGTGCAAAGATTTTAGAACCATTACTGTAAAATCCAGGCTTTTTGTTGTTGTTTGTTGTTTAGAAATAGGAGCTCACTATGTAGCCCAGGCTGTCCTGTAATTTGTGATCTGCACCTTTGGACTCTTGGGATTATAGGTATATGCCACCATGCCTGGCAGCCAGAGACATTTTAAAAGGAAACAACCCTAAATTAATACTTATGTAAAGGACCTTCATAACTGATTTAATATGACTTATTATCTTTATACTGGCATGATTTTATAGAGTTGGTCACCCTGAAGTATATACTTGGCTAGTAGCATCAGAACAATCATGGTAAAGTTAGAGAACTAACAAAATTATGGTGGGATTTTTTTTTTATTATTAAAATAGTAAGATTTTTAAAATGTAGTTTTGGGAAGTCGGGTGTAGATCTCTTTTCTCGTCCATCAGTGGATCACAGCTGCCAAAATGAAATAAATTCAATCCCTTCGTGACTTCTGATCAAAGCAAGAACTGCAAACAGCATTTTCTTTTTGTTTTTGTTTTTGTTTTTTTGTTTTTCGAGACAGGGTTTCTCTGTGTAGCCCTGGCTGTCCTGGAACTCACTCTGTAGACCAGGCTGGCCTCGAACTCAGAAATCCGCCTGCCTCTGCCTCCCAAGTGCTGGGACTAAAGGCGTGCGCCACCACCGCCAGGCGAAAACAGCATTTTCAATGCACCTTCTCACATTTGGAGGAAGATCATGTCTTCCCCTGTTTTCAAAGAACTGAAACAGAAGTATAATGTTCGGTCTATGCCCATGTGAGAAGATGCTGAAGTTCAGGTTGTTCGAGGACACTACACAGGCCAGCAGACTGGCAAAGTGGTCCAAATGTACAGGAAGAAATACGTCATCTATATCGAATGAGTCCAGCGAGAGAAGGCTAATGGCACAACTGTCCATGTGGGCATCCACCCCAGCAAAGTGTTTATCACCAGGCTGACGCTGGACAAGGACCACAAGAAGATCCTGGAGAGGAAAGCCGAGAGTCTCAACAAGTAGAAAAGGAGAAGGGCAAATACAAGGAAGAAACAATCGAAGATGGAGGAGTGACATCTCATGCACAGCTTTCGTTAAAGACTGCTTAAGAAAAAAAAAGCAGTTTTTCTAATTACTAAATGACTTCTCTGGAAATTCTGGCTCTTCACTCCCACCATAATAGAGTTGGCTGAATACTTCTAAAATGTTATAGTATAAATCCCTCTCCCTATTCCTCTCTACCTTCGTCTTTCTCATAAACTCTTTTAAACAGACAGTAGAAGTCTGTGAATGGGAATTCTCAATATGTAAAATAAATAAATCTTCACTAGATACTCTTCTTCATCTTAACAGCTACCAGGCCAGCAACAATATTGATGAAATTTCAGACAGAAATCTCCTGGGAGCAACTAGACACTGCTTTAAAAAAAAAAAAAAGTAGTGGACAATACCAACTTATGTCAGGATCTAAAAAAGAATCAGCTCTCTGATGAAGCAAAATGCCTCTAAGTCCAGATGGCTTATAGGGACTGTTTTGCCCTACTGTTCTAGATAAAAAAACAAATGGATTCTTTGAAAGGCAAGCTCCTCAGAGACTGCTGCTCTCTGGAGTATGAAACAGGAGGCCAACAAAGGTTGGAAAGCCCTTTAAATAGAATTTTGAGTATAGCAATTGTCTAAAAACTTAGCACCACCAAATAACAGGCTTCCTTGCTGCCAGACATGCTCCAAGATAAACACCCTTACTTATTCTGAAGGGGAAAAAAATTATTTTCATTATGTAATCATTATTTATTTTTAGTTAAATTACTTACTTTTCAATGCAGCTTGTTTTATGAAATAAGAAAGGACTCAAGGTCATATAACTAACATAGGAAGGACAACCCAAGTCTAAATGTAAAAAAAAAAATTGTTAATAAGTTATTTACCTCAAAAATTAGTGTAAAAAAATAAGGTTTATATTAGGCATGGTGGTTTATGTCTATGATTCTAACAGAAGATTAAAAATTCAGTCATTTTCAGCTACAAAGTACTTTCCATACTAGGACATCCTATCTATCTCTCCCTCTCCCCCTTCCCCTCCCTCTCCCCCTCCCCCTCCCTACTCTCTGTCACACATACAATGTCAAAATAGCTCGCTGTGGTGCTATAGACCTGTAATCTCAGGATTTAGGAGGCAGAGACAGGAAAGTCATATGTTCTAAGCCCTAACAACTGAACCCCAATCCCTAGGACTCACAAGGTGAAAGGAGAAAACCAGCCCCTGAGAGTTGTGCCCTGATCTCCACATTTGTACCTGGCATGTGCACACTCATACACATATACATGTCATAATAAATGCAATAACAAAAAAATTAAGAAAAAAAAAGCAGGCAGAGGCAGATAGATCTCTGAGTCTGAGGTCAGCCTGGTCTAGAGAGTGAGTTCTAGGATAGCCATGGCTATACAGAGAAACCTTATCTTGAAAAACCAAAACCAAACCAAACCAAACAAAAATGATGTTGAAGTTAGCCAGGCCTGGTGCACATGCCTTTAATCCCAGCACTCTGGAGGCAGACCCAAGTAGATCTCTGAATTTAAGGACAACCTGATCTACATAGTAAGATCCAGGACAGCTGAGGCTGCATGGTAAAACCTTGCCTAAAAGAAAAAAACAAAAACAAAACAAAACAAAAAAAGGAAAGAACGAGATAGAGATAATTAACGGTTTTCAGATACTTGAAACTATAGCCTAAAAAAAAAAGAGAGAGCAAACTATTAGAAGGGGGAAGAAGAGATTCTGAGGAAAACAGACAAAGCAGGAGTAAATGAAAACTATAATTAATATAGTCAAAGAGAGAGAAAAGTCACGGCTCCCACAGAGCCATAATAGTGAGCTATTTTTAAAAGAGAAAAGGGAAGAGAAAACATTTTAAAAATAAGTATGGGCTCCCGAAAATCTAAAACTATAAAGAAGTACCAAACATTTTCTTTTTTAGAAACTATACCTTAGGATCCACCAGTAGATTTAAGAAAACCTAGCTGTGGCCGGGTGGTGGCGCACGCCTTTAATCCCAGCACTTGGGAGGCAGAGGCAGGCGGATTTCTTAGTTTGAGGCCAGCCTGGTCCACAGTGTGAGTTCCAGGACAGCCAGGGCTATACAGAGAAACCCTGTCTCGAAAAAACCAGGAAAAAAAGAAAAAAGAAAAGAAATCCTAGCTGTCATGTGCTCAAGGAAAATAAATTAGAAATAGCACCATTTCCCAACTCTCAATAAACTAATAGGAAATAGTATTCATATTTTGCTGGCTGTCTCATGAATACTTTTACAGTCAATCTTTTACACCAGCTTTCCAATGCCTTTTACCTGAATGATGATATTAACAGACTATCATAAAGATCATCAATGAGCATAATTCAGGTTGTTCAAAAAGACGGGGGGAGGGGGAGAGAGGCAGACAGAGACATAAAGACAAAGACAGACAGAGATAAAGACAAGATAAAATAAAAGAATGTAAAACTTGATTACTGGCTCACTTTAAAAAAAAAAGTCAGAAATATCATCATACAGCTTTAGTCTCAGCACTCAGAGGCAGGTGGATCTCTGCAAGTTCAAGATCAGCCTGGTCTACATCACTACCTCCAAGCAAGCCTAGGCTAACATAGAGAGACCCTATTATCTCAACCACCCCACCACCACCAAAAACGATCTCTGAAATTCAAAACTAGCCATGTACATTCAGGTATGTTGCTACCAACTGAGCATATAAAACAATAAAAAATTCACTGAAAAATGGAATTTATCGGTAAATGTGAGAAAATATAGTCAACTAAAGCAGGGACTTGGAGAAAGCAAATCAAAGCAAGAAGTACTTAATACACAACAGATAGCAATAGTAACCAAAGTCTGATAGTGACAAATGTGGGCAAAGATGGAGGGAAATAAGAACTCTATGTTGTGGATAGCCTCAGCCTTGTATTTTGATCCTAGTTCCACCCTCCTGGGAGGGGCTGCAGAGGAGGACTGAATCAATGTTGTGATAGCCCCAGCCTTGTATTTTAATCCTAGTTCCACCCTCCTGGGAGGGGCTGCAGAGGATGATTGAATCTGTACACAGGTTACGTCTTGTAAACCTTCTATCCAATTAAAACCTGTAAAATAAAGGCTAGAGCCAGAGATTGGGCAGTAGAAGGGGAGGTGGAGAAAAGGGCTTAGGGGAAGAGACAGTGAGAGAATTCGATATAAAAGGAGGTAGAAGTAGAAGCAGGGGGCAGAAGAAAAAGAAGAAGAGAAGAAGTAGAAGCAGGAGGAAGCAGGCGGAAGCAGGCAGAAGGAAGCCGACTACGGAGGAGCCGGAGCTCGGAGGACAAGAACACAGCCTGGGATAACCGCAAGTTATAAGGGATCTCATAGCCGGGGATTAGAGTAGTGTAGTGGTAAATCTGCCCAATCCAGGCGAGCAACTTATACCATAATTATTGAGTTGTGTCTTCCTTTACTGGTCTCCTCTGGGTAGGAGATTTACCGCGGCAAATTTGGGGATTAAATAATTCCCTTTACTACAAATTGGCGCCCAACGCCAGAGGCTGATTTAAATAATTTTTCTACTACAACTCTACCAAACTTTTTACAAATGTTTGTATTATTTTATGTGGGTGTGTGTTTTGCATACGTGTATGTTTGTGCACTGTGTGTTTCTGATGCCAGAGAATGTTAGATACCCTTAGAATTGGAATTACTGGAGAGAAAGTCAAAAGATTTATGGGAAAACTTTTTGGAAGTTTTAGCATAACTTGGCACCAACAGTAAGGGACAAAAATTTGAATACACAAAGAGAACTTTAAGTGAGCTTAGGCTTAGCAATTTGACCTTTAGCTATTTATCCATTTAGCCAACAAACACTTATTAAGCGCCCACTGAATCCCCGGTTTGGTGGAAGAATAAAAGCAACAGGTTAGTCTGCTGTGATAGGTAAGGTGTTAAGGAAAGGGAAGGACACTTGGTTGTGGGAGCATATGAAACACCATAATCCATACTTGAGTTTCATAAAAAGGCAACCCAGAATTGCATCTGAAATAACAAATCAGTCTATAGGTATGGGTCAGCAGGGTAACTCGGTGGGTAAAGTTGCCTGCTGCTCTAAGTCTGATGAGTTCAATCCCAAGTGGTGAAAGGAGAGAACAGATTCCCAAAAGTTGTCTTCTTACTGTCACATGCACACTGACAGTGTGTGCATGCCCCTCTCAGCAATAAATAAATATAATTTTTAAAAAAATTAAAAGAAGTGTGCATTTATGAAGGCCAGGAGAGAATACAAAATGTTTAATGTGGCTCAAAATGGACAGCTGAAACTCACAAGATAGGGACATCTACACTCAAAGCCTTCTACTTAGAAACAAGCCATTTCAAGAAACTTAGCTAGAGACACTAAGTGTGAAGATTATCTGATCAGATTTCCTTGCTTTTCTTTCTTCACAACTGCAATTGAGCCCAGGGTATAGCACATGACCTCTGAGCTACACACCAGTCCCAGACTTCCATTTTGGAGAAATGGAAACTTTATAGGTTGCCAATAATGGAAAGAAAACTTAGTCCTTCATTCAGAAGTGCTCAGCACTTCCTCTGTGCCAGCTGTGAATAGTGGTGGACACCACGATGTCTCCTTTCCAAGGAGTGACATGTGGAGCGAGAGATCGACAGCCTGAACCATCGTGATAGAAAGAGAGACTTAGACACTAGACAAAGGAAAGTCAGCACCATGTGTGCTTGTAGCTATTTGGGAGGCTAAAGCAGGTAAATGAGCTCAGGAATCTAAGACCAGCTTAGGTAATATGGCACCCCTCCTCCTCCCCACGACAGGGAAAGAAAGTACAAATGCACGGAAAATGAAGGCAGAGTTCCAGGTCTGCTGCTACAACCTTGTCAAAAAAAAAAAAATAAAACTAATACGTTAACTTCCAAAAAAAAAAGATAATACTAATAACTAGAAGTGAGAAAGAGCCAGGTAAGATGGTCGGAGAACAAGACAAAGAACAAGGGAAGCTGACTTTGGGGGTAAGTTCATTTCTAAACATGTCAGAAAACATTCATATCCAATAGATAATGTGACTGAATCCAAATCTCTAGAGAGAGGGGGAAGGGAATCACTGTATCCCTACCAAGAATGTAAGTATCAAGATAAGTACTTGTTCAATCAAAGACATATCCATATGGAAAAATGAACAATGACAATTAAACCCAAGGGAATGGAGAACATCAGCTACAGGTATGCAGAGTGGCAAATAAAAAACCATACAAGAGAAAATTAAAGGAAGAAAACACTACGGTGGGAAAATTATGGGAAATTCAGTGGTCAGATACCAAATTGGGGGTTAGGGGCAGAATATAAGATCTCTCCAAATCACACGGCCTGCATATAAGCCCTCAATACAATTCTCAGCTCTGCAAAACATTTTATTGGAAAGAGTTGCCAAAAGTTACACATTACTGGGAAGTCAAGTTTGAAAAGGAATATGGTTAAAAATAGAAGAAATCCATTTATAAAAATAATATACTTTTCAATTTTTTTCTAGAATCAGGAAGAGAAATTCTAAATGTAAATGTTAAAAGTTTCAGACCTAAATATTTATTCTTGTGAATCTAGTTGCCTCCTGTATCAACTTAACCTTTTTATAAGCTTTTTCTATTTAACATGCCTGATTCTTTATTCTATCATCCTACTTACTTCCTGAACAGATTCTACAATAATCTGCAATCTACTGGTTTTATTTACTTTCTTCTCCCCTTTAAGGTGTGGCCAGGTGTAGTGGCGCATACCTTTAATCTCAGCACTCAGGAGCTGATGTTCTCCATTCCCTTGGGTTTAATTGTCATTGTTCATTTTTCCATATGGATATGTCTTTGATTGAACAAGTACTTATCTTGATACTTACATTCTTGGTAGGGATACAGTGATTCCCTTCCCCCCTCTCTCTAGAGATTTGGATTCAGTCACATTATCTATTGGATATGAATGTCTTCTCACCTTTTAGGTAGGTGGGGTCTAACTGCATAGCTTCTATCTCCTAGCCTAGAACCCATGATTCTCCAGCCTGAGTATAGGCAGCTACCATACTAGCTAAACTCCCTCTCCCTCTTTCCCTCCTTATTTTCTTGCTCCTCTCTCTGTTATACTGGGAATCAAACAAACCCACGGCCCAGTCCTGTGCACTGTGCATATTAATCAAACACCCAATCACTACTACTCACTGAGAAAAGCACAAGCTAGTTAGTCTCTATTTCTCTCTCTCTGTTTCTCTCCCCCCCCCCGCACCCCCCCCCCCGACTCAGCTGGCTGTCCTTTGAACTCAAGAGATCCACCTGCCTCTGCCTCAGCCTCCCTCCCTAGTGTTGGGATTAAAAGCATGTACCTTTGGCCTTTTGTACCCAGACTGGCCTTCAACCCATTATGGAGATGAAGGTGACCTTGAACTCCTAATCTGACCCTCTTGCCTCTACCTCCCCAAGTATATAGCTCAAGAGTGTATTACCATGGCCAGATATACTCTTAATGTCAAAATAATATTGTTTTATAAATATCAAATTAAATTTTTTTCTTGTTTTTTCAATGGAGCGTCTCACTATGTAGCTCTAGGTATCTCTGAACTCACTATGTAGACCAGGCTGGCTTTGAACTCACAGAGACAAGCTTGCCTCTAGCTCCTGAGTGCTGAGATTAAAGGTATGCGCCACTACACCTGGCCAAATTTAAATTTCTTATAGAAATAGCTAAGTTATTTCTTTTCCTTGTGGTTATATTAATGACTTCAGCTGATGAGCAAATCAGCAGGTAAAGTAAAGGTGCTTGCCTAGTAAACCTAGGGACTGGAGTTCAAGCCTTGGAATCCACAAAAATGTAGGAGAGAACCAACACCACAAAGTTGTCCTCTGACACACACACACACACACACACACACACACACACACACACACAAACATCCTAGCACACATGGACATCATACACTCACATTTAATAATTTTAAAACATTTTAAAATATAGTGACTTATTCATCTCTGTAACTGACATATATCATGACCCTAAGTTATAGTAAAGCCAGGCTTAGTTGACTACATCTGTAATGCAAACAATTGAAGGGTGGGAAAAGGAGAATAGGAGTCCACGGCTAACCACCACAACATAGCAAGTTTGAGGATAGCCTGAGCTACATGAAACACTTTCTCAAAAAAAACAACAAAAACTTAACTCAAGGCAAGTGTGGCAATGCTCTGCTTATATTTCAGCACTTTTGAGGGAGAGACAGAAATCTCAAGTTTGAGACCAGAATGGGATACACAGGAAAACCTTGCTTCAAATTTTTAAAATTAATTCAAATAGAACTTAGGTGACACTAGAAAGTATTCTCACATCTAAATATGTTGTTGTACTGAGGAAAGTGTCAGAATGTCAATTTACTTTCAAATAGTTCAGCAATAAAAGAAATATGTGTATATAAGCCAAGACAGATCAACAGGAAAAGAAAGGCACTTACCATGCAAGCCTGGTAGCCTCAGTTTGATCCCTGGAACCCACATAAAGGTGAGAGGACAGAAGCAACTCCACCATATTGCCCTTTAATACACATGCAAACACTCATACTAATAAGATGTGAGTCAATACTCTGACAGTCACATATACAGGTGAATAAAACTACTGATTCTTGATAGTGAGTATACAAATATTCAGTGAGTGGTTTTGCAACATATATGTATGTGTGTGTGTGCTTTTTCCTAATAATAAACCAGTGAGCTAGTTGACCATAACACTGGACTGACTATGGGCTGGAGAGAACATACATGTACTGCTACTCTTGTTCTCTCTCACAACTGCAGTTCACAGCCACTCATGTCAGGCAGCTCATAGCCATATGTTAACTCCAGCTCCAGGGGATCCAATACACATTCTCACAAATGACACACATACATACTACTTAAAAACTAAATCTTGGGGCTGAAGAGATGGCTCAGTGGTTAAGAGGACTGACTGCTCTTACAGAGATCTTGAGTTCAATCCCCAGCAACCAAATGGTCACAACCATCTGTAATGGGATCTGATGCCCTATTCTGCTATGTCTGAAGAGATCGACAGTGTACTCACATATATAAAACAAACAAACAAACAAACAAAAAAAGTTTAAAAAATTAAATCTTAAAAAACATTAACTGCCAGGCAGTGGTGGCGCACGCCTTTAATCCCAGCACTTGGGAGGCAGAGGCAGGCGGATTTCTGAGTTCGAGGACAGCCTGGTCTAGAGAGTGAGTTCCAGGACAGCCAGGACTACACAGAGAAACCCTGTCTCGAAAAAAAAAAAAACAAAAAAAACATTAAGAAGTGGGGGCTGGAGAGATGGTTCAGTAGATAAGAGCACTTGCTGCTTTTGCAGAGGACCCAGGTTGGGGTTCACAGAATCTACCACTCACAACTCTAGTACTAGGGGATCTTCTTTCTTTCCATCTTTGGGCATCAAGCATCTAAGTGGTTCAGACACTAAATGCAGACAAGCAAAGACATTTCAAAGAAGACCTTTAAAAAAAAAAAAAAAAAAAAAGGTTTACCAACCTTTACTTTTAAATATTCTCAGTCTAGCAAATGGTGGTGATGCATGTGAGGCAGAGGCAGGTAGATCTCTGTGAGTTTGAGGCTAGTCTAGTCTACAGAGTAAGCTCCAGTACAGCCAGGGATACACAGAGCAGTCAGGGCTACACAGAGAAACCCAGTCTCAAAAATAAAAAGAAAATACAAATAAAAAGGAAAGTGACAGAGGACAGCCAGTACCTTCTTCTAGACTCCCCATTCATGCATAGGCACATGCACTGACACACACAAATAAATAGATCAATCTTTAAAAAAAAAAAAAAAAAAAAAGCAAAAAGCAACCAATAAAATAAATTCTGAGATGGTGGTGTATGCCTATAATCCTAGAACTTGAGAAGTAGGGACAGGAAGATAAGTAATTCAAGGTTATTCTTGACTACATAGTGAGTTTCTAGGCTAGCCTGGACTACAAAGCTGTTACTAGAGTAATGCTGATCTTTTTTCTTTCTTCCTTTCTTTTCTTTGTTTTGTTTTCCCTACAGGTTTCTCTGTGTAGCCCTGGCTGTCCTGAAACTAGACCAGGCTGGCCTTGAACTCAGAGATTCACCTGCCTGTCCCTCCCTAGTGCTAGGATCAAAGTCATGTGCTACCTACCACACCCAGACTGCTGACCTTTTCCCTAAGAGAATTAATGAAGAGGCCAGCACCAAAGTTGATTATTGGAAAAGAGAGAAGCCATTGTTCCGCTAAAGATACAAACCACAGCATTTTTATTCTAGAAAGCAAAGTTCAGGTTTAATAAAGATATTTTAACACAGTCTTAAGCATGAAGGTAAAGAGATAAAGACATATCCGAGAAAGTCAGACACCCAAGAGCAACAGTGTGGGCTTCTCTAAGACAGTCACAGCAAGTGGCACATACCCAGCCAGAGGTATAGGCTCCTCAAGAAAGGTGTACCTACATACAACATTTCTTAATTTATGTATTTTATTTTTATTTGTATGTGTGTCTGAATGTGTCTATAGGTAATACATGCATGCAAGAGGCTGAGGATGTCAGAAGAGGTTGTTATATCCTCTAAAACTAGAGTTACAGGCTGTTATAAGCTGCCTTGTGGGTGTCAGAAATCTATGAAACTGAGAAAACTTAGAATCAATCACCTGAGAGATGGACCTCTGGGCTTATCTCTGGGGGATTATTTAGACTGCATCGTTAACTGATGTAGGAAGACCTGCTTTACTGAAGGCAAAAACATTCCCTAAGCAAGGTTCTAGACTACATACAATAAACTGAAACTTACAAGCGCTCATCCCTCCTTCTGCTTCTGACTGTGCAACGCAATATGAGCAGCTATGCCAAACTCCTGCTTCCTTGACTTCCCTGCCATGATGGACTGGACTTTGAATTGTGAGCTAAAATAAGCTCTTTCTCCCTTGGGTTGCTTTTTCTCTTAAAGATTTATTTATTTTATATGTATGAATGTTTTGCCTGCATGTATGTATGTATGTATGTATGATATGTGTGTGTATGTATGTATGTATGTATGATGTGTGTGTATGTATGCATGTATGATGTGTGTGTATGTATGCATGTATGCATGTATGATGTGTGTATGTATGTATGTATGTATGATGTATATGTATGCATGTATGATGTGTGTGTATGTATGTATGCATGTATGATGTATGTGTATGTATGATGTGTGTGTGTATGTATGTATGTATGTATGCATGCATGTATGATGTGTGTGTATACCTGGTATCCACGGAGGTTAGAAGAGAGCATCAGATTCCCTGGAACTAGAGTTACAGATAGTTGTGAACCATCATGTGGGTACTGGGAATCAAATCTGGGTCCCATGTAAGAGCAACACGTGCTCTTAACTGCTGAATTATCTTTCCAACTACCTTTTCACACTGATAAACAAGGAAAAAACCATTCAGGGTCACTGAAACTCCCTTTATAAACAAACAAGGTGAGAGAAGGTGAGGATGACATCTAGCATCAGTTCTGACCTCTTTACACACACACACATGTGAATACACTCCTAATGAACATGGAAACCATACATGCATGTGAATATACCTCCTAATTAACATGGAAACCATACATGTAACACATTACCACATTTTAAAAAATTAAAAACATTTTTTAAAGTTTTTGTTTTGTTATCAGACAAGGTCTTACTGTGCTCTGTCTTCTGGAGTACTGAGATTAAAGGTATGCACAACCATGCCTTGCTCAAACTTTTTTTATTTTATGACTAATTAACAGTGGTGGTACAGATCTGTAAATCCAGCACTTGAGAGGCAGAAAGATTATGAAATCCTCCTCAAAGCAAATAAACAAAAAAATATGAAAAGACCAGACTTTGGGCTGGTGAGATAATGTAGCTGCCAAAGGTACCTGCCTCCAAGCCTGCCGGCCGAAGGGAACTAGAGTGTGTTATTTGTTTAATTAAAAATGTTCAAGATTTTATGTTTTTGTGTCATTGGTATACATATGTATATATGTATGTATGTGTGTGTATGTATGTATGTATGTATGTATATGACATGCCTAGAGAGTCCAGAAAAAGGTGTCAGATCCCTTGGTCTTGAATAAGGTTGTTGGCTGCCGTGTGGGTGCTGGAAATAAAACAGAAGTTCTCTAGACAAGCAGCCAGTGCTCTAAATCACTGAGCTATCTCTCCAGACCCATTTTTAAAAGTTTTAATCATTACATGTCTGTGTGTTGTCTGAATGTTGGTTTGTACACATGAGTGCAGTACTCAAGGAGGTAAATGGCATGAATATCCTGGAGCTGGAATTACAAGCAATTGCCAGCTGCCTGTATAGGTACTAGGAACTGAACTCGGTTCTCTGGAAGAGTAGCATGTGCTCTTGACCACTGAGTCATCTCTCCAGCTCCTAAGAATTATTTCTATATTTGTGTGTGTGTGTTTGCTTGTGAGTGTGTACAGGAGTGCAGGTGCCCACAGAGTGCTTAGGCTTCAGATTCCTCTGGAGCTGGAGGCAGTCAAATGTGAGCTGCTTGATGTGGGTTCTGGGAACAGAACTTGGTTCCTCTGCAAGACCAGTACCAGCCCTTTAACTGCTGCTGAACCATCTCTTCAATCTCTGACGACCTGAGTTTAATCCCCAAGAACAATTTGGTAGAATAAAAAAGCTGACCTCTCTAAGTTCTCCTCTGACCTCTGCCTATGAGCCATGGAAAACTAGAGAGTCCAGAGTCCTCAAGCATGCTTAAATAAACGAATGAATGAATAAATAAATAAATATTTTTTTTAAAGGAATCAGCCAGGCATGGTAGCAAAATAACTATAATCCAGCACCAAGAGTAACTCAGTCTCTCGCCACAACACCCAAAAAAGCAAATAAATGGATTCACTAGGACCACACAATATTTCAGTACACAATAGACATGAAAGACATTTTAAACTGAGCGTATAGTTGACAGGAACTGGCTGGGAATGGCAGTACAAGCCTGTAATCTCAAGACTTGGAAGGCTAAGGCAAAAGAACTTCAAGTTCAAGGCTGATGTGGTTACAGAGCACATTTATGTAGAAAGAAAGCACAGGCTAACACTAAAAAAAGAAGGAAGAGGGTGGGAAAGGAGAGAAGGAAGGGGAAAAGGGAGGGAGAAAGAAGGAAGAGAGGAGCTCTCCAGGTTAAACTGTGGAGTAAGACAATGCATGGTAATAGAGCAACATGAGTAAAGTATCTGCTGGGCCTGGGTTAAAGGAAGATATGTGGCAGAGAACCCAAAGGCAAGAGTGTCCAGGAAAAGGATCAAAACTATGTAAAACTCTGCCTTTCTCTTTCTCTATGTTTTTTATTTGCTGCTGTTTGGTCTGGAGGTAACTTTTTGGAGTGCTGGGGATTGAACCCAGATAGAATGCTAGGCAGGCACTCTACCACTGAGCTATATTCCAGTTCCCAAAACAGTTCTAAAAGGAGTCACTAAAACAACAAACCAACTGCACACATACACAATTCAAGTAAAAGCAAAAAAGTGGAGTACATTCAAATTAAGTACAACCATTATAATAGAAATTACATTTCTACTTTCTCCCTGGCAATTTCGGCAAGCAAGAGATTATAGCACCTCATAAATTCCTTAATATCTTCACCATTCCCATACCTTCCTAAATTCCCACAAAGGTACCCAAAATTAACTTTACGCTTTAGAGATGAACAATTACCATGCTTTCACATTACTTTGGCATAAATATCCTCCCTGGAGCACTTCTACTATAAGAGCATGCTCTTAATCTCTGGGTTAAAGACATTGAGCATTCAGGGAGAGCATTAAACAGAATCCACTCTGCACACTGGCCCGGAAGACTGCTTCTAGGTACAGGCAAACAGCTTATCATCTTCTATGAGTGCTGCTGCTGATGGAGTTTATGTTTGTGGTTAGGGTAGGGGTTCATCTAGCATCTCATCAGTGTTCTCAATTCTTGGGTCAGGAGTCTACCCAAACATTTCATTATGGAGATTTGACAGATGTAACAAAGTATAAACGTAAAGAAACTTAGTGAATAGCCTGTTTTTAAAGTCATTTACTTAATAAATAAATATAAGCCAGATAGAGGTGGTGCACACCTTTGGTCCCAGCACTCCATAGGCAGTGGTAGGAGGATCTTTGTGAGTTTCAGGTCAGCCCGGTCTACAGAGCAAGCTCCAGGATAGCCATGACCACACACTGAAACTCTGTCTTGAAAATCCAAAATAAACAAACAGAACTTAGCAGTTTTATTTTCTGATTCTGCAACCTGTGGCAGATGGTTTTCTTGGAATGTGTGACTTTGGCATTTCATTCTGTCAGTAGTTTAAGGCTGGAGGGAACATTTCTTTTTACCAGAGGTGACACTGGGCTTGCTCCTAGCTGTATCCACATCATGACAAAAGCCTGTATCGGCACAAACAAGGGCAAGCCACCTTAAAGGCCTCGATCTGTTTTATAAACAGTACCAAGAAACTAAAGAAATTGTGGTCTCGTCCTTTTTTCAACCCTTCCCTCCATGTACACATACTCTTGAAATAATGTCAATTTTGTTTGGCAAATTCAATGCCATTCCTTTAAGATAGGTGGACTGCAAAATCTCAATTACAAAGCACCACTATAATCATGATTTAAAAAAAAGAATCATTTACCTGAATGCCGAGGCACATATAACAAAATAACCCTTTAAATGGGCTGCCTAATTAATGCTAGGAAATGAGCTGCCAAACAAATCTCACATTCTTCTAGCGCGTCATGTAGTTTTGAAAAACAACACGTGGTTCCTTCGATAATTAGTCTCCTTCAATCGCCATGTATTTAGTTAGCTAGGTGCGCTAGATGTCTGGTACAAAAACAGGGAGAGCATTTTGACTGCCAAAGAAAGGTTCTTTAGAAACACTGCCAAGGCACTCAGCCTGAAGGCTAAAATCCTTAACTGGCTCAAAAAACTAGAGGATCATTTACAGCCCGGTATTCCAAAAGGCTCTCACACTCAGGTGAAGAGTCCAAAGGTCACTGCTCAGGTGTTCGAGCTAAGAGCCAGCCAAGTGCACTTATAAATTGCAGTATGCAAAGCAAACGCAGACAGGAAAAGTGTTGTAACACTCACCCACACCTACTCAACCCCGCCCCCCCCAGTCTTTATAAATAGAGGACTCTGTAAGGGAACTGTCCAAGGTTACCACCTGATACGAAGGAATGCCTTGGTGAGGAACATTAATAAAAGTAAATGAATGTGCTTTATGGACTTACTGGGCCCTGCTATTCGACTTCTAAGTGGGTGAAAAAGTGTTAAAAAAAATTTTTTTAAAAAAAGGTACATGAGGTAGACTTCTTTCTCAAGAGGATTTAAATGTCAAGAAGAAACTGACCGAAAGAGGGAGATCTCTAACTTCCCAAAGCAGCAGCAGCCCCCTGGAAAGGTCCCGAAGCCAGCGGAACTGACACTGGCAGGACAGTACTGCCCCTCCCCGTGCTTAAAAGTTTGAACCCGCACCCGACTATCCTACGGTGGTCGGAAACTTCCCTAAACAAGAAGCAACCAGACACCCTCGAGTCTCCGCCCTCGGGCAGTCCCAGGTGCCCTCATGCCAGGATGTCGCTTCCTCCCCGGGCCTTCCCTCCCACTTCACCCCTCTCCCGGACACTCACTGGCCTGCCTAGGTTTCCAGCACCAGCCAGTGTCCCGGGATCCCGAGACGCTGTGGTACACTGTCCCGGGCCCTGGACGCAGGCCTGCCCTTCAAGAGTCCACCCTGGCGCGCTTGTGCGCCTGGCGCGCCCAGCGTCCCCAGCAGGGCTGCGACCCCCGCCCCCGCCGGCCCTCACCTCTTCGGCGTGCTTGCGCAGCGCCTTCTCCCGCTCGTACTGGGTGATGAGCTGCTCGTTGTCGTCCCGCAGCAGCTCCAGCTCCACCTGGTGCTCCTGGTCCTGCGCGAACACACGAGTCCAGGTTCTCCAGCACGGCCACCACCAGTGGCATCAGCTCCTTGACCACCTCCTCATCGTAGCGCCCGATGAGCCGCTCGAACTCGCGGTAGATTGAGCCGGCCAGGCCGGACACCCGCTCTGACATCACGGCCCCGGAGCCTCCGGGCTCCTCTTGGTATACCACACCGTCCTCCAGCTCCATGGTGGCGGGCGGTCGGCCCCGGGCGTCGCCGGCTGAGGGGTGGCACGGGTCCGCACGGGACGGGCCCCGCGGAGGCTGGGGCTGGGGCTGGGCCCCGCGGGGTGGGGGCCGGGGCCCGGGCCGAGGAGGGGAGGGGTGGGGTGAGCGCACTCGCCCCAACCGCCGCTGCACCAACTGCCGGGGCAGCCGGGCCGCGCGCGCTACGCGTCACCCGTGGGGCGGGGCCAGCGCCGCGTCGCCCCGGTGGGCGGGGCCCCGCGGAGGCCAGGCGCGGCCGGAGGCGGAGCCTTGCGGCGGCGTGCGCCGGCTGTGACGCCAACACCCAGCGCCGCGCGGGCTGAGAGGTGAGAGGTGGAGGAAGTGACAGCCCGAGGCTGCGTTTGCAAGGCGTTCCCAGAGGAAAGGGAGGGGCTCTGGAGGGTGCCAACTTTCCCGAGGAGACAGCAAGCGTCTTCTTCGCCTTTCTACAGCTCATCCAGCGCCTTCACGGTGCATCAGACGTTTGGCCCCTGTTTAACAAACAAAGAAACTAGGCCCAGGGAAGTTACAGGTTAGTCAAGGTCATACAGCTAGAACAGGAAAGATGCAGAGGCGAGACTCGAACTACTTCCTACTGAGAATTCTGGACTCAGAGGAAAACGGAAAAAACAAAAACAAAAACAAAAACCCGAGGATGAGGGAAACAGCTGTAACTAGAATGACTATCTACAGGATAAAGTTGACTCGAGTAAGATAGTACTGTTTGCTGTTAAGGAAGAGTAAGGATAGCCTTAACCAGAAGAGCAAAGCATCTGGAGGAGGGAAAATGAATACCACTTCTTGCATTTTTCCAAACACTGGGTGTCTCTGCTCCCTGCCTACGAAAGACAGTTCTAGGCTGCAGCCACCCACCCCGCCCCTCTCTGATCTTGAAAGGGTGGAGGAGCTGGGAAGTGAGAGAAGAAGCAGAGGAGGATATGGGGTGGAGTCAGTGGTGGGAATAAGTCCCGTGATACATGAGGTCACCTCTCCTGGGAGTGCGTCACTTGTGGGGAATGCCACAACACCCTAGCCTTGGGCAGGCTGAGTCAGAGATTACTTCCGTGTATTCTCATCTTCCATTCTCAAGTTTGGCGGAAGACACTCTCAAAAGCCCCTTCTCTCTGCCATAGGTGACTCAGAAGTACACTGACTCCGACTCATCAAAAAATAAGGGAAGAACAGACAGGATTTAAATAGACAAGTTATTAGGGAGAAAATCGGCTACCTCCTGGGGTCCTAAATGCCCTGTGTGGTGTTTAGAAATTTCAGATTGTCCCCAAAATCTACATTTCGATCTTCCTGGAAACCACCAAAAGCACTGTGGAAGTTGAGCCAGTGCCAATATATAAAAGCAAAAGAAAAAAGATGAAAACTGTCAAAACTAACTTAGTGTGTGTTCTGTCAGTTTCCCTTACCCCTGCGCCACTACCCTTAGTTTGTGGTCTCCCCATCTCCCTTTCTCACCCTTATTTGTATGTATGTCTGGGTTATAGGAATACTGCCCAGCTAGTTGAGTACGAGCCCAAAATACCCTGTCCCCCTTTTTTAACTTTATTGTTTTCTTTATGTGAACTAATATTTTGCCTGTGTGCATGTCTGGGCACCAGTCGTGTGCAATGTCCTATCAACTAGAACTGGAGTTTTAGCCAGTTGTGAGCCCCTATGTGTGTGGTGGGAATCAAATCCTGCACTTCTGCAAGAGCAGCCAACCCTCTTAACTGCTGAGTCTATTTCTTCAGGCCACATATCACTTCTTAATCTCACCTTGAAAACGGAGGAAATCTTGCTATGAATATTCTCTCTCCCTTCCCTACCCTTCATGAGTGATACCATGCAGTCTTCCTTGGTACCTCTATTTTCCTGAGAGTCAGAGATGGAAGACTTAGAGCAAGAGTTAATTTAGTCTTTCTACAATATTATTGTACACTTAAGAATGTTTAAAGAAAAAATGTTTTTTGTTTGTTTCTTTGTGTTTGTTTTTGTTTTGATTTTCAAGACAGGGTTCTTCCATTTTAGCCCTGGCTGTCTTGGAACTCACTTTTAAACCAGGCTGACTTTAAATATACAGCCATCTTCCTGCCTCTGTCTCCTGAGTGCTAGGACTAAAGGTATGTGCCACTATTTTTTTTTTTTTTTTTTTTTTTTTGGTTTTTCGAGACAGGGTTTCTCTGTGTAGTCCTGGCTATCCTGGAACTCACTCTGTAGACCAGGCTGGCCTCGAACTCAGAAATCCACCTGCCTCTGCCTCCCAAGTGCTGGGATTAAAGGCGTGCGCCACCACTGCCCGGCTACTATTTTTTTTTTTTTTAATTATTACATTTTTTTTTTGGAGGCGAAATGGAGGCCAGAGTCAATTCTTTTCCTTCCACCATGTAAATCCCAGGCATCCAACTCAGGTCAGCAGTCTAAGACAGGGAAATCATAAGCTCCATCTAACCTGGACCACAAGAAAAACCTTGCTAAAATGTAAGGGTCAGTGAAATGGCTCAGCAGGTAAGGGTGCCTGCCACCACATTCTTGCAACCTGAGTTCAATCCCATACCTTGCAGGGAATAGAGAAAGAACCACCTCCCACAGTTGTCCTCTAACCTTCACTCACCTGATGCAGCACATACATAAATAAAATGGAATTTTAGGTTTCTCTATAAGGGTAGAGTGGAGAGATTCCTCAGTGTTTAAGACAGGTACTGATCTCTGGCAAACAAGCACTGCTCCTGCTGAGAGGCCAGGTTCAGGGAACTCACAGCCACCTGTAACTCCAGCTCCAGGGAATCCAATAACCACTAAGAAGCACTGTTCTGAATTCACACATGCATACACTCCACAAATACATACACGTATAATGGAAAAAATAAATAGCATGAATAAAGACCCGTACCACCAAGCCTGACAACCTTGATCACCAGATACACATGATAGGAGAACAACAACTCTTGAAATTCCTTCTGAGACCTCCACATGTGTCCCTTCCCCAAATAAATACAACATAAAATACATTTTTTTTTGAGACAGGGTTTCTGTGTGTAGTGCTGGCTGTTCTGGAACTATCTCTTTAGTGCAGGCTGATCTCAAACTCACAGAGATCTGCCTGCCTATCTCTCCCCAGTATTGGGATGAAAGGTGTGCACCACCACCGTGTGGCTACAATTAAAAGTTTTTCATTAAAATAAGGGATGAGAGAGATGGCCTAGCAGTTAAGAGTGTCACTGCTCTTGCAGAAGATCACAGTTAGGTTCCCAGCACTCATATCTAGCAGCTTGCATCCACCTGTAACTCCAGCTCCAAAAGACCTGACTCCTGCCTCTGTGGGTGCCTACATACGTGTACTACGCCCACTCAGCACACCCACACACAAATCTGTTTTTTAAAAACTGGTGAATGGGGGCTGGAGAGATGGCAGAGCAGTTATTTGCACTGGTTTCTCTTCCAGAGGACTCAGATTCAGTTCCCAGCACCCACATGGTGGCTCACAACCATCCCTAGATTCAGTTCCAGGAGATCTAGTGTCTTCTTCTGACCTCTTCAGGCACCAGACACACTTGTAATGCATGTACATGCATGCAGCAAAACATGCATCCACATCAATCTTAAAAAAAAAAAAAAAGTGAACATGGGGCTGAAGAGATGGCTCAGTGGTTAAGAGCACTGGCTGCTCTTCCAGAGGTCCTGGGTTCAATTCCCAGCAACCACATGCAGACATGTATACATATGTGCTCTGTCTTCAGACACACCAGAAGAGGGAATCAGATCCCATTACAGATGGTTGTGAGCTAACGTGGTTGCTCAGAGTGTATTTGTGCTACATGTAATAATAAAGTGTGTAATGGAATAGTATTTGATAATAAAGTACATACTGCAACATGGATAAATACCAAAAACATACACTAAATGAAGTATATGGTCCCACTCATATGAAATGTCCATAATTGTTGAATCTAGAGACACAGTAAGTTAGTGGTTACCTAAAGTGTGTGATAATGACAAAGGGAGTGATCAGTAATGATCGTGGAATTTCCTTGACGTAATGAAAATGTTCTCACGTTGAAGTGATGCACAACTCTGTCAATATAGTAAAAGGCATTCTATTCTACACTTAAATTGTATGGTTATATGGAGATATGAGTTATATCTCAATAGAGCTAATAAACGAAGCCAAGTGTGGTGGCTCACATCTGTAGTACTAGCATGGGGGAAGCTGAGACAGAAGGATAGTGAACTGGATGTCAACCTGCATTATTTAGTAGTTAGTGAGTACCAGGTATGCTTAGGATACAGAATAAAGCTGTGTGTCAAAACATACAAACACATACAGAGATAGAGGAAAGATAGATAGATAGATAGATAGATAGATAGATAGATAGATAGATAGAGGAGGAAGGATAGAACATGGTGCTTACTTAGCATACACCAGGTTAAATTCAATTGCCAGCACGTCAATAAATAGTGAAACAATACTGTAAATTTAGGGACAAGTAGATCCAGTGGAACAACATAACCTGGTGTAAGAGAGTTGAAAGAGAATGGTTTTGAAGTTGAGAACTTTGTAGTCTCCAATATCCCCTCATTGCAAACAACTTTGGTGGGGGGTGAGAACCAACTAATAATTACTAAGTACCTGTTGGGTGCAAGTCACCACAGCAAAGACTAGCGAGCCTTAGTTTACTTGTAGAATTTTGCAATTTGTTAAAGACCAGGGTCTTCATTCTAAAATTCTACTACTGAAGGCCAGCAAGATGGTTCAGTGAGTAAAGCCGTTTCTGCCAAGCTTGGTGCTGTGCATCAATTCCTAGTGCACACACAGAAGCAGCAAGGCTGCTCCACAAGTTGTCTTCTGACCTCTACACACATACTGTGGCGTTTCCACATGTAATTTATAAATGTAATATATAATAAATAAGTTACAATAACATAATTAGAAATTAAATTTATTTATAAATTAATATTTATAAATGTAATTGTAAATTAAAATTATGAAGCCAGGTGTGATAGTGCCTGCCTTTAATCTCAGCACTTGTGAGGCAGAGGCAAGTGGATCTCTGTGAGTTTGAAATGAGCCTAGTCTTATTTGTTGTTGTTGTTTTGTTTGGTTTTTCGAGACAGGGTTTCTCTGTGTAGTCCGGGCTGTCCTGGAACTCACTCTGTAGACCAGGCTGTCCTCGAACTCAGAAATCCGCCTGCCTCTGCCTCCCAAGTGCTGGGATTAAAGGCGTGCGCCACCACCGCCCGGCGAAATGAGCCTAGTCTACAAAGCAATTTCCAGATCAGCCAGAGCTATAATACAGAGAAACCCTATCTTGAAAAACCAATAAATAAATAAATTAATTAATTAAAATTATGGTTTGGGTCAGGTACAATAGCACAGAAGTGTATTTCCAACCCTTGGGAATTTTGAAGCAGGAGGAGCAGAAGTTCAAGGCTAACCTCAGCTACACAGTAAGTTCCAGGTCAGCTTGGGCTACATAAGACTACATCAAAAATGAGTGAATGAATGAAGGAAGAAAGGAAGTAATAAGTAAATAAACAAATGGAGGTGTAGTGAGAATTCTAAAATTTTGGTTTCTTAAAAAAACACAGGCCGGGCGGTGGTGGCGCACGCCTTTAATCCCAGCACTTGGGAGGCAGAGGCAGGTGGATTTCTGAGTTCGAGGCCAGCCTGGTCTACAGAGTGAGTTCCAGGACAGCCCGGGCTACACAGAGAAACCCTGTCTCGAAAAAACCAAAAAAAAAAACAAAAAACAAAAACAAAAACACAGAAATATATGACTGTTTTGTCCCTTCCTTCCTTCCTTCCTTCCTTCCTTCCTTCCTTCCTTCCTTCCTTCCTTCCTTCCTTCCTTCCTTCCTTCCTTCCTTCCAATAGCATTGGTTCACTTTTCCATGGTGAAGCCAGTGATACCAATAACCTTGAAAACAGCCTGGACGCTAGGACTCATTTCTCCACCTTTTCCTGACCGTATGATACGGTGCTCTTTAGCCCTAAGTAGTAGGCTCCATCAAAGTTGAACCAGGTTGAATTCCTGGCGTTTTGATGCTGTCATCATTGCACTCTCATGCTTGCTTCAAAAAAAGCGCTGCTGACGAAAGGTTCGAAAATGCTCGCGGAGCAAGTTTGATGGAGTCATTATGGCGCAGAGCACCGATGGACTCAAACCATTCCCCAGGCGCTTCTTGAGAGTTTTCTCCATAGACCGGAAAGGTGGTATCTCAAAAGCGACTTGCTGTAGAGCAATTGACCCATCCATACACTGTTCCAAATATTGTTTGACCAGCATGTATGTAGTCATTTGGGCATATGATGCTACCATCCGAATCTGGCCCATGATCTCCTTTCCAGTGGACCGGAATTTAGTTGACAAGAATCCACACAGCAAGGACAGAGCCAATCAATGGGAGCACTTGGTGGGTAGGTGTGTTACAGCTTCAGCATGACCAGATTTTCCCAAGGTGACCATGAGGGTCTTAACTCGGCGTTTGGTTTGCTCCGACCCACTTTGAATCTTCTCAGACAATCCAGTAAGTCCAATCAGGAGTGTACAACAGTGACCAACTATGGAAGGCATTTCAAGAGATGTGAAAACTCATTTCTTAACACCTTCTTTGCGGATCGCAGACATCTCATAAGCAGGGCCATCTTTAACCTGCACAGGTGACGTGAGATATGATTGCTCAGAGACTCCAGGAGGAGAGGGCGGAGACTCTCACATCCCTGGGAATAGGTAGCACATAAATAGCAGGCTGTCAGTGGCTGGAAGAAACCTTGCTCTATGCTCATGGTTTAGCATAGACAGTGTGTTGATATCGATTTCCCTCTTCTTGTTGATTCCTGGGTGAGGATCTCTTGCATCTCTAGGATATTCTCTCTTCCTTCTCTTTGTGTCCCCACTGTTTCTCTCTCATTCCCCTCCCCTCTCTTCTTCTCCATGGCAACATCCCTGGCCTCCTCCCAGCAACACTAGCCTCCCAATAAACCTCTGTGTGTGTGTGTGTGTGTGTGTGTGAGTGTGTGTGTTGTTGTAATGTGTAGTAATGCTTGAATTGCTCATTTCACTGCAGAGTAAAACTTATCAGAGTCCTGTCTCAAGAGAACAAAGTTAAATTCTTTTTTTCTTTCTTTTTTTTGGTTTTTCGAACAGGTTTCTCGTAGCCCTGCTGTCCTGGACTCACTCGTAGACCAGGTACTTCGAATCAGAAATCCGCCTGCCTCTGCTCCAAGTGCTGGATTAAAGGCGTCGCCACCACCGCCCGGCTAAAGTTTTTAAAATAAAAAAAAATGGGTACATAAAGCTCTTGCCAAGCATGCTTGAACCTGAGGTTAACTCCTGAAAACCTTGTGGTGGCTCACTTCGGAGTTGTCCTCTGCTCCCACATGTGTAAAGGTCAAATGCTGGATGCTCAACAGTCATTAATGTACATCATACACAACACACACAACCTATTGTAGTAAAATTCTACTGTTTTAGTAGCAGTAACAGGAAGCTGTTGTGCGTTACCTTATTAATAGGACAAGTAGACCTCTGATTCCAACTCATCTCTAATAACCCCAAGACAATGACGATCTCATTAAAGACAAGAATTATCAGTAAAACAAGTCTCTGTGACTTGGAGTGGTTTATTTTGATTCCATGAAGGAAGGAAATTCCATCCAAGAGATTCCTTACCCTTGCAGAAATGAGGAGATTAACAAGACAGAATGGGGGAAAGAGTCTATGAGGGAAGGATGGGAGGAGTTTTTTTCCTAAGCAGGAAATCTAGATTATCAAGGGGAAGGGGAATTACAGCACAGTTGTTATCGAAGCCTTGAATGTTGTAGTTTTTCTTACTAAATAAGCTTTTTCTTCTATACATGTTTTTCCCTCCTATGGAACAAAGAAATGTCCCTAAAGAGAGAGAAGTCTCAGGTCTAGGCTGCTGGCTGGTGCCAGACCAAGTGATCATCCCCAAATACAAACTGCAACATGTTGAGACATGTTTAGGAAGTTGGCCTTGGGAAAAGTGTCAGAGTAGATTTTTCAGAGTGCCCCATGGCTTTTTCTTTTGAAGGGCTTGTTGCTGTTGTTGGCAGTGCCATGGACATGCTAGGTAAGTGCCACTGAGCTTCACCTGTGCCCTCCCCCCTCCCCCCACCCCCCAAAAATATTCTTTAAACAGATTTCATAGGGATGACCTTGCAGATCCATTCTTGTTAAGAGTTAACGTCTGCCAGGCATAGTTGCTCACCCCTGTAATCCTGGGACTCCAGAGGCTGTGGTGGAAGGTTAGCATAAGTGAGAAGCCAGCCTAGGCTACACAGTGAGTTCCAGTACAGCCTGGGCTCAGAGCTGTAGAGTAAGATCCTATTTGGGGGGAGGGGAGACGAAAGACAACACTAGTAAACTAGCTAGAACCTGTTCTTATGTTGCCACATCACCAGGGGGATGACTATGTATGAATCAGTCCACAAACCGTAAAGTGCAGTTACAAAAGTGAGAATCAACTTCTATTCCTCAAGAAAGTAAAACTAAATAAATGAAGAAATGAAATCTAAGATGAAGTCAGTCCATAAGCAGAAACAGGATGTGAGCACACTCAATCACAGTACCTTGCTGTGGAAAACATTTTGTATTTAAGATATACGGCTTATCTGGAAGAAAAAGAAAACAGAAAAAGAGGGGCTGATTGGAACAAGGGTGGTGTCTGGTCAGAAAGGAAATAGTCCAACAGAGCCTTAGTGACCTTTGTCACTTTTCCTCCACGTAGCCATGTATGAAAATGACTCAGCTTGTCTGACACCAGTGGCTTATTTTTAGCAGGGACAACAGAGGCAGCTGAGAACCTAAGCGGATTCTCCATTTGCCAGCCAACAGCCTCCCACATCAGAAGCAGGGAAGAAATACTCATTTATCCAATTCAGTTTAACAAGGGGCAGCAGAGAGTCTGCAGCCTCCACCATCTACCTTTGCTTTTGCGTTTCCCCAGAGGGCCAGACATTCTCTTCAGGACAGTTACTTCTTGCTCTATGAGATTTCAGCTTTCTAAGGTTTGTTAGTCAGCACTGAGTGGCACCCAAGCCCATCATTTTACAATGGAGGAACCATCTGAAGTTTATGGTCATGTTGGAACAAGTGTCCTGAACTAGTGACTGTCAGCTCAGAGCCCCATTACACTTCTATTGCTTCAAGTTCCCAAGTCAAAGGCCCAGCTCAGCAGGTAAAAGTGCTTGACACACTGGACACAGTGGCAGACATCTTGGCAGATGCATTTGACTCCAGCACTCGGGAAGTAGAGACAGGTGGATCTCTGTGAGTTTGAGGCCAACCTGGTCTACATACCAAGTTCTAAATCAGCAGGGCTATATATAGAGAGAAACCCTGACACACTTACAAAAAAAAGTGCTTATCAGGCAAGCCTGATGACCTGAGTTTAATACTCTCCCTTTCACGAGTGCATGTATGAGCACACATGTGTGCACAATACACCTACCCACCCACACACTAAGCTTTTAAGTTCCTGTTTTAATATATGTGCTGCTGAAGGAAGCACTACTTTCATGTTCTTAAGTCACAAATAATATCTCATAGAGCATGAGACCATAGATCTGAACAAGGAGTATTTATCCCTGCAGACATTCCTTCTAATGCAACAAGAATTCTATATGTAAGGAAAGAACATGTTCACCCTGGGGACACAGGGTTGTAAAGTTAATCATGTAGGTGACTGAAGCAGGAGGATCATGACTTTGAGATCAACCTGGACTAAACTATTGAATTCTAAGCCAGCATAAGCTATATATGTGTCTCAAAGCAACAAGGAAAAAAGAGAAAAGAAAGAAAAAAAGAATTGTTTAAAAACGATCATGGGAACTTCAGGAATACTGGGGTCTCACACTTGCAGCTGTTCAAGAATAGCATGAGGGCTGGAGAGATGGCTCAGCAGTTAGGAGCACTGGCTGCTTTTCCAGAAGATAGGGTTCAGTTCCCAGCATCCAGATAGCGGCTCACAACTGTAAGTCCAGTTCCAGGGGATCTGCTGCTCTCTTCTAGCTCCGGGCATGCACATGGTGTACAGACAGATATGCATACAAAAATGTTCACTCACAGGAAATGATAATAATAGTAATAATAATAGAAAGAGCAGCATGAACAGCACACTAAGGATGTGGCATGACCCACGGTCATAAAATGGGAGTCGGAATACTGAATTTTAAGATCTTATTCTCTAAAATGCAAATGGGGCAACTCATACCTAGCATCCCTGCATTTGAGAGGCAGAGGCAGGAGGGTCATCCAAAACTTAAGACCATCTGGATCTATGTAGTGAGCTCCAGGACAGCCAGAACTACATAATAAGATCCTATCTTTAAAAAAAAAGTTCTGGGTTCCAGACCTAGTGGCACCTGCCTTTGACCCCAGCACTCGGGAGGCAGAAGCAGGCAGATCTCTATGAATTCGAGGAGAGCCTGGTCTACAGAGTGAGGAGCAGAGACACTAAAGCAGACCCTTCCCCCGCCTTTGGCTGTGAAGAAGCTGAAATGCAATGAACTTCCTCATTTGACTAAAATCTTGAAAAACAAAAGCCTCATTCCATAAATCTGTTATCTTAGAATTCTAAGGATGGCAAAATTAGTTCTTCAAGCTAAGCACTTCCCTTTTCTGCTCCTTTCTCTATTTTGACTTATTTATATTTTTATTTTATTATTTGGGGGGGGGGAGGCAAGACAGAGTTTTTTCTGCATAGCTCTGATTGTCCTGGAATTCACTCTATAGACTAGGCTGGTCTGGAACTTAGAGACCTGCCTGCCTCTGCCTCCCAAGTGCTAGGATCAAAGGTGTGCACCACCATCACTTGGCCTACTTTTCCTAATTTTAACATTTTATTCCCATGAGTCCTTATTCACAAAGACTAAATGACTATTTCCTGCCATGAGAGAATCTCTTCCAGGATTCTCATAAGACTGAATGACCTATGGCTCCCCCTACCTTTCCTCTTTGTATACCTAACATTCATTGTACTGACTTCAAGTAATTATTAAAGAAAAAATAAATCTCTACAAGCTAGTTCTTGTTATAGCTTTTGTGTTCTCAGGCACATGCATACTCAGAAGGAACTTCTTGATTTGCTAATTGTATGAATGGTTCCCATAATGCATTTGATACTGGCTGTGGTTATACATGCTTAGAATCTCAGCACTTTGGAGGTGGAGCCAAGAGGATTGGTATAAGTTTAAGGCTAACCTCATCTACATAGTAAGTTCTGGACTAGTCTGGGCTAGATATGAGTGTGTCAGTATGTGTGTAAGTATGTGTCACATACACAAAGCAATCGTGCTACTTGCTTATAATTCCATCTGGGTCACAATCCAGGTACCCACCCATCCAAGACCGTATAGAGAGGTCCTATCACAATAACCCAAACCACAAACAAACAAATAAACCCAAAAGCAAACAGACAAAAATAATAAAGGCCAGCTCTGGTACCATGTCTATAATCCTACTAGTTAGAAAACGGAAGCAGGAGGCTCAGGAGACCAGACTCAGATACACGTTGAATTTGAGGACAGCCTGGGCTACATAGACAAGATACCAACAAAGCAAAACATAAATAAAAACAAAATGCTGGGAGCTAAGGATGTACTTAGTGGTGGAGTGCTCACCTAGCATCCATCAGCCTTAGGTTTCCCCAATAATGCAAAATAATAAAAAGCATGTATATGTACTATGGACGAGCCATCCCGATTCCTACCAGCGATCATGAGGTCGGTTTCCCAGAAGTCTTTGGGTGTTTGTTTGTTTGTACTATTTCTATTGATTATATGGTAATTTCACATAAGGCACCCTGATCACATTTACTTCCCAGTCCTCCTAGTCCCATCCCCCATCCTCATGACATCCTCCCCCACCGAAGAAGAAGAAAAAGAAGAAGAAGAAGAAGAAGAAGAAGAAGAAGAAGAAGAAGAAGAAGAAAAAGAAATAAAACAAAAAGCTCCCCCTGCCCCACAAACAAGTCTGATTTGTGTTGCCCATTTACTGAGTAGACCATGGTTAAAATCCCAGTGGCTAGCCCTTAAAGAAAACTGAATCCTTTTCTACCGACACGCCTACCAGAAGCCATCAGTTGTAGAGATCTAAACTTTAGCATCCCTTACTGAAACTTTTAAGATTTCTCTTCAATGGCTTCGTGTCTAGGCTGTTGCTCTTTTGGGGTGTGGGTAGGGGGTTGCCACAGAAGCTTTCTATGACTCTCAACTTTGAGTCTGCAGTCATCAATATCACTGCAAAAGTAGCTTCCTTTCCCTTTACTGTCAACGGGAGCACAGATCATGGACTTCCATGTGGTTTCTTGCAACAACATGAACCACAAACATCAACATGGTCCTCTGCTGCAGCATGGGTCACTGACACCAACATGGTCCCTGGCAGCAATCTGGCCAGGCCATGGATATCAACAAGGTTTCAGGTAGCTGCACAGACCACAGACATCCATGATGGCCTTGGTGGTAACATAGACAACAAACATTAACATAGCCTTCTATGGAATCACAGACCACAGACGTCAACATGGCTTCCCTCTATAGCTCAGACCTCAACATGGTCTCAGACTACAGGTCAGACCATGGACATCAATAGGTTCCTTTAGCTGCAGCACAGACTACGGACATCCGCATAGTCCTCAGTGGCAGCACAGGCCATAAGCATCGACATGGTTTCAGATGGCAGCACAGATCATGAACCTCCAAATGGCCTTCGGTGGTAACACAAGCCATGGACATCAACACAGACCTCAGCTGCAGCGGGACCACAGACTCCAACATGGCCGCAGGTCTATGTACATCAACATAGCCTTCCTGGCCTCTGCTGGACCACAGATAATAACATGGCCTCTGGCTATAGCACAGACAACAAACATCCACTTGACCTTCAGCAGTAGCACAGGCCTCAAACATTGACCTCTGGCAGCAGCCCAGACCACATAAACCTTGGGCTTCAACATGGCGTAGGGCAACATGGACCATGAATATACCAACATGGCCTCGAGGGGCAGAATGAATCGTGGAGGTCTTACGAAGAGTTCCAGTCCAGAAAAATGAAGCGTTCTTCATCTTGGACATCCTGTCGTTGCTCAGAGTCAAGGCAATCGTGCAGCTGGGCAGCGCACTGGGGGTGGGGTGGGGGGAGGGGAGGGAAGGGGAGGATGATGAGTCTTCTCAAGTTTTCAGGTTGCTGCACACCCCCTGCCGACACGTTCCCATGTCCGCTGCAGCATTCTCTCACGCTTGTCACTGCCGTCGAGTCTTTAAGTTTCCCTACTCTCCACTGCGCATGCGAGTTCCACTCCTCCATCTTTCCCGTCTCTCCATTGCATTGAAAACTGCAGTGTGTGACACAGTATATATTTTTGCCCAAACAGCTTTACATCCAAATATTCATTGCAATAGGTTATTGGTCTGGTTCAAGGTTTCTGATTTCTGACACACCATAAATACTGGACCATCATCGAGACTCGTTTTGGATATCCTAGCCAGAGTCAGAGTGCCCCTGTGAACAGGAGGCAGGTTCTGTGCCAGCTCCAGGTTGCTGCACACCTCCCCACCCTCGATGTCTGCTGCACATAGGCTTGCCAGGTTCAACTGTTATGTTTGTAGCCTGCAGGCAGCACCACTATCCCTTGTTCACCATCTTTTAGCAGAGCAAGCATCCCAGGCTACAGTTGCTGGAGCTCCATGCTGGGGGCTGGCTGGCGGCCTAGGACTGGCCCTACTCAGTAATGACATCTTGTTCTGCAGGACCGGCTCCTCCACGTGCTCCCGCAGCTTGTAGATAGAGTAGATGTTGCAGTGGACTGACTCAAAGTGCTGGATCTGGCCCTGGATGGCAGCTGAACTGGTCAGCTCAGGTCTGCTCAGGCCTTCTGGGCAGCGTCCCCAGAGAGGTCTTTGTATCCACTGTTTCTATAACTATGTCCAGGAGTGTGAGAAGGCCCGAATCTCAGAGGAGTATTGCAATCTGTTTTCATGCCTTCAGTGTTTCCTATGTCTCCCTTTCCTCACCCCTTTCTCAAGAAAGAGTGGTTTTACTCTTACTGACTCCTCCAATCACAGGAAGGCAGGAGGCTCTTCCCAGATCACTCTTGGCTGAGTAGCTCCTGGAAAACTGGATGTGAAAGAAAGTTTGGGGAGAAAGAGTGAGAAAATACTGCAGGTGTGGGGCATGCAAGGGAAACGGCACTGGTCATTTGACAGGAGGCAAAGCATAGGGGTCGAAAAGGGACGGACGAAGAAAGGGGACAAAGCAGTGACTAGTGGCTTTAGAGGTAAAAGGTTAAAGTTTAATGTGTAGAAGTGGATGGTTTGCAACTAGCCTAGGAGAGACTGTGTGATGTATTACAAGAATGCTGGACAGGCACGTCCAGCTCCCAGAAGGCCATGGTTGCAATATTTCTTACTTCCCTCACTTTAACTTGCTTTGGTTGATGGGCTGGAAAGAATTGGTGTCACCTCCAGGCCAAAGCAATCAGAACTACCATGTGACTTGTTTTCTCTACCCTGCTATAGTGCACTATGTCCTGTATTGATATAGTGAAGCCACATATTGGAATAGCTGGGCTCCCAGGGTCATTGTAGGAAGAAAGGTGCTGACCCAAGATGATTGAAAGAGTTTGTTTTTATTTAGTCACAGACACTGGGATTTCTTTTTTGTTGTTGCTACATAACCTCACCTAACAGGACAAGTACAAGAGGTACTACAGAGATATGGTTTTCCAGAAATAATAGATCACATGCCATTGAGCTCCCACACTAGATTGGCTAAGAGGAAGAAAAGTTAAACCTCTCTAGAATTGCCCTTGGGGAAGACAAAAATTTACAGAGACTCCAGTGGGCGTCCTGGAGAGTTAAACCGCATAAAAGCAGGAAGGAAATGAATACCAGATCACTGGCACGAATGTTGAACCTCTTCAGCTACGGAATCTTTTTACCCAGAGAGTCGTAACCTGAAAGCCAATACCAAGGCCAGGGCAAGTATAGAGACTGTTATACGCCAAAAGCTCATAGTTTTGCTAAACGCTTTTTGAATCTATGCTTAGAAAGTTGAAATAAGCTTGTGTGCTCAAGACTACACAGAGAAACCCTGTCTTGAAAATTCAAAAAAAAAAAAAGCTTGCGTGTTGATATATAGCTATAATCCCAGCACTGGGGAAACTGAGGCAGTGGGTCATAGTTCAAGGTCAGTCTGAGCTATATAATGAATTCTAATACCTGAGAATCTCAAATTTCTCTCTCTCTCTCTCTCTCTCTCTCTCTCTCTCTCTCTCTCTCTCTCATGCACCATACACATGCTCACAATCAGACACTTGAGATCTGGGGAAATTAGTTAACCTTCATACATCTTACTTTTTCTCTCTGTAAAATTAGGATTAAGAGTAGTGTCCACAAACCAGGCATGGTGATACATGTATGCAATACCAGTACCCTGGAGGTTAAGATAGGAGGATTACTGTAAGTTCTAGGCTAGCAAGCGTTTCTTAGCAAGACTATCTCAAATATCCCAAACAGGCCAAAAAGGGACTCACATGAGGATCTTAGTACTCTAGAGGCTAAGACAGGAGGATTGTTGTGAGTTCAAGGTCAGCCTGGGCTATAAACTGAGTACCAAGTCATCCAGGGTTAAGAAAGAAAAGAAGGGAGGAAGGAAGGAAAGAAGGAAGGAAAGGAAGAAGGAAGGAAGGAAGTCATTAATTCCTATGATTGTTGCTGTAGACTGTATGATAAACAGTTCCAGTCTCTCACCTCTTCCTCCAATCAGCAAATAATGCAGAATCTCCCCAAAGCCATCTGCCTCCCTCTTTTCAGGAGAGATGGGGGGAGGGGCAGGGCACGTGTGCTGAGGAAGCAAAGGCAGATGAACTACATGGCTCTTATGAAACTCAGGCAATCCCCTTCACTGGAAGATCCTGCTGTTTGATGTGTAGTTTGCCCTGGAGTCAAAGGTAGGCAGGTTCATACTTTATTCTTGATTACTGCCAGTGAAAGTTCCCAGGGGCTCATTTTCAATTAGTATTATAAATGTCCTGTCTTTGCCCTGCCTCCCAGAGTACTTTGCTCGTGCATGGTTATAATATATTAGTTGCTCTGATTCTTTAAATCATTAATAACCAGACCTCCGTGGCCTGGATCAATTCCATTCTCAGTACAGTGTTACAGCTAGCTGAATTGTTTGCCTCAAATTGCATTTAAGAACAATCATGCCATCTTCTCATTGTCCCGTTATGATTTATTTGCACACCACAGTGACCTTCTCCAGAAGTAAGTCCCAGGAATGAAGACTTGTGTAACTATGAAGCAATACACAAGAGGTTAAGGGCCCAGGATCCGGCAGTGCAGGGACAGGCTTGACACTGGTTCTTCCTCTTCCAGGTATCTAATGTGACCCAGTAATTCTTCCCTCTTGAGTCACCCGAGGTTTTAGGTTTCCTCACCTGAAAAGCAAGGCCATCAGTTTCTTGTTGTTATTGTTCCTGTTTGTGCAGTGCTGGTGATGGCGATCAAGGCACCCCACATGCTCGGACAGTGTGCTCCTAACGAGCCATGCTCAGTAATGAGTAGGGCATGCAGCTATGTGATCAAATTAGCTAATACAAATGGAGTAGATAGTCAGGTGCCATGGTGCATACAGGTAACCCCAGCACCTAGGAGGTGGGCGAAGAGCAGAGCTGTGAGACCAGTCTCAGTTCAAAGTAAGCTTGAGACCCTGTCTCAAAAACAAACTAAAAATCCAAAATATTTTGTGTTTGGCATGGTACAACTTTGGTAAACACAGGTTAAGCCAGATGTGGTAGCCCAAGCTAGTCGTTCCAACAATACGAAGGTTGAAGCAGGAAGGCCAGCTTGAGGTTGAGCTTAGCCTGGGCTACAAAGCAAGATCCAGCCTCAAAACACAAAAACGCCACTTCCCTCACAACAAAACCCACATCAAATGAATGGTAATAAGCATACATATCCCCCCTACTTTTTTATATTAAAAATATCTATTTTTTAAAATTTATTTATTGACTTTACATCCGGATTGCTGCCCCACTTCTGGTTCCCCCTCACACAGTCACTCCTCCCATTCCCTCTCCCCTTCTCTGAGAGGGTGGAGGCTCCCCTGGGCATATCCTTTTTTTGAGATAAGGTCCTACTAATCTTGATTCATTGCCTAGCCCGACTTTACTCCTAAGTAAAGTTGTTTACATGATGTTTCCTGCGTGGTGGAGAAGGGTTTTATTGTTGATATGAGAGAAAGTTCAGCTAGAGGCCTCTGGAAGGGTCCAGACTCAATATGATTAGCAGAATAGACCAGGTCATAGGGGTATGGGGAGAACAAAAGAGGAAGAGAAGAGAAGGCAAGCAGACTGACAGGAGCCTTGGACCAAGAAGTCAAGAGAACCAAGGGTGGAGCCAAGAGCCGAGAGAGCATGGCCAAAGTAGCCAGTAAACATGGTTTATATGGGAATTGTATATTCAGAAGCTGGGGGAAGGGAAGCCCACCTCCCCACCCCCTACCCCCGGTTTGAGGGCCCAGGGTAGGGTTAGGGAAGGAAGTGCTGGGAGGAACCATGGATATTGAGTGAGCCTTGTTGTCTTTAGGACAAGACAACCTTGACTCATGGCAGTCCTCCTGCGTCTTGAGTAGTGAGTAGTGAGTAGTGAGTAGGAAGGTTATCATTCCTTTTAAAATACTTTCAGTGTCCTATAGATCACCTTCGGTAGATAATTCCAAAATGTCTGTCCTCAGGCCTAGCATCTTTTCTAAACTCCCTTTAACGGCTAAAAATCTCAATTTCTTGCTCTTGCTCTGTGTGTGTGTGTGTGTGTGTGTGTGTGTGTTAGTGTGTGTGTGTGTGCTGTGTGTGCCTGTGTGTGTGTGCTGTGTGTGTGCCTGTGTGTGTGTGCATGTGTGTGTGTGCCTGTGTGTGTGTGCTGTGTGTGTGCCTGTGTGTGTGTGCATGTGTGTGTGTGTGTTCATGTGTGTGTGAGCACTCGCGCACGTGCCTGCACCTGTAGAGGGCAGAGCAAAACATTGGTTTCTCACTGAACCTGGAGCTAGACAGGTGGCCAAAAGGCCTCAGAGATTCTCCTGCCTCTGCTCTCCACAGCTTTAGTGTAACAGACATGTGAGCCATCTGTCCAGCCTCATGGCTGAACACTGTCTACCTCAGTCCTCCGCTGGAGTCGTTCCTCTAGACCCCGGTCTTCTAGCCAGCTCCTCTGTGCCGCCTATTCTCATTACTATTGTATTGTCAGTTTCCAAGGCTGACATTTGCTACAATGTATCAGTCTGTTAAGTCTTCATCGGATTACTTTATATAGTTCACACAACAACCTTATGACATAAGGACTATTATCCTCATGTAGCAACTCTAGAAATTGATGCTTAGAAATGTTGAGTAACTTGTCCAAGGCCACATTTCTAAAGTGTCAACAGAGCCATAAGCCACACCTATATATTTTGAAAACATACCCATGCCCTTACGCACTGTCATTATCTTAAGTGCACATCTAAGACTCTGTTCTAATCAGGTGCAAATCTGGTCAGTCTATCCTAGGAATCCTTCAAAAACATGTTCCTCGACTGTATTAATCCAGAAGTTATGACATGACATACTCCGATTATTGATGGTGCTCACTGTTGTCTATTAGACCTCTTTTCTTCCAGCCTCTCTGTCCAATCTACCCTCCAGATGTTATCAGAGCTGGTGAAGGTCTACCCACGGCTCTCTGGGACCAGTGTAAACATGAACATGAAAAAGACCATGCCTTTTGGTCTTTTTCTCTGTTAATGAGTGGAAACAAATAAACCTTCATTGGTTCATGTTTTGTGTTGTTATATTTAAGTTTTTGAATTTTTTTATTTTGGGGGACAGTGTGTCATATACCCTAGGCTCATCTGCAACTTGCTATGTAGCTGAGGCTGGTCTTGAACTCTTGATACCCTTCCTTAGTCTCCCAAGTTATTGGGATCACAGGCATAAGCCACTACACTTGCCTACTCTTTCCTTTTTTACTATTTTTCATTTTTTTTATAGTTCTTTATTGGAGGGTGGTACCCACATGAAAGTCAGAAGATCACTCTGTGGAGTTGGCTCTGTCTTTCCAATATGTGAATTCTAGGGATCAAACTTGGCCATTAGCCTTGGCAGCAAGCACTTTACTCACTGGCCCATTCTTTTCCCTTTGATAATAGTTGATATCATTGGTGAAGTTCATTAAATATTGCTCCGTTTATTATTTTTATTATATTTTTAATATATTCAAACAACATGTTTAGCTAGTGGCTCGACTGAGGTGAGAAGACCCACCCTAAATGTGGCATGCCATACTTTGATTATTGATGATGCCAGCGCCCCACATACAAAGAAAGAACTTTTTAGCTTTTTGCCTGCCAGCTTTTCTCTCACTGGCCAGTTCATTTATCCTGCTGCAGAGGCATTCCTTTGCTGGTATGAGAACCTACTTCTTCAGATTCCAACATAGACTGAAGACCAGCTGAGATATCCACTCTCCTGGACTGAACAACTACCAGATTCCTGGCCCCTGTGTCAGGAGACAGTGGTAGTTGCAGTAGGTGGGCCAGAGCCTGTAGCCACTATAATAAACCATGTGGATGCATTCTATATATATTCATTCTATCAGTTCTGTTCCTTTAGAGAACCCCAACTAATACCATAGCCATAAAACTTTCTTTTAACTTTAAAGCCTTAGAGCATTCTGAGTTGAGCCGTGGAACATTTACCAGGGGAAGCCCAGGTGGGTTGTGCGGGGCTGGGGAGGAAGGTGAGGGAGAGTCATATAATTAGCATTCTTCCAGGAAGCTGTGATGAGGCCTTCTGGTTCCTATCCCTTTCCTTAGTGTCTGCCCAGTGAGCCTCCCAACTCCTAACAAAGCTTAGATACTTCAAAAGAACCTGACTGAAAAACAAAACAAGCCAGTGAGCCAGCTTAGCAGGTAGAGGCTCTTCTTGCCGAGCCTTCTGACCTCAGTTTGACCCAGAATGCACAACATGGAGGGATCACACGGGCTCCTTCAAATTGTCCTCTGGTCTCTACATACATACCAAGGTGCATGCCCCTCCACCCCAAATGTATTTAATTTTTTTTTTTTTTTTTTTTGGTTTTTCGAGACAGGGTTTCTCTGTGTAGCCCGGGCTGTCCTGGAACTCACTCTGTAGACCAGGCTGGCCTCGAACTCAGAGATCCGCCTGCCTCTTTAATTTTTTTTTAATAATTAAAAACAAATGAAAATATAAAATAACAGCACAATGCAAAGGTAAACAAAACAAAACCCCAGCTCTGAAAGGACCTTTAAGAGTCTTTGGACCAATAGGTCTGGAAACCTCAAACTCTCAGGCTTCATAACAGACCTTCTGAAAGCAACCCTGAGTTTTAGTGAATGCCCAGGTGGCCTTTTTGTATGCAGCTCTTGTAAAAGCACAAGGGAAGTACACCCCAACCACTAAGAAGGTGATTTTTGTTGGTTGTTCTTTTTTGAGACAGGTTCTTATGGCTCCTAGATTGGCCTTGAACTCACTATGTAGCTAAAGATGACCTTGAGCTCCACCCTCCACCTTCCAGGACCAGAATTACACAGGTGAAGCATCAGGCACAGCCGGCTCCCTTTCCAAAAATGGAGAAAGGCTACATTGATTCCTTCTTTCTCTCGTGTTCTACATCTTAACCATCACCCAGACCTGGGTTCAATCAGTGTAAATGTATATTCTGAAACTAAGTATATCTTGCTCTTTAGTCAGCACTGTTTGCAAACCATCTTTGTTTTGTCACTTGGACTACTGTTTTAGTCACAACTGATATTTTTCTGCCACTGGCAGAGGTTGATGGGACTCACTGTGGACTGGGCAGCAGCCTGAGGCACTCTCCTCAGGGACCTCTGCTCAGATTCAGCAGGATATTGCTTATAGGAAAGGTTTTCAAGATGAAACACTGTGGAGAAAAGTTAGAGCAGTTTGTTGTCCTGGTGACTGAACCCAGAGGCTTGCCTACATCAAGAGTGCTCTACTACAAAGCTTACTTATATCCCGAGTTATCTCTGTGCTTTATATTTTGAAACAGCATCTCACACAATTGCCTGGGCTGGCTTAAAGTCACTTTGTAGCACTGGTGTGCCTTGAACTTGTGATTCTTTTGTCTCAGCCTGCCAAGTTCCTGGGTTTGAAAGGCTGCACCATCAGATCCACCTTTCTGTTTTGTTGCTGCTGTTTTGTGGTTGTTGTTTTTGAGACAAAGTGGTGGTTTGAGTTCAGAACGGCCCTTCATGGGCTCATATATTTGAATGCTCAATTTACACGTGGAACTACTTGGGAAGGGTTAGGAGGCGTGGCCTTGGAGGAGGCGTGTCATTGGGCTTCGAGGTTTCATGCCAAGCACATGCCATTCCCAGTTAGCTCTCTCTCTCTCTCTCTCTCTCTCTCTCTCTCTCTCTCTCTCTCTCTCTCTCTTCCTTCCACTTGCAGATCAGGATGTGAGCTCTCAGTGGATGCTCCAGCTTCCTGCCTGCCTGCTGCCATGCACCCACCCTAACCTTCTGCAACAGTGAGCCCCAAATTAAATATTTTCTTTTATGAGGCAACTAAGAAAGACTGTGTATATTAATTTTAGTTACTGTTACTGTGACCAAATAACCTTAAAGAGGCAACTTAAAGCCAGGCAGTGGTGGCATAGGCTTTTTAATCCCAGCACTCAAGAGGCAGAAGCAGGTAGATCTCTGAGTTCAAGACCAGCCTTGTGTACATGATGAATTCCAGGCTAGCTAGGGATAAGGAAGAAATGCTGTAAATTGGAGGCCAGCCTGGGCTATGTCGTGAATGAAATACTACATAGAACAACTACTTTCATATAACAACATGGAAAACAAAAACCCCAAGCTAAGTAAAACAAAAACAAATCAGAAAATCGTTGTCCTTGTTACCCACACGGATCCTGCTCTTGTCAGGTTTCCCGTGCTCAGTCACATGTTTATGATTTCTCAGAACTTTGTCATATGTGTACATTTGCACAGTTGCCATCACATTCGAGATACAGAACTAGACCTGCAACATAATACATTTGAGAGAGGCCAGCCTGATCTACATGAGGCCGTTTCCAAGCAAACCACAAATAAGCAAAACCAACAATCAACTAGCTAACTAACCAACCAAACAAAAGCAACAACTAATGTTTTCCAAAATAAGCTAGGTATAGTTCACACCAGTAGTTCTAGCACCCAAGAGATTGAGTTAGCCTGGATCCCATAGTCTCAGTCTCCCAGTACAGAATCATTTACTCCAGGATTTCCTTATAGTACCTCTTTATGGAGACATATTTCTACCCTGTATCTATCCCTAACTCCAGGTAACCACTAGTTCATTCCCAATTTCTTGTTGTTTAACAATGTTTAATACAGGCTAAAGATATATGTAGCTTAGTGGTAGCATATATACTTAATATTTGTGAGACCCTAGATCTGATCTACCACACCGAAAGAATGTTACATGAATGAAATAATACAGTATTTAATTTTTGCTACAATCTAGGTCTTCCTTTTTTTCAGAGATGAGGGTCTCACTGCATTTCCTAGGCCAGCCCTGCATTCCTGCGCTACAGTGATTCTTTTGCTTCAGCATCCAGAGTGCCTGGGACTACGGACATGCCCATCTTGTCCCATCTACAGATCATTTTTTTTTTTTTTTCAGTTTAAGATTGAGCCCACGGTGGTGGCGCACGCCTTTAATCCCAGCACTTGGGAGGCAGAGGCAGGCGGATTTCTGAGTTCAAGGTCAGCCTGGTCTGTAGAGTGAGTTCCAGGACAGCCAGGGCTACACAGAGAAACCCTGTCTCGAAAAACCAAAAAAAAAAAAAAAAAAAAAAAAAAAGATTGAGCCCAGGGTTCTGTATATGCTCTACTAATGTTCTGTATCCTCAACCAGCAAGTGAATTTTTTTCAGTCAGAATAATTTAAATTCCAATAAAGAATCGAGATCCTCTTTCACCTCATCAATACTATTTAGTGTTATCATTACTGACCCCTCTTTTTTTTTTTAAATTGATTTTTAAAGATAGGGTGCTATGTAATCCAAGCTGATTTCAAATGTGTTAAGTAGTCTAGGATGACCTTGAGCTCTTGATTTTCCTTCCCTTATCATACCCAGCTTTAAGGCAAGTTCCTGGTGCTGTAGTTCAGGCTAGCCTTAAATTTTTAGCCCTCTCCATTTAGCGTCCCAAAAGCTGAAAGCATTTGCTATATTTTACTTTACTGTTTTTATAAGTGTACTGATTATTTCATCATGGATTTAATTCATACTTCTGTAATGGTTAATGAAGTTAAAAATGTGTGTATATGTGTGTGTATGTGTGTTTGTGAGTGCATAGTCTGGAAACTCATACATAAGCAAAACTGGCCTTGAATTCAAGGTGACCCTTTCTTCAGTCCTGAAGGTTCTGGGATTGCAGGTATGAGCTACCATGTCTGTTTTTTTTTTTTGTCTTCTTGAATCAGTCTTTATAGTCTGGGTGACTTCAAATTCACTGTGTAACTTAGGTTGACCTTGAACTTTTGAGTTTTCTGACTTACCTTGGATGTGCTGAGATTACAGGCCTGTATTAATATAGTGAAACTATACCCAATCTAGGTAATGTTGGGGATTGAACCCAAGGCTCTGTGCATGCTAAGCAAACATTCTACCCACTGAGCTAGGACAATAGCCTTTCTTTCCTCCTTTTCCTGTCATCTGTATATTCTGCCTGTGAAATGTCTATTCTTGTCGTTTGTCCATTTTGTAATTAGACTGTGTGCGTTTGACTCATTTTTTGTTTGTTTGTTTATTTTTTGAGATAAGCTTTTAGTATGTTGTGCTGGCTGGCTAGCCTGGCATTCACTATGTAGATCGGGCTTGCCTTGAAATCACAGAGCTGTTCTGCCTGCCTTGTGCTCCCAAGGGTTTGTTTTTTGAGAGACATAGTCTATGTCATCCAGGTGGCCTGTAAGTCTTGATGCTCCTGCTTCTGCCTTCCCAGCTCTGTGAATCCATCAAGGCAAAGCCCTTCTCATTGACCAACACCCCAGTCCCCCCGTTTCATTAAACACACAAGACAAAAACCAAAAGGGAAACAAAAAATCATCTGGGCTGGAGAGCTGTTTCAGTGGCTATAGAGCACATAACTGCTCTTGCAGAGGGCCCAAGTTCCGTTCCTAGCACTCACATCATATTACTCGCTACTGTTTGTAACTTCAGCTCCAGGGGAACTGACCACTTCATACACACACATACACGCATACACCTAAATAAATAATAAGAGGCTGGAGAGATGGGTCAGAGGTTAAGAGCACTGTCTGCTCTTCCAGAGGTCCTGAGTTCAATCCCCAGCCACCACATGGTGGCTCACAGGCATCTGTATTGGGATCTGATGCCTTCTGGCCTGCAGGTGTGCATGCAGATAGAGTACTCATACATAACAAATAAACAAAAAATAAACAAATAACTCATAAACAAACAAATAAATCATGCGGGATGTGGTTGCTCACGCCTTTAATTCCAGCACTCGGGAGGCAGATCCAGAGGGAATCTCTGCGAGGTCACAGCCAGCCTGGTCTACATAGTGAGTTCCAGAAAAGTCAGAGTTACATAATGAGACACTGCATACAATAATAACAATAATAATAAAACCCTCCTCCTGCGTTTCCTACCATCAGGTATTCACTATAATTCTTGGCTCTCAGGTAATAATAGGCTTCCTCCCTTCATGTAGGTCTATTTGATTATCACTTCTGCAGAGATTTCCCAGCCTTATTTTTTCCCTGCCCTGTTCTTTCTTCACAGCACTTGCACTGTGTATTCACTATCAATTTTCTTTTTATTGTCGCAATTCTCAATCCTACCAGTAAGCACCAAGTAAACTTATTGCTTCAATCCTAATGCCTGCCAGGCACATAGTATTCGGTACATTCATTGCTTGACAGGACGATGGGAAGGTGGAATGACGCGGCTACTGAAGCTCTAGTTGTTTCTTCATGCAGTGTGAGCGCCACCTCTCGGGAAACCAAATTTTCTCGGGAACGGAGGAAGTGAGTCACACGGCGGCAAGGGAGAAACAAAAGATGGCCGCCCGCCGGGGGGTGGGTGGGGAGAAATCCAAAACACCACACCCAGTGTCGGAAGTTAATCCCTGGGAGAGTGCTCTCTAGAATGACATCCTACTCCCCAGAGGAAGCGGGGACCGGCGGTGTACCGCTAAAAGGGCTCCCCTGAATCGGCACTGTAAGAGAAGGTTCCGTGCGAGCAGCTGCGGGGAACCACGTGAGATCGGGGCGCGTTTCCGGTGCGGGCAGTCGCAGCGGGAGTTAAAGATCTGGCGTCTGAAGGGGTGAGAGGCGTTCGGGTGCTGAGGGGAAAGGAGACAGGTTGAGGGTCTAGGTGAGTGGAGAGGAAGGTGGGCGTTAAGTAAAGGATGCACTCTCCGAAAGGTGTGGAGGGAGATGGCAGGCTGTGGACAGGTACTGACCTGTCATCTTGACACGCCACGTGGGCTCGCCTTTGTCCCTGGCTGCAGTTCCTGTCAGGCTGCGCGGCAGGGCTGTGCCTTATTCTCTTTCCAGTCTGGTGTTGGGTACAGAGCTGGTACTCCAGGGGTGCTTGCTGAATGAAAGAATGAATGAATGAATCTCTCTCTCTCTCTCTCTCTCTCTCTCTCTCTCTCTCCTCTCTCTCTCTCTCTCTCTGTGTGTGTGTGTGTGTGTGTGTGTGTGTGTGTGTGAATGTGAAGAGCGAGAGATCGGTATGCAGAGGGTTTTTATAGAGGCTGTTTCTGGCATGGTAGGCCATTTCTGAATAATCAGTGCTTGCTCTACGTTCCTTCAGACATTCTCTAGCTAGTCTGCGGGGTCTATCTTTCTCTTTTTGGAAGGCGCGATTGCCGCTTAAGGCATGCTTTTTTCTCCTATTGACTGCGAGGCCCCGTGGCTTGGTATCAAAGCTAGGTATACTGGCTTAGATCAACTCTGCAGGTTACAGGCTACAGACCAGGGAGGTGGGAGGGGAGGATGACACCAACAAAAATCATCATTAAAAGGTTATTATTAGTGTGCTCTTGTTCATGCATGCTTTAGCTCACATGTGAACACCAGAAGATAACTTTGTGGAGTGGGTTCATGGGTTCAAACTCATGCTTGTGGTACAACTCATGGTCCGCTCAGCCATTTAGCTGGCTCAGGGCTCATTCTTAAGGTATAAAATTAGAGGTTAAAACCCTAAGTTTAGAAAGACAGAGGCAGGAGCTGGTGTTGCTATCCTCTTAGGTATTGTCTTTCAAGGTGGGGTCTCCTTTCATCTTGTGAGACAGTGTTCCCTGGAACACTGGAAATGGAACATTCTGGAATGGATGCTTTCCAGATGTCTTCTTTCCTGAATGATGTCCCATGTTAGGTATTGTGCTGTGGTTCTCTCATAATCCACAGTTCATTGGTTAGTCACAATACTCATTGCCCTTTTCCCATAATACATAGTTTAATAAATGTTAATTGCTATTCTTATATAACGGACTTTCAAATTTTTATCTTCTTATTCTCTGACAGTTTTCTACATGTATGTGATATATTTAGCCATTTCACCCCCCCCCCCATTACACTCTCTTATCTTGCCTGAATTCCTTCCAACAAGTTCCCCCCTTTCATGTCTTATATTTTTTCTGTGTGCGTGTTTCACTGAATTTAATTAGAGTTGCTTGCTTGATGGATAGAGAAGTTATTTGCTGTGGCATGGACAGTTTACCCATGGCTACACCATTGAGGAAAATGACCACCCCCCAACCCCCCAACCAGTAATTGCTAATAGCTCCCAAGGCAGGGATAGGGCCTAGGGCCTCCTGAGTCCCTCCCCAATCTATGATAGAACATTAGTCATTGTTTGTTTGGTTTTTTCCCTGTCTTTTTGCATCAGGGTCTTACATTGCCCAGGCTGGCCTGGATTTTTTTTTTTTTTTTTTTTTTACCCCTTTGCCTTAGCCTTCCTTGGGGTGGAATTATGGCATGTATCCTCAGGCTTGGTTTTTTCTCATTACATCCAACTTGCACAGGACTGGGAGATCTCATTCTTCGTAAAAAAAGCAAAGATGGCTATCATGATATATTCTCTAAAACTCTTGCTGGCTTTAATGTTGTAGGTCAGACTGTCTTGTTCCAGATGTAACTTTCCCTAGGAAAACCACACCAGTGCAGCTTCCCCTAATTTGTATTACTAAAAAAAGTGCTGTCTTTTTGGTGTGTGTAGGTCTTAGTTTTACATCTCCCTCCTTGGTTCCATCACAATAGAAGCTCAGTAGGAGGCTACTAAATCCAATGGAATAGATGGTACAGTTTCTGTTTTCCCCGCTTTAGGATATTAATTCACTGGTGAGTGAAGTGGGCAGGGATTGGAATTTTACAAGAGAGACTTAGGGTAGACATAATATCAGTTTTATGGGAGTAATCCGCTTGAAAAGGATCATGGTGAGAATCTTTTCCGTCCTGTTTCATTTCCCTGCTTGCCCGTCCTCAGGACCATGGCCAACACTGAGCGTACCTTCATTGCCATCAAGCCTGATGGGGTCCAGCGGGGGCTTGTGGGAGAGATCATCAAGCGATTTGAACAGAAGGGATTCCGCCTTGTTGGTTTGAAATTTATGCAGGTGAGTGGACCTTGCTCTTCCTGTTTTGAATCTTTGGCGCATAGTGGAACACTGCAGAATCACTTCTGTGTTTGTCTTGTCTCCTGTCTAGACATCTCTATGGTAGGGTGTCGTGGAGCCTGAAAACCTCTCAGTGACTAAGCATTGCTGGCTGAATCTTGGAACAAATCGAGTCATTTAAAGCTTTCAAAAATAGTCTCTCTCTCCCCATAACAGCATGATGTCCCTCATATTACTGCAGAGCTGTAATTTCTGACTCAGCTCTGGGTGTTTTAGAGCTCTTGGTCTTTAGCCTCCTAAGCAGATAATTTTAGAGACCATCCTTCTAATTCCTACACCTCACCCTTGAAGTAGGTTGTCAGGAAGAAAGTCTTTGCTTTACTAATTACTGTCTGATAGTGCCTAACATGAGTCAGGCATGGTACATTGGGCTTTAGGGGAGAAATCTGCACTTTTGCTTGTAGATGCTTCTGACAGAACAGAGGAGAGAAATAATTCTAACATACCTATGGGATTGATACATATATATTTGGCGCAACTGGTCTGGAATTCTTAGGATCCTTTCTAATCATCCTAAGTGCTGTGATGATGTGCATACCATCCACTTAGATAACAATATTCCAGTAACTACCAAAGATTGATTGACCCTTCTTCAGACAAATCTACGAAGTATGAATTCTAATTCTCAACGCAAATGTGTTAGGGGAACAATATTTCTTTCCCATTAAAGTAATATAATAATTTTGGTTCCTTGTACATTTTAAATTTGATTTGCAATATTGAGTTGTTCTTGTTGTTATTATTATTATTAGGAGTAGTATCATTTTTCTATTATTTTTATATATAGCCCTGGCTAGCTTCGACCCTGTTCTGTAGATCAGACTGGCCACAAACTCAGAGTGCTGCCTCTGCCTCTGGCTCCAGAGAGTCAGGATTAAAGGGCATACCACTATGTCCAGATACAGTGTTAATTTAAAAAAAAAAAAAAAATTATATTTAGGGGCTGCAGAGATGGCTTAGCGGTTAGGCATATTGGGTGCTCTTCCAGAGGTCCTGAGTTCAATTTTCAGCACCCATATAGTTTATAGTTTTTATAGGTTTATGACCATCTATAAAGGGATCTGATGCCCTCTTCTGGCTTGCAGGTATACATGCAGCAGAACACTTGTACATAAAATTTAAAACAACTTTAAAAATTGTATTAATGTGTATGTATGTGCGCCTATCTGTTGTTAATGTGCACATGATCACAAAATGGTACCAGAACCCCAGGAACTGGAGTTAAGTTGTGAGACACCTGATATGGGTGCTGGGAACCAAACTTAGGACCTCAGCAAGAGCAGCCCCCTGAGCCATCTCTCCAGCCACCAGTCTTATTACGTGATCTTTTAGTATAAGGAGTAGACTATTGTTAATGCTAAGGGAGAGCATGGCGGAATAATGAGAGCAGATGTGGGCTTGCATGGTAAGTTAGCTCCTGGAGGTGCAGTGAAGTGATCCAGTCATTTATCAAGCACAGTCGTCTATGGCAAGTATATGCTTTCTTCTCCATCTCTCATGACAGCTCCGAGAGGTCCTTATTCCTGTCCTCACAGTAGTTAGGAGGAGACCGAGGCTTGAGGAGGTCAGATAATGCGTTTGGTAACACAGACAGTGAAATGGCCACCATTGTAACTTGAGTCTCTCTGGCCCGTAAGGATATTTTTCTCTCTTACCCTCACGTTTCTGTTGAGGATATGGGTTTGGTTAAGAATGGAAGACGAGATATCTGCCATATTTCTAAAGGGCTACTCCATCAGCTATGGACTTGAGAGACAAAGGAAGCGTGAACTTTCCCCAACCCGATAAAATATGCTTAGTCTTGTAGGCTAAAGGTTATTGGAACCAGTTAACAGAGTTGAGTGTCATGGGAAGGGAAAGTCAAGTCTATGTGTGTTAGCTGATACTTCCACCAGCTCTCCTGTAGAATAGGCAGGGTCAGACTGCATCCCTGTTTTATGCAGGTTTGCTTTGGCAAGTGATGACTAACCAGTGGCTGAAGAATAGGATAGCATGTGCTTTTGTTTGATTTTTCTTTTTAGGCAGGGTTTCTCTGTGTCTGAGTGTTCCTGGCTGTTCTGGAACTTACTTTGTAGACCAGACTGGCTTCAGACTTATAAGAGATCTACTTGTCTCTGCCTTCCAAGTATTGGAATTAAGGCATGCGCCACCACCACCTGGCTAAATATGCTTTTTGGCAGCTAGTCTTGGCCTATGTCTATTCCTAAAGTGGCAACATGCTTTGTCTGATGTAGTTGTACAGAAGTGTAAAATCCAAGGGGAACTGCTAGGCAGGCCCTTGCAAGGCTGTGTAGATGTGGCAGCAAAGAGAATGCCCATCTAGGTTGAATTGGAACTCTGACAAACCTGCTCTTGATGTGGTAGCTGACATACCATACCACATGCTAGCCTTGTAATATGAGTATCTAATTGTCTTCTTTTCTTTCTCTTTTCTTCTCTCTTTTGTTCATCAGACTTTAACCATTCTCACTGAAATAGGGTTTTATGTTGCCAAGGCTAGCCTCAAATTCATTATGTGACTGAGATGGCTTTGAATTTCTTGATCTTCCTGCTTCTGACTCCAGAGCGCTGCGATTACAGGCATATGACACATTCTGCTCCGCTTCATTTTCTTTAAAATACTTTAAAAAACCATTTTATGTATATGAATTTGTATATTTTAAACATTTCATGCATTTACCTGCTTGTATGTTTGTGCACCACTTCGTGCCTGGTGCCTGTGGAGGTCAGTAGGCATTGGGTCCCTCAGAACTGGTTGCAGATGGTTTTTTTTTTGATTTTTCGAGACAGGGTTTCTCTGTGTAGCCCTGGCTGTCCTGGAACTCACCCTGTAGACCAGGCTGGCCTCGAACTCAGAAATCCGCCTGCCTCTGCCTCCCAAGTGCTGGGATTAAAGGCGCGCGCCACCACCGCCCGGCGGTTGCAGATGGTTATAAACTGCCATGTGGATACTGGGAATTGAACCTGGGTCTTCTTGAGGAGCAACTGATCTAATTTATTCTTTAGCAAAATTATTTATTGCTAGATGTCATGTACATTTAGGTAGCTCATAGGTAGGAACCTCTGGAGATTACACAGTCACTGCTTTGGGCCTTTATCCTTTGAATAAATGTCTGGTGTCCTTGGAGATGGCCAGGTTCAGCTACTGCTCGTCTAACCCAGAGACTGTCTTCCTGTTTCCATCTAATATTTTGGTTGAGGTGCTTTCTGAGAACAAAAAGTCACCCTACTGTTACTTTTCCTTTCCTTCCTTACAGTGGGTTGTTATTAGAGACAGGGTCTGACTCCGTACCTAGGCTGGTCTCAACACTTGTGGTCATCCTGTGTTTGTCTTCCAGTGTTGGGAATATTAGGTACAGCACCACACTCAGCTGGTTGGATTCAAGTTTTTTTTTTTTTTTTTTTTTTAAGATTTACTTATTTATTTAATTTAAGCATATGAGTACACCACCATTGCTGTCTTCAGACACACCAGAAGAGGGCATCGGATCCCATTACAGATGATTGTGAGCCACCATGTGGTTGCTGGGAATTGAACTCAGGACCTCTGGAAGAGCAGTCAGTGCTCTTAACCACTGAGCCATCTCTCCAGCCCTGGATTCAAGCTATTTTATTCTGCTGCATTAGAAATTCAGAAGTCTTTGTGGCTATCACTGTTCCTCTCTTGTGATGTGGAGGGTGAATCTGGTTATATCTGATCACCAAGCTGCGAGCAGTGGGAGGGATTAGCCCTCTGGGTCCTAGGGGCCTGGGGCCAGCTCTCACTGTCTGTTTTGTAACAGGCTTCAGAGGACCTTCTCAAGGAGCACTATGTTGACCTGAAGGACCGTCCCTTCTTTACTGGCCTGGTGAAATACATGCACTCGGGACCAGTCGTTGCTATGGTGAGTGAGTCTGTGTGGGATGTAGATGGAATGACTCATTTGGGAGTAGAGCAGAGCGAGTGTTGCATTTCCTGTTTGGGTGCCAGGTCCTCTTTATTGTAGGGAAACAGGCTGGTGGGATAGCTATGTAGGATGAGAATTGGCTGTCTGATCCATCAAAGAAAAATGTACATTTGCTTGCCAAGCTGAAGATGCAGAACTGGGAGAAATCAGCAGAGACCAGTTTGATTGAATTCCTATGGAACACAGGAAACTTGGATTATTTCAATAGCATTTAGTTCATTGGTTCTCAACCTGTGGGTAAAGACCCTTTTGGGTTTGAATGACCCTTTACAGGGGTCGGCAAAGATGATCAGAAAACACAGATATTTATATTATATTTATAATAGTAGCAACATTACAGTTATGAAGTAGCAACAAAAAAATTTTATATTTGGGAGGTCACCATATGAGGAATTGTATTTTAAAGGGTGGCAGCATTAGGAAGGTTGAGAACCACTGATTCATTCAAGAGTGAGCTTGCTCTAGCTATGTCAAGCGCCTTCCTAGATACTTTAGATACAGTTTTGAGACAAAATAGGTATCTGTTTTCATTCATTCTTTCTAAAAATGATTTATTGGGACAGAGTCTTTTTTTTGTTTGTTTGTTTTTTGAGACAGGGTTTCTCTGTGTAGCCCTGGCTGTCCTGGAACTCACTCTGTAGACCAGGCTGGCCTCGAACTCTCGAACTCAGAAATCTGCCTGCCTCTGCCTCCCAAGTGCTGGGATTAAAGGCGTGCGCCACCACCGCCCGGCGAGACAAAGTCTTAATATGTAGGCCAGCCTTGTGTCCTGGAATTCACCATGTAGCTTAGGCTGGCCTCAGGTACTCCAGGCTGGCCTGGAGCTTTTAATTCTTCCACTTAGAGTGTATTGGGATAACCACAGCAGACATGACTTTGCTTTTTAAAGTGCAGAAAGAAGGTCGGTGGATGGTGAGGAGGGTGGGGTGAGAAGTGCTTAGGGACCACATGTTGTCAGGACTGTGCTGTTATGTTACCAGGGCTGGGAAGGTATGGGAGGTACCATATTTAGCATTTTATTTATTTGTTTTGGCTTTTTGAGACAGGGTCAGTCTTAGTCATAGTTCTATTGTGAAGAGACACCATGGCCAAGGCAACTCTTATAAAAGAAAGCATGTAATTAGAGCTTGTTTACAGTTTCAGTGGTTTAGTCCGTTATCATCCTGACAGGCATACCTGTCTGCACGTAGACAGACATGGTGTTGGAGAAATTGAAGAGTTCTACATCTAGATCTGAAGGCAGCAGGAAAAGGGAGCCATGGTCCTGGCTTGGGCTTTCAAAACTCAAAGCTCACCCCAAGTGACACACTTATTCCAATAAGGCCATACCTACTAATCCTTCTTAAGAACTGCCACTCTGCCGGGCAGTGGTGGCACACGCCTTTAATCCTAGCACTTGGGAGGCAGAGGCAGGCAGATTTCTGAGTTCGAGGCCAGCCTGGTCTACAGAGTGAGTTCCAGGACAGCCAGGGCTATACAGAGAAACCCTGTCTCCAAAAACCAAAAAAAAAAAAAAAAAAAAAGAAGTGCCACTCCATGGTGATTAAGCATTCAAATCTATATAAGCCTTTAGGACCATTTTTATTCAGACTACCACATTTCACTTCCTGGCCCCAGAGACTTGTAGCCCTATCTTAGTGCAAAAATGCATTCAGTCCAACTTCAAAAGTCCCCAGAGTCTATCAGTCTCAGCAGTGTTTATAAGTCCAGAGTTCAGAGTCTCTTCTGAGACTCAAGGCAGTCTGTCACTCCTGTAAAATAAAAATGAAAAAACAGATCATACTTTGAACATACAGTGACATAGAATATATACATTCCAGAAAGGGAGCATTGTGAGGAAATCCTGAACCAAAGTAAGACCTCAACCCAGCAGGACAAACTCTATACTCCATGCCAATGTGCTCTTTGATCTCCTACTCCTTTCAAGATTATTGATTGGGACACACTTCTCTGTCTTGAGCTGGTTCTACACCCCATATGCAGGTTTCCTTGGCAGGTATCCCATGACTCTGGCATCTCCAGTATCTTGGTGTTTCCAGCATAGGGTCTTTCTATGAAGCCCTGGATGTATTGGAACACTCTATGTAGATCAGGCTGGCTTTACTGAGATCCACCTGCCTCTACCTCTAGGGTGGTGGGATAACCTCAGTGGCAATATTTACCATTAAAAAAGGTTGCTGGCTGCCACATGGATGCATCTGAATTGGTCTTGGGGGGATAAGAGTAGGGACAGACAAGTGACTGGCATCCTTAGTACTGGAATAAGTAGTTGAATGGGGGGGGTGTGTGTGTGTGGAGTCATTTGTTTTGAATTTCCATGTGCCAGGTTTTCTACTGAGTTTTTCTTCCTTGACTGTATCTTCTGTTGTCCTGAGGTCTGGGAGGGACTGAATGTTGTGAAGACAGGCCGAGTGATGCTTGGAGAGACCAACCCTGCAGACTCTAAGCCTGGGACCATACGAGGAGACTTTTGCATCCAAGTTGGCAGGTAAGAATTGATATTTTCCACCCCTTTCCCAAATTCAAGCTAGTTGCCATAAGAATTTGAGCCTCTGAGTCTAGAAATGAACATGATACCATCTGCAGGTCAATTCATTTTCTTTGTTTTATTTTAACTTTTAAAGGTAATTTTTTTACTTTTCTTTATGTGTATGGATAGTTTGCTGCATGTATGTTTACCACTTTCATGCCCAGGGGGGCAAGAAGAGGGCATTGGGTTCCCCTGAACTGGAGTTACAGGTAGTTGTGAGACCCATGTGGATCCTGGGAACTAAATCCAGGTTCTCTGGAGGACTAGCCAGTGCTCTTAAAACTGAGCCATCTCTTCCACCCCTAGTTTAGTTGTTTTTTGAGACAATGTCTAAAGTAGGCTAGCTGGTCTCAAAATGCTATGTAGCTGAGGCTACCCTTGAATTTTTGATGCCCCCAACTCCTCTCTCAAATGCTGAGATTACAGGCATTGGCCACACCACCAGGTTTCAGGTCACTTTTAAATATGAATTTTATCTTCCTGCCTCTGAAGGTGGGAGCTGAGTTGTCTGCTTGGTCCCATTGGTCCCTTTCTTGAACAGAGGGCCTGGCCAGCATCTTCCCTGAAGGCTCGGACTGTTTACAGGAAGTCTTTCTTTCCAGGTTGTTCTGAAGTACATGGGACTCTGGCTTTTCTGCTGCTATGGCCTTTGGCTATCCATAGTGGGAGTGCAATGGATTGTGGGAAGGTTCATCTTTCCAGTTTGGTAATGACGTCACCTCTCTGCCCACAGGAACATCATTCATGGCAGCGATTCTGTGAAGAGCGCAGAAAAGGAGATCAGCTTGTGGTTTCAGCCTGAGGAGCTGGTGGATTACAAGAGCTGTGCGCAGGACTGGATCTATGAGTGACAGGAGGGCCCTGCTTTTCTACCTGCTTACTCTTGTTCTCACAGGCGGGGGACCAGCACCTCTAGATATTTCTGGAACTTCTTTGACCTGGAAGGAACCTCTGGGAGCTGTGACTCCCTGTGCAGTGTTAAATGCCACTGGTAGATTAAAGCTTTCATCTGTACTTTTGCATTGCTGTATCGCTCTGCACTCCCTACCTCCTCTAGGCTTCTGGAAAACCTGAGTGGACAGAATACAAATGTTATGCAAATTATTTATATTGGCCTCACGTGCACACAGATTCTTTTCATTGTCCTTGTGGTTTGAGCTACTGCCCTGGGACACAGACACTTCTTTGTCTATCTCCCTTCCCATCACCTGCATCCTATTCACTTCTGACTGAAATTTCTGTGGAGGATGTGTGAGGTTGTTAAAACTGTTCTGGGAACAGAGAATTCATCAGAAATAAAGATGCCACTCAAGCCTGTTGGCCCAGGCCTGTAATTCCAACACTTAGGAGACAGAGGCAGGAGGATTATGAGTTCAGGCCAGTCTGGACTACATAGTGAAACCTTGTTAAAACAAATCAGAACAGCTGGATGTAATGGAGCATGCCTTTTAATCCCAGCACTCAGGAGGCGAAGGCATTTGGATCTCTGTGAGTTCAAGGTCAGCTTAGTCTAGATAGTGAGACCCCCGGCTCAAAAAACCAAAACAGGAAAACAAGCAACAACAACAAATACATGAAGCCTTGGGTTCTATCCCCAGCACCACATAATGCCATGGTAGTACTGTAATCCAGCACTCAGGAGGAAGGATCAGAAGTTCAAAGTTGTCTTCAACTTTATAATTTGAGACCAGCCTGGCCTATACAAGAACTTGTCTTTTTAAAAAAAAAAAAAAAAAAAAAGCTGAGTGGTGGTGGCTCATGTCTTTAATCCTAGCACTCAGGAGGCAGGGGTAGGTAGTTCTCTGAGTTCGAGGTCAGGCTGGTCTACAGAGTGGGTTCCAAGACAAGGGAAAGACAGGGAAACCCTGTCTTGAAAAACAAGACAAACAAACAAGTAAAAAAAAAAGAAAAAGAAAAATGGTGAGAAGTTGTAGCTACTGTCAGATCAGAAAATCTGTGTCTTCTGTAGCTCTGGGACCCTCAGCTGGTGTCAAATGAAGGGTCCTACTGTAGAGTAGGGAGTTAAGTGACCTGATAAAGGGGTAAATGACTCTTAACTGGACAGATAAGTTCAGTGAAATTTGCTGCTTCTCAGGACAGTTGACATTTGGTAACTCCAAACCTACAGAGAGTGTGGCTGCACATGCATGAACCCCTAGCATTTAGGAGGACGAGACAGGCTTGCAGCAAGCTTGAGGCCAGACTGGTGCAGTCTAGCCAGGACTATGCAGCGAGATCATCTCAAAAGACAACCAACCAGCTAGCTGGGCAGCTGAGAGCCGGTGCTTCAGACGGAGAAGGAAGGAACTGGCTCCAGAGAGAGGGCAAATGGCAGTCACTGCCAGTGCATCCTAGGCTGATGCTCTCTTAATTGAGGTTTAGGACAGTGGAGACGTATGATGGGCTGTTACCCACCTGAGTAGTTATAGGCGATCAGTTGAGCTGGAGCCACAATGGTGATAACCTGACCTCATCCCATCTGGGGTTGTGAGTAGTTCTGTATTGGTGTCATAGAGAACACAGAGAGAGCTTGCATTCTGATGGAATGGAGTTGGAGGAGGTTTTAGGCATTTTGACTCATCTGGGCAAGTCTCAGAGCTTTGGGCAATGCCCTAAACCTCTTTACTGGGATGTTCAGGGCCCCAGCTCAAGCTCTAAGCCTGCTGGGAGAAGCAGCAGCTGGTGCACAGAGTGCTCAAGGCACTGCAATTTTGCAGGGGAGTTGGGGAGGTAAGGGTGGTCTGGACACAGAGATGAAGCAGATGTGGCCACTGGGGGAACCTTTGGGGTACTGGTGGCTTGCCAAAAAGACAGGAGGTAAAGTTGATAGCCCTGGCTTCTGAGAATACAGAATCTGGAGGCTGGACCAAGGCCTTGTGCTACACAAGTGGGCCTACCACAGAGCTCAGTCTTGAATCCTCCCTTTCCTCAATTAGTCGAGGCTGGTCTTCAGTTCCAGCGTAGCTAAGGATGTACCACCATATCCAGTTGATGGTCAAACCCACTCCAGCCCCTCTCTTTGTATATATTTCTTAAAGATTTATTTATTTATTTTTATCATGTGTAGGTTTGTGTGTGTGTTGTATGTGGGTATGTGCACATAAGGGCATGTCCTCAGAGATGAGAGGCACCAGATCCCTGGAACTGGATTTGTTGTGAGTCACCTGAAGTGTGTGGTTGCTGGGAATTGAACTCTGGCCTCTGGAAGAGGAGCAAGTGCTCTTAACTGCAAAGCTAGCTCTCCAACACCTCATTGTATATATTGAGACAGACCAGGCTGACTTTGAACTGTAGCAGTGGCTGTCCTTTCCTGATCCTCCTGCCTCCTCCTCCAAAGGCCTGCATCACAGGCATGTGTCATTTCTCACATCTGGCTTTGCTTCTTATTTTGAGATAGTCTCATGTACTAAATTGACCAGGCTGGCCTTGAATTTCCTCTGAAGTCTAGGCAGGCAGTCAACTTCTACAAAATCTAGAATCTTGCCAGGGGAGTCTCAGGTTGGTAGCCTGACACCAGGTAGTGCTTTGGCAGGAATTCCAGTCTCTGGTGGCAACAGAGAGCCTCTGGACACTGGAAAGGCAGGCGAGGAGACAGACAACAGAGAGCTGGCTCTAGTGTCAAAAGGCACGCGTTATCTTAGGAATTTGAAAGTCATTCTGACACAGGATCAGATAGCCTTCTGAGTAGGGGGCTGAAGACTGACTTGGCTTCTAGGGAAGTCGTCATTTTGGATGAGAAAGTCTAAGAGTTCAAGCAGAGAGGAAGGAACAGAGGGCTGGATTTTATAGATCGGAAAGACTCGGGGTATCCCAGAGTAGGGAGAATCCAGCTGGGCGCGTATATCCCAGGGAAGGGTGAATGCAGATGTCTCCTGGAAAAAAGAATTCAGGACCAGATCTCTGATGTTGAAGCCTGTAGCAGCAAAAAGTAAGGGTGAGGAACAAATCACTTCCTGCCTCGAAGCCCTCCCTAGCCCTGCAAGGAGAGGGCGTGCACCGCGAGCCTTTGGGCGGGGGCAGAGACGACAGGCAAGATCAGGCCGGCTGAGCGTCCCGGGTTGGGTAGCGGGGTCCTCCGGGGTGTGGCGTCTCTCATCCCGCCCCGTGCCCCTCCTCTTCCCGCGCCGGCTGTGGTCGTTCTAGTCTCTTTGCTTCCGTCGCTCATCGCAGACACCAGCCGACCCACTGGCTTTCGGTAAGGCTCAGATGCACTCCTCGCCCCAACATAAGCCCACCTCAGGCTCCCGTTGTCCTCTTTCTGGGCCTCCTGGGTAGGACAGAAGTATCTGGAAAGCCACGTGTCCTCCGCAGCGGCGGCGGTGGCAGGAACCCACGTGGCTTCCTGGGCCGGCTTGGGTCCACCGGGCCTCATCGACTATACTTTTTGCTTCCGCAGGACCATGGCCAACCTCGAGCGTACCTTCATTGCCATCAAGCCAGATGGCGTGCAGCGCGGCCTGGTGGGCGAGATCATCAAGCGATTCGAGCAGAAAGGGTTCCGCCTGGTGGCCATGAAGTTCCTTCGGGTAACGACGCCCTTCGTCCCCTACTCCTTTGCTGCTGGGTTGCGGGAGTTTGGTTCTCCCGCCAGTAGTTTGTCCACGTCGCCTTTTGGAGTCAGAGTCAGGCCTCCTGGCTGATTTTCACTCCCACGAGAATCCTTTTGACCTCCGCCCCTCACCAGACGTTGGTGGCCCGCTGGCCCTTTCCCAGGCCGGGGAGGACAAACGCCCTTGGGAAGGTTAAGTGGAGGTAACGTGACTGTTGTCGGTGCCCAGGCCTGGCTTCCCTCCCGCTGTGCGTCCTGGTCCTGTCCAGGCCCTGCCTGTCTTGCAAAGGGCCTCCAGTCTGTCTTGTGGGGCAACAAGGATTGGAGCGTGCCTGGAACTCACCCTGTACAATGGGTGAGGTCTTGCAATTCTTTAGCCGAAACTTCCAGATCACCGAGGCTGCATCTCTCCTTGGCATAGGATAGTAACTATTTTCCGTGTTATGTGACCACCAGCTGAAGATGTAGTTCACGAGGTCTAGAGTCGGATCCCCAGCCCCTTATAAACAGTAGGGTATGGTGGCACATGCTCCAATCTCAGCACATTGAAGGTGGAGATAAGAGAATCTGGGTCACCCTTGGCTACACTTGGAGTTTAAGGCCAGGCCTGGACTCCATGAGACCCAGTCTAAAAAATCCAAGGTTACTTTTAAAGTTTAAATCGCTACTGAAATATAACAAAGGCCATCAGTTTTGTTCTTGGGGCTGGAGTAGAAGGCTCTGTGGTGAAAAGCACTTTGGTCTTCCAGAGAATGGGTTCAGTTCCCATTACTCACAGGATAGCTCAGAAGGGAAACTCCAGTCTTAGGGATCCGTCACCCTCTTCTGGCCTCCAAGCGCAAGACATAACACAGGATGCACAGATATGCATGCCAGCCAAACACCCATACACGAAATTACTTTAAAACAAGAAAAAAGCAGGGCATAGTGACTTAAATCCTTTAATCCCAGCGGAGGCAGAGGCAAGCAGATCTCTGAGTTTGAGGCTAGCTTGGTCTACAGAGTGAATTCCGGGCCAACTATGGCCATACAGACTCTGTCTCAAAAACAAAACAGAAAAAGATGTTCTTGGGGTTGGAGAGAGGGCTCAGCAGTTGAGTACTTACTGTTGAGGCCAGGCGTTCGGTTTCCAGCACTGTGTGGTGGTTTACAACCATCTCTGGTTTCAGTTCCTGGGGACCCTATATCTTCTGGCCTTGGCACCAAGCACAAATGCAGGCAAAACAGTCATACACATAAATCTTAAAAGTTTGTTTTAATCCCAGCACTTGGGAGGCAGAGGCAGGCGAATTTCTGAGTTCGAGGCCAGCCTGGTCTACAGAGTGAGTCCCAGGACAGCCAAGGCTACACAGAGAAACCCTGTCTCGAAAAACCAAAAAAAAAAAAAAAAAAAAGTTTGTTGTTTGAAACGTTTAAAAGGTTCAGTTGACCAGGGGAACCTGAGGTTACTGGCACATTCAGTCAACATTTCCCTTTCCAAATCTTGCTTCAAACCACTTCTATAGTGTTAAATCCTTAACATCACTGACTATGAAAGAGTATTTTGGTTTTTCTAAGACTTGGTTTCTCTGTAGCCCTGTAGCCCTGGTTGTCTTGGAACCTGCTCTATAGACCAGGCTATCCTTGAAATCAGATCCACCTGCCTCTGCCTCGCAATTGCTGGGATCAAAGGTGTGTGCCACCAATGTCTTTTATTTTTTAAACAAGGTCTCTACCTCAGGCTGACCTTGAACTCGGGGTTCTCTCTTCCTCTGTCTCCCAAGTACTGGAATTGTAAGCATGAGCCATCACACTCAGCTCATTCCGTAAACACTTGCAAGTTTTGGCTTGTGCATGGTGTGTTTATGTGTGACTGCTGGTCCTACCATCTTGAGATAGTCTCCTGGTCATTGCTGCATACATACTCCAGGCTGGCTGGCCAGTGAGTCTCCAGGATCTTGTCTGTCTTTATCTTTCATCTCTGGGTGGGAAGTCCTGGGGATTCAGTCTGCATGCCTGTACTCGATCCTCACATGCTTCCTGCACGGAGTCATCCTCTTAAACGTGGTGCTGGAGACTGAACACAAGGCCTTTCGCACATTAGGCATGCACTTGACCATGGAATTACATTCCCAGCTTAAATTGTCTTTATGATCAGTATAGATTTTTTTTTTTTTTTCCTGCCACAGTAGTGTTGGTTTTATGGTATGGATCCTTGTGAATTTACTGAAATACCAAACCTGGAATTAAGTACCTGCTGTGTTGGAAAGTCCACCCCTACCCCTAGGGTGGGATACAAGCATATCTAAGCCTTTCTGTCTGTTAGCTAATAATAGGATCCTCTCTCTGCCAGGCTTCTGAAGAACATCTGAAGCAGCATTACATTGACCTGAAAGATCGTCCTTTCTTCCCGGGGCTGGTGAAGTACATGAACTCAGGGCCCGTGGTGGCCATGGTGAGTGCTTGTGAAGGACTTGGGGGGCAGGGTATTTACTCTGTTCTTTCTCTTTGGGGACTGGCTTTTTCCTTGTGGCCCAGACTGGCCTGGGTCTCCAGTCTGTCTACCTCTTTAGTACTGGGTTATAGATGAGCAGGAGTTAGCCAACTATGTGTTTGGAAGGTGAAGGAAAAGGAAATCAGATTTTAGAGAAGGCTGGGAGTTAGGTTCCTGGCACCCAAACAAGCTGACTTCCATCACTCCAGCTCCAGGGATCTGACACCTCTAGCCTCGGTAGGTGCCAGTGCTCCCATGTACATGTGTGTACACCACGAGAAAAGAGCTTACGGCAAATCTCGGTAGGGCTAGTCTGCTTTCAAAGGAGCCCTGACTGTTTCCCACAAGTACTTTTGACCACATTTGTTTCCTACATTTTAGAGATGCCCAAGTTCTCTGGCCTTGTACCACCAGTGCAGTGTCCTGTGAGTGGCTTTGATGTCCCCATGGGAATGATGGCAGAGTGCAAGGACAATTCACTGAAACTGTCACAGTACTTCCTGTTCCCAGAGTAGTCCTTTAAGTTTCTCTTTTCTAATTAACCCTTGCCATCTCTGGCCTTCTCAGGTAGGCTCTTAGGGCCGTTCCACTGTTCCCCTATCTGTCCCTAGACTTTGTCCTTTTGTTTTTTTTTTTGGCAAGTAACCTTTTCCAATGTCCTACTTATTAATTTTAAAACCTAGGCTTTTGCCCTTGGCAGGGGTTATCTGACCACAATGCCATACATTGATCTAAAAGATGAATGAATAGGAGTGTTGGTTCTTAATGGTTCTGTCTCAGTAACTGTCTTTTGTCTGGTTAAGGTCTGGGAGGGGCTCAATGTGGTGAAAACTGGCCGAGTAATGCTGGGAGAGACCAATCCAGCTGATTCTAAACCAGGTACCATTCGTGGGATTTCTGCATTCAAGTTGGCAGGTAAGGGGTGTGTGTGTAATAATGAACTTTTAACTTTTAAGTGGAGTGTATAACATTTTGGGCATATCCCAAAGTTTTGGAAAACCTCAATATAAGAATGATTGTTTGAAAATTGTAACTGAGACACTGCAGAGAGCTGCATGTGATGCTTCCTGTGTGGGAAACAAAGGGTTTAACCTCATCCAATTTGTTATTGGATGTATGGATATGACACCTAACCCTCTGATTTCCCTTAGCCCAGCCGTAATTTGTACTCAAACTTTGTAGATTCAAATGGAATAAAGAGATTGTTCCTAATAAGCATGGATGGTATGGTTTGATTTGTAAATCACTCCTATGAAAATGCAGGCCTGGTGCCCACACCTTTACTCCCGCAGAGAGCCAGAGCAGAGCAGGTATATAGTGAGCTCTGGACAGCCAGAGCTACATAGTAAGACCGGTCTTGAAAAACTAAAGAAACAACAAAACTCCCTAAAAACTCTCTTAGTGTGGGTGGTGTACACCTTAATCCCAGAACATCCCAGGCACCTCTGAATTTGAGGCTAGCCTGGTCTACAGAGGGAGTTTCAGGATGGACACTCGGGGTTACACAAAGAAACCTTATCTCCAAAAGAGACACCTCCTCCAAAACCCAAACCAACCAGATAAGGAGGTGGGGGTAGGACGACCGGAATGTTCAAGGTCAGTTTTATCAGTATAGGAAATTGGGGACTAGCCCCCCCCACTCTCCAGAGCAGCTGGACTGGCTCTAAACTGGCATTTGGAGGCTTGCCTACTTCTGTTTGTTTTTTTGTTTTTTTTTCATTTTCCAGCAGTAGCAGTCTTGGGTTATAAATACTAAAGCTCTTTTTAATTTGAGCACCTTTATAACTTTGTACTTTTTTTGGTATTCTTAAAGTTTTTTTCCTAGTGTTTTGCTTGCATGTATGATGTGTGCCCAGTCTGCAGAGGTCAGAAGAGGTTATCAGATGCTCTGCAACTGAAGGTATCCATGGTTGTGAGCTACCATGTGGGCCCAAATTTGGGTCCTCTGCAAGAGGAACAAGTAGTCTTAACTGTTGAGCAGTCTCTCCAGTCCCATCCTAATGGATTTTAGTTAAATGTTTTATTTACTTTTTGCCTTACTGAAGATCCAATGTAGGGCCTCATATAGTCCAGTCAAGCATTCTAGTATTCTGTCAGTGCTACGGTCAGTTTTGGTTTACTTGGGGTGGGGGGAATGTAATTATTCAGTGTCAAGTGAAAAGGTCTGCAGTGTCTGCCCTACGCTGTTATCTAGTGAATGCACTCTGGCGCTTGAAAACACTGTAACAAATGAGCTTTCTTCCTTAGGAACATCATTCATGGTAGCGATTCAGTGGAGAGTGCTGAGAAAGAGATCCGTCTATGGTTTAAGCCGGAAGAACTGATTGACTACAAGTCTTGTGCCCATGACTGGGTGTATGAGTAGATGTGGAGAGACCAGTCCTTTTCAGCACTACTGATGGGTTCCTGGACACAGCTCTTTATCCCACTGACTGCACGGATCTTTTCTAAAACAATAAAGACTCTGGAATTGGGTGTGCAGTGTCCTGTGCTCATTTTCTAGAACTAAATGAAGTCGTTTTGTTCTGAGGCTGTGACGGCATTAAATGAGGTAGTTCTATTTACTGTGAAGAATCAGTCTGGATCTTCTCAGAAACCAGATCAAGACAAAGGGAGGTAGCAAGGGCAAGAGTCAGAGTGTGATACTGGCTGTTGAGGGAAATAAACATCTCTAATTACACTAGCTAACAGAGGAATGTGTATTTCTGCAAGATGTATGTGTGTGAAAACTTGGTGAAGTAGGCCAGATTATGTCTTTGTTGATTAGGAGAAAGTCTAAAGACAAAAGCAAAAGGATACCGTTGGAATGAAGAGTTAGAGGAGCAGCCGACGTTCTACCGGCCTGAAACTTGTACTCAGGTATTCTTGTAGCCTTATTCCCTCCCTCAGGTGGCATGTACTGAGTGTTTTGCTTGCATGCACGTGTGGGTCTAGTATGCAGTGGTCAGAAGTGGTGCCTGATTATCTGGAACTGGATTTATGGATGTTAGCTGCCATCTGAGTGCTGGGTACCGAATCTGGGTCTTTTGCAAAAGCAGCTAGTGCACTCAGTCACCAAGCATCTCTTCCCTCAACACATTCCCTCGCAGTAGAATTGTGTACGTCGGTGTAGGTGGTCTCCAGCTGGAGACACTGGTGGTTGAGACCTGCCCACTTTGGGTTCTGTGGAAGAACAGTATATGTTCTTAACTGATGAACCAGCACCACTCCAGCCTTCTGTGTGAGACTTTTTCTAGGTTCATCAACAGCCTGGGCAATTTAGTAGACTGCCAATCCCACTCCCCCCCCCCCACCCCCTTTTGAGACAGGGTTTCTTTGTGCTTAGTTAGCCCTCACTGTCCTGGAACTTGCTTTGTAGGTCAGGCTAGCCTCAGAAGGATCCACCTTCCTCTGCCTCCCAAGTGCTGGAATTAAAGATGTGCACCAACCAACCCTGGAAAAGTAGACTGTTTAGCCTTATCACTCACAAGCATGGGTTATTAGGTATGCTCTTTTGGGAGGCTAAGAGCACAGTCTGTAGTTCCACTTTTAGGGCTAATCATCCTAGATTGGCAAAGCTGTCACTTCTCTCTGAGCCTGACACAAGCAGGTGTGTGTGTACTATTTAGAAATTGAGAAAGCGCCGGGCCGTGGTGGCACACGCCTTTAATCCCAGCACTTGGGAGGCAGAGGCAGGCGGATTTCTGATTTTGAGACCAGCCTGGTCTACAGAGTGAGTTCCAGGACAGCCAGGGCTACACAGAGAAACCCTGTCTCGAAAAACCAAAAAAAAAAAAAAAAAAAAAAAAAAAGAAATTGAGATAGCCTAGCCCTGGTTGCTCACATCTGTAGTCTTAAACTCAGGAGGCTGAGGTAGGAGGGTTTTGTGAGACCAACCTGGGCTACCTGAGACCTTCAAACAAAAGCTGATGAAAACTGTCATCCTAGCTAAGAAAATAATGCATATAAGTGCTTTGTCTACAGCACACCAAAGAGAGCATCGAATTCTGGATCCTTTTACATTGTGAGCTGCAGCATGTGTGGTGCTGGGATCTGGATACTGGCCCTTAGTTGAACCTCTTAACCACTGAGCCATCTCTCTAACCCCCAATATTCTTTGTGTGTGTGTGTTGCTATACTGAAAAACTGACAATGATGTAACCAACACATGATCTTGTCTCTTACCTGTCTGTGTATAGTTCCTAAACACTATTACTTCCTTTGATGAAAAGTCTTTGTATGCTGAAAGGAGCAAGAGTGGAGTCACTGGTCATCCTAAAAGGGGGAGAGGAACACGAACTAAAGAATGAATGTGACCAATCATGTCTAGGTAATGACATTCTCAGAAAGCCCAAAGGATAGGGTTTGGTGGCCATCCATATTATTTCTGCCTACATGTTTTACCCTGTATCTTCAAATCCATTGCCCCTCTACAGTTCCGGACCCTTTGTTGTGTGAAGGCACACATATGCCCCATCTTGGAGGTGTAGGAGCCATAGGGCAGCTTTCAGAACTGGTTCTCTACTTTCACTGTGTGGGTGGGTCCTGGAGACCAAACTCAATTATTAGGCTAGGTGGCAAGGGCCTTTACCTGCTAAGCCATCTTCCCAGGATCCCTCACCCCAACCCTGACCCACTTTGCTTTTTTAAGAGGCAGAGTCTCACTAAGTTGCCCATTCTAGAGTTCTGAAGTTGTGTTTGAGGTCTAATGCTACTTTCCAGGTGTAGCTGTCAGTTAACCTCCTCTCTCTATCAAAACTGACCTAATTTAGAAGATACCCAGCTGATATCTACTGACGTTCTGCTTGGCGTGGAGAAAAACTCCACACATCTAGTGTTAACTGTTCAATTGGGGCTGGGGACATAGCTCTGGCAAAATACTTGCCTGCTGTTCCAAGCCCTGGGTTGGATTCCCAGCACTTGACACAGTCACCCATTGGACATGGACCCTAAAGCACAATGCCCTAGACAAAGTGACTTTCTCCACAAATGGCACATACTTATCTTTGCTTCTGCTCTGTGTTGTGGCCCTATTCTTGAAACTAGCCATAAACTCTAGGCTCAAATGCTCATTCACCTATACCCTCTTGTTCCCTGCCAGACAGTACTAAGACCCTTCTCACGTGCTCACTCTTGGTTTACTTTGTATTGTGACTATTCTTTGACCAGAGAAAACTGTCAGCTTGGGGAGTTCAGTTGTGTCCCCTTGCAAAAGAATTCCTCCAGATCTAGTGCTATTTACACACACACACACACACACAATGACAACCTGAGTTCTACTCCAGGACCCACCTGTGGAATAAGAAAACTGATGCCTGCCAGTTAACCTTCACATGTGTGCCATGGCATACCCACCCACATTACCTAGTAAACAAAATAAAGATTGAAAAATTGATAAAATAAAGCTTAACTTTAACATTTTATTTTGTGTAAAAAAAGGGCAAATTTAGTGAATTATTTCATCTTGTACACAAAGTTATAATTTTAATGCTTTTCACATCCATGCTGAAAATTTGCATTTTGGTAAAAATGAAAGGAACATAAATTTCTCTGAAGGAATTTTTCACGCCATTATATACATTCCATGAGAAAGCTTCAAACGCTTCCTCAATAATCACAAGTTACCAGAAAATAAAAGATTAAATTTGTCCAGATATTGATCTATATATCAAATGCACACAGAGAAACGATGTAAAAACCTTATGTACTTTACTTTGGCCTCTGTCCTTGAAAGGTTTGCCAGGGACAGATGCTTTTTTTGTTTTGTTTTTGTATAAATGACTGTGGCTTTATTTAAAATATGAAAATCAACGGAAGATACCCAGTTTAATCACAGTATTTTTAAAATCCCTCCCCAATATTAAAGGATCATTACCAATATATAGCACCATAATACAAATATTGATGGGTGAGGGTATTCACATCACACAAAATTAATTAATAATAAAAACAAACAAACACTGAAAACCCGTGTTAGTATCCGCAGAATAAGAAGTTGATAACAGCTTTAGCTTTCCTCATACACTGCAAGGAAAAAGGTTAAAACGATCAAACTACTAAAAGTTCCCAGGCTTCTAACAGGAAAACAAAAACAAACCCAAGGTCAGCAGTACACGTTGAACTGTGAAAGAGAACGGGCTACCGAGCTGTACGACGACAGGAATTATGGCTACGGTGGAAGCCTCCTCTGGTTAACGTTGTGTTAGCAGCAGGAGAGAGAGGGAGGGTCTTAACAAAGAAGAGGGCTTCGGGTTCTGCTTGGACTCTAGTGAGTCCTCACCAACCCTTCACTGTTAGTGAACATGAACACTTTATGAATGTAGGCGGGGAATTCTAAACACGCCAAGCCTGGTTTTGGTGTAGAATTGGAAGCTTGTAAAAACCTGGCTACAAATGAGCATTTCACAGAACTAATTACCAGGACTGGCTGGCTTGGAATCACATCCTTTCTGCCTTATAGTTAGTCCCCTGGAGAGCTCCTCACCCAAGGAATGAGAGCACCCCATATAACAAGGCTTCTTGCACTGGTACCATGGAAGCACAGTCCTGGGTTTCATCCGCTGAGCCTGAGAATAAAGACTGCTATGACCTTTGCTTTGGACCTCTTCTAGGCTTTAAGCTTCTGGGAAGATCCTTCAAAGTCAAAGATTTGGGAAGTGTGAGGATGTCACATTTACAGTAGGTCCCTCTCAGCACTGTTGTTTAAGATAAATATCCAGTAATTTTACAGCTGAATTCACATATATTTGACACAAGAATCAACTTGCATTGATGTGATCTGCATTTAGCCCCCAGAGTCAGTATTAAAAAATGGTGACATGCGATTCCATACATTTTTACACTAAAAAGTAACACATTTTACTTCCAGTAGCTACTACAAAACCTTATGTTATTAACCCCTCTTGCATAGAATGAGGTAAACCTGTGCATATTACCAATGCTATTATTCCCAAAAGTAGAGCAATATTTTAGAAAATAAACTGCTGGTTTTTAATGTTCTATGCATTTAAAAGTCAAACAAAAATCTTACCTAAAATGTCTCCTGGGGTTTTCCTTTAGCATTTTTCTTTTCTTTCTTTCTTTCTTTTTTTTTTTTTTTTAAAGCATTCCATAGGCTGAAGGGCTTCAGAGGTTAATCATTTTGATTAATTTCTCATTAGCCCTGCCTATTTTCCAGAGGAAATGGGCAGTATTACCACTCTGAAGAGGCCAGGCTCAGACCCAGAAGCACTTCTAGAACAGATGCAATGAATTCCTGAGAGTTTAGTTTATGAACCTCACTGGTAAATGCTAGAGCTCTCTGATTCAGTCACAATTTGGTAGAAAGTTAGAAAACGCAGAGAGCAAACCTGTCACCAATTTACCCTTTCATCCTACTTCTTAAAGGAAGCTGTATGAATTTTAAAATAGGGAATGTTTAAAATGGTCCAAATCAGTTACTGTTACAATTTGACTACAATTAAAGACAATTCAAAATGTGTATGTGTATGGAATTTTAAGAAAAATTTCTTTCAAATCTGTTTCTAACAAATCCAGGACAGTCAGGAGTAGAGCTGGAGTGACTCTGAAATCCGCGCTCAGTTTGGTTAACAACTGTCTCATCTGATTCTCTTGGTAACACAGACTAGTATCTGTGTTCAGGTGTGGTTACATCGAGCTGCTCTCTCATGGATGGAGGAAATGGCAGAGGTCTGATAAGAATATCCCTTTTGTGGGATGTTTTCTAGCAAGGAAAACAGAATAAACATAGGAAAATACTAATTTCCCCCAACCCCTTTATGTAGACTGAGACCCTGTGTATTTTGTCAACCATTCCAGTTTAACACTTTAGTGTTAGAAAGTTTTAATCATTTTTACGTGAAGGAGAGCATATAAAAGTATCCAGAGTTCTCCTAGTTTCATATACAACTCCAAATAAATTTTAGCAGAATGAAAAAATTTCTGTACAAATAGTTAAACGGGCTGCAATAAAATGTCAGCGAGCACAATTAATGACCCCTTCCGTGATCTACATGGTGATGAGCCCTCTGTGAGGGGTTCAGTTGCATATTTTCGCAGCAAGGGAAGCTGGAGATGTGACTGGCCTAACTCTAAAATCCAAAAATCTCCCAACAGGTACCAAGAAGGTTCATTTGTAATGACAGTTCATTTGCATTTACAACTATATCCTTCTTAATCATTTCCTTCAATCCTGCTACCTAAACTTTTATCTTACCAAAAAAGTTATAATTTCAGTTCTTGTTAACAATGCACATAAATTCAAACTTGGAAAATATTACAAAATTCTTTCAAAAGCTTCAAATACAACACAAAAATTGTCCGTCTTTATAAATTGAAAAATTGCCCCCCCACCAAAATAGTTCCCCCCCACCTGAAAAATCTGGAACTGAACTTTTCTGTGTTTAGCAAAATGTCCCAGTAGAATAGCCTGCTGTGCAGCTGGCTGACTACAAATCAGTCCTGTAAACAGCCCCTTCCACCCATAGTTTCTGAGTCTCCTCATGGCTCTTGTTTGATGTAGACGGTGGCAGAGCCATTGCTCTCTTGGTCAGACGCTCCTTGAAGGAAGCTATATTCCTCTCCATCCAGCAGCTCCTCCTTTAGCTGGGATGTGGTCACTGCATGAGACAGACAGAAATGCACGCTGTTACCAAGTCTTCTGGAATGCACTGGCTGTTCATCTTCATGGTCTATCAACTTTACAGCTAAGACACCGTCATTTCTTCAGTACCTATAAAGATGAGACCAATGGAAGGCTGGGTGGAACTCAAGGGTAGAATGCTTGCCTAGCACAAGTGAGGTGGCGGATCCCAGCACTGTAAGACAGATGACAATGGTAATAACAGAAGCCTGAAAAAGATGAACTTTTCTGGTATGTACGGTTCTAGGGCCTTGCATATGTTAGGCACATATTCGACCACTGGGCTACACCTCTCAATCCTAATTTCAATTTTTAAAGTATACTGTTCATTGAGGAATGGCTTAGAAAAGGAACAAGGCTGCACACTGCAGAGTGGATGATCTCCAATGGAATGCTCAAGGAACAGTGTTCATCAATTCCACTAAAATAACTGGAATTTTTCTTGGGATTAAATATTCACTTTTATGTCAATGCCTATAGAAATGAACATATTTCTTGTACATTTTGAGGTATAATACTCAACCCGACAGACTCTGCCTATTTAGCCCAATATGGCCTTGAATTTGTGATCTTCCTACTCCTACATCCAGAGGGCTGGGATCGTAGTGTATATCTCAATAGTATATATATGTTGTGTGTGTGTGTGTGTGTGTGTATGTGTGTGTATATATATGTGTGTATGTGTGTATGTATGTATGTATATATGCAGTTTAGTACTATCTATGGTTTGAGGCATCCAAGGTGGGGCTTGAAACATACATTTGGATGAATGTTTTAGAATATATATTTGCATGAAGGAGGACTGCAAGTGAAATATGAAACTAATTGTAACCCAAACTCCTGAAATAATTACTTTATTTCCCTCTTTTCCTCTGTCCCTCCTTCACACCTTGTGGTGAAATTGGACCCTAGGCCTTGGGCACACTAGGCAAATTCTCTACCCCATGAGCTATAAGATCTCACTCCCAGCGTCACTTTTAGATTCTTAGACAGAGTCTTTACTAGGCTCCCCAAACTGGCAAATTTTCCATCTTCCAATCTAGTCTCACAAGTGCGAAGATTGTAGAGTGGGAAACCATCATAGCCAGCATTATTATTTATTTTTTTATGGTGTTGGGGACTGAATTTAGTTTTGCTTATGCTAGGTCAGCACTCTACTGCTGGGCTACACTACCAGCTTCTGTACACTGAATTTTTTTTTTTTTTTTAGTTTTTCTAGACAGGGTTTTCTTTGTGTAGTCCGGGCTGTTCTGGAACTCACTCTGTAGACCAGGCTGGCCTCGAACTCAGAAATCCGCCTGCCTCTGCCTCTCAAGTGCTGGGATTAAAGGTGTGCACCACCACCGCCCGGCTTGTACACTGATTTTAGTGACGAAAATTTATTCAAAAATTACTGACTCCCCTCCCAGTCCAAGCATGTTAGCTCATACCTATAGTCCCAGCATTCTAGAGGCTGAAATAAGAGGATCTTGAGTTTGAGGCCAGCATAGACTATATACTACATAACAAGATTAACAAATACACAGCAAATCCAGCCGTAGGATATCTTTTATTACTTTTATCTATTTATCTGTATTTTGGAGACTGGGTCTCATTTTGTAGTTCTGGTTGGTCTGGAACTTGTTATTTAGAAAGACTAAGCTAGCCTTGAACTCACAAAGATCTGACTCCTGAATATTCAGCTAGCACTTCTGATACCTTATTTACAAATTTTAATGAATAATTTTTTGAGAGATGGCAATTCATCTTACTTTGGTTCCTGTTTTGACATTGACAATGAAAACCTCAATAGCCCATAGACAAAAAAGTGAATATACTATGTATAATAAGAGCAGGAGAAACAACATACTGTTGAAAGGCAAAGCATATGCAACTGTATATAGTTCTTCCGTTGCTTAACAAACAGTGGCAAATATGCATATAGGTATCCTTCTGACCTAACCAACATGCAGTAAGTATTAGGGACATTTTAGCTCTATCATAAGGGTAAACATGGAAACAAAACCCACATTTCATTAAAGGTGCAGTACCCACAATAAAAGGTTGAACGTTATCTTGTTCTATGATGATTAGATGGCTAAATGAATGGAAAGTACCATGCTTCAAGATCAAAGACGTTTCACTCAAACGGATGTGTTTTTGTGTAAGAAAGATAACCTGAGGTTCTAAAGCACATCCTAAAGCTGAATCCATTTGTGCTTAAAACAAGTATCTTGAGAAGAGTCATGTCAAAATATGGGAATGATGTACTTAAAAATCACTCAAGATAAAGGTGAAACATTCACTCAGGTATGGAATGTTTTAATGTAAACTCTCAGTTTCCATAGAAACTAAAAATAAAGCCTGTCTGCTATCATCCCTCTTTCCTAGCCTTTAATCTCCAACAATGATGGATGAATGTAATAGATCAAGCGGCTCAATGTCACATTCTACACCAAAGCACTTTCTAAGCTCCGCTTTTAAAATGAATCACTAAAGTGACACTAATCATGAAAATTTCACAAGAGAAGCAAATGGAAGTGACATCTTTGCAGGTGTAAAATCAACAATAATAAATCTGCCAAACAACCAGTCAACAGTGGTTTTGAGGCATGAAGGCAGCAGTGCAGGTCCCACAGTGCTTCACTAAGCACATCATACTACAGCCCAAGACACACCCCAGCTCAGAAGAATGACAGGCACTAGAGGAAGTCAGAAGCCATGAGGTTTTCCGTCTAGCATCTCACAAGACTAGGTCAGTTTTACATGAATCAGAACCTCAAACAAAAATTTAAAAAGTAAGGATATTCATATTTAATCATGTAAAATACTATTTCAGAAACAGTATGTATAAAAAGAACAACTTAACAATGACCTTGAATGCTCTTAGTCCTTAGAGGTTGACACATTAAAAGAGTAGCTAACACTGTTGGCTTTTTTGAGACAGAGTCTCTCAGAAGGATGCTTGAATCCCCAGTCTTCCTGCTGGGGTGTACAGGTCTCACCACCATGTCTGACCGTAGCAGACGAAATTTGGGATTTGTAATCCTAATCTGTCTTTCATAGGAAATGAAACATGGAAATTGCCCCTTGATGTATGGTTATCAGAATGATCACCAATAAACGGCCTGTTGGAAAGTTCAAGACGACACACACATTATCAGAGCTGTGAGAGGTAGAAGCACACATTAACTGTAAATAAAAATAAGGGCTGATAATGTCAGGTACAAACATCCTGGTGAACAGTAAACAGTAAACAGGGAACAACAAAGTATTAAATTCCATTTAAGTTTTCAAACTACAAAGCCAGTGAGGAAATGCTGATCAGCTAGAACAAATCAGTTGAAAAGCAATCCTTAAACCATGGTAGGATACATGCTAATCAAACAGGCACTCTGGATTGAAGCTACAAGATCGGGACTCTCATCTACAGTAAGCTTTGTTCTTAGCAATTACAATGGGGAAAACTTTGAGCAGTTTTCCTTCACTCAGTCACACTCTCCTAACTAAACACCAAGAAATGTCACCTAATCACCATGCATACTGAAACATGGAAATATGGAAATAAATTCAATACCATGATATATAAGTAATGCATCTTCAAATCTGTGATGATGTTCAGCTTAGTTTATGGTAAATACTAATACAAAAATAAAAGTTACTTGAACTTAACACACATTTTCCATGAATGACCTACTATGGAATGTAATGAACAAAGTCTCACTTTTAGGTCTGACTATCAGATGAGCTCTTCAGCGTATCTCTCTCTCCCTCAAGTCAAGTTCATAGACATCTACAATGTAGTACGTTCAACCATTCTAACCAAAGCATGAAATACTGGATGTTGCCTCCTAATTCCAAAAAACTAGAAACTAAAATGATGGTTTTCACAGATGCTCCGTAACAACCCATCCTTTCCTCATGACTCATCTTAGTGAAATGGCTGCCGAGAACCAGTGAAAATGGATATTTTTAGTTTAAAAAAAAAAGAAAAAGAAGAAAAAGAAGGATTTGGATGAGTGGGCACCTGTCCCGCCAGCCCATGCTTTGTCTCCCACCACCCTGCCCAGCACCTGACCCTCTATAGTACCTGTGGTGCTGCTGTGACTAGTTACCTGTTTTGAGGCTGGGCCTGAACTCTCGGCTAGTGCTGGGAGGTGGGAAGGCCTCCAGGGCTGTCTGTGCTGGCAGGGTTCGATATGGAGGAGGAGTCAACTCTTCGTCCCCAGAGAAGCTCCTCCGCACCCCGCCTGTCATGGGCAGGCTCGACAAACTGACAGGCTTCTTCCCAACTGGCATCTTCCTCTCTAAACATCAAGTCAGACTGAAGTAAGCTTTGACTTACGTGTGTGGTAAGAAAGTGCATTGTATTACTAGGGAGGCTAGGTTGTATAGGACACTGCAAAGAACTGACTGTGCAAGGTTCAACTTCTTCGAGTGTATGTGTGTGTGTGTGTGTGTGCATATGCAAGCACAGCATATGAACATGCTGGGAGCAGGTGGAAGGGAGGTTGCTTTAGTCTCTCAGGCCTGATAATTCTGGTCTTGACTCTCAAGTTTAAAACAAATGAGGTAAAATAAACCAGACAGTAGTTAGGGTAGAGAAATGCTAGGCTGATGTCCTTAAAAAAAAAAAACAAAAAAACAAACAAACAAAAAAAACCCTCAGCTTAAATATGGGGTGAAAAGCCTTTTTTCCCCTTTTGCTACTTAGTAGTAGTGCCAGGGACCAGCAGGCTCTCATGCACACTAGGCAAGTGCTATAGTGATCTGTACACCAATCCCAAGAGAATATTTCTGAACATGACTTTTAAGACAGCATTTCCCTGGCTACAGAAGCCTAATTATGCCCTTCAGGGGAGAAATCAAATAAAATAGCTTCTGGATGGCACAGTTTCACTGTTCTACAGTGCGCTCCCGAAGCGTCTGTCAGCAGTGCACTCAGACAGCATTTGGAATTCTGACCCAGAAATGAACTTCTAAAACTCAAAGCTTATTATTATGTATTGCTTATAAAGTTCTTAAGCTAACATAGTAGGACATGGTCTCAGGTAGGCCAGGCTGATTTTTTAAAAAAAGATTAATTTATTTTTTATGTATATGAGTATACTGCTGCTGTCTTTAGACACAGCTAAAGAGGGCATCAGATCCCATACAGATGGTTGTGAGCCACCATGTGGTTGCTGGGGACTGAACTTAGGACCTCTAGAAGAGCAGTCAAGTGTTCTTAACTCCTGGGCCATCTGTCCAGCCCCCTGTCCAGGCTAATTTTAAACTCACTATGTAGACAAGGCTGGACTTGAACTCCGGCCCATCCTGTCCTCATTTCCCTAATGCTGGAATCACAAGTGTGTGGCACCATGCTCAGCTTTCTTAATTTGTTTTCAAGACAAGGCTCACATAGACTAGGCTGCCTTCAGACTCAGTAGGTAATGATCTTGAGGTTCTGATCCTCCTGTCTCTACCTCCTTTGTGCTAGAATTAAAGGCATATACCACTTTTTATAGTTTTATAAGCAAACATACTCTAGAACTTATAAAATGCTTTTTACCAAACTGAAATATGCTCGGAACTTTGTAAACACTAAACCACCAAGCATAGTGCAAAAATAAGTGTGTAAAGTGAAATATATTTACATATCTTTATAGATGTACACTTTGTCTGTTTTCCTCCTAACCCAATAACCAGCTAAACTTCAGATAATCAAAATGAAATACATAAATCTAAGTCAACAGTATTCCCATATAAAATGAATCTGAAAGCTAAGTGGGTCCACACTCAGCTCAAAATTGCCAGGCCAATGTCATGTGCAGTGATTACTTAACACGTTCACAAGTAAAATACCAGGCAAAGCCACCAAGTCCTATATACATATAGTAGCATCTCAAAGTGGTGAAATCTGAAATTGCTCCAGAATTACTATGGTTTGAGAAAGACATTTTTCTGAGGCTGAACATTTATAAAGCCCTCTTGGTCAAACAGTCCTTATTTTCCAAATGCTAGTTAACAGCTATCCCTACATAACACAACTATGGCACAATTGGCTCATTTCTCACCATGCTAGAAAATCACCTCCCCATCCTGGTGGATAACAGAACTACCTTAACCACATTAGTACAGAGGAGACAACAGAGCTGGAGTACAACACTATATCACAACTCACAGACAAACACCAGGTTGTGAAACTCATCTGATATGGTCAAGTCTGCTGTAATGGAGAACTTAAGATTTTAATTTTCATTTATGTATATGTGTGTCAATATACACATACATGTAGGTGCCCTTCAGAGGCAAGAGGCTGTTGGATCTACAGGAGCTGGAGTTATAGGTAGTTATGAACCACCCCATGTGGGTCCTGGATTCTAACTTGGGTCTTCTTCCAGAGCAGTTAGTATTCTCTCCAGCTCCCAGACAACTTTTTTTTTTGTTCTTTGAGACAGGGTTTCGTTGTGTAGCCCTGGCTGTCCTGGAACTCACTCTGTAGACCAGGCTGGCCTCAAACTCAGAAATCCGCCTGCCTCTGCCTCCCAAGTGCTGGGATTAAAGGTGTGCGCCACCACTGCCCAGCGACTTTTTTTTTTTTTTTTAAACCCCAAGTTCTTTCACGTTTTAGTAACACGTTTTGTGGGAAGGATTTCTATTTCTAGCATTGAGATCTTGAGCATATATCCTATTGTTTTTTGTTTGTTTTTTTAAAATGTAGGTTCCGGGAAGCAAATTCTGATCTTCAAGACTGTGACAAGTACTTTACCGAGGAAGCTCCCAGAGCCATTCTGCAGTCCTAATCACCCCTCTGAGATAGACTTTCAACTCTAATTTAGCCTGGCCTAGAACTCACTATGCGGCTCAGGCTGGCCTTCAATTTGCAGTCATCCTCCTGTCCTGTCCCCTGAAGACTGGAATTAAAAGCCTGATCCACCACACGTAGCCTTGTGGGAAAGATTTCCAATGAATGTCTGTGTAGTAGGAAAAGACAAGCCTGAGCAGTAGAAATGGGCAGTACCTTAATAATGGAAAGCTACTGCTTATTAATTTTTGCTCTTCAATTCCAATATTCAAAAAGCACTTTTTCTAAAATTTTGGCAATAAAATCAGACTCACTTGGTGACATATTTATTATCTTTACTTGGTCCACTTACTGTAAACATCTATATTTTGCTTCAGTAAACACCCCAGAGTTTGCAGTCTGTTACATAGTATATGCCATAACATTTATTTCTTTTCTGAAATGGAAAAAATTTCCACTTCTAAAACAAAAACATATCTGGTCTCAGCAGTTTTTAGTAAAGACCCATGGATTTATGTTTTTCTTTTCTTCTCTTCTTCTTTTTTTTTTTTTTGGTTTTTCGAGACAGGGTTTCTTTGTGTAGCCCTGGCTGTCCTGGAACTCACTCTGTAGACCAGGCTGGCCTCGAACTCAGAAATCCACCTGCCTCTGCCTCCCAAGCGCTGGGATTAAAGGAGTGCGCCACCACTGTCCGGCTATGTTTTTCTTTTCTATGTCAAGTAATTTTAAGGTGCTAGAGATGATGGCACAGTATAAGATCAAAATGTCAGAATTAAGGTATATGTTCTATCTATAGCTAGAGTTTAGTTAATTCAGAAATCTGGCAATGTTAAATAGCATTGAAATTTGGGTAACTATTATTCTTACTTCATCAATTCATTTATTTATTCCCATATTCCTAGCCCAGGAATTTAGATCCAAACATTTAAGCCAGAAACAAACCCTGCAAGGGTCACAAAGGGGGACGCAAGTGAATTGTGCATATAATGCTCATTAGTCAGTCAAGAAGATTGTTTCTTGAAAAAAAAAAACAAAACAAAACAAAAAAAAGACAAAAAAACCCCCAAAAGACTCTACGTATATACATGTGCATTTGAGTGTATGTGCAGGTGATCTCTGAACCAATAAAGAAACTTGGATCCCCTAGAACCAGTTACATACAGGCCATTTGTGAATTACCTGATGTAGGTTTAGGAACTGAACCTAGTCATCTGCTAGGGCAGCAAGAGCTCCTAATGGCTGAGACATCTCTCTAGCCCCCCCTTTCTGTTTTTTAGACAGTCTTATATCCCGAGTTGGCCTGAAACTTGTGGCCATTCTTCTGCCTTAGCTTCCCAAGGTCTAAAATTACAAGTGTGAGCCAGCAAGACTAGCCTAGTACAAACCACTGGGAGGGGCTATATATTATACATACACACATATATGTGCATATACATATGCATACATATGTGTACATATTAATATCATGTTTATATTATGCAAACAAAACCCACATATTTTTATGTCTATGTATCCCCTTACTCTCCCTTCCTGCCCTTAAAACAGGGTCTCATGTAGCCCAGGTAAGCCTGGAACTTGCTATGGAACTGAGAGTAACCTTGAATTCCTGATCTTTTCTCCTCTGCTTGTTGAATGCTGGAATTACAGCCCTGTGTCTCCATGCCTGGCTAAAAACCAGTTTGACTTCAATGTCTTAGAAACTTATGAAACCTTACTCAAGTTCTTGTCCAACACAAAATAAGACAGTTTAAATAAGCCTGTTAAATTCTCCTTACAGAAAGTTGAGCAGGCATCCCTGCCATAGTTAATTTAGGGACACAAAATTCACATGTGAATTCCTCCTAAGCATGTACAAATCAGTAGACCTCACTCTGTGAATGAACGGTCTAGCAGTGCTCTCTAAGCTCTTGTAGGTGAGCAACTGTTTTACCAAGCTCCTGATGGGCAAAGTAATCCCGACTCTGTGGGAGGCTTTGCCCACAGAGGAAATCGGTATGCATGCGTATGCAGGTCATCATCAGTTGAAGCGTGATAGGGTTTGAAACAATTATAACTAACTGTAATCAGGAAGAACTCAGAGAATACTTGGTTCAGTCTTAGGTGCATTGTACTATAAAAAGTACCTTGAAAGTTTTTTCTTTTTTAAAAATCTTAGAATAAAATAATCTACAATCGTTTCACGAATAGAAAAACCCATGGGTTATTATGGTAGTGAAAAATATATTATTATTATTGTGGCTAATAATGACAGCCATAATTTATTGTTACACAAAGTATTAAAAAGTTGACTTTGTTAGACATCAACTCAGATCTTTTTTCATTCTGCTGTGTGTCTATGATACACCCATGTATGTATGTATTATGTATGTATGTATGTATGTATTATGTATGTATGTATGTGGGAATGTGTTCTTCATTTGCAGACAGCATTCTTCACCTTACTGTGTTTGTTTTTGAGACAGCGTTTTCTCTGCGTAGCTCTGGCTGTCCTTTAACTTGCTCTGTAGACTAGACTGGCCTCAAATTTAAGCGATAGAATGGCTCTGCATTCTGAGTGCTGGGACCAAAGGAGTGTGCCACCACCTCTACTTTGTCATTTTACCTGAACTGTCTCTCCCTAGCTCCCCCCCGCTTTAAAAAAACCAAAAAACCCCCCAAAACCAAATGGTTTATTTCCTCTAAACAGCAACACGTGAATTTCTCAGTATTCTCATTCCAGATAGCTGATACGATAGCTACTGTAAGCATCAAGCACTGCTTTTCTGCTTCATTAAATAAAGTTTTAAAAAAGGGATTAACTTTTAAGTAGGTCTATAACTATTTCAAGAATCATTCTAAGGCTCTATTCTTCATCTGTGTGCTTGAAACACAGATAAAGAATATCTGATTGTTTCTCCTGTTAATTAAAACTGTTTCTTAGTATCAAGAAGGTTTGCCTTTTATGTCATACTGCACCTTTAAACATAATACATAGTGAACAAACATCAGTTCTCACAGGGATATAATTTTCTGTGCAAGAATAATGTGACCTTAATTGCTTAACAATTAGAAAATATATGCAAACACATGGTGACCCACTTTTCTTATGTCCTTTGTATTGCTGAGACTTAGCCTTTTTCTTCTGTTTTGAAGAAGCTGACTGGCTTTCTCTTGATGCTGAAAAATAAAAGGGAAAATTGGTAACAGAGAAAGGTTAGGCAATTCTTTATGAAGATCATCATTCTTTAAGAAGTACACACTGCTTTTAAAGGGTATAATCTGGTCTTACAAAACCATGAGCCTTGGCTGGTGGAGGTGGAGCATGCTTTTAATTCCAGCACTCCCAAGGCAGAGGCAAGCGGATTTCTGAGTTTGTGGCCAGCCTGGTCTACAGAGTGAGTTCCAGGACAGCCAAGGCTTAGACAAACTCTGTCACAAAAACCAAAACCTAAGAAACCCATGTGCCTTACTATTTACTCAATAGCATTCATGAACAATGCATTTCTAGTCTGTAATATGTAGTTCAACAATAGTGTAGTTTAACTTCATGACTTCTAGTTTTCTCTATTTTACTACTACGTGACTGATATGGAGTTCACACTGCCGTAGCACACATGGTCTAATTCTGTGATATTGTTGGGTCTTAGTATTTTACCTGGCAACTCCTCTGACATTGATCTATTCTTGTCCTGTGAGCTTGCCCTCTGAGATACGAGACAGTTCTCTAGAGAATTAGCTGTTCTTTTATTAAAAAAAAAAAAAAAAAGAAAGAAAGAAAGAACATGCTTTTTGTACAGTAACTTACACTGTGATGCTGGAGGCTGTAGTTGATATCCAGTTAACTGACACCACCCTACAGGATAGAGGTCAGGGGACTCACAGTCTACCCACTGATCATACTCTTCTTCCCATCCATCAAAATGTATCCTCAAGAGACGATGAATAATTCGAGTAACTGTGGCTACACATATTAACCGTGGCTCCATAAGATCTACAGCTTCTAATTTCATTCCTACACGGAATCCGTGGTTTGGAACATCCTAACACAGAGAAATAAAGTATCAACACTGGTGCTCAGAAGGACACAAACAAAACATCTGAAATCATGTCCCAAAGCTCACAACAATTCCTAAGTTACACCACCATATGGTACAAAGCACCCTCTCTTACACACACACACACACACACACACACACACACACACACACACACACACACACACACAGTTTACAAACTTGCTTCTTTCCCTAAGAAAACACTCACTTTTTTTGCTGATTTTCACTGAGAAATTCTAATATAAGCCAAAGAACTTTAATTCAAGAATAATTTCCATTCTTATGTCATGATCATGCTACCACTCAGATTTACCTTATTAAATAGTTTTACTGGTGCTGCAATGGAGCCAGTTTCCCTGAGGTAGTCAAACCATTTAAAAGGAAGTTTTGTGTAACCTAAAAAATACAAGTGGTTTAGGTAACAGTACATTTAAAATTAGCATAACCTTAAACTGTAACTCAGTACATGAAGTCTCAGATTTTTAGGTGGTAATTTTTTTCATTCTATTTTTTAAAAAATGTATATATTTATTTTTGAGGTTTGTGTCCCAAATAGCTCAGGCTAGCCTCAAATATACTATGGAATAGAAGGTAAATGCCTTCTCCTTAGCTCTTTTGTCTCCACCTCAGTATGGGATTGAAGAGATACTACTTTACTTGGTGATATGAAGAACTTCTAGTACCATATTACGAAGATGTCCCCCCTCTGCAGACATATGTGCATGCCTCCTTATCTTAATGCAAAAGTGACTCTTTTTTGTTTACTTCAAGGATAGATGTCTGTTGTGTGTGTGTATATGTGTCTTACCGGGGATCTAATGGAGGGTCTCAACATGCTAAGCAAGTACTCCTACAACCAAGAGCTACAACTCCTTGCAACACTAGGTTTTAGAACAGCCTAACATTTAATACTCTTTTTTTTTTTTCCAGGAAACTAAATTAATTGAATTATACTTTCAACAAATCTTTTTTGCCTTAACCCCATCTTAGAGAAAAATCCAAGTTAAAGGTCAAAAATTAAAAATTAAAGGCCACTGGTTAAACGATAAGAGTTGCTAAAGATATAACTTTGTTTTAAAAGATGGATAGCTGGGTGTGGTTGTGCACACCTTTCATCCCAGCACTCTGGAGGTAGAAGCAGGAAAATACCTATGGTCTAGATAGTAAGTTCCAGACCAGCTAAGAATACAGAGATCATGTCTTAACAAAACAAGCAATAATTTTAAAAGGCATATGATAATCTAAAGAGAGAGAGCCTTTTTTTTTTTTCTTGAAGGCTAAGTATCCATTAAGTGGATACTTAAATGTTCATGTGGGAGGTAAGACCAGTGGTTGCTCTTCCAGAAGAACAGGGCTCATTTTCCAGCACCTGCAGCTATTAACTGTCTTTAGCCTTTAGCTACAGTTTCAAGGGATCTGATGCTCTCTTCTTGCCTCCTCAGGCATCAGGCACACAAGAGGTACAGGCATACACACAGGCAAAACACAGGAACGTACTAAGATCACTATATTAGAGGGTCAATAAATATTGACACACACTGTAACACAAATTCAGGAAAAACATACATTGTAATTTATTAAAATAAACTAGAATGCCAAAGTTGTGGGTTTTAAAAATTTTTTATTGGTGTTCTGCCTGCATTTCTGTGTGAGAATGTCAGATCCTGGAGTCACAGACATATGTGAGCTGCCATGCAGGTGCTAGGATCTGAACCCAGGTCCTCTGGAAGAACAGTCAGTTCCCTTAATGTGAGCCATCTTTCTAGCCCCCAAAGATTGTATTTTTACTTTACTTAATGTATTAACATTGAGGCAGGGTTTTGCTGTACAGCCCTGGCTGGCCTGTACTCACTATATAGAACAGGCAGGTTTCCAACTTGTGGGTGATCCTCCTGGCTTTGCTCCCAAGTGCTGGGATTTCAGACATGTACTACCAGGCTTGTCTTCAGAATATCTCACAGCTCTGGTATGTTTTAGTCTATCTATACATACTCACACATATTGTGTGTAAATACACATACAACAATTAAGATTAGGGCTAAGTTAAATGTAAGTAGATAACACACAAAAACAAAGCAAGGCTAAAAACTGAGTGTTTATACCAGGATGGAGTACCTCTGGGTGGAGTCAGTTCTATCATGTTAATTTCACAGAAACCCACAGGGAAAATAGAAGGGGAGGTTGCATGATAACAAAACCAGTCAGATCCGTCTGCTGCTTCTGAGCCATCGATCCCAATCATCAGAAATCCATCAGCCAGCACCTTTGAAATCAAGAAAATCCCAAGTACTTGAACAAGAATACCACTTGAACATGAATACAAAAAATGGTATTTTAAACAACATTCTAAAAGGAAATTCTATTACATAAAGATGCTTTACAAGTAAAAAACCCACTTCCTCATTGAATGTTTAATAAAGAGATACAATGAGAAACTGATGTAGATTGCTAATGAATACTAGAAACAAACAAACAAACATCATACAGAATTGATTTCAGAAAAGCAAGGCTTACAAAGAGATGACTTAATATACTTGGAAAAATGAATGTTTTTGGTCAATTACTGACTGAAATACTTTTTTATGATTAAGCCCCTAGTGCCCAGTGTGTGAAATGCTTGGCTGCCAAAGTCTGATGACCACAGTTCAATTCACAGAACTCACATAGTGGAGAGATCCTACAAATTTCTACACAAACACAAAAAAATAAAACAGGATAAAAATAACCATCTAGTGGTTAAGCATCAGGTTGTTAGTCCTAACATGATTATGTTTTCCTTCTCTTTGGACTTTTTAAAAAAAAAAAAAAAAAAGATCTATCTATCTATCTATCTATCTATCTATCTATCTATCTATCTATCTATCTATCTATCTATCTACCGTATATGAGTGCACTGTAGCTGTCTTCACACACACCAGAAAAGGGCATTAGATCCCATTACAGATGGTTGTGAGCCACCATGTAGTTGCTGGGAATTCAACTCAGGACCTCTGGAAGAACAGTCAGCACTCTTAGCCACTGAGCCATCTCTCCAGGTCCCTTCTTCTGACTTTTTACATAGAAAAAAACCTTTTGCTAATCCTCCGCCTTCTTCAAGTTTCAACTTGCTGTCTTTTACCATATTCTTCTATTACACTAAGACTGATTGGGCCCAACCAAGAGTCCTCTTAACTCTGTAATCATGCCTTTCTTATGTCTGGAATTACAGACTTGTAGAACCATGACTAGTTTTCCCCTCATTCATTCATTCATTCATTCATTCATTCATTTTTTGGTTTTTTCGAGACAGGTTTTCTCTGTGTAGTCCTGGCTGTCCTGGAACTCACTCTGTAGACCAGGCTAGCCTCGAACTCAGAAATCCGCCTGCCTCTGCCTCCCAAGTGCTGGGATTAAAGGCATGCGCCACCACCGCCCGGCCCCACATTTATTTTTAACACAATAAATGTCTATATCTTGCTCAATTATCACAAGATCTTCTCCAAACACATGATGTTTTATGCCCTTAATTTCCTAATTCCATTACACTGAAAGTATTTTATACCCTGTCCAACAACCAAGAAAGAAAAAAAGCAAAAAAAAAAAAAAAATTGAGATAGGTTCAAAACACAAAAGGCATAAGGATATTATTGCAGTGAATCCTGTAGACTGCACTCTGAGACCTAGTTCAAGTTACATACTATACAATTTGTTGTTGTCCCTTTTCTATCCTTATTTAGCCTACAAAATTCACCAACAACCTTGTTTTCTCAATTCAGTGGTCTGTTTTCCATAACACTAACCTCCTCAAATATAACCTTAATTAGTGAGACAAGATGTCACTATGTAGCCCTGGCTGGCAAGGAACTCAATACATAGACCAGGCTGACCTCAAACTCAAGAGATTTGCAGCCTCTGGTTCCTGAATGCCAAGATTAAAAGCATTCATTACTATCTATGCCTGCTCTTAAATCTTATTTTATATAACACTTGATTAATGACTTTTACTTTTTGTCCTTCTATGTCCCCAGATTGTCATGTTCTAGTCTACTGATTAACAGTCACTTCTCCATTATTCCTTGTAAGATTCTTTTGGTAGCTGGCTTTTCACCTCCAACCCTTAGATTTCTGATTTTAGCTCTTTGCTTCATTTCAATGACTTCAGACACTATCAACTTCACAACTAAGGGGAGTTTGTCTCCCTTGCAGAGCGAGCCTCAGTATCCATTTGATCTCCATTCTCTGAGAGCTAGTTCACTGCCTCAAGCCAACAGCTCCTTATCTCAAACATCTGGATCTTGTTTTTTTTTTTTTTTTTTTTTTTTTTGGTTTCTCTGTGTAGCCCGGGCTGGCCTCGAACTCAGAAATCCGCCTGCCTCTGCCTCTGCCTCTGCCTCCCAAGTGCTGGGATTAAAGGTGTGCACCACCACCGCCCGGCCCTGGATCTTGTTTTTGTAAAAACAATTTAAAGTACTCATTAAATTTTTTAAAAAGTATTTTGCCTGTATGTATGTCTGTGTAGCATGTGTTCCTGGTGCTCATGCATGCTAGAAAATGGCATCAGAGTGCGTGGAACTAGGGTTACAGATGGTTGTGAGTCACTGTGTGGGTGGTGGGAACGAAAACCCAGATCCTTTTGCAAGAGTAACAAGTGCTTTTAACTGTGGAACCAACTCTAAAGCCTATTTTGGGGGGTGTATGTGTGTGCAGGTACAGGGTATCAATCACATAGCCTTGCACCTGTTAGGCAAGAACTCTATCACTGAGCTACATCAACAGCCCCAAGTTTTTTGAATGCATATTGTATGCATGTTAACCATTTGCCATTTCATTAATGTGGTGATTAGTTTCTGTTAACGACTCAAATAACGACTCAAACTAGAGTCACCAGGAAAAAGGGAAACTCAACTGAGGAACTGTCTCTATCAAACTGGCCTATGGGCATGTCAGTGGGATGTTTTCTTGATTGTTAATTGATGTAGGAAGGACCAGCCCCTTGTGAGTGGTTCCATCCCTAGGCAAGTAGGTCCCAGATGGCTAGGAGTGGTAGCATAAACCTTTAATGCCAGAACGAATGAAGTAGAGGCAGGTGAATCCCTATGAGTTCTTGACCAGCCAAGGCTAAATAGGGAGACCCTGGCTCATAGGAAAAAGAGGTAGCTGAGGAAGTCAGTGAACAGCACTGCTCTGTGGTCTGCTTCATTACAGTAAGTTCTGCACTGATGGCTCAGAGAGGTTAAGTTAAAACAGACTCTTTCTTCCCCACACTGTACTGTGGATGCCGTTATAACGGAAGCTTCCTAGAATACTGTAGCTCACATCCGAATTTAGGACTATTTCTTCTTACCTTATTCTTCAGTGTGTAAGTACCAAACTACCCTATATTTGGATTGTCCTATTGGGCAAACAAACATATCAATTTCATTAGTATGTAAATTTGATTTCTGTTTTTAGTAATAAAGGGTAAAACTATACACATGCCATGGTGTCTTTTTTTTTTTTTTCCTGAGACAGGGTTTTCTCCGTGTAACAGAGCTCTGGCTGTCTTGAAACTTGCTTTGTAGACTGGGCTGGCCTTGAACTCACAGAGATACGCCTCCCAAGTGCTGAGATTAAAGGCGTGCACTACCATGCCTAGCTCCAAAAAATAGTTTTAAAATAAATTTGTGATGTATTTGTGTTTGATTTGTATAAGTATTCCACAAACCTGTATGTCATGGGTTGCATTAAAGTTCTGGGTGAAAAGGGTTGTGAAGTCTTTGACTGTAACACATTAAAAAATAAAATAGATCTGACAACAGAATTCAAGTTTATTTAGAAAGTTCTTCCCAATGAAGATCCAGACATACTTATGTTTTTTCAATACAAACCTGCTTGAGACCATGTTTTGATTTTAAACTCGGTTCCTCTGATAGAATTTTTCTAATTTAGAATATATTCTCTTACCTTTCTAATGGTTGCAACACATATTGTAGAAAGATTTAATGGGTCTATAGCTTCCAATTTCATTCCTTCTTTGAACCATTCTCCACTCTGGTCTACTTCTTTTACCTACAGGAAGTATATACACTATTACACATGTCTTTTAGAATTATTTATTTAGTGTGTGTGTGTGTGTGTGTGTGTGTGTGTGTGTGTGTGTGTGTGTGTATGTATGTATGTACGTACGTACGTACATGCCACCAAGCACATGCAGGCCAGAGGATAACTTCCTCTTTCCCACTTGTTGAGGTCGGGTCTCTCTCGTGTCCACTGCACTGTGTACCATACGCTGTATGAGCTGCATGCTTCCCTCTTACTGTGCTGTAGGAGTGCTGGGATCACACATGCACTCCATAGTATCTCAACCAGGCTTTTTACAGATGTTCAGAGTAATAGGACAGGCAATAGTACTTGAAGCTGCTAAACAGGCTGGCTTTGTGCTAATCCTCCTGTTTCAGCTTCCTAAATGTTTTTACTTTAATGATGAAAATATTCCCAACTTGCAAACATTTACTAGATGCCTTTTCCTACCTAATGCTATAGCTCACAGTTTCCTTAGGGAACAGAAAGAATATATGAATACACATAGTTTAGGAATGGGTCTATTAAGGATTTGTGAAACCTGAGGACTATGTAGATTTTAATTTTTAAGTGAGCATATGTGATATCCATAATTTTAGGAAATGCCACAAGCCCTTTCAACCTGACTTACAAATGAGGGCTTGCAGAAACTTACCTTAGCAAATAAGTGTGGTGGTGTATCGAAGTGTCCATCCTGTTTCTTTGTAATATCTACAAGGAAAAGTTATAGACTAGTCTGTCAGCATTCTTGAGAAGACCAAAAACCACACCTCCTTGATGAGTTCAAACTCACAAGGTAGTAATATTCTAAAACATGGCAAAACCCCCATGGTTTCTGCATTTATGGTGGTGAAAATAATAATAGCCCTTTTGGTTTCCAGAGCACATGCATATATGCTATTACATTTATGTTAATTATAATGCTGCTAATTCCACAATAAGGGAGTTACAGTATCAGAAGCTTTTTTTCCTTTTGGTGTGGTGTTGGAGATTGAAGAGAGGGTCTCACAAATGCCAAATACTCTAATACTGAACTATCTCCACAGCTCTTTTCACTTTTTGTTTGAGGGAGGGGCTCACTAAGATGCTGAGGCTGTTCTTGAACTTACAATAAATGATCATGCCTGACCCTCCTGCATAGCTGGGACTACAGGTCCTGACCCTCCTGCATAGTTGGGACACTAGCCTCTCTAGAACAATGTTTTTGTGTGTTTCATACCATGTCTAGTTAAATTCAATCTTGCCATTTAGATTAAAATTAGGTGGAAAGGACATCTCCTTATAGCTTTCAAATGGTCTGGATAAAAAAAAAAAGTACAATTGTAGTTGTGAGAAAAAGGGATGAAAATTGTCTTTTTGTGCCAGAAATAAAACCCATGGTCACATGCATGAATGTACATTATTATAAATGGATAGGAAACAGAAGGAACCTAAGACCTACACTTTGTAGGTAGGAGAAACAACCAAGTAGTTAGTCAGCCTCACTAATATTATCCAAAGTTTTTGTGACAGTTGCTTACCAGATCTCTTGAATCGATGGCCTATGCTTCGAGACCACCCAATATGGTGGATTAAGGGGCTGTGCATGTGGCACCAGAAGTCATCTGTTCTATCTTCACTCTCTTCATACACCAGTCGTAGTCTTCCTCCAATTACACTTTCTACCACTGCTACTCTTGTTCGACATAAATGCCTCTTGTCAACTACTTCTACTCTCATGCAAGGTTTGAAAGGATATTGCATACTCTCAGAAACCTTCAAACAAAAGCAGAAAAAAATCTTGTTGGAGACTCATGACAAAGGTCTATATGCAGCTTTAATATTGTCCTCCCTTGTCTGTCTGTCTGTCTGTCTATCTATCTATCTAGTCAATCTGATCTATGTGACAAAGTAGCCCAAGCTGTTTTGGAACCTGTTATATAGATAAGGCTGACCTTGAATGTACAGATATCTACCAGCCTCTGCTTCCCAAGTGCAAGGATTAAATGTACGAACCACCACGCCTGGCTCTTGTTTTGTTTTGGGGGACAGGGTTTCACTCTTTAGCCTAGAGGAAACTTTTAGCCACCCTTCTGCCCCAGTGTCCTCAGTACCGAGATTATGGGTATGAATCATCCTCTCTGAAAATGTATTTGGTATTTAACAGTACAGAAATTACAATTCTTAAAAGCCTTTCTAAATCATTCTTTTAAAAGAGCTCTTCAATTCTTTAAGGATCCTATTTTTACCTTTTGTGAGAAATCAGGAGGAAGCGTTTTGGCACCAGTAAGTCTCTTTACTAGAAAAGCTTTCCAGTTTGTATATTTATGTTGAACAGCTAAAATAAAAGAAATAACTAGTTATCCTTTAGCAGACAGAACCGTTTCACAAATTAATAATTAAAAAAAAAAAACCCAAAAATCAAAGAAACAAGGTTAGCAACAAGTTATGAGTATTAAGGTGATTGAAGGTAGCAAGCATGGAGAAAGTAAGTATATGTCTTGCTAGCATAAGAATTATCTGACATGAAAAATATCCATCTTAATTTCTGTATTACTTTAGAATATTATGCATAAAACACCACTTAGACATATGTTTTAAATGACCGTGGTCTGGAGAGCTGGCTCAGTGGTTTAGAGCACTTGTTGTTGCTCTTGCAGGACTAGGGTTTGATTCCCAGAGCTAACATGGCAGCTCACAACTGCCTAGAACTATAGCTTTGAGGGGCTCCAATGCCCTCTGTGGGGTCAGGCATGCATATATTCATGTATACACATATATATACATACAGGCAAAATATTCATACCTATAAGATAAATGAATCTGAAGTTTAAAATAGAATTAAATGACCATGAGGCCACTCACTTCTAGGAGGAACAAGAGGTTTTCCACTGGCTGCACACCAACCAACTGGATGAATATCAGACCCACATATATTGCACCAGAAGTCCAGAGAAGAATCATTTTCAAATCCTTCATATCTCAAAAGGGCATTATAACCTAAAACCAACAAATCAATCATTACATAGTAAGAAACAAAATTAAAATGATGCAGCTTTTAAGGTAATGGCTGTCAAGCGTTGCTGTTCCCTTGTAGCAGAATCACCTGCTGTTTATTAACAGAGGTTAGCTCCTTCTAAGGACTCTGGTCCCATGCTAAGGAATGGGATGGTGTGGAAAATCTGTAAGTCCCTGGCCAATACAGATTCTGTTGGACTATTGTTCAACTTTGAGAATCCTTTGTTAATACAAAGACAATTCTTCAGAGCATGGCTTTTTTCTCTGTATTTCAATTTTACCTATAATTTCTCAAATGCTTGGGATGGGGAACACTACAGTGGAAAAAAGTGGGAGGAGGATATTTTCCTGAGAATGGGTAGTTTTGGAGGTAGGGTCTCATGTAGATGAAACTGGCATCAAATTGACTACAAGGCTGAAGACTCTTTTTCCACCTTCTAAGTGCTAAGGTGATAAGTACGATTAACGTAAGAGTTTTGTTTTTGGGGTATGTGTGTACATGAATGCACATGCATGCAGGTCAGAGGGCAATCTCAGGTACTGGTCCTCCCCTTTCAGTAATTTTTTTTTTGTATTTGAGACAGGATCTCTTTGCTTCCTGCTAGTGTATGAGTTTTGGGGGGATTTTTCTTGCCTTTGTCTCTCAGCTTGCTGTAGGAGTAGTAGGCCCTGCCTCTCCAAGGCTTACTACTAAAATAGTAAAGAATAATTGGAAGACATAGGAGGCAAAAAGAAAAACCAGAAATATAAAACTAGAATCAGTAATTAGGAGTAATTCTTAGATAGTAAATGTGCTGATCTTTTGAACATGCAAGTGATTCAAAAACATCTGGGACATAAATGCTGTCTTTAATAGTACAACAAATAACAGAAACATTTAAAGAATGCTTATGTAGACAGATGTCTCAAGGAAAAGGCATGGTCTGAGAGGACAGGAGAAAATACAGTCTAGGACTCTTGCCAGAGTGATCAAAGGCACAGATGTAGTTTACTAGGAGAGGCCTTGCCCAGCACACTCAGGCCTTGAATTCATCCCCTCAACACTCCAGGATACCTTTTTTTCTCTGAGACAGGTCTTTCTTTCTGTTATGTAGGCCAGGCTGATCTGCATCATGCTACATGCTGTGGCTAGCTTTGAACTCAGAGACCCATCTGCCTCTGCCTCCTGAGTGCTGGGATTAAAAGTGTGGGACACTACACCTGGCATCAAAGCCACTTTTAGGTAACTCTATGGACAGTGGACAGTAAAGCAATATTTAGGATTTAGTGTTGTTATTGGGAGACAAGTTGGAGATTAAGTCCACCTGGCTAGCTTGGAATACTGTTTGATTTTTTTTTTTTTTTAAACGGCTGGAAAGAACTGAAGGACAGTATTTCCTTCAGATAAAGTGTGACAGCTTTATGAGATAGACTCAAATTTCACAAATAAAATTCTACAGCTATATACATTTGTTTATATGCTGATATAGTTGTTCACAAGTTAAAATGAGTAGAGACAGGAGTGTAATAAACTGCAAATGCCACAAATCCAAGAATATTTATTGTCTGGCTATTTATAAAAAAAAAAAAAAAAAAATCTGCCAACTCCTACATATATATTATTTTACTTTGTAATACTTGCAACATTTGTATACTTTTTTTAAACAAAGTTTGCGTCACTGGCATATTTTAGTAAATCACCATGTATGCTTTTCACCTGCTAATTTTATAATTCCAGCAATCCAGAAGACTTTGGTAGGTAGACTGCAGTCTGTATTGGGAACTTCTATCCTTACATTTTCTGAGATATCACCCCAGCAGGTCCCCATAGGTGCCTGTCATACAAAAATTATTAAATTACCATCTTAGTAACATAAGCATGAAACATCATTCAAAATTAAGTATCATCAGTAATGGAATATTCAAATAAAGTTACCACTCATTTTTTTTTCTTAATGCATAGTTTCTATTCCTTATTGTAAAGAATATCATTTGTAGAAAGCCAGAGTCAGGATGAAATTCAAGACAGAAGACAGAATCTACAAATATTAGATCCATGTTGACTTTGAAATTCAACAGACCAAATGTGACACTTAAGTAACAATTATTCTAAAACCTGAATCACAAACCTGGTGGACATCACAAATCAAGCTGACTTGAGGAACTTAGTGTCTTTAATGTGTACTGAGGGAAAAATACTTTACCCCTTCATTTCTAAAAATCTTGCCCAAGAGCAGAGAAGAATAATCAATTAACAGGCTTTATTCAACATGATCTAGAGAAATAGAACAGGTATCTATATTTAAAATGCAAGTTAACTCCACATAATGTAAATACAGTCTATGAAGACAGACAGGAAAAAGCAGTGGAAGGGTAATTAAAGAGGGAGTTGAAGAGATCTGGGAAAAAAGGCCCACAGTAAACAGTTAATTTATTATGTCAAAATTTCTTATGCAACAATTACTATGAAAAGAAAACTTCCAGTGTTAGAGCTGCTGACCACAGGCCTCCACCCCAGTGGTTAGGATGGCAACTGAGAAAAGTACTAAAGAGTATAACGACTGCATTTCCCAAAAGATAACATGTTCCCCAACCATTTCTACGAATCCCTAAACTACAAGGCAATATACAGTTACTTGGATTTTATGCAATAGTAAATTAAGTCAAGTACATGAGTTTATAATTATTCATTAGTGCTGAAAATTCTAGTCTCTGTGGCACTGGACAACCAATGTTTTCATGAAATGTAGAATACTGGACATAAATAAAAAGGGTGAGGTTCTTGAAGACCTGATAATAGGGATAAATCAGGTAAAAACAAAACTAAAAGATAAGCAAGCATGGACATCAACTAGCAAATATGTACATTGGGAAAGAAAATATATTCTGTCAAAGGAAAAGCCCCTAATACTGTGATGGTAACCCAGAACCCAGTCAGTCAGTCTAAAGCAATATTTAATTTCTGTCCTCTGAATAGTTAATAGATGTCTGAAGGAAACAAAATGTCAAAAAAAAAAAAAATAGTGAATTAAGATAGATCTAGAAGCCAAAGACACAGCACTAATGGCTAACACTTTGAGTAGCAAGCAATGAGTACACCTTACTTACTTGGAGACAGGCCCAATCTCAACTGTTTGTAATTATGGGGAGGGAACACACATATACCTTCTCAAGAGAGGAGTAAAAGGTAAAAAGTAAAACTACTCCCATCCCCCTTTGACACAGGGTTTTGCTATGTAGTTCAGGCTGGCCTGGAATTTGCCATGTACATCACACTGGCATTAAAATTGAAATCCTCCTGCCACAGCCTCCCCACACCCCAAGTGCTAGCCTTACAGGTGTGTGTGCCATCATACCTGCTTTTCTTTTTTAAACAGGAAGACTGGACCCTTCAGGTTCTGCTACCTCCACCTACATCACTCTAGACTGTAGGGCCATCCCTAATGCCAGCAGATATGATTAGAAAAGGAGAGGCTAGAAGGAAGACAGGTAGTATAAACTAAGCTAACATATATTAATACAAAGACCTCATATTTGTTTCTTGTGACGACCAGAGAAGATAGGTACAGGTAAATGCATGCATAAAGCTGCATTAAACTATAGTAGGGTAGCTACTCTTTGCTGGACTGCCAAATCTGTGTATTTGACTTTTATTGAGAAGAGGCATAGCTATGCTGACATGCTACAGATTAGGTGGGCACAATACTAAATGAAATTTGCATACAGGACTCCTTTCTCAGCTAGACTTGACAATTTATTGTGCTGATTCCTTTTTAAAGTTTTAGTATTACTTTTGGAGAAAATATCCTTTAATGTTATTTATTAAAGAAAAGACGTATCAATGTTTACTTAAAAAACAACAATAAAAAAAGGTAATGTTCACTTGAGTGGGAGATCTTTGGTTTGGTCCCTATAGTCTGGATTGGTATAGGAGAAAGTAGCAGAAAGTGACATTTGTTCTTGCCTGTAAGGTTGTGGTTCTGCTAGGCCCTCTTAAACCAATCCATATAGTTCACTTTATTAAAACAAAATGAAGAAACAAACATCAACAAGATAGAGCACTACAGTTCCAGCATAGTACGTGCTCGATGTGTTGAAATAATAGTGATCTCATAGACAAATCTGCCCTTTTGTTTTAAATGAATATTCTTTTAAGTGTGGAAGACTGAATGACCCAGGGCTTGACAGCCATCTTCATCCAAGTCATCTGCCTTCTCTTGCTGGCAGGAGGGACACCTTCAAAGTCTGGATTGGCATAGCATGAACTAGCAGAACCATCATTTACAGGTAACAACAAATTTACCTTCCAGACTCAGGATGCGAGGTCTACCTCAGGCTCCTCCCAAACAAGGAAGATCTGCTCCACCACTTCCTGCTCCAGGGCCACTCGTGAGAGCTATCTGGGAGCGACTCTCCTTCCCTGCAAAGTAAGCTGTCATCAGGTCCTGTAGAGATGGCCAATTCCAAATGCTGAGGGGTCCCCAACACAAATGTATGATAACCTTCATCTATCTATCTGAAAGAAAATAATCTGGCAGGAAGTCTTATTTCCTTTGCTCCAAGAACATTCCCAGGTAGTCCAAACAGCCCAGATGACTGGTATTCAGATTCTCAGAGGGCACACCTGATGCTAACAGAGACAAACATTTCCTTCTACAGCACGGCTAACCTGTAACTTTTGATAACCATGACCAACCTTCAGAGAGTATAAATGGGCAGAGGTTAGACTTGAAATTGCAAGTAGGAAACCAAGAAAGCATTTATCCCCATGATAAAGCGAACTCCATCATTTTAATACCTCAGAACAAAAAATTGTATATGGTTACTAAAGTATATTTATTAGGGAAAGATTAAATGAATTTGGTCATAAAAGACAAGAAGAGAAGCTGGGCACAGTGCTGCACATCTGTAATAGCAGTACTTGGGAGTACAGGAACTCTGGGTTTGAAGCTAGCTTGGGATACATAGCAAGGCCCTTTCTCAATTTCCACCCTGACCAAACCAAACCAAACAAAACAGAACAAAACTTTACCATCATCTCATTCTCTCTAGAAAGTATACTCACCTTTTGATCAGACACAAGAATCTATTGGGGGTGGGGTGGGAATAACGCTAGCACAGAGATGTAGGGCACAATGGAATGCATGAAAATGTCTGAGAAAAAATATGTAAAAAGAAGAGGTTGCTAATTTAAAACTTTCCAACCCCCTTTTGAGACAAAGTCTTATTACTCTGTAGCTTAGGTTGGCCTGAAACTCACTATGTAGACTAAGTTAGCCTTATACTTGCTGTGATCTTCCTGTCTCAGCTTCTCAAACAAGGAAGCCTTCTAAGTGGTAAGATTACACTTATGCACTACTACATTTGGGTTTAAAACTCCTTAATTAAAATAAAACAAAACATAGCTTAATCACCAGGAAACCCCCACCAAAAAACCAAATAAAGCAAAAAACAAAATCCACTCTGGGAAAGGGTACGAAGTTAAGACAATAACATAGGTTTAGGCTTCCTTTTAATTTAAGTTTCCCTGTAAACCCATGGCAGGCAGGCGACATTCAGTGTGGGGCTTGCTACCTTTGCAGAGAGCACACTTCATGTTTCTGTTAGTGTGGGAGGAACACTAAGTGCTAGAAACCAAATCAACGTTTATTTTTATTAGAAAGACATTTTATAATCTAAGATAATACACAGAGGTTTTACCTGTAGTTATAATGAAGTTATATTATGTATTTTCCAGAGTTCTCTCTGCATGGGTCAAAGACAGAGGATGATATACCTTAGAAGGTAACTTCAGTAGGAAAAATATTTCTCATAAACATGTATTTAAGAAATTATATCATGAATTTTACTATGAAGCTAAGCTATTGCTATAAAACCAAGGGGGCTTCTGTTTTTCTATCATTAAAACAAGTATGTATGATACACATTGCAAATAAATAAGAAAAACTGTGTTTCTTCAAGAAAACTGCACCCAGGTCAGAAACAAAAACAACAGAAAGACTCTATTATGTTAATGATACTAGGTATACTCATGGAGGCAGAATGAAAAGGTCAAATAAACTCTGTTTTCAACTTGTGGTAGATCATGCCTCCAATTCTAACATATAAGAAGCTGAGGCAGGAGGACTGCTATGAGTTCCAGAGTAGTTTGGTTTACAGAGATCCTGTTTTGAAAAGCAACCAGTCAACAAATCATCCCACAATCCAGATCACAAAACCCAGCACGGCTCCCCCAATCCCAAGTCATAGGGCAGCTAGCTACATATGAGGGCACATCCTCATAATCCCTCTTACAAGGCTGAGGCAAGAACATTTTTAATTTCAGATCAGCCTGGGCTATGTAGTGGAGATTCTATTGCAGTTCTCTGCAAACATCATACATACACACACACACAAGATAAATAAATAGCTGTGAATCTGATGAATCCATACAACATATCTAAGTGGTATATGGTTGTATTAGTATTATGTAAATTTTTTCCTTGTATGGATACTATTAACCAAGAACTAGAAAAGAGCTGAAGAAATGACTCAGTGCAAACTGCCCTTGTAGAAGATTTTAGTTTGTTTCTTGACACCCATGTCAGGGAGTTCACAACCACTTGAATTCCTGATCCAGGGGATCTGATATTTTTGACCATCATGGGCATCTGTACTAGGTATGCATATCCACATGTAGGCATATACATAATTAAAGGTAATCTGAAAAGTAATCTGAACTGAAGACTTTAAATTGTGAAAATTAAGTTTAAAATTATAATTCAGCTTCTCAAAAAAAGTAGTAAAAGCTTTATTGAAGAGATGGTCTAGGTGACTAGAAAGTTTTGAAGTTGTCAGCTTTATGACTATACTGCTATATTATAGACCATTTTTTCTCTTTTGTTTGTTTTTTTTTTTGGTTTTCCGAGACAGGGTTTCTCTGTATAGCCCTGGCTGTCCTGGAACTCGCTCTGTAGACCAGGCTGGCCTCAAACTCAGAAATCCACCTGCCTCTGCCTTCCAAGTGCTGGAATTAAAGGCGTGCGCCACCACTGCCCGGCTTCTCTTTTGTTTTAAGGTTTTTAATAAAGGTCTGATTCTGCAGCCAGTGGGGCTGGAACTCACAATGCTCTTGCCTCAGCTTCCTGACTGCTGGGATAACAAAGATTTGTCACCATATCTGGCTGATTTAGGATTAAGTAAAAATATACCCATTTCAGTGATTTCCAACTTAAGATTTGTCAAGGAAAGGGTGGCTAAGGGTTGGAGACCAAAGCTCTGACAAGAGTTTACTCTGTCAAACCAGTAAGTGTAGTTTCTTGCTGTGACTGAGGTCTAAGTCAGATTTAATTAGGGAAGAAATACGATATGAAAGGACAAAAGGAACTCAATTTTCATTGCAGACTTATCTTTTTGGTGGAACTGAGGTCTCATCAACTTGCTCAGGCTGGCCTTAAACTTGTGAACATTTTATAGTTGAGACTGGCTACAGCAGCAGGATTGGTTCCAAATATTGTTTGTTTGTTTATTTATTTATTTACTAATCAAAGCCATGGAATATCACTCTGTTGGCCTAGCATTCAGGGTATCTTAGGCTGGCTGCAAACACAATAGCAGGATACTTGGTTTAGCCTCTTGAGTGCTGGGATTACAGTTATATAACACCATGCTTGCCTCTAGATTATCTTTATTTTTCTAAATTTTATTTTCATTTTAAATTATGTTTTTGTATGTGTGTCTTTATGTACATGAATTGATGGTCATAGAGGTCGTAGGCATCAGATCTATGTTGCTGGAGTTCTAGGCAGTTCTGAACCACTTAACATAGGTGCTGGGAATAGAAGTTGGATCCCATGCAATATATGCACTTTATTTGCTGAGCCATCTCTCTAGCCTTATGATGTACTTTGTAGAAACTTTGTTTCTAGAAATTTAAAGAATTTCACACTTGAAAATGCCTGACTGTTAAGTGCTAAGAGAGGGTATCTGGACCCTTACTTGAGAGGAGGTTAGTTAAGCAGAGAATCTAGGCTCAGGATTCGGACAGCACACTCATACCAATTTTTGTTTCAACCAGACAGCTTTGGTTTTGGGTCCCACATTAGAGATGTGTATTTGCAATTAGGTTTGAAAAATAATTTCTACCAATGTGAAGGTGCCTATCTGGTACCTAAGTGTGCAAGAGGGCAGATGTCAAGTCTCCAAGAAGAAAACCCTACTAGAGAATGTGTTAAGTCTTAGAAGGATGATTGTATGAGACAGGGTCTCTGCTTCCAGTAATTCCTGGTAACAGCCTTCCTATAGCCCAAACCAGTAACTTTTCTTAGATATCAAATGATCTCGGGGTGGGGTGGGTTGGGGGTGGGGAATATTGGAGAGTCAACTGAAGATTAAAACTGAATTTAGCATAAGGTCTACCTCTGAAATCAAGTGGCTTCAATGGAAAAATGTTGATTAAAGCAACAAAGCGAATTCACTGTACTAAGACAAAGCATTTCCTCTCTAATAAAAAGAAAACAGTAAAGAAAGGTGAGTGGAACAGGAACTGGTTCTGAGCAAGAAAATGAAGATGCCACATTATCCTTATGAGTAAGTTAGCTGTTCCAATCTATACCACAGAACATCCTTTATTGCTAGTCTTCAACTCGATTTGTAGCTGAGACTAGCCTTGAACTCTTGATGAATGCCCTTACTTCTAACTTCCAAGTGCTGGGATTATAGGTATATGCTATCACACCCAGATCCTGAAACTAAATTATAAATTATAGAAATATTCTTGCTTAAAAAAAAAAAGCAAATTGTTACAAGTCTAAAGTAACAAGTACAAGTCAAATTGTTAAAGTCTTTCTTACCATCTCTGTTCCCATCCAAACAGCTCGCCTGTATAGAACCACAACTATCAGTTCAGTACACAGCTTTCTGGTCCTTTCTAGAATCATTTATTTCCAGGGTACAATTACTTGCTCTATGACCATATCAGTCTTTTTTTTTTTTCGAGACAGGGTTTCTCTGTGTAGCCCCGGCTGGCCTCGAACTCAGAAATCCGCCTGTCTCTGCCTTCCAAGTGCTGGGATTAAAGGCATGCGCCACCACCGCCCGGCAACCATATCAGTCTTTTTTTTTTTTTTTTGGTCTTTTCGAGACAGGGTTTCTCTGTGTAGCCCGGGCTGTCCTGGAACTCACTCTGTAGACCAGGCTGGCCTCGAACTCAGAAATCCGCCTGCCTCTGCCTCCCAAGTGCTGGGATTAAAGGCGTGCGCCACCACCGCCCGGCTCATATCAGTCTTAAAACAGCAAAGCTTTAAGCAAAACCAACCAACTTAAAATTACTGTAAGAGATGTACTCACAAAGAACTTTATTTCAAAGATATGGACAGGAAATGAAATACAGTTTCAGGACCTTGAAATGTTGTTTTTAAAATATCCTGGCTACTTATATATAAAAAGGCATCACCTAATTCATGACATAAAACATTAAAAAGATCTGAAGAAAGATGAAAGCCATTTAAAAAGAGACAACAGACAGATGTATCAGGAATCTGGGATGAAGACTTACTATGGAATTCTGAGCACGTCAGCACCACAGAGAACACTGTGAGGACTGAGCTTGTGATCTATGCTCTGCAGAGGTAGGTATGGGCTGGCTCTTCTGCCAGTGGCTGTGTAGGTGTCCTGCCAGTGAGTGATAACCAGCTCTGCACTTCTCTTTCTACTTTACATGGCACAGCCACATACATCACCTACTTTTCTAGTGTGACATTATTTACCAATAGCACAGCATGAATCACTCACTTGACATAGGTAAACACCTAAAGGTTGCATTTTAGGTTCTCTCAGATGGCATACCACAAAGGGCTTAACATTTGTACATTAAAGGAAGAAAACCAACAAATTAATGCACCGGGATTTAATACATTTACACCAGTGAATTAATATGCTTGAGTCTGTAAAAAAAATCCTTCTTCACTGGCAGAATAAGTGAGAACTCATTTGAATTTCATGGTAAGAAAGCATGTGCAGTTTTGTTCATATGTTGTTATTTAATAAAGCCCTTAGCAGAATGTTAAGTGTGAACAAAACTTCATTAATTTCTAACTTTTTTCCTGTTCATGTATGCACAGAAACAGTCTTTAAATATAAGTTAATCATGTCATGTTAAGAAATATTATAGCACATTATCTTAAGATTAAAGCAAAATGACATCCGATACCTTTTTTTTTAACATTAAATTCTCTGAAAAGAACATCTTTCGAACTGTTTTTAAGACACAGATCATTTACTCCAGCTTACAAGAAAACATTCCTGCTGCTTCCTTAGGGTGTGATTTTTTTTTTTTTTTTTACATTTGAAAGCAAAACAGGACCAAGAAAAAGCACCTCTTTTAGAAATTACTTGATCAAATCCCAAAGTTCTTGAGATAAAGGTCTTAGGTTGACCATGTGACATGCTGGCAGCCAGCCAGGTTTGTTATAGAAGACCCCATTTTCATGTCTCTAATGGTTCAACAACGAAACTGGATGAGACAGCATTTCTTACTTTTCAAAATAATTTCACATTGTAACTAAATTTTTTTTTAAACGTTGGAGGCAGAAAAGACACAGGGCCTTGAATGTTCTAGGCAATCACCTGTCCCTGAACTCTAATACTTCAAAAGCTCTCAAAGGGGGCTTTTTTTTTTTTTTACTGTGAAGATTTTACTTATAAAACACAAGAAGTTGTTTTCAGCTATTAAGTATAATAATAAAGGAGAAACATTTTTCTCTTTTGGTATAAGCAAACACTTTCTAAGGATACGATGATGAGGTGTTATTGTGCATTCAGATTTAAAGACCAGTATTTCATGGTATGAAAGAAATTCCATACTCACATGCTTAAAACAGGCAACTGGAGCTGCTATGAAGCTATTGCTGTTGATGTAGTTACCCCAGCTGAAGCCTTCCACGGAGATTGCTGAAATAAAATAAATTTAGATATAATTCTCTAACATTTTATTTACAAAAATTTATTTATTGTTAAGGCCTAGGTAACAGTTACATGGCTAGTCTGCCATTATAAGGAAACTTTTTCATATGTTTCTGCTGTTACTAGAAAACTTACTTTTTTGTTTTCTAGAATTTTTTAAAATTGTATTTAATTTTTTTTTCAATCCAGATTTTATCCCCCTCCTGGTCTACCCTCTGACTGTTCCATATCCCATACCTTCCCCCTGGCCCCATCTCCACGAGGATGTGCCCCTGCCCCAACTAGGAAACTTTCTAATGCCAAGATTGATTACATATTCTGTTATGTTCTGTGCCCCTGGAAACCAACCATGACAGAAGTCAGTAGAACTGTTTTATATAGTTTCCTACAATAAGCTTGGAGCCAAACCAACCACTCCAGAAGCACTTCCTGCACCTATGTATAAGCTTTTATGGTATAAGCTACCCTTGGGATGACACCTGTAACAATTTAATAAACTATCTGGAATAAGACTTCCATAGTGAGTAGTGGTCCAGTGTTTTAAGTTCCGAAGGCCTCCCTGGAAACTGACATTCTACTTGGTAGAAATTTGGAGACATATATGTAGGTAACTGACATCCCGGTTGACAAGTCAGGACATGGATATTAGACTAGGGAAGTCTCCTGACACACAGCTGAATACCCCACCCAAAGGGAGTAAGATAAATGTACAAAGACATGCTCCTAAGGAAATTCCTTATCCTTAAATCCTGATTGGTGAAATAATTGGGAACTGATGTTTGTATATCTTGAGCTTAAAAACCCTGTAGGATCTAGCTCGGGGTCATGGTTCAGTTGCCGAATCTGGACCATGGGCCTCGCTGACCAGTCTGGGAGCGTATGCTAAATAAGCTAGCTGTGTCTGACTGAGATCCATGTTTGTGTGGTGTGAGGTAATTCCTTATTTACTGTGTGTTAGGGAGCATGTGAATGCAAAAGCATGTGGAGGTCATAGGATAGCTTCTGGGAGATGGTTCTCTCTTTACAGTACGTGGGTTCCAGGGACTCCGTTCAGGTTTCTAGGCTTGGTCTCAAGTACTCTTTACCTGCTGAGCCACTTTGCTAGTCTGAAAGTTGTTACTGTTTATTTTTATTATTATTGTTGTTGTTTTAGTTTTTTGAGACAGAGTTTCTCTGTTCTAGCCCTGGCTGTCCTAGAACTCACTCTGTAGACCATGTTGGGCTCAAATTCAGAGATCCACTTGCTTCTGCCTTCCAAGTGCTGGGTTTAATAGTGTGTACCACCACTGCCTGGCTTTGAAAATTATCTTTTTTGTTTTTTAAACTTGAAAGGAAATAAAATTAATTTTTTAGAAAGAAAAACTTTAGTGAGATGTGAGGATACATGCCTATTCTCAAAGCACTTAATAGAGGAGGGCAGGAGATCACAGTCAACTCCTCTTCCAAGAATCCACTCTCATCAGAAGAATAAAGTAGCTAAATAATACAAGCTTCTATTAGTTAAACCTGTTTTAAGTACTTGCTACTAAAAGTATATCAGATTTCAGAGTTTCATGGATTTTTAGGCATCTACATGTACTTTATTGGTGCTTAAATGACGTATTTCAAAACATTTGGATTTCAGATTTTCCTTTTGGTTGTGCTGTGAACTGAATGAGGATCTTATGTACTAGGTGAAGACTATCACTAAACAAGTGCCTTCCCAGATCAGAGTTCGTATTTTCTGTTAAGAATATCCCACTTGTATTTATAAATACAATACCATCAGTATAACGTCTTTGTGTGTCAATTATTCCCCTTTGCAACAGTTAACCAATCAACCATCTGATACCAGGAAGCACACAGTCTAAATGTGCCAACAGAAAACACACACAACTCAAACACAACGCAAGGCTAAAATGTTGTTACTTACTAGGTGAATAAATATTTCCCTTTCATTGCACTTACCAGAATTGCCTGCTTTTGTCTTTGCTTGATTTTGCAAGGTAGCTTGATACTGAGCATAGGCAGCTAGTTTAGCAACTAAAGGTTGTTTCTGAAGGACTTTTGCTTTCTTTGTTGGAGGCTTACCCTGAAACAAGGAAAGTTAAGTAAATAGGATTCTTCTTCATCCCTGCACAACCAAAATCTAACATGACTGCATACTACTCATTCTGCTTAAATATTGAGGGTTTAGAAAATTATTAAAGCAGAGAAAACATACAAGGAATTTTAACATTAGAGTTTTTTTTCTTTTTGAGTTTTGCTACAATGTAGTTATCTAATATGGGCAACAGAGCTGGCACAGACTAAAACAGCAATATGCGAATTAATATGTTAATAAAAATTATATCCCATAAAGTGTTAAAATATAGGATGTGGTGGATACTCAACTTCTCCTTAGAGTAGACAGAATCAGGGTTATTCACTCATGCAGCTGCAAAGCAATGCTACTGATATGGTAAGAGAAGTCAACTGAATGTTCAAAGAGCAAGTGACTGAGGTTTATACCTTTAGTGCTAACGCAAAAGGTCAATGACATAATGATCATGGCCAAATTCAGTGTGACAAACTGCATCCATTTGGGTACAGACCACTGCTCAGGCTCTTTGGGAACTGTCTATCTGAAATATAGAAATACATCTAAGTGATGTATTTCCTTTATCTAGGGGATTTAAATAACTCAGTGCTATGTAATGATCACAATACATTAAATAAGAGAGAAAAACTGTGATCATACAAAAGATAATTATAAAAATCAGTACTATAATGCCTTAAGAAATTTTTGATGGTATGTTAACAACTGAGTCAAGGAAGTCAAGACACCATTACTTTGTCAGCACTAATATATATTTAAAAGAGGATGATTTCATGGATGTTTTAAAAAAAGGTGAATTATATTAACCAAATATGTTTGGTTAAGGCATCAAACTGGATGAATTCAAAAGTACAAAGCTGAACTTGCCTATTACGAACAAAGTTGGGGTTCACCCCAACAATAAAAACCCTAAGAACAAAGTACAAAATCCAAAGTACAGAGCAAAGTTGAGGGAAGAAAACAAAACAGAAAAAGACCCCAAAATAAATCATTCTCTGCCTTGATAGGAACTAAAGGACAAGCTGAGGGGGAGCACTAGAGAGAATAGCTTTATGTTCTACATAGAACAAGGAATTTAATTGTACTTATATGGAAAAGGTCTTATTCACTTGTACAGATAATTTATAGTTTATCTTGGATAGCATGTTTTCACTATGTAAGATGCTTCAGTTTATACTACTCATGGTTCCTACATTCCTAACAGTGCAGGCTGTAAACCACTGGCCCGTAGGCAGAGGTGGAGTGCAGTGAATCACAGTCAGATGACCAGGGAGTGTGAAAGCCATGGGAAACAGGAAGAATAAGAAGGTTTCTGTACCGTTACCTGAAGTCTGGCCAGAATGCTTGCCTTCTTAGAGTTTGACGAATAACTTCTTGAACAAGAAACACTACAGAAACGTTTCGTTTTAGAGTAAAAAGCATCTCGTACACCGACCATCCCACACATCTCACAGGTAGCTAATCAATAAGATAAAAACATCGATATGAACATCATATAACAAAATCAAATGTCTCTACCTATTTAGTGGTATTTATTTATCTAAAAATATGCAAGGAATTATTTTTCCCTATTTCTTACACAAATGAGAAAAGTTAGACAGGAACTGATGCCATGATGGTAGTAGTGTCTCTAAAGTCTAGCAATTTCCTGAAGGCCTAAAGGCTTTAAAAAGGTTGAGACAGTATGGTGATGCATGTCTGTAATCCAACACTGGGAGTGTGAATGTGTGTGTGTATAGAGACAGACCCTGTTTTCACCTAAGATTTTTCCTAATGCTTATCATGTGCTAGCAGGCATTTTCATCTATCTATCTATCTATCTATCTATCTATCTATCTATCTATCTATCTATGCTTTTAAATGGGTTATGAGCAAAAGACTAAGAGGACTGCAACATAGTTGATGATTAACAAAATGATAGCAAAAGCCTTTAAAACACTGCAAAGGTTGAAACCAAAAAAGAACAAGAATTTAGAAAAATTAAGAGGATTCTATCAAATTATGTTCAGGGGACATGGAAGGATGGGGCAAGCTTCAATTTTGAGGTAGAAGTCTACTAGTAGCTAGTCAGAGCAAGAGACAGCTAAGTTTCTGGTAGGTATTACATAATGACTAATAGTTTGAAAGGCAGAATTACATAAACAAATGTCAGAAAAGCTGCAATTCAAGAATGACACACAGAACTAGGTCTGTGCAGGCAGCCTGAGGCAGAAAGTCAGAGAGGTTGAAGGTCTACCTAAGCTGCAGAGTGAATTCAAGGCCAGTATGGATAATTCTGTAAAATCCTGTCTCACTAAAAAGTGGGCTGGGATAGAGTTTAGTGGCAAAAAACTAGCATTTATGAGTCTCTAGGTTTAATCCTTAGTAAGACCTAAGGGGAGCTGGGGGAGAAACCCAACAGGTTAATAGGTTAATGTCTCACCCAAATGGTTAGGCTAAAGACACCTGAAGCATAACCAGTACTTATGAATACATGAAAAATGGAAACAAGACAGAATATCCATTTGCAGTGGTAGCGCATGCCTTTAATTCCAGCACTTAGGAGACAGAGGTAAGCAGAGGCCAGCCTGGTCTACAGAGTGAGTTCCAGGACAGTCAGCTACACAGAGAAACCCTGTCTCGAAAAACCAAAAAAAAAAAAAAAAAAAAAAGACAGAATATCCAAAATTTAAGGCTTTGTGTCCAGTAGAGAAAAAAACAAAACAAAACAACAACAACAACAACAACAAAATGGAATAGTTCCTTGTACAAGTTCTAGATCATTAAAAGATTTCTAATTATCTTCATTTAAAAAAAAAAAAAAAAAAAGGCCTACCATAGTGGTATAGTATAGTTTTAATCCTAGCACTTGGGAGAAAAAGCAGGCCTGGTCTCCACAGTGAGATCTTGTCTCCAACAAAACAAAATCAGTCAAGGGGACAATGAATCCTTGACAAGAATTATACAATGTCAAACTGCACTGCTCCTTTGTGATAAGATTTTCTACACTGGTGTGACATCACCAAACCACAGCAAGACTATTTAGCAATAGAAACTCACTATGTAGCCCTGACTGGTCTGGAATTCATTATGTAGTCAAGGCTGGCATTGAACTCACAGAGCTCTACCAGCCTCCATTTTCCAAGTGCTGGGATTAAAGGTGTCCACCATCATACTAAATTCAATATTTCTGAGGTGAGTTTTCAGTTTTGTCAACCATGACGGAGAAGTATCAGTTGAAATTCTTCTTTTCTGGTTTGTGGTGCTAGGTAACACAGTATCTTTCCATGTAAGAAAGAGCTCTGTTACTGAGCTACACATCTATCTTTTCGTATGTACATGGGTGTTTTTGTTTTTTGAGAGATAGTATCTCTATGAAGTCTTGCCTGTTGTGGAACTTGCTATGTAGACCAGGGCAGCTTTGAAATCAGATAGATCCTCTTGCCTCTGTCTCCAGAGTCTCTGGGATCAAAGGAGTGCAACATAATGTCTGATTCTATGAACATTTTAATTAATTGGGTTATCTTTGTTTTGTTTTGTTCCTCAGACAGTCTCATGTAGCCTAGGCTGGCCTCAAACTTTCAGATCTGCTGTTGGGATTAGTGGATGTACTACCACATATGATTCTAGTGGGGTTTGATAAATGAAGTTCTGTGACAGTGTATACACAGCAGATCACACACGAATGTGCGCTGCTTGTGTGCATGGGAGCTGGGGTCAACTTCAGCTGTTGTTCTTTAGGAGCCATTTTCTTGTGTTCTTGAGACAGTCTGGTTCAAAGTCTACGAAGCAGGTTAGGTTTCCAGTGAGCTTCATAGATTCCTGTCCCCACCACCCTAGTTCTGGTTGGGATTATGAGTTGATACTTGACTTTTTATGTGCTATCTGGGGATCAAACACAGGCCCCCATGGTTGCATGGCAAGTACTCTACTAACTGAGCAACTGCCTCAAACAATGAAGTTGATTTTTAAAGAAAAAATTATTTCTGGGATGGCTTCCCTGTGTAGTCCACATATATGCCCATGTTTTTATTTGTGGTCTCAATGACAGAACCCAGGGCCTTGTGCATGCTAGGGAAGCACTACCTCTTGGCCCTTGTTTAGTCTTCAAAATAACATTATCACCAAGTGAAAAAAAGTCAAAACAGGCTTATTTTGGGTCAATCTTAAGCATATTTTAGTACTAAGAACTACTAAAAAATGAGACCACTTTCTGTGTAAGCTAGATAGCACCTTATGCCTAGAAGTGATAACTTATGCACCAGGCCCATTGGGGCAAGCTGAGGCAGGAGTAGTATCTCAGTTTCAGGTCAGCCTGTGATTTATAGTGCAACCTCTTCTGAAAACCAACCAACACTTCCTCAAAACACTGAAACATAATGTGGCCGCCCCACCTCTGCCCTAAAACTTGGAATAAATTATCACAGAGTAAGCCCTATCTGATTGTTTTTAAAAACTGTACGAGCACTCTTACATTCAGTTCTAGAGATAGTCAATAACTGAATTTACTGTGTACTATTATGTTGTTTATAATTTTGTTCTACTTGCTTCCCCCTGGAAGGTAGAATAAAGAACTGAAACACAAACTCTCCGACCTTATCTGGAACTCCTGACTTTCAGGCTCAGTCTCTTCAGTCCTTTAAAAATGCTAAATGAGAGAGGCAAGGCATGGTGCCATTGTTTATAATCTCAGCACCTCGGAGGCAAAGACGGGATGATTTTGAGTTCTAGATTCATCTGAACTATACAGCAACACACTATCTCAAAATAAAATGAAAGGAAACTGAACCAACCTAACAAAAAGGTCCAGTGAAAACACAAGCTCAAATGTAAAGTCACACAACAGGTCAAAGTGCAGACACTCACCCATGCCAGATTTACCATCTGGGTATGTGTAGACTTGTCCATTATTTTTGATAATTGGGAGATTGGAAGGTAAAGGAGCAACTTCTTCTTCACTCTCCTCAGAGCTGGAGCTGCTACTTGTGTCCTCACTGCAGCTATCATAGCCGTCAAACATCCCGAATGAGTCTGCTTTTTCTTTTGGATTGTGAAGAATGTTCTGTCTTCGTAGAAGAAACCAGTGACATATGACACAGTGTGCATATACATCCCCTTTACAATTTCTTAACACAAATTCTAAATGAGATTTGAAAATCTAGTAGAGAACTGTTCATTTTTGTTTGTTTAATATGATAGGGTGTCTGTTACAGCTTGGATGGGCCTCAAACTCAGGTGATCCTTTTACTCAGTCTCCAAGCTGCTAGAATTAAAGGTGCAAGCTTAGCAGACAACACTGTATCCTTTTCAAATATCCTAAGTTTCTTTAAAAAATAAAATAAGTGGATGGGTGTTTTGCCTGCATGTATGTCTGTGCACTACTTGTGTGCCTGGCACTCATAAAGGCCAGAAGAGGTCACTGGATCCTCTGGAACTGGAGTTATAGACAGTTGTGAACTGCCCCACATGGCATACTGAACCTGTGTCCTCTGAAAGAGCATCAACCACTGAGCCATCTTTCCAGCCCTCTTTCTTATTTTGAGACAGGTTTGCCTAAGGCTGGCCTTAATCCTTCTGACAGCTGAGTGGCTGAGAATACACAGGCATGTCCTACTGTGTCCAACTTGGTTCCTAAGATCACACAATGGAAATATTATACCCTAAAGAATATTGACTTAGGAGTTTCCCTTGGAAGATTTTGCATACACCAATAATGTTGCCACAACTCCTAGTCCCAAAGAACACTTCTATTGTTCTCAGCAACTTTTGGGTAGTTTTATAATTACATCTACCTTCAAAGAGTCAAGATTTGATACTATTGGAATATTTAAAAAGAAATAATCAGATTCTAAAGGCAATTCCAAAAGAAATGTTTTTTCTATTTTACACGTATGGGGTAGGTGGTAGGGAATGGGCTAATCTTCATTTGATAGTGTGGTGACATGAACACAGAATTTTGATTAACCTGACATTATTACCTAAGAATTTGAGTTTTTTCTTTTAGTCACCCAGTAACTACTTATCAAACAACCTTATACTTCCACCATAACTGGGGCAAAGACAGAATAGTATACATAGCAGACACAGTTCTTAATGGAGCAGTTATGTGGCAACAGAAAAAGATGGGACTAGTGGCATACTCAATGGTGACACCATCCTTAGTGAAGTATTTATTACATAGCACTTTATTCTGGAGACAAAGCATTTCTCTTGGAATTAAACTTGTTAAGACACAGGATGTTTTAAAGGAGAGGTGAAATGTCATCTTTCAGGGAAATGCCTTAAGCTTAAGAAGTAAGCAACTCAAAGCCTACAGGAAGTCCCTGAAACTGACCAGATACATTAGATGCCTCCTCCCCAAGCTAAGGACTGCTGAGAGACATTGTCTGGAAGAGACAGAGACTATCTGAGCAATGACCACACTGAAGCAGTGTGCTTCAGGCTTTCAGCTTTTGTGAGTTGTCACATAATGCTAGGGTGGGCTTTGGAGATAGAGCTGTCAATTCTCCTTCTTTTAAGTAACTCCTCACCCACAGCCCTGCAAGTAACCCTAATCAAACTTACTGACACATCAAATTGGAATTTGGTGGTATCCTTATTTTGGTTTGTCATCAGTTACCTAAGTGAGGTGAGTAGACTTTTGTTCATGTCTCCCCAGGAATAGTGTCATACACATGAGGTAAGACCCTGAGAATACAAAGGGTGACCCTTGAATATTTGCTGTTGGAACAGTCAGAGGAAGGGTCAAGATAAAGGATTTTGAATTGGGCATGGTGGCTCATGCTTTAATCCTAGCACCAGGAGTAGGGGAGTGGTGAGGTGTGTGTATATATGGAGATACAGATAAATCTCTTTGACAGTTTAAGGTCAGCCTCATCTACATAGTGAATTCACAGGTCCTTTGGTCTGAATGTGGCTTTGGTCTGTATGGGAAAGAGTGTGTGCCATAGATGGCTGGTAGACAAAGATGAGTAAGAGTATTCTTGAGCTTCTATAGACCTAAGACAGAGACATACATCAATAATGCTATGTATGTTTTCCATGACAGGTAATAAGGAGCAATATAGACACCGACCTAAGACAGGCACGGTTGCCAGGCCACTCTTTACCCCAGACCGGATAATGGAAAACAAGTAAATCTTGTGCCCCCATCCAGCTGCTGGAACTGCTCATCTTTAAAAAATTAATAAGGGGGAATTGTGCCCTCCCCCCAGCCTTGAGCTGGCTGGAAGACCTTGTTTACCACAATAGACCTAATAATAGGATCTAGGTGGAGTCATCCACCTTGGCTGCATACAACTTCCTACAGGAACTTAGAAGAATAGACTGCCCACTGAGCTTGCCTTGAGACATAATCCGGCTGAATCAAAGGATGGGTTCTTCAACCCATCTCCTGCTGAAACAATGATGGGTTCCGTGGGGCTTTCCCCTTTAAATAGAAGAGCTGAATATTAAACTTTGAGCCTTGATCAATGTCTTGGCTTCATGCTTCTCTTGAGTTTCTGTCTCCTCTTTTCATTTCCAGCCCCCCTTTCAGGTAAACCCAGTTTGTCCGTGGCTGCAGGCAGCTATAGTTACATGATAGAAAACTGTCTAAAAGCAAAAGTTATAGGATTTGGGGGCTGTAATACTTTGGATACACTGACCTCATGGCGTACGCCTAGCTTGAGTGGACTAGAGATGATGTACAGGAGGATTTGTAATTGGATCGTAAGAGGTCTTTTGGGCTAACTTACCTAAGAATTTTTCTCCCATAGGGCCAAGAAAAGACAGTGTATACATGATTTACCACAGTATTTGGTTTACAATATTAACGAACATCAGCCAGACTAGACTCTGAATCTCTAATAAGTTCATTCAGCCCACTTTCATGCAGAAATATCCATGTAGACTACTTGAGGCCAGTGAGATGGCTCGGTGCTAGCAACACAGCCTAATTTAATGGACTTCAGTCCCTAAACTCTATGATGAAAGGAAAGAACCAACTACTGGAAAAAATTATTTTGTGATCCCCGTGTGCCATGGCATGTGCACATTGGAACATTTACACACGTACATATGTGTACATGTACATATACATACTCATACACAAGAGTAACACAACAATACTAAAATAAAGAGTCCACCTAGACTTTAGACCCAGCACTAGCAGATCTGTCCAAGGCCAGTTTGAGTTTCAGGGCAGCTAGGGCTACACAGAGAGACCCTGTCTCAAACAAACAAAAACAAAACAAAATAATCCTCTCAAACAACAACAAAAAAAACCAACCCCCCCATCAAAAAAAATTACCTCCCCAAAACAAAGTCTTCCAAAGTTTTCAAATATGCTTGCCTACTACATAGCTAGTTCATTTAGCAAGTAATATATGTTACCTCAAAATAGCTTATTTTAACTCTACTTTCAAGAAAGTATCATCTTGACATTTCAGAAGATTAATGATTAGATGGTACACTACAGGCTGTTAATATTTTTTAAGAGTTAATGCCAGGCATGGTAGCACACATCTTGTTTTAGTTTGCTTTCTGTTGCTGTGATAAACAACATGACTAAAAGCAACTTGGAATGGGTTTATTTCATCTTACACTTCAGGTAACAGTCCATCATTGAGAGAAGTGAGGGTAGGAATTCAAGGTGCAACTGAAGCAGAGGCCATGGAGGAGCACTCACCCATCACTGGCTTGCTCTCTGGCTTACTCTATTATTTCTTACAGAGCTCATATACACCTGCCTATGGATGGTCCCCCTACACTAAATGGGCTGGGCCCCCCTATATCCATAATGAATAAAAAAATGCTCCACAGACATATCCACAGATCAATCTGACCAGGGCAATTCTTCAATTGAGGTTCGGTCTCCTAAGGTGACCCTAGCTTTGCCAAGTTGACAATAAAAGCTAAACAGGACACACCTGTAATCCCAACACTGCAGGCTGGGGCAGGAGTATCACATGTTCAAGGTTAGCACCTGCTGCATAAAGTAACATGAGTATTTAGGAAAATTTGAGCTTTCAAGTTCTTTAGAGCCTTTAATATGCTTATGGACATTATTGAAGAGGAATATACAGTATACAGTAATATCTTTTAATTTATCTTGAAGGGCTGATGCTCTAGAACAATGTTCTCTGACCTTTTCCATGGTTCTACTACACACAGAAAAGATTATCTTTATAACATGTAGGAGAATATGTCCCTAGACACACATACACAGGCTAAGAAATCTGGCTATGCCAACATACTGTATACTAATACAGTATTTGATTTACTTATCACAACAAAAACAAAAACAAGATTTTATTATTTTTAGTTCTTAACTATACTGTGTGAGGGTAGGTGCCCATGGAGGCCAGATGTCAGATCTCCTATAGCTGGAATTTTAGGTGGTTATGACCTGAATTTGGGTCTTTCCTAAGCACAGCAAGTGTTCTTAATTGTTCAGCCATCTTGTTAGTCTAACATCATCATAATTTATGACACTTTTTGGGAAGCTGTATTCTTTGGAAGAACTGTTCTCTAAGTAATTTTTCTTCCATTAAAATAGTCTACTGGTAACAAACAAAAACAAACATACATGCCAAGTGGTGGTGGTGCAAGCCTTTAATGCCAGAACTTGGGAGTTAGACCAGAAGAGAGCATGGATCTCCTGTAACTGGAGTTACAGATGGTTGGGTGCTGGGAATTGAATCTGGGTCCTGTGGAAGAGCAGTCTGTACTCTTAACCACTAAATCATCTCTCCACCCACAGAATTCCTTTTTTTAAAAAAAAATAAAAATAACTATAGGCCTATCCTGATTATATCTGAGGCTGTAATTTACCGTATATTCTATGGTCTGAAAAATCTCCCATGGCAAGAAAAGTAAAGTAGCTGCAGTCTACCAGTATCTCCACACAAAGTTGAAACTACTGTAAATTTATCAGGTAACAGTGATCTCCAAATTCAGACAGTTGACAGTTTCAGATTTATCATATACTACCGAATAATCAAATATCAGACTAAGCAACTACCAACTATCAGATCAGAAGAGGTTGTTGAATCCCCTGAAATAGGAATTACAGGCAGTTCTAAGCCATCAAGTAGGTGCTAGTGACTAACTGGGTTGGGTCCTCTGCAAGAACCTCTTAACCCTAGTGTGGACAACATGTTCAATCCAGGGTTAGAGACACAGCTCAGTGTGTTAAGGCACTTGCCTCCAAGGCTGACCACCTGAAACAGATTCTTAGGACTGACCAGAGATCAACTCTGAGGATCAAATCCTTAGATTTCCACATATACTGAGGCATGCATATCATCCCCTCTTCCCTAAAGAATTCAAGACAGAAGATCCAAAATCCAATTAATAGACACATTCAAATAAGTAAACAGATGGACAGAATTGCTTTAGACCATAATAATCCTCTTCCTCAGGACAAAATACCATTTCTGTACTCTAAAAGGGCCTGTAAGCCCTGCCTGATCTATACCACAGGAAAAGATCAGTACACAACTAGAAACAGAAATGCAAAAACACTACTTACAATATCAGCAAAAGTAATGAAATTCTAGAGGATAAATGTGGCAAAAGAGATAGGAGCTTTAAAAATGAGAAAATAATGGGAAAAAAAAGTTCTAAATGGAGAAGAGGATCACATTTGTGAACATGAATGTCATTAAAAGCCAATTCTTTTTCTTTGGGTTTCTGAGGTAGGGTCATTCTTGTTAGCTTGAGAACTCATGACAATCCTCCTGCCTTAGCCTCCTGAGTGCTGGGACTCCAGGCTAAGCCCTCATAACTTACACTAAAATGTCAGTTCTTTCAAAAACTGATTTAACAAAATCTCAGTCTTCTCAGAGTGACAGACTGCCAGTATGATATTACAATGCTACAGTAATGTACAAAGTGGGATTTTGAACAGGCTGAGAGATCAATGCATAAAGTAGAATAACCTAGAAATAAACATGTAGTCAATAAAAATCAGATACTTTTATCCATATTCTAAATCAATTCAAAATGGTCATATTCCAAATTAATTCAAATGGCCACAGAAATAAATGGGAAGACCTTAAAATGTAAACTTCAAAGAGAAAAATAGCACTTCTGGTTAAGGTTTAAGGTGTACACTAAAAATATCCATAAAAGAAAAAATATAATAAAACTGGATTTGATAAAAAGTCTTAATTTTTTCTCCTGAAGATACCATTGGGGCTGGCAAAATGGCTCCCAGAGATAACCGCACTTGTTGCCAAGGCTGAATTTAATTCCTAGAATCCACATGCTGTAAGTAGCAGACCAATTCCTGAACTCTGTTCTCTGACCTCCAAGGGTCATGCTCATACAACAATAAAAAAGAGAAGAGAATAAGATAATGACAAGACTGGGAGGAAATATTGGCAAATCATACTTAGATAACAACAACAAAGTATCAAAACTCAGAGAGGGCGGAGGTAGCTGGTGGAGTGCTCAGAGCATGCACAAGCCCTAGGTTTGATCCCAACACTTATTGTTACATTAAAGTCAGGAAGATAAGGAATTCAAGGTCATCTTGGGCTACAACCCAATTTGACTAAATGAGGCCCCATAACAAAAACACCCTCCTCCCCAAATTCCCTCAATGATTACTTGGTGTGGTGATATAAATTTATAAGCCTGAGTTATTTGAGAGGCCAAGACAGAACACTCCAAGTCTGAAGCCAGCCTGGGCAATTTACCAAGACCTTGCCTCAGATAAAATACAAAAGGACTGATATATCTATGTAATAGAGTACTTGCCTAGTGTACACTAGACTTTAACACTGAAAAACCAAACAAAACCACAACAGTTTGGTGCCACTCTCAGCACTTAGGTTGGAGGCATCAGAATTCAAAGTTACCCTCTGGTAAGTAATGAGCTTCAGATCAGCCTAGGTTGCAAGTGAACTTATCTCAAAAAAGATTAAAAAAAAAAAAAAGATAAAAAAATACCCCACAAAACTCCCAAAACAATGAAAATGCAATATCACTTCAGAGAATGAAAAATCCAATTTTAAAAGTGATGCAAAATATTAAAAAAAAAAAGACATTTCAAATATACTCAGATGGCAAATAAGGACATGGAAACAGCTTAATATTTTTAGCTATTATAAAATGTAAATAAAAACCATGAGATTGACTGGTTGGATAGTGTAAGCCTGTAAATCCTAGCATTTATCTCTTTAAACCCAACACTTAAAAGGCAGAACAGTTCTTGAAGCTAATCTGGACTATACAGTAAGATTTTGTGTCAAAGTGCCAGAGATGGTGTCAGTGGTTGAGTATTGGCTACTCTTGACTATGGATCTGGGTTCAATTCTTAGCACCCACGTGGTGGTTCATAACCATCTGTTAACTCTAGTTCCAGAGGATCAATGCTGTCTTCTGATTTCTGTAGGCACCAAAGCACGCATGCATGCAGGTACAAATATACATAAAATGAACAAGAGCTAGTTTAGGCAGGAGTGTTGGCATATGCCTTTAATCCCTGCAGAGGCAGGCAGATCCTTGAGTTCTAGGTCAGTGTTGCCTACAGAGTGAATTGGAAGACAGCCAAGACTAAAAGACAGAAAAACCCTGTCTTAGGCTCAGTCTTGTTTTTGAAATAAAAAAGGGGGAGAGCTTTTTGGGCTTCTTGGCAAGAATCTGACATGGGCCAAGGATAAGGAAGTGGGTTTCAGACAGGAATCTAAATTTTAGGCTAGAACAAGTAGCCTTCAGACATGAAAATGACTTTGGGCTAGGACAGGGAAGTTGGCTCAGATATTTTGGTCATCCTGATAAGCCCTTAGAAACAGTGACTGAGGGAGTGTTCCCGGAATTTTGTTTATTGCCTTGCTTGTTCCTTAACTATTTGCATCTATTATATTGCTAGTTCCTCAACCTAGAACAGACCTTAATACTTGCATGTAATTAAAATGGTATAAGAGCAAAAAAGGATGGAGGGGACGGGATATGGGGTTTCTAGGGAGGGGAAATGGGGAAAGTGGATGTCATCTGAAATGTAAATAAATAAAATATCCAATAAAAAGAAAATTAAAAAAAAAAAAAAAAAGGAAGGGAGCGAGGGAAGGAGCTATAGCTCAGTTGGTAGAGTGCTTGCTTAGAAGACTGAAGCCCTGGGCTTGACTAATCTTCAGCAAAGCATAAACTGGGTGTTGTGTCACATGTCTGTAATCTCAGCATTTAGGAGGCAAAAAATATCAGAAGTTCATCATTACCCTTAAGGATGAATTACAGCCCCTGTCTAAACCATGACCAACTTTACTTCTGAGCCCCTTCAGAGAAACAAGAACACACACACACACACACACACACACTATACATACACACTTCAGGGAATCATGAATCCATACTTTTACTACTCCCAAAGAGCTTTTTCCTTCTCACTTCAGTCTGTATTTTCCTTCTCAAGTGAGAGTGTTGTTCCTAGACAAAAACCAACTTATCTATTCAAGACTTTTATATTTATTTTTTGATATGTATGTGGTATACACATATGTTCATTTGTGTGTATACACGTGAACATACATGTATCAGTGGTCAACTTCAGGTGTCTTCTTCAATCTCTTTCCACCTTATTTGTTGAGATATGATTCACTGAATCTGGAGCTCACTAGTTCAGTCGCTATCCCAGAGAGCTTCAGTAATCTGCTGGTCTTTGCCTTCCCCAGTGCTGGGATTACAGGTGTCACTGCCAGGTTTGACGGTTAACCTAGATGTGGGGATCCAAACTCTGGTCCCCATGCCTGCAATTCAAATACTTTACCAACACAAAAGTTCTTAAATGATAAATCACATAGAATATACCACTCCTTTCTCTGTAAAAATAACTAGTTTTCAGTATTTTGTATGCTGTAATAAACTTACATGTATGTGTTTTATATTATGGTAGATAAATCTCCAGTTTCAGAAGATAGAGGCTTGGGTAGAAGGGCATTTGACAATACAATTTTGTTATATACAAAGTACTTTCCAAAGAAATTCTACCAGCTGTGTTTCTGTCCCAGCAGTATTAGACCTACCTAGGGGAATATATTCCCTTTTTTGACTTTTTGTTAAAAACACCAATGTAACAATCAGTCAGTATGGCCTTTCTTTTTACTTCCTTAGAAAGAAATAATGTCACTCTTCCAGGAAGGCTGGAAGAATTGCACAACAAACGCCCATGCACTCACACTTTGGCCTGAGTAACATCTTGTCCCATTTATCTGTCTTCTCTCTAAATACATGGTTTACTTAAACCATACACACCAACCCTAACAATTAAAATTGTCTTTCATATCTACTCCACAGTTATCAGCTTAAGGAAATTTTTTTTTAAAGATTTATTATATGTATGTGAATACACTGTCACTCTCTTCAGACACACCAAAAAGAGCATCAAATCCCATTGCAGATGGTGGCAAGCCACTGTGTGGTTGCTGGGAACTGAATTCAGGACCTCTGGAAGAGCAGTCAGTGCTCTTAACCACTGAGCCATCTCACCAGACCAGCTTCAGGAATTTTAATAGTAATATATTTTTCTGCTAGGCAGGTGAAGTCTGCCTGTGATCTTAACATGTGAGAAGCCGAGGCAGGAGGATTCTGAGTTTGAAGCCAGCATAGGCTACATCACAAGTTCTACACCGGCCTGATTTACATAGAAAAGTCAAATACCAAAGTAACTCAACTAACAAAAGTAAGCAACTATATCCACTCCTTTCCTCCCCTGAAACAAACCAAACAATTAGGGCCACTAATTTCTAATCTACCATCCATATTCTAACATAATAATGTCTTTAGAAGTTTATTTTTGAGAATGCAGGTTTTTCCTTTCTTAATAGGGTTTTCTTTCCAGTTTGGGGGTTTAGCTCATGTTTCTTCATTAATTAATGTCATACACTGCCACAGCAGTAAGTGATGTTCTGTTTACAGAATACTGTATCTAGAGGCACAGGATGCCTACTTGTCCCTCATGGTGACATTACTTCTGATTACCTGGTAATGGTCTAGTCTAGTTTTCTCATCCTTTCTCTAGGATACTAATGTGCAGATATTGTTCTTTATAGTAATCTCACATCTAATTTAGCACATAACTTCTGACAAAACTTTATGCTAGCTGTAAAGTTCATTTTCTAATTCTATTATGTCACTAGCCAGAAATAAATCCTATCATTCTTTACTTAGCATTTTTCATTATCAGTCTTAATTAACTTCTGCTCCCCTCCTTTACCATCCTTACTCATTTTGGGGTTCACAATCTTCAATTTGGCTGCTAAGGACTTCTTGAACTAGTTTCCACATCCATCTGACATGCTACTGTAATGTTTGGATAATTTCTTACTTTCTAGCCTATTAGTATATCCCAGGCTCATTTTATCTAGCCTATTAGTATATCCCAGGCTCACTTTACACTGACATTGCACTTTAGCCCTGAAATTAATTCCTTTAGGGAGATCTATCCTCTTTATTGATCAGTATTAAAACCCGGTATCTCAGCATAGGATAGCTTTACATTATCCATCTCCCTCCTCATGTTTTTCTTTTTTTGGAAATAGGCTTTCTATGTAGCTCTGGTAACTCATGTAGACCCAGGCTGGCCTTGAACTCATGAAGTTCTGCCTGCCTACCAAGAGCTGGGATTAAAGGCATGAACCATCATGCCAGAACTTTTGGTTATGCTTCTTTTGACCTTTCTCTTTTGAACTTTAAGTCCACAACTTTTTCCCCCATAACTGTTCGTAGTTAGTATGGATCTGTCTGCATATTTTGTTTTTGCTTATTGAACTTTTTAGTATGCAATTAAAAAAATATGAATAACTCCAGCACTCAGGAGGCAGAAACAGGTACATTTCTGTAAGTTCAAGGCCAACCTGGTCTACCTAGTAAGTTCTAGATCAGTAGAAATTGTATAGTTGAGACCCTCTTTTGAGGGCTGGTATGATAAAATGAATCAAGTTTATTTATTTTTTTAATGCTGGAGATCAAACTTAGGACCTTGGGCGTGCTGAGCACACACTCTAGCAGAGTGTGCACTCACTATGGACCAGCATTTCCATTTACCTTTATGAGTCAACATTAGAAAAATTTCCCTAAATTGTGCCACAGAAACCAAAATATACCTACATTTTCTTCTAGAGTTTGTACAGTTTGTTTTTATCTTTACTCTCTGAGCCATTTAGATTTTATTCTCATGAGTGTTAAGAAGGATCTAATGTCTGTTTAAATGGCTACCTAGTTGCTATACTATCCTTTTTTAACTCCTATCTCTGATTTGAAATACTACTTTAAGTACTATGCTTCTATCATATTTTCTGTGATTTCTGAACTTGACTCTGTAGTCATTTATCACTAATGACATGGATATATCATGGAAATTCCAACATAGGTAATTGTGTTTATTTACACAAACCTGGACCAGCTAACCTACTGTGTACCTCAGCTGTATCATAGACCACTGGGTGCTACAGCATTTTCCCTGAAGTCTTTACATCAGTCCTCAGACTCACCACTTACTTCCTCAAGCTAATCATTAGTTCAACTCTGGTCAAATTTAGCCTTTTCACCATTAAAACCCTTTTTATTTGGCTTTCATCATCATGGTGCCCAAGAATATGGGTTTCTGTTTCATCTTCCACTGTGGTCATTGTGTTTCTCCATTCCTGAGACCAGACTTTCTTGAGTTTGGTCTTATAAGCCTTCAACACAGGAGATTCTTCAGCATCTTTGTTCTTGTTCTTCAAGCTTATAATTACAGAACAGGACAGTCCTGACTGGTGAGCTTAATACCCACTGCTCACTTTTCACTTTTATATTCCTTAATCGCTTCTAATTTTGTTTCTAGGTCCACCATTCTTTTTAAAAAACAAAACAAAATTTGAGACAGAGTCTTAGTATGTCACTTTGGCTGGCCTGAAACTCATGCAGATCTGTTTACCTCTCAATTGTTGGAACTAAAGGTGTGCACCACCACACTGGGCCCAGATCCATCATTCCTACTGGGAATATGGCAGTGGATTCTAAATGCTTAGTGGTCATGAAAGGCAGAAAGTCAAGTTCAACAGACCATTACATAGTCCAGAGCTGGAGCAAACCTAAGAACTGCAGGCTGCTGCTATATAAGAAGGCAGTGTACCTTATACAGTTATGGCACATATGACTATGTTTCATTTGTTTTTCATGTGGCAAGGTTCTACCTTTATAAATTTTAGAGACTTTCTAGGGTAGTCCGATGTCTGGTAAGTCTAGATCTACCTTTGAGATTTTCATGTTTTGATATTTTTTCTTCCTCCATCCCCTGCCCAAGTGACTTTTAAATATTATGTCTGACTTATGCCAAAATATTAGTGTTATTTTAATTGAGAATTCATTAAATTTATTAACTAAGGGCTGAGGATGTAATTCAGCTTAAAATAAACAAAACCTAGGTTCTAGTCCCAACACCTGACAAACTAAGCATGTCCACAAAAGCCAGTATCGTCAGCTTTCCAGAGGTGTCAGGAGGTTCAGAAATTCAAGGCTGTTTCTGGTAACCTAGTCTGTTTGAGGACAACAACTTGATTCACAAGACTCTGTCTCAAAGCAATAATAGAGATTTTATTAACTTAGGAAACTTGATATTGTGATGATGTCTTAACTGTTTTATAGCTTGCTTCACATACATTTATCACATTTTTCCCTTTCTTTAGAGAAAGGGTCCCATTATTTAGATTAGTTTAAACTCAAACTCAGAGACCTATTTGTTTCTGCTTCCTAAGTGCTACCCTACTCAGGAACAATTCTTCTCTAAAATGATATTTTATTATTTTAAATGACGTATATCATGTGTGTAGGTATATGCACGTGACTGTGAGTGCCAATGGAAGCTGAGGAGTCATATCCCCTGAGAACTGGAGTTACAGCCAACAGCGAGCCATCCGTTGTGGGTGTTGAGAACTGAAATTAGGTCCTTTGCTAGAGGAGTCATCTCTGTGTAGCCCTGACTGTCCTGGAACTCACTCTGTAGACCAGGCTGGCCTCAAACTCAGAAATCCGCCTGCCTCTGCCTCCCGAGTGCTGGGATTAAAGGTGTGCACCACCACTGCCCGGCCATGTAAAATGTTTGTGAGTATAAAATTTTCAGATATAATAATCAGTTTTCTTGGGGAGATCCAAATCTAAGCACACAAGAATTGTTTCATATGCATAAGTATTATTATATTTTTAAAAAATCATTTGTCTTTTTTGGCTGTTTAAATTTTGTGGCAGTCTTCTTGTCTCAGAGTTCCTAAGGAGGACTACAGGTATGAGTCACCAAACTTGGCTTCTATCAGTATTATCGACAGTATTATCATTTAAGACTTACTAAGTCTTAAACTTATTTTGTAGGTCAGATAGGCATTGGATTTCTGAACTGCTAAGTTTCTAGAATAGCTGGGATTACAGGCCTGTTCTACTGTCCTTGCCTTTTCATATTATTTGCTTCAGACATGGTTTCATACTGTAGTTTAGCCTGGCCTTGACCTTGTGGCAATCTTCCTAGCATTTGGGTCTGAACATCTAGTCTAATTTTTTTTTTTTTAAATTTTAAAGACAAAGTCTCGTTAGGTAGTTAAGATTGGACATGAACTTGAAATCCCCCGCCTTAGCCTCCGAAGTGTTAGTTACGGCCCTGTATCACCATGAACCTGGCTTTACATAGAAGTAATTTTATTTTAATTGCACCAATGTCTGTCTTTTTTTTTTTTTTTTTTTGAGATAGCATTTCACTATGTAGCCTTGGAATTTGCTTATGTAGACCAGGCTAGTCTTGAACTCAGAGATCCCCCTGCCTCTGCCTTGTATGCAGGGATTAAATGTGTATGCCACCATGCCTGGCCCCCACTTTTTGAAAATTTATTAGCATGAGTGTTTTGCTTGAATGTATGTCTATGCACTACTTGTGTGTCTGGTGTCTAGAGTCAAGAAGAGGGTGTTGGATGCCCCGGCTTTGGGAAGACAGATGGCTTGTGAGGTGCTGGGAATCAAACGTAGGTCCTGAAAAGAGCACCAGTGTGCTCCTGACTGGTAAGCCATCTATCTAGCTCTGGCACTATGTTCGTGAGACGTGATGTTCGTGGACATCACTTCAGGTCAGTCAGGTTAAATATTCTACCTGTGTACTATGGTGCTTAAAATGTTTTGAGTTTTTCCAATACTTCAGATTTTAGATTTTCGGATCCGGGAAGGTCAACTTGTACATAAGATTTTTAGATCTTAGAGCTGGCAATGTATACCTACCTGTAAGCCAGCATTTCAGAGACTGAAACTACAAGGTCATTTTATGTTACAGAGATAATAGCTCAAGGAAAAGATGGGAAATTATGAACATTTCTCACCTAATATCTTTCACTCAGGATAGCATGTGAGACCCATCTGTTACTACATATACAAATGGCCTCTTGCCTTTTATACTAAGCACTGTCCACTTTATCCACGTTTTAGTTCATCTGTTTTCCACCTAGACTTGACTATAAATGCCATTAAATTTTTTATACAAGGTTTTCTGTAAACATACATGGTATATCTTTTTATGGGGATTTTTTTCTAAGACTCCCTAGAGAATAGTAGAAACCAAGGATAGTTGTGAACCCTATGTAGATAATGTGCACTCCTATACATAAATACCTATGAATGAAGTTTAACTTATATACTAGTTATACATTATCTATCACTACTAAAATATTATAGCAATACAACATAATAAAAGTTATGTGAATGTACATTCACAAAAATCTTACTGTACTTCCTCTTCTGGTGCTAACACTGCCTATGCAATGAGATGAAGGTGGGGGCAATATGGATTTGGCTACTATATACATAAAAATGTTTGAACACAAGCTTGTGACACTTTAACAGTCTAATCAAGCTGGATAAGAATAGTTGGGATATTGAGAGTGCAGACCATGGATAAACTGGACAAAATATAAGTCATGACCCAGACATAACTATCTGAAAGGGTGTGAGACATTGGATATTTCTTCAATTTTTTTTCTTTTTCTTTCTTTTTTTTAGATAGGGTTTCTCTGTGTAGCCCTGGCTGTCTTAGAAGTTGATCTGTAGACCAGGATGGCCTCAAACTCAGATGTGCCTGCCTCTGCCTTCTCTGTACTGGGAATAAAGGAGTAACGCATTACCATGTGGCCGTTTTTCTTGAATCTTAAACTTGTGTGAGATCACAAAGTTCAGATGAGAAAACAAGAGATGGCTGGATTTAGGATCTAGAAAGCTACTTAGCTCCTGCTGGTTTCTGTCTCATCTCACCATCAGGATCAAATACACAGTCTGATGAATGACTGGGTCCAAATTTCTATACTTCTGAGTCCAATTTCTGGTTCTGTCAGTGTTACAGTTTGGATGCCACAATTACTTAGGTCTCACTTTCCTTCTTTTCTAAGGAAATATAACTCACTCCAAAGGCAGGCTATAAGACATCTTACAAGTAATTAGGAAACATACAGAGGCCTAAAAGGTGTTTTTTTTTTTTTTTCCTTCGAGACAGGGTTTCTCTGTGTAGCTCGGGCTGTCCTGGAACTCACTCTGTAGACCAGGCTGGCCTCGAACTCAGAAATCCGCCTGCCTCTGCCTCCCAAGTGCTAGGATTAAAGGCGTGCGCCACCACCGCCCGGCGGCCTAAAAGGTCTTAAAGATTATTATTGTTGTTTAATTGTGTGTATGTGTTGGAGAGTGAACTCAGAATCTTGCAAATGTTAGGCAAGCACTGTCATTGAGCTACATTGCTATATCTCTGGTGTAGTCATCTTGTCACAAAGCCTGATGGCCTGAGTTCAATCACTGGGATCTGGATGTGGGAAAGGCTGCAAGCAGTCTTCTGACCTTCATCCATTCTGTAGGATGCACAAGCTCATACATGTACAAACACAAAATAAATACAGATGGAACAAAAAGTCATGTAATTACTGAATAGAAGATAACCAGTACTAAGTTAGATATACAAGGGGTACTTCTCCCATGTGTAACATAACTGGACATTAAAAATTTGAAGTCAAAAGCAAAGTAATAGCCTATAAGTTACAATGCCAAACACCAGAAATATAAAAATCTACTAGACTTAGTATGCCTGCTCTATGACTAGGCTACAAAGTAGGGTCAAATAATTGGACTACAATGCTTTAAATAAACTATTATATATAAGTAGCTTTAAATGGGGTGGCAATTATACAGTGAAAAGGACATCTGGAAAGACATTGACAGTGCTACTCACTTTTTAATTGCAGTGATCATCACATCTCTGAGTGGAGGCTTACAGAAACCCTATGAAAAGAGTAAGACTTGATTCTCACCTCGTATTTCAGATGAAGAGATCAAAGATCTAAGACAGTAGGCAACTTGCCTTAAGAATAAAATGAATGAACAAATGAATTCAGAGCCAGAGCTAGATCCCAACCAGTTTGCTCACTTTGTTCAGACCTTGTTTTTACTACACTAAATTCTAAATTAACACTCAAGTCAGAGTGAAAAGCAGAAAGGAGCTCAAAATCAAACAGCATTTCTCTAATTACTGATTTGGTAAGAAACACTTTTTGGACACACATTAAATACCCTCTTGGCAGGGCTTGGTGCACATACCTAAAACTCCAGCAATGTGGAAGATCACACAAGTTCAAAGGCAGACTGGGCTATGAAATGAGAACTTTGTTTTAAAAAACCAAACTAGATTGGGAAGTTGGTAGAGTACTTGCTGCCCAAGTACTAGGACCCAAATTCAGATTCTCCTGCAGCACATAACAGATAGGCACAACAGTAGGTATTTGGAAACTCACAGCTGCTGAAGGGAAGACAGGCAGATCCCTGGAGTCTTTAGTCAGAAAGGTTACTCACAAAGTAAGTAGACAATGATACATAAGAGGAAAACACCCAATGCCAACCTTTGTTTCTATATACATGCATCTGTGTGAGACACACTGAGATACACACACACACACATACACACACACACACACACACACACACACACACGAGAGAGAGAGAGAGAGAGAGAGAGAGAGAGAGAGAGAGAGAAAGAACAGAGACAGACAGAGACACACATAAGAGACAGAGAAACCAAACAAGACCAACAGGTTATCAGACCTTACTGTAGGTCTATTGAATAACCACCTCCAGGTAAGGCATATTTTAAACTATAGTCTTTAAGAGATGAACCTAGTGATTACACTGTACCAATACCTGCATACCCAATTTGGAAGAGATACGACTGTTTAAACTGACATCAAATAAAAACAGTATGATAAAATATTGAATGCTTCTGTCCACTTTAAGTGCTCAACAGCACTGTGGCTGGTGGCCTCCATACAGATAACAGACATTTCCAGTACAGAAGAAAGTTCTATTAGACAACTGACTCTATACTAGTCCTTCAACTATGAGGAGAAAAATCAAGGTATTTGATGCTATCCAACAAGGCCACAAGCTCGACAACATCAGAAGTACAGTTCAAGCTGCTTCTGACAGTGTTCCCAAATTACCACTGCAGCCCTTTTTTTCCATTCAGAGTCTAGTCAAGTGGATTTATAGCCTTTTCACCCTTCAGTATGCTTTCTAGCAAAGCCAGAAGAGAAACTATATTCTTGCAGGGGGAAGGAGGGTTTTTAATAAAAAGATTAAGAAACAGTAAGCTCTTGTCTGGGGATGCAGTGTAAGTTAATAAGAAATATCTAGCACCCACAAGCCCTAGACTCAATCCTCATCACTGTATAAGTACATGTCTATGAACCAAAGAATGCCAGGCCAGTAAAACATGTTTGTTTTTTTTTTGTAAAAATAAAAGTTATCTGGAATCTTTAAAGATACCCTATTAGGACCTATTAGAAGATAAATCTAAGGGTGGAACTACTTAAAAATCTTTTGGCTTTATCCATTTATTGATTATGTATTTGAAACCAAAAACTAAAGACAACTTGCTATCTTTTGAATTTTATGTGGAAGCTTAAATCTCCTGTTGTTTTTGTGAAATGGGGGCTTTACTATATAGTCCAAGCAAAGCTGTATCTTCTGTAGCTTTGGTGGTGGAATCAGAGGCGTGCACCACTATGTCTGGCCTAGACAGACATGGATACAATTGTAAAGATGAAAGCTGAGAAGTAATGAGCAAAACAGCTGACTTCTCCATGGGTTTAGGATGTGGTTATTCAAGTCACCTGAGCCTGGCAGTGGTGGCGCACACCTTTTAATCCCAGCACTTGGGAGGCAGAGCAGGCGGATTTCTGAGTTTGAGGCCAGCCTGGTCTACATCGTGAGTTCCAGGACAGCCAGGGCTATACAGAGAAACTCTGTCTCAAAAACCAAAAAAATAAAAAAATAAAAAAGTCACCTGAGCAGTTCTGGCTTGTACTTTAATGGTTATAACATTAACATGCTGTTTACTGCAATTTTGCCTGAGTTTGAATGCTTTATTATAACACAACTTAAAATAATTTGCTTTGTTTTTATTTATAAAACTAAGGGATGAAAGGAACACTTGAATATCTGGGAAGACTGAGATAGTAAGATCCCTGTATAGCTAACCATAAAAAACACAGTAATGACCTCTTTAAAAATAAAACCAGTTGTTCCTGTCTAGTATGTTTAGCATGCAAATGCTTTTAAAGTCAGTCAAATTATGTCATGACAGATCATGTTTAAAGTTAGCAGAAAAAACTTTGGAAGGCCATACTGACTGAAACTTTGAAGACGTTCGTAAAGAACTCTGTAAGTTTCACAGCTAGGATTCAAATACATGTTAAAACACTAGTGAATAGCCCTGAGAGAAAATGGATGCTTTAGTCCACATAAAGTTACAAAAATGGTTAGAAACCCTGGCCCACCAGAAGACATTATGAGTAGTCACTCATTGGAGACAGTTCTGCCTTAATCTGCAAGGCATTTGCAATGCTCGAATATGGGGTTCCATATAAATAGAAGCTATTTGTTATTCAGAGGAGGTGGTGCAAAAAACAGCTATTTTCTTTCTAAACACTCCTCAGTGTTGAGGTAAACAGTCTGAAACACACAAGAGCAAGCCCTCAGCCTTTACCACAGAGTGGGGAACAGGAAGAAGTTTGCTTTACCAGTAGTATCAGGAGTTACTACTGGGAGTTAAGTGGGGGCCAACACATATTTGCAAGGTAACCATTAAGTGCTAAGTTCTGGTGCATATATGAATGTAAGGGGAATAAAAGATATTAAAAAGTCAAAAAGCAAACATTACATTGCAATAAACATTTCAAGTCTGATTTAAGATAGAATTCTTAAACACACACACACACATACACGCAAACACATGCACGCACGCACGCAGGTTGGGAGGGGGAGGATGGGCGGGCTCCAGCAAACTCACAGTAGGTAAAGGGGCCTGTGGCCATTGTTGATGACCTGGCTTTGATTACTAGTTCCCACTGGGCATAAGGTAAGAGGATTACCTCCACCTGTTCTCTGACCCTCCCCCACCCCTCACAGCTGCATGTCCTATCTTATAAACTTTACAAAAAGCATTTGTGAGTTAGGGCCTTCCTTTTGGAGGCGGCATGGGTTTGCAAAGACCTTAAGACAAAATGAGAAGGAACAGTTTCGATCATGTGTCTTCCAGGTATTGTATTTATCAGTTTCAATACTATCGCCCCCACCCCCAATTTTAGGCGTTCTTAGGAAAAGTGATTTAGGCGAAAGGCAAATAATGTGCATTGACAGTACCAAGGATATGGTGTTAAAAATGTCCTGATCTCAAAGAGGAATACCTGTGAAACAGTCATGAACCCCCACGTAGCAGTTCCCTAGCTTCCCAGGGAATAGTTTCAACCATCTTTAGTCATGGAAGCAGCACACTTGATACGGACCCAGCAAAGTTTTCAGTTGGCCTTCACCGTCTCTTTACTCTCCCCATCCCCCTTCCTCCACTTCCCTGATGTTCTTTCCTGGCACACAAAATATAGGCCAATGAGCAGTGGGTGGGTGAGGAGGATGTGAGAACAAATTTGAGAAGTAAAAAAGGCAGCAACTTAACCAGGACATGACATGAATGAGACTGAAGGGTCTAATAAGGGCAGGCAAGTGAGTATCAGAGAGACTGAGAGAAACCGAAGGTGCTTTCCTAGGCTGCAGTGCGTGTTACAGGGATGTAGGGTTAAGTAGAGGTCAGACTACCTACCACTCGTCAGAAGCTGGACAGGGGCGGCTGCTTTGGGTGACTTCTAGTGTCTCTTCCGACTCTGAAATGTTAGGATTTCTTTTTCACAAAGGAGAACGTAAGGATGATGGAAGCCCACTGACTTAGAACCCTGAAGTAGCAGCCGTGGCGGCTGACTCCCCGACACCACTCCTACGTCTCCCTCCCACACGTGCCCACCCCGCCCCCTTTCAGTATCAGCACCTCCACGTGCAAAATGCCTCCCGGCACTGCTCTACAATAGTGGGCTCCTTCCTCTGCCAATCCCTAAACTCTGTATGCTCCTGCCCCCACACCCCAGAGAAGAGAGGACACCACTCTCCCACCCTTGGCAGCTAAAAAAAGGAAAAGTCTTTCCCTTCAAGCAGAACGGGTTGTGGGGAGCAGAGGAAAAACTTTCTTCTCATGTCTTTTTAGTCCTAAGTCGGGGTAGAGGGGGGAGGGGAACCCCTGAACGTTTAACGGCCAGTAGGGGGAGGGGAGCTCCGGAGATGGAGGGGGCGTGGGATGAAGAAGCAGGCCCGCGAGCGGGGTCCCGGAGCTGCGGCGTTCCGGGGGCCGGGCAGCTGCAGGCGTCCCCCCCACCTGGCACACAAAGCGGCTGCTGCGCTCGGCTCTCACCAGATCCTTTGTGTTTTCCATCAGGGCCTCATGGGTAGGGGCCGTCCGTGCTCCCCGAGCCCGCGGCGCCCCCTCCCCCCCGAGCAGGGGGCGGGCGCCTCTCCCGGGACTGCGGCGACTACAGAGGGGGGATCCCCGGTTGGGCCAGGGCCAGTGGCAGCAGTGGCAGCCCCCGGATTTCCCCCTTTAACTCCGGTGGCCCCAGGATATCAACAACATTAGCATAGCCCTCCCTCCCCAGCGCGCCTGCGCCGTGACCCGCGCCCCGATTGCCCACTTCCCCACGTACCCTCCTCTCTCCCCTCCAGCGTGGGACCCTCTGCAGCTCCGTACTCTAAGGACCGTACCAAGACCAGAAGTCGATGAGGTAATGAGGGCTCGCGGTAAAACGCGGGGCTCAGAGTCAGCAGGAAGAGAAGTTTCTTTCAGCCACTTTCATTTGTACTCTGGCCTTCCTGAGTCCCTTCCAAGATGTTGCCTCTGAGAAGTTGTGTTGGGAAAAATTTCCACTCCAGTCACGCCGCTTCCCCCTACACCCGGAAGATTGGCCTTCCCAGAGGAACTCCCACACGGGGAGGGGCTGCCGAACTGAGTGGGAGTGACGTAGCGCGAGAGTGTCGGTCACGTGGCTCGAGGCGGCGCAGGCTCCTTCCGGCTCCCCGGGGTCGGGCCGCGGCGACGAGCCGGACGCCCTGGCACATGCGCAGTGGTGCTCCACGTGAACGTCTGCGTTTCTCTTCAGACTCGAGGATGCCGCCTGAACGCAGCAGCCGGACGAAACGAGACCGGAGAGCCGGGGCAAGGCCGGCGAGGAAAGCCAGACCCAGGAGCGGCAGCACGCCCGGAAAGGCCGCCCGTTCATCCCAACGGACACCGCCGGCCGAGCCGAGGGCGGCCCCTAGCGCGGTATCCGCAGCGGCGGCGGCGGTGGAGGAGGAGAGCTGGCTCCGGCGGCGGAACCGCCTGACGTTAGAGGACGACAAACCGGCCGCCGAGCGCTGCCTGGAGCAGCTTGTCTTCGGAGACGTCGAGGACGACGAGGACGCGCTGCTGCAGCGGCTGCGGAGCTCGCGGGTGAGGGAAGGCTTGCTTGCTGAGCGGGCACACGCTCCGGCGGGGCGCGCGGCGGGAGGCGAGACCCCGGGGGCGGAGCCTGGGGGACCTGTGGCGGCGAGTGTTCAGGTGGGAGGGACCGGCGACCGCGGGCGCCGAGGGGCGCCGTTGCGCTCTCCGCCTCTGGTTCTGGGCTGCGAGCTGGCGAGGGCGGGGACGCTGCCTTTCTCCGCCCCAAAGGGGCTGCGGCACTTAGCATCCAGCAGGCGCTCAACTGCTGGCTTGGTTTGCCCAAGGTTGTCTCCAAAGGAGAGTCGCACATCTTCAGGCTCTTACACCCTCTGCTGGAACCAAAGGGGTGGCCGTATGATCACTTGTCGCGACTCCGCGTAGTGGATGGAACCAATACATGAGCAGAAGGCTTAAAGCTGCATTTTAACATCACTGGGAGATACCCACGCCCAAGTTTTGAGAATCATCAGTATTCATTCGCCTCTAACATTTCTTTGGATGCTTACTCTTTGTATCAATTGCAAATCCTTCGTGACTGATAATTTTTGCACTATTTTATTCTATACCTGGCCTTTGGACTAAGGGTAGAGATACAGAGACACAGCATTGGAGAAATCCAACAAGAACCCCTCTCTTGGAGCTTGTGTTAGTAGTGGTAGAAAAACAAGGTAAAGGAAACAAGACTAGCAAAGCTAAGGTATGTTGGTGGAGAGAAGAATTAAAACGTTTGTGGAAGGGATGTGAATGTGTATGTGAAGGCGTCTTTTAGATAGGGTAAGCAGACTGCCTCAATGGGATTCTCAGCATTTGCTTAGTTAACCCTCTCTGTGGGTGTTTTGATGGAGAGCTGCAGCAGCCTCCTCTGGGAGGTGGAGAACACTTATGTTAGGAGCTGTGGGACAGTTCTGTATCCAAAGGAATCCTTTGATGGGCTTTGAAAGATCAAGTCAGTAGTGCAGGTGATACTGCAGTTGGCTCCTTGGAGACTGTCCTGTGGGTTGGGAGAAAGCTCAGATCATTTGAAGGGGATTTTTTTTGTTTGTTTGGTTTGGTTTGGTTTTTGAGTGCTGGGTTTAGGCTTTGAGTGTAGTATAAAGTTTGAAGAAGGTGGAGACGGAGTGCATTAGAACAAAAGATCCTCCTCATGAGAATATGTGACACAGATTACGTTGTGTGGGATTCTAGCAGGCTCTGGGTTCTGTAATTGTTGAGCTTTGATGTTTGTTCTTTGCTTGTCCACTTACCTCCTTACCCTTGTCTACTGCGGTCTTTAGCTTTCAGTGAGCTTTTCCCCCATCCTCGGCTGTTCCATCCTGCCTCTTCCTGTCCTGGTGGCTCTGATGTCCTTTCCTGCTTTCTCCTTCAGCATGTGCTGTGGTTGTATTCTATCCCATTATTTCATCAGTGGACCAGGAGAGCATCTTCCAGGCTAAGCATAAGGGGTGGGCGTGCGCTGGCACCTCGGGAAATTGCAGTGGTTTGAAGATGGTGTGTTTCTGTAGGGTCATCTACATGGAAGCTCAGATGACTCGGAAGTGGAAAATGAAGCACAAGACAGTCTTTCTCAAAAGAAGAAGCCAGTTTGGGTGGATGAAGATGATGAAGATGAGGAAATGTGAGTTAGCCATTCTGTTCAGAATCCCTCTGAACACTTTAATAAAAGTTAACATGTAGAGGTTTATGAATCCTTGCCTTGGAAAGTATGATTATATGAAGAACCAAAACATTTGGCAGCACAGGAAAAAGGTAGTTTTCTGTGTCTGAGAGAAAGGTACTCACTGTTACATTGCACAGGTCACTCCCTGTCTCCTGTGCAGGATAGACTGCTGAAATAATCATTTCAGTTACATCTTAGCTTCCTTCCTCACGATGATTCCTGACCACCAAGGGCAAGTTTGGAATCTACTTCTTTGTAAAATGTGTGTCAGAACAGTAGTTGTAGCAGAAGGCCATTGGTCTAAATGATGTGCACACATTTCTAGCATGGTATTAGGACCCAAGTAAAAGTTTCAGATAAAGCTAGCACACTGTATTTGAGTATATACTACATGTCCACTTTAATAGTTTTACTTTTTCCATGTAAAGTTATATTGGAAGCAAGGGAAGTTGTTTCTTGTGCAAATTAAATAAAATTTACTCAACAAATGAATTAATGAATTTTTCTGTTTTTCCGCTTTAAGAGTGTGAACAAACATATTTATGAGTAAGCTTTTTTATATTTCTAATTTCTTAAAGGTTCTTTGGGTGTAGTATTAGTTGATCAGAGACTAAGGATGTATTTTTCCCATGTAAAGTATGAATTTCAGTCTTATGATCAGTGAGGGGTTTTTTTTTTGTGTGTGTTTTGTAGACTTTCTTAATTTGACAATAGGAAAACAAGCCTTCTTAAATTGTGTTGAGAAAACTTGATGGTAGTTAGTATATTATATATACTCTTTATTATCTTTGTTTATTAGAGATCTTAGTGTCTCAGATTTCTTACATATTAAGAATTTCAAACTTTTATTTGCTATAGATTGAACCCGGGTATGTACGTGCTAAGGATAAAGTTGCTATTGAGCTTTATTCTTTCTTGAAGCCCATGTTTACTGCATGTTTACTCCGTTTTCTTTACTTTTTTTTTTTTTTTTCTGTTGTTTTTACTTTTCAAGCCAGGGTCTCACTGGGTAGTCCTGGCTATCCTAGAACTCACTCTGTAGACCAGGCTGGCCTCAGACTCAAAGGTCTGCCCGCTTCTGCCTCTTAAGTGCTGGGATCAAAGGCATCATCACTGTGCTTTTTTTCAGCCAGCTTCTTTCACCTTTTTTGTGCACAAGAGATTTTCAAGTTTTAGATAGTCAGATCTTTAAATCTCTTGAGTTTTTGTTTTTACTCGTTTTTTAACTGTAAAATATCATTTATTAGAAAGACTATAGCTTGCCAATAAAATACAGACAGTATTTGATTGTTTGCTTTTTGTGTATTTGACTTGCCCAGGATATTTTGGAGAGAGGCTTGAATAGTGTCAAAGTAATTCAGGATGAATTTTCTCAGATATATCCAGAATGTATGAGAGACTATAGAGGAAGAATGGGAAAGATCTATATGAAACATGCCATATCCTACACTATTTTACTTTAGTGTTTTAGTAAATGTTTTTTCAGAATACTAAAGGCAGCTCTTTACAAATCATTTAGAATATGTTTGTTCTTTACTTGATAGAGTTGACATGATGAATAATCGGTTTCGGAAGGATATAATGAAAAATGCCAGCGAAAGTAAACTTTCCAAGGATAAACTTCAAAAGAGACTTAAAGAAGAGTAAGTATCCTTTCTCCTGTGATTTACCAAGAGAAATATAAACAGCCACTTGTTTTTCTTTGCTTTGCTTTTGGCTGGATAGTAATATATTCCATGAAAAGTAGGCATTGCTTGCCTAGTGACTTCATGTAAGTATTTTGGGCAGCGATTACAACAAATAAAGATAATTTGAAGAAAAAAAAATGCAAAACTTGAAATGTTATCACTTACATATAGTCAGAAATACTGGTACATGGTCATTCATTTGTATGTAGTAAGTCTACTCTATTAAAACCCCTTTCTCCCTGAGACAGGGGTAACCCAATCTAACTTCGAAATTCTAGATTCTCCTGCCTTAGCCTACTGAGTACTGGAGTTATTGGTAGGCACCACTATGCTTGCCTTTCACCAGGATATGAAAAATTACAAAAGTGGAAGTCTATTATATATGGGTTCAATTTAAAAACAAAGCAAAACTTTTACCCCATTAGCTTTATTTATTTGAGTATTTATTATTTGTATTTTTATAATCTGTGAGAGTAAGATGTAAATAATGGACACTTTATGCCTGAATTCCTCAGTGGAATCAGTAACCATAAGATCAAGGAGATTTTCTTTCATGTTCAGTATCATATTTAAGAAACTAGTAGCTGACCAATTAATATTATTAAGTTCTCTTGACTCTCATAATCCACCAACATACTTACCTTCATTACTTTTTTTTAAATATGATAATTTCACTATTTGTTTTTGTTTGTTTGTTTTAAAAAACATTTACTCTTTATTGTCTATGAGAGGTCAACAGACAACTTTCTGGAGTCAGAAAGGTTTCTCTTTCTACCATATGGGTTCCAGGGATTGAATTTAGGTCATTAGGCTTGGTGACAAGTACTGTTATTACCTGCTGGTAGCCCAAAGGACTCTTACCACTCCTTCTCCCAGTCTCTTATTGCCTGGGCTGGCCTCAGACTCGCTATAGAGCTGAAGATGATCTTGAACTTTGATCATCCTGCCTTCATTTTCCAAGAGTTGGGATTACAGGTGTCTGGCACCACACCTGTTTTATGTGGTGCTGGGGATTGAGGTCAAGCCCTATGCAATCAGGACTTTAATAAGTTTTAAGTACAGTGTTTTTATTTTTATTTCTTACTTTTGCTTTTTTTTTTTTTTTTTTTTTTTTTTTTTTTTAAGGTTTTTCGAGACAGGGTTTCTCTGTGTAGCCTGGCTGTCCTGGAACTCACTCTGTAGACCAGGCTGACCTCGAACTCAAAAGTCTGCCTGCCTCTGCCTCCCAAGTGCTGGGATTAAAGGCGTGCGCCACCACCGCCCGGCTTAGTTTTGCTTTTAGAGACAGAATTTCTCTGTGTAGTCCTAGCTATCTTAGAGCTTGCTATGTAGATCAGGCTGCCCTCAAACTCCTGCCTCTGCCTTCCTGGTGCTGGGATTAGTGTATGCCACCATGTCTGGCCTAGTTAGTGTTTTATAAAAATCCTTATGGGGATTGAAACTTAAGGGCATGCTAAGTAGGCATTATACTGCTGAATTATATTTCTGGCCCCACTCCTCCATTTTGAGAGTTTCACCTTAGTTGACCAAGATGGCACCTTGAATTCCCTTTGTAGATCTGGCAGGTTTCAAACTTGCTTTCCTCTTCCCCAACTCCCAAGCAGTTGGTCTGTGCCGCTGGGCCTGAATAAGACTGGTGAATTTTTGTATGTTCTAGTCATTTGTTTTCAGACATTTTCCTTTCAGACATGTATTTTGTGTATCTCTGTATTCTGGCATTGGTTTATAACTACAAAGAGACTACATAGTTCCAAATATCTAGGGTGAGCTGATAAGAACAAATAGGATAGCCATGTAATTCAATGTAAATTTAACAACAAATATAGATTGAGGTGTACTGTATCCAGTGCTGGTTTCTATGGGCAGAGGTTCCTGAGTTTCCAGGATAGAGAGCTTGCGGCCATTTTGTGTTTCTTTGTTTTCAAAGATAGTGATTTCAGAAGAGATTTTATTTTTATTCTAAAGGATGCCAAAGGCTTAGTGGTGTGACTGCAACACTTGGTTTTTCTTCTTAGATTCCAGCATGCCATGGGAGGAGTACCTGATTGGGCAGAGACTGGGAGCAAGCGGAGGACATCTTCAGATGGTGAGTGTTGATGTTTCTAAGCTAGTCGGTCCCTTTCCATGTATTGTTTTTATTGGAGTTTTCCCAAGCTTTTAAAAGTGAAGTGTTTTAGATGAGCCTTCCTTATTTATGTTGATTTTAAAGTCTGACATTTCTCTGAGTAAAGTCCCTGTTTTTGAAAGCATGGACTTATTTAATACAGGTTGAGCATACTTACTCTGGTACTTGAAATGTTCATAATCTGAACCTTTCAGAGCTCTCAAGTCTGAAACATCTGGAACACTGGCTTTTTGAAGCTAGGAGTGGGAAATTATATACTAAGGAATTGTTTCATGTGCAGAATTATCAGAAGTATCATTAAAATCACTTCCAGGGAACGTGTACGATGTATATATGAAACAAGTGGATTTCATGTTTAGCTTTGGGTCATATGTGAATATGACCCAAATACTTTATTATGTATGTGCAGGTACTTGGAATCTGTAGCATCTTATGTACTGTAAGGAAAATAGAGGATACATCAATTTTGTTTCTGTTTGGACAGGACTGTGTTGTTTTATGGTTTAGTATTAAGAAAAAATAAGTAGTACTTGATTCAGAGCTCCTTCTGAGGACACCTTTTAAGTGTTGTAGCTGTACACCCAGAAATGGGATGTCTGTTAGCAGAGCAGTTGTCAAACCAAGCCCAGATGATTACATAAAAACTGCAGGTTTTAAGATTAGCTTGTGTTATTAAATATTTTTTTACTTTAAACTCTCTGAGTTTAGACACTATAAATACAGATGGCTTAGTCAAGATCTGATTTGTGTGAAGAGTTATAAAGCTTAGAATTAGCATTTAAAATCTGTTATATATCCTCAGACTTACATAGGAAGCACTTAACATCTTTTTATTGGCGTTACCAGGAAGCGATATATGATATTCATGCATGCTTCAGACAGGATTTGCCAGGAAACTCTGAGTGACCAGACTCTCTGCAGACCAGACTAGCCTTGAGTTTAAAGAGATCTCACTGCCTCTGCCTCTGGAGTGCTGGGATTAAAGGCTCAGGCACCTGTAGTTTTCCTGTACTATACTCTGGATGTTTTTTTGGATCTGTCAGCTAATTTTGGGACACTGAAAAATATCCAGTGGAGGCTAAATTTTAAGTACTGTGTTCTAGAATTTCCATTGATTATGTTTTTGGGTTTTTTTGGGACAGTTTCATATAGCTTATTCTGGCCCTGAACTCAGATGGCTTGTGGCAGCCGGTTCTCTTCTCCCACAGTATGGGTCCTGGGCATCAAACTGGTAGTTAGGCTTGGTGACAAGTTCTTTTACCCACTGAGCCATCTTGTTATCCCTCACTGAAGTGCTTATACACAGTTGGCTGACATTGCTCTTTTTTTTTCTGTGTGTGTTGTTAAACTAAATCTGTCTGTGCTGTTGCTGATTTTTGTCATGATTATGAGTTGCTTTTTTTTAAATGAAATGCTGGCTTTATTTAAACTTGATTTCCTTTTATCTTAGTAACCATTTGTATATCTTTCTTCACAGTTAGGCTTTAATTGTTTGGGGTTAGGGTGTGTGTCTGTGTATGTCTAAGCACCTGTGTGCACGCACACAAAAATGTGTGTCGTCTTTATCTTTTTTTAAAAATTGTGTTTTCCTTTTACCATTTTCAGCTCAAAAAGTAGTTGAGGTTGTGATGTTAGGATGGAAGTTGTATTTGGAAATAGAGAAGTTTGGGGTAGTAAAGGGCCTTCTGATTGATTCTAAAGATTAGCCTTGTGGGTTTGTCTGACTCAGATGAAAGTGAAGAGGATGAAGATGATTTGTTGCAAAGGACTGGGAATTTCATATCCACATCCACTTCTCTTCCAAGAGGAATCTTGAAGGTGAGAGTTGTTGAAATTGGTACTTATCCAGTTGCTGACCTGTGACATCAAATCTGCTTATATATAAGTATGGGTTTGTGGGGTTAGTGTTTTTCCTGTCATCTTGCTTTAATAAATATTTCTTCAGTTTTTCTTTTCTTTTGCAGAAATGATCGAAAGCTATATAAGTATGCCCTACTTAAGTACTTATAGGGGCCCTATAGGTTTCATTTCTTCTCTTTCACCTTCCATCTTAGTCAGCCTGCTTCAGTGACTGGGCTTTTCATGTCTACTGTACCATATTCTTTAAACTACTCTTGACATAGTAATACTAGAGGGAGCTTTTATTTAATCATCGGTGTGTATGTGAATATGAGCGCAGATACTTTCAGCCAAAAGGGGCATTAGATCACTGGAGCTGGAGTTACAGGCAGCTGTGTACTATTTGATATGGGTACTGGGAATTGAACTCGGGTCCTCTGCAAGAGCACTGTGTACTCTTAACCACCGAGCCATTTCTCCAGGCCCTAGGAATAGCTTTTAAAAATAGTTTCAGGTCCTATCACTTTTACTTCTAGAAATCTTATGTATTTCTATCATGGTCTTTCTCATGCCCACATCCTCCGCTTCATATCAGACCTCTTTTATCCTAGTTGTTACTCAGGTCCACACAGGCCTTTGTGTTTCTTAAACAAACTGGGTCCTTTCTTGCCTTTGAACCTGTACCTTGCTTTTTTCTGTCTGTGCCTTCTTTAGGCACTTTCAAAAGACATTTACCTTTAGTGCTTTGTTTACTCGTACCAAAGTTTGTTTACATTCATTAATTGTAGTAACCTGTGTTTCCCTAACTCAGTGCATCAGCTAATTGTCTGATTAACAGACCTATGGAATAAATGTTTTCCTTTTGTAAAATGTGTTTATGAAGATGGGGCAGTAGTAGTATGGTTAGTTAACAGTTAGACAAGAGTGATGTTGTCCTCGCTCCCTTCCCCATTGCTGTACTCCTTGAAGTTGAAGCACCTCTACTGTAAAGACTCGTAGTGTGCCTCTGACTGCCACACTTGTACTATGACACACATGCCCATGCTCACACATCGTTCACATACACAGTAAAAATGATAAATAAAAATGAGAAATGAATGAAGCCACATTTTTAGAAAAATAACAAAATTTAATTTCAGTAATTCTGAACATACGCAATGTGTACTTTGTTCCTAAATGAAATTTTAATATGTGTGTGTACCTCTAAAAACAAGAGGCAGCTGATATAAGAGATCACCAATCATTTTAAACTAGCCACACATGTCCTTGAGGGGTACATAGTAATTGGACTGTAGAACTAAGGGCCAGTGACAGAGATCCTATTGAACTTAGGTCAAAGTAGGCATTTAACCAACATTTCTCCACAAGTGCCAGTCTCTTAACCAAAGTAGATATGTCTTTGGGGCAGTGCTGTATACTTGTACTTAAAAAATGCTTAGTATATTTAGACTTTCACATATAGAAAGGTATATCAGACTGTTGATTGCCGTGACAAAAAAAGGGAACATTTACTTTGGTTGTGTTTCAGACTTCTTTTTTTGAGACACGGTTTTTCTGTGTAGCCCTGACTGTTCTGGAGTTACCTCTAGAGGCTGACTTTGAGCTCAAAGATATACCTGCCTCTGTGCTTGGGTTAAAGGTATGGGTCACCACGCCCAGCTCCAGTTTCAGACTTTGGAGTCCGTGGTCTGTTGGTATGTTTGTTTTTGGGCAGAACTTGATTTTGGGGAATCGAGGAGTTAAGTTGGTCACCTCCTAGTGGCAGGAAGCAGAGAGAATACAAGAGGAGGTCAGGAAAAAGTATAGTTTCAGGGACCTTTCCTGCAGCTAGGCCTCTCAAAGGTTTCCAGCCCCTTCCATTATCTTCACACATATGTCTGTGGAGAGTATTTCTTGTTCAGAGTTTAACAATTGGACATAACCCTTAACTTCAGAGACAGTGCAGATGGATGCTGTCTAGTAGTGACTTAACCGGTGCCAGAGCACAGTCTTCTGATGACTGTTCAGTTCTGCATTGTAAACGACATAGTTTTTTTTTTTTTTCTTTAACCCAGCAGTTCTCAACTTTTATAATGCTGTGACCTCTTAATACAGTTCCTCATGTTGCAGTGACCCCCCAACCCTAAAATTATTTTTATTGCTACTTCATAACTGATTTTGCTATTGTGATGTAAATACCTGATACATGACCACTGTGAAAGGGTTGTTCACCCCCAAAGTCATGACCCACAGGTACAGAATACTGCTTTAAGTGAAGCTAACCCTCCTGATTTGATAAAATTCCAGCTTTTTATTTCTACAGATGAAGAACTGCCGGCCTGCCAATGCTGAAAGGCCTACCACTGCTCGGATCTCATCAGTACAGTTCCATCCTGGTGCACAGGTGGTGATGGTCTCTGGGTAGATAATGCTATCTCACTGTTTCAGGTATGGATTTCTAAATGAAGTCTTGTAGTGAAATATTCACTGCCAGAATACAGGGTCTGTGGAAATAATCAAAAGAAACATATGTACTTCTTACAGGTTGATGGCAAAACAAACCCTAAAATCCAGAGCATCTATTTGGAAAAGTTTCCAATCTTTAAGGCATGCTTCAGTGCTAATGGAGAAGAGGTTTTAGCCACAAGTATACACAGCAAGGTTCTTTATGTCTATGATATGCTAGCTGGGAAGTTAATTCCTGTACATCAAGTGAGAGGTAAGACTTCTGTTGAACACACAGTTGGTCATTTTTATCTTGCCCGTTCTCTCAACCTGAATTTACCAGTATTTATAAGTATTTTCAATCCCAGGTGTGTGTGTGACAGATAGGCAGACAGAGTCTCAATGTGTATCCGTCATTGCCGTCAGATTCACAGATTCACCTGCCTCTGCCTCCCAAGCCCTGGAATTAAGGCATGTGCCAGTGGCATCACACCCAGCTCTCCTTAAAGTAAGCATTTCTTTAGTTAACAGTATTTAACAATTGCCCTGTGTTGAGGAACTATGCTTGAATGAGGCCAGTGAACTGACTAATTAAACACCTAGGTAACTTCATAATTTACATGCATACATTTTTTTTTCTAGACCACTTGGCTGTATTTGTACTTTTTTTTTTTTTTTTTTTTTTTGGTTTTTCGAGACAGGGTTTCTCTGTATAGCCCTGGCTGTCCTGGAACTCACTCTATAGACCAGGCTGGCCTCGAACTCAGAAATCCGCCTGCCTCTGCCTCCCAAGTGCTGGGATTAAAGGCGTGCGCCACCACTGCCCGGCCGTATTTGTACTTGTTAATTAATTGATTTTTCTTTCTTTATTATTTTTATTTATTTTGTGTTGGGACCAAACCTAGGCTTTAGTGCTTATAGGCTAGGATTCTACTTTAAGCCTTTGCCCTGATACTCTATTAAAATTTTTTTTAGGGGGGCTAGGTGTGGTGGTGCACACCTTTAATCCTATCGCTTGGGAGGCAGAAGCAGGTGGATCTCTGTTCAAGGTTAGCTTGGTCTACAAAGCAGTCCAGGGTAGCCAAGGCTACACAGAAAATCTTGTCTTGGAAAAAAAATATCTTCTACTTTTTTTACCTTATGTATATGAGTGTTTTGCTTGCCTGTATGTATGTACCCCATGTTACATCCCTGGATTTTTGGATCCCCTGGAGCTGGAGTGATATAAATGGTTGTGATCCTTCATGTAGGTGCTGGGAACTGAACTTGGGTCTTCTGTAAGAACAAGTGCTCTTAATTGCTGCACCTTCTCTCGTAACCCCTCCCTTTTATTTAGAATTCTTTTCCCTTTTTTTCTTCCCTCCCTCCCTCTACCCCCTCTCTCTCCTTCCTTATATCCCTCCCTCCTTCCCTCTCTATCTCTCATTCTCTCTTCCTTCCTTAGTTCCCATCTTTTCCTTCCTTCCTTCCTTCCTTCCTTCCTTCCTTCCTTCTCTTCTTTTTTTCCTTCTAAATACCATTCATATAGCCTGTTGCCTTTGGATGCTAGAAGAGGATGTCTGATTTCCTGGGACTGAAGTTATACATTGTTGTGAATCTCCATGTGAGTGCTGGGAACTGAACCTGGTTCTTTGGAAGATTGGCCAGTGCTCTTAACTGCTGAGCCATCATCTCTTGAGCCCCCTGATACTTGGTTTTAATTTTAGCAGTTGAGGTGGTAGAATGAACATTTGTAGCTGTTCTTGACTACTTTGTAGGTTATTTTTTCCACTCTTTCCTACCCTTTCAATTCCCTAACACTAGGAGAGCAAAAAAGGATAGAAAAAGGGGTGAAGTTATAGTTAAACCATTTCATGCTGAGTAGGAACATTGAGTTCCTTCACCAGCAGGATATCTAGTTTCTTCTTTTTCCTTCTTTGTGCACAACTACTTAACAAATTGCAACCCACAGCAACCAACAACCCACCAACCTCTTGGGGCCCTAACATTTATACCCCCTGAAAAGTCTCCCAGAATTCCAGATAACCACACAATGGCAGAAGTTATCTGCCTCTGGCAAAATCATACCCCTGCATTATCCATGGGTAATGCCCTTGCCTGGCTTTAATGGTCTTACTAACTTTTTTATATTTGGTATTTGCATACTGAAATGCCAAGGTTTCTGTCAACACCTGCCTTGCATCAGGATCTGATATGCCTTTGTTCAAGGCTGAGGCTAATCTTTGTAAAGAAAATTAGTGAAGGCTTTTCCAGAGTTTTGTATAATCTTTGTAATTGAGGTGGATTTTTCCTCAGCTTTGCCCCAAGCTCTTAAAGCAGCTAAGCAACATTGTTCTATAGTATTGCCATCAAATTGAATCTGTTCTTTTTTTTTTTTTTTTTTAAAGATTTATTTATACAGTATTCTGCCTGTCGGCATGCCTGCAGGCCAGAGGAGGGCACCAGATTGATTTGACTATAGATGGTTGTGAGCCACCATGTGGTTGCTGGAACTTAAACTCAAGACCTCTGGAACAGCCAGTGCTCTTAACCATTGAACCATTTCTCCTGCCCTGAATCTGTTGTTCTTTTATATCAGAGTACTGCCCTTCACCCAGCAACTGGCATTTACTGTATTTATTGTCCTTACTCTATTTCACTGTTAAATATTCAAAGCTTCTTTGTTTACTGTTTGGAGAACTGATTCTCTGGCCTATGGGCTGAACTGTTAAATGCTAACCAAGATGAAGTTTGCCAGCCATTTTGAAATGAACTTCCATTTGGGGGTCTTTTTATGTTACATGCAATCAGATTTATTTAGAACTTGAGTTTTGCTTACTTTGTATCTTGTAAATGTTTTAAAAGATGAGGGAATTTAATTGGTATTAGAAGATAGGTAGAGTTCTTACAAGTCATTAAATCTTGATTGTTTCATCTCATTTCTTAGGTTTGAAAGAGAAAATAGTGAAGCGATTTGAAGTCTCCCCAGATGGATCCTTCTTGCTCATAAGTGGCATTGCTGGATTTTCTCATTTGCTATCAATGAAGGTGAAACATGGAGTCTCTTCTTGTTGTTTTCCAGTTGGTAGTAAGGCTAGGGTTAAGAATAGCCTTGAACTTTAACTCAGTGTGAGGTTTTGTTTTTGATTTTGAGACAGGGTTTTTGCTATATAGCCCTGGCTGGCCTTCCACTTATCTGTGCCTCCAGACTAATAGGATTAAAGGCTTGCACTAGGACAGCTGGCACTCAATGTGTTCTTAAATCTAGACAAGTAGAACTTTGGGAGAAGTTATAGGCAATTGGTGGAAAACTTTCAACTAAGAAAAATATACTCAGGGCTGGAGAGATGGCTTAGTGGTTAAGAGCACTGGCCACTATTACAGAATACCTGAGTTCAGTTCTCAGTACCCACATGCTGGTTTTCAATCATCTGTAACTCTAATTCTAGAGGATTTGTTGCTCTCTTTTGGTTTCTGTGCACAACAGGTACAAATGTGCATAGACATTGCATATAATAGAGCTATATACATAAAATTAATAAAAATTAGGGTCAAATATTTTTAGCAAATATCCGCCTTCTAATACATCATAAATAATTACTCTTTTAGACCAAAGAACTGATAGGTAGCATGAAGATTAATGGACGAATTGCGGCATCCACATTTTCTTCAGATAGTAAGAGGATATATACCTCTTCTGGTAAGTTTGAATGTATTTATGTTTCAAGTTTTATTTTTTAAAAAAAGCTGCATAGTTTTCTATGTATTGTTTTAGTAAGAAAATCAGATATACTTGGTATTCATTTTCTGTCATTGCCAGGTCAGTTAAGAACTAATAAATGGTGAAGGGTTAACCATTTGATATGTAGTATTAATGTACTTGCTACATGTACCCTTACTTCATTGTGGGAAAAGTCATTGTGGGAAAAGTTTCAAGGAGATAGTTAAAACAAGAGTTTCACTGAATTCTCATTGGGAACACGAGGTAGTATGTAGAAGGTCAAACCTTGGGACAGTATCTACAGAAACGGAATGGATAAGAGGGGGTGAGGAGCCATCTTTAGGTGAATGTGAGGTGTTATATGGGTAATAGGATGAGAAGATGCTGTAGGAACAAGGAAAAGGATGGGTCAGTTTGGGGAATTAGATGGCCTTTTCCATCATGGAAATAGTGTGGTCTCTGTAGTTAATGTCTTTTTTTTATCTTGCTGTCTTAGTTAGGGTTTCTGTTGCTGTGATGAAACACCCAAGACCAAAAAGCAACTTGGGGAATGAAAGGGTTTATTTGGCTTACACTTCCAGATCATAGTCCATCACTGGAGGAACTCAGGCAGGGCTGGAACCTGGAGGGGAGGAGCTGATGCAGAGGCCATGGAGGGGTGCTGCTTACTGGCTTGCTTCCCTGGCTTGCTCAGTCTACTTTCTTATAGAACCTAGGACCACCAGCCCAGGGATGGCACCACCCACAATGGGCTGGGTGAGAATATACCCTACTACTGGATCTTATGGAAGCGATTCTTCAACTGAGGCTTCTTTTCTCTTTGACTCCGGCTTGTGTCAAATTGACACATAAAACCAGCCAGTAGTACACTTGCTGACATATTGGTTCTCCAAATTAATATGTGCTCATTGCTCACCTTTAATATTCTTAATTTTCAGTGACTTGAAACAAACTGTAGTTGAATCACATCCTTTTGTGGTCTGAATCAGTTCATTTACTTTCTTTATCAAAGTCTGCTTATTTATATTGTATAGCCTTATGTAATAGTCACACTAATGCTTGTTGGTATTACTTTCCTTTTCATATTTTTGCTCCCGTTATTTATTTGAGTGGAATATAGCACCCTTGTTCAACTCAAATTTTTGATTTTAAAAAAATTTTAAACCTAAGGATACTGTTCTTTTTTGAATGACTGATGAACTTTTGCATATATTTGAAATGTTTTTAGTTTTCTGGAAATAGGGTTTAGTTCCTTGTGCTATTAAAGAGTAACTAAAAATGGTAAGTTTACTTGTGTTTTAAATTTAAGCAAGATTAACTGAACTCTTCTTTGGCTTTTACTTTCAGGAATGGAGAAGTTTATGTGTGGGATGTGAATTCGAGGAAGTGCATTAACAGGTTTCTTGATGAAGGCAGTTTATATGGATTAAGCATTGCTGCGTCAAAGAATGGACAATATGTGGCTTGTGGGTGAGGAGAGTCACATTGTGCTAATGAGAAGATGTTTAGCAGTTAAATTCAAGTACATAAACTTTACTGACAGCTTAGAAATGTGAAATCAGCAATCCTAGTTGAGCCTTTTGTTTTGTAAAATTGTCTTGATGTATAATTAATATTGACAGTTGGTCAGCCTTTTGGCAAATAAGATTCTAGACTACCTTAAGTTGTTATATATTTTCCTGAATTTAGAATACTCATTTTATCATGGCAAGGTTTCCATCAGTTTATTTAGTTTCTTGCCTTTGAGGTGGTACAGTTAAATACAACTCTGGGTTTAATTTTCTAAGTCCTTTAGCTATATGTAGTATAATCTTTGGAGAAAGTATTTGTTAGTTTGATAGGTGTCTAAGTCATTGTTCTTTTGCTGTGAAGAGACACCATGACTTTGGTAACTCTTATAAAAGAAAGCGTTAAATTGGGACTTCCTTGTAGTTTTAGGAATTTAGTCCATTATTATGGCAGGGAGCAATGGTAGCAGGCAGGCAGCCGTGATGCTGGAGAATTAGCTAGGAGTTCTACATCTGGATCCACAGGCAGCAGCAGGAAGGGCCTGGCTTGGGTTTTTGAAACTTTAAAACCCACACACAGTGACATAGTTCCTCCAACAAACTCCATCAAGACCATACTTTCTAAACCTTCTCAAATAGTACCATTTCCTGATGACTAGGCATTCAAATATATGAGCCTGTGGGGGCCATTCATGTAAACCACCACAGTAGGCACTTAAAAATATTTTCTAAAGCCTGTTATTGGGTTATTAGTAGAAGAAAAATGGTTTATGCTTCGGAAATGACCTTATCTCCCTACCTGATTTCTACATACGTAGGTGGAAGGAGGAGCAATTGCATAGTTAGTGGTAGTTCCAAACTGACTTACAAGATCATGTTAGCATGTCTAATTTTGTTGGTACAGGATGTTTTATTTGACTTCAGTCCAAACAATAATTGAGCGGTAAAGAAATTATAGTTAGGTATTTTCTGCTTTGGAGTGGGACTTTAGCAGGGGTGGGGAGAGGTCTAGCTGATCAGAAATGTAGCATACTTTTTCAACATTAAAATTGGGGAAGCTTCTTGTAAATATTCCCAGCAAGTTTGGGGCTTGGAAAGTCAGGTAGAACTGAGTTGGAAAACCTGAAGACAACTGTAGCATGGGTTGGATGTGCCTTAAGTGCTAGGATACTGACAGGCAGCTCTAAGTATAAGTGCCTGATGCTCTTTTACATGTTAGGCAGTGTCCAGGCTTGCTGGGGCTGGCTTTTAATCCCAGATACTCAGAAAGCTGAAGCTGGAGAGTCCAAAGTTCCAAGGCCAGCCTGACAACAGTGAGACCCTGTCTTAGTCAGTTTCTATTCCTGCACAAAACATCATGACCAAGAAGCAAGTTGGGAAGGAAAGGGTTTATTCAGCTTACACTTTCCACATTGCTGTTCATCACCAAAGGAAGTCAGGACTGGAACTCAAGTAGGTCAGGAAGCAGGAGTTGATGCAGTGGCCATGGAGGGATGTTACTTACTGGCTTGCTCAGTTGCTTTTTTATAGAACCCGGGACTATCAGCCCAGGGATGGCACCACCCACAAGGGGCCTTCCCTCCTTGATCACTAATTAAGAAAATGTCTTACAGCTGGATCTCATGGAGGCATTTTCTCTACTTAAAGCTCCTTTCTCTGTGATAACACCAGTTTGTGTCAAGTTGACACAAAACCAACCAGTACAGACCCTATACCAAGGGAAAAAAAAATAGAAGAAAAGCAACAGGGCTGGAGGTACACTTTTAGCATTTATGTGGATGTATGTAAGGATGGCCTTAGGTTAAGTCCCCAGTACTACTAAACGACAGAAACCAAGCAGTAGGAAGTATTGGAAGTTAGGCAGTAGGTGCTGTGGGAGAGTGCTTGTCTTAGTTTCTGAGGTTACCTTGTTCCACAAGTAGTACATGGTTGAGTGGATGTTTGATTTATTCTTGATTTATGAAAGTAAAGTGGAGATTCTGTGCTTTCTTCAGATCTGTAGCTAGACCTACAATTGAAAAGCTGTTCAGTCAGACTGAAGCTGCGCTGATAGAATGTCTTTGTGTTGCTTTGAATTCTTCAGCCATTGTGCTCTTTGCCGCATGTTATTTCCACAATCACCAGTGTGTGTTCATCTAGGTTGCAGAGGTTTTTGTTTTAAATCTTTTTTATTTCCTTTCCTTTTTGCAGTTCTAAGAGTGGCGTGGTAAATATATACAATCAAGATTCCTGCCTCCAACAAACAAACCCAAAGCCAATAAAAGCAATAATGAACCTAGTTACTGGTGTTACTTCCTTGGCCTTCAATCCTACCACAGAAATCTTGGCAGTGGCTTCAAGAAAAATGAAAGAAGCTGTCAGATTGGTAATAACTCCTTTTACCCTTTTCTTTTATCTTTGTAATTTAAAATTTCATGTTGAAACAATGAGTGGTAACAGAAAAGTATTGTGTGGCTTATTCTAAGAAGTGACTTCTGGCCTGGAGATGGGGTTTGATTGTAGAGTTCTTGCCTATAAGGCCCTGGATTCAATCTCCAGGACCAAAACAAATTGGGAATGGTGACACATGCCTATAATCAAGGCTGTCCTTGGCTATATAGTGAGTTGAAAGTTGGCCTAGTATATGTAAAAACCCTATCTTAAAAAGCCCAGCAGCAACAAAACACTAAGAAGTTTCGTAGAGATAGTAATTGGGAGCTTTTGGGTTCAACTACTCATTGCATTAGTGCATATGGCCACCAAATTTTGCAGTGTCTATTCTGTTGTAAATTCTGAGCTGTCTAGTGTCAGAATTTCTAAAGTTACAGTCCTCATTTTCAGAGGTTTCTTCTAACATATAAATTAAGGAACATATCTAAGGCAAGCACTTGGTAATTTCTTTACTTATTTTCTAAAGGCTTGTAGCTGTAATGAAGCGGAGGCAATTCTTAGATTTTGAAAGTAAGTTGAGTTGCCATAAGTTAAGGTGCTGCAGTTCACATAGCTAGCTAGACAGGGATTCTGAGTACCTTGGGCCTCGGCCACCCCAGTTCTTATGATTTAATGGAAAGCCACAGGACCCAGTATTTGGCTATATTGGTAAGATTTATTGCAACCATAGGATACCAAGCAGGATCACCAAAGGGAAGAGCTTCACAGATAAGTGTGGGACAACCTGGGAGTCTCCTCCCAGTAGAGTTGTTCAGGATGGATGTAATTACCTTCAGCTGTGAGGTGTGGTTGCACACTGAGTATTTCTCTCCTCTGAGGCTCATTGGAGACCCAATGTCCAGAGTTTTGGTTGAGTGTTCATGTGGGCCTAGCGTTTGCTGAATTCTTGGTGCCCAGGAGTAAAACCAGGTATTAGGCATAAATCAGTTCATTTACACAATTGATTTGGGCTACTGGGCCCAAGTGTACTATTCATTTGTAGCAAGTAGGGTACTGTTTACCATCCAAGGGTCATTCTTAACAAAGTTCCTGAAAATACTGGCCTCAGGACCACATTAACTGTTTATGGTTCAACCTTAAGAGTTCAGTTTAAATGGCACCCTCATATCTGTAAGTTTCCTGTTCCTCAGAACCAGTTTCTTCATTTAACAATTATTTGCTCTTAGACTCAAGTATACAGATTCTGTCTAACTTTGAGTAGCAATTTTGTGTTATGCTACTGTTTATGAATACTGGCAGTAACTTATTTTTACACTTCATTAAGTATGAACTTAGATGATAGTATCTTATGAAGATTTACAAAGAACTCAAACAATTCTATGTTGGTAACAGCCTTTCAGAGGATTTATTTCTCCAAAGTAAACAATCAGTAAAGGGCAAAATTGTAATTTTAGACTTTATATTCTTTCTGGTTTGTTGATACAAGGTTGCAGGTAGCATAGCCTGACCTTGAATTCCTGATCTTGCCTCCATGTCTCAAATGCAGGGATTATAAGCATGCATCACTATTGCCTTGTTTAGATTCTACACTCTTTGTAACACAGTTGTAAAAGGCAATATGACTGGGCAAAGAAGCAGCTAAGCTACTGCCTATGTTATACAGACATTTCTACCTAGAGCCCATGGGCCATGTGTGTCCAATGATAGCTACTAGTGAGGCCCAACACATTTGTAGATAGATGTTTGGACACTCCTAGTTGCATTGCATTGTCACTGTTGCCTGTGGGGTATAATAGAATATGTTTGTGAGTTTGTCTTGTTAAATGATTCTCAGAGCCACTTACTAATTCTTGTGACTTGTTATTTGATTGTGGTTGTTGTCTGATCTTTGTTTATTTCCCTCATCACTGATTTGCTGGCTTCCTGTGTTGGATGTGATGGATAAATTCCTTCTCTGATTTCATTTATTTACCCATTTTGCTCAAATACATTATTTTCTGGGCTCTCATTTTGAGGCTTTTTTCTTCCTCTGTGTGTAGTGTTTTTTTCAGATCACAGTTTCCTACATTTATATTTTTGATCCTAGTCACACCCTCATACTACCTTGATCTTGCTTCCCTACAGGGAATCCTTTCTTCTCAGCTAGTACTCTTTCCACCTCTTGTCTACTGCATAGATTCCTTGTGCTGAGTTTGGTTCTTTCTCCTTCCCTGGGTTTTTAGGATTGCCTCTTTCTTTTCCTTTTCTATTTTGTTTTGTTTTTGTTTTTTTCCAGACAAGGTTTTTTTGTGTAGCCCAGGCTGTCCAGTAACTTGCTCTGTAGACCAGCCTGACCCCAAACTCCCAGAGATCTGTTTGCCTTTACCTCCTGAGTGCTGGGATTAAGAACATATAACGCCACGCCTCGCTTACGATTGCCTTCTTGATCATATTTTAATGCTTTTTTTAAAAAAATTATGTGTATGAGTATTTTGCCTGCATATATGTTCCATCTGCATGCCTGCTGCCCATGAGGGTCAGCAGAGAGTGGCAGATCCCCTTACTGATTGTAATGAGCCACCATGTTGGTGCTGGGAGCTGAGCCCCAGTCCTCTTAGGGCAGTCAGTGCTTTTTACCATTGAACCAGCTCTCTGGCCTCTGTATCTGAGTTCTTGAGTGTTATTGTTGTACTTATTTTTCTTTATTGATGGTTGAATATAGTGTTTTGTCAGCCTTGTCCTCTATTATTGATATTTTTTCTTTTTCTTGGTTAAATCTGTTACTGATTTTTTTTTTTTTTTTTTTTGAGATAGCGTTTTACCATGTACCCCTGGCTGGCCTGAAACTAACCATATCAGTCTGGCTTCAAACTCAAGGAGATCTGCCTGCTTCTGCTTCCTACAGTTACAGGCATGCTCTACTGTGCCTGACTGGCTCTCTGATCAGTTTTTGCCTAGTAAACTTCTGAAATTTCTTTCAGACTTCAGATGGCTTTGGTATCTTGAGTTGAAGAGGCCTAGAGCAGCTGTCAGTCTACAGTCTGAGTCATGTTGCTGTCTCTTCTCATGTTCATACTTCTGTGCTGTTATTTGTACCTCTGTGCTTTGGATGTCTCTGCTAGTTTTATTTAGGGATCTTATTGAAGTGTGTGTGTGTACGCGTGTGTATGTATGTATGTATGTATGGGTGCACATGCATGCATACAGACACACACACACACACAATATCTAGTTATGGACAATTTGGCTATATCTGTGGAGCTGTGCTTTCATGTATGCCATAGTCAAGTGACCTCTTTTTTTTTAATCAAGATAGAATGAAAAAAAAATAGGAAAACTAAGTTCCTAGTTTTTGTAATTTAAGGCATTTTATGATCTCCTACAGGTTCATCTTCCTTCCTGTACAGTATTTTCTAACTTTCCAGTTTTTAAAAAGAGTGCTGTTTCTCGTGTTCAAACCATGGATTTTTCTCCCAGAGGTGGTTACTTTGCCTTAGGGAATGAGCAGGGCAAGGCTCTGATGTATAGGTAAGTATTATTTATATTTAAAAGTCAGATCTCTAATAAACTGCTGTTGAAAGTGTGAAGAGAATATGTATTCTCAATTATGCAGTTGCATAAAGAATTCTTTTAATTTATTGCATGTTCAAGCCTGTCTCTCATTATCTAACTGCATTATTCCCCCACAAATGTGACACTGGCAGAAAAATTCACATAAGGAATAAAAATTGTGTGTGTTGTATAATAATTATTGTTTTTTCCTAGTAAGCTTTGATTTTTTAGAATGCCAGTCAAGGAAAAGTAGCCACTTTAACAGTACTATTACTTTTTTTATTGGTAGTTTGAGAGATTGACTTTTGCTGAGTTGACAGTCATTTTTAATCTATTGGATTTAAGTGAATTTTTTTTTTTTAAAGGATGTTTCTGTCCTTGGAGCTGTAAGCTATAAATAAGGGTGTTAGTCACAAAGAGATCCCAAAATTAGGTCATCCATCTGTGTTTCTCTTCTTTACCCAAATACTTCTCTTTAAAACAGGCATAAGCAAAATTTAATTGCACCATTGCTAAAATAGACAGGTTGATGGGTGGGTCTTCAGGGAGAACTGAAACTTTGAGTAGGAGCCTGTCCTGAAATGACAGTCCCTTCGCTTGTGTTGGATATGAGTGTTGCACAGAACCCTATGTTTGTGTGTGCATGCTCCAGGGAGTGCTGCAGGCTGAAGGAAAGGAGGAATGGAAATTGGTTTTAAAGAGAGTTATGGAATGAAAATGCAGCAGACTGTGAGTTAAGTTGCTGCCTATTATGAAATGAGAATGAGTTATGCCAGGGTAATTTTGTCAATCTCACTTCAGATTAGTTTGGAATCAGGCAGATTTTATAAAAAGAGGAACTTTGTGAGAGCTTTGTTTTTTGTTTTTAGAACTGAACTGTTCTTTAAGCCCCAGAAGCATTGTATTTTTCACACTGTGTTCTAGAATGAGACTTGAAACTGTCCTCGCTGTGCTAGGGATTTAGACCGACACCACTTGGAGTTAGTGTGGCTGATCAGAGGTATTTTGTCAGTCCCACTTTGATCGTTTGGAGCCATCATAGCAGTTTATGATGTAAGGATCTAAACACATCCGCTTGTTGAGAATGACTGGAATCACTCCCAAACCCCTACTGCCATCTTTCTAATTGTTGCTCCACAATCAGATTTAACTACTCTGGGTAATTAAACAGTTATCTTTTGCTTTTTCAGGTTGCATCATTACTCAGACTTCTGAAGATTTTTCTTTTTTGGAAGTAAGAAAATTCTCTTTTAAAATAAATACCATGGGTTTTAGGGTTGTACCATTGATGTCATTTGGTTAGAGGTACTTTTATTGACTTAGCTCTGTCTTTTTGCCCCTAGGTCAGCTTAACATCTTCAATTTAGGGGAGTGGGGTGCAAATAGATCAGGAGCTGTCTAACTGACCTGAAGTTTCCTTGGGAATTTCTAATCCAAGTCACATTTCTAATACTGTATTCAGTAATTATCATCAAAACTGTAGTTATGAACATGTAACCCACAAAGAGAAGGATTGATAGAGCTACAGCTTGTGTGAACTCAAACTCTTTCACTTGCTGATTATTAAGTGGCTTACCCTGTTGCACAAAGCTCAAGAATGAAATAGATTTTTGCTGACCACTGTTTAAAACAGGGTATGCTTTCTGTATGGCTACATCTTGGGCCTGACACAGAGGTGATCCTGATACTGAACTTTACAATTAATCTTCTTACCACAGCTGACTGGCCTTCTTAGATTTATGAATGTTGAAGAGAGCCTATGAGAGTACTGATAAGTTTGATCAGAGAAGAGGATATGTAAAGATAGAAGGATCTTGAGCAAAGTGAAGAAAGCATTCTAGCTATCTTGCCTCTCAAAAAATACAGTGGTGGTACATGTTGCTTGTGATAGCTAGCAGTTCTCAGTGAGCTTGTATAACTTCTTCTATTCTTTTTCAGATCCAGTTGAAAAATCCCATCTCAGTACATCTTCCCAGAAGTTTCCAAGTGTGTGTGATAGTATATGAATAATGATTTGTGGAATTGCTTAAAGTAGCACCAGTGTCTTAATAAATGTATGATAACTTTGTTTGACAATAAGTGTACATGATTCTTTTTAATCTCTATACATACACACAGTCAAGAATGTGGTTTGTGTGCATTTTCTTTAAAACTAAATGTGAGAAATGGAAACTTGTCTAATAAAAGATAATATAGGTTTTTTTTTTTTTTTTTTTTTTTTTGAGACAGCCTCTCTCTATGTAATTCTGGCTATCTTGGAACTTATTATGTAGTCCAGGCTGGCTTCACAGAGATCCCTCCTGTCTTCAAAATGCTAATACTAAATAATAAACTTAATAAATTATAAATGCCACTCCACCTGGCTCTAGCACCAATACTTTACTCCAGATTTTTTTTTTATCCAATCCTATGTATAAAGCTATTTAGAATTGGTGTATAAGCATTTATGTATATAATTTTTACCACTTATTAAGGGTAAAACCAAGTTTGTATACTAAAGAGATGGATGTATATGTTTATTACATAAAGAATTATTTCTTAGCTGAATATTTGATAACTGCAAGACATATAGTGTATTTTAATTTTTTTTCAGGGTTAATATTTTGATTTTGTAATTACTGATGAGAATGTTGTACCTTAATACATTATAGAAAGTGGCAAAAGTATATTTAAGACTTTTAGAAATTAGAAATTCTGTTCTAATCCTAATTAAACTAATTATTAAAACTTTTTTATTATAAAGAAATCTATACATGCTTTGATCAAATTCACTCCCTCTCAGCTTACCCAGATCCATCTATCTCTCTTACCCACTCAACTTGGTGTTTTGTTTTCTTCAAAACCAGAACCCATCAAGGCTGTTGATGTGTGACTTTTCACTGACTTACCAGGAGCTACACTTCTAATAAAAAATGGCCTCTTCCTCACCCCAGTAGCTTTCAGTTGCAAACAGCTCCACGAGGAGTGGGACTTGGTGCCCACCTCCTTACTCCATGAAGGGAATTGATCTCACTTGAGCTTTTACAGGTGGTGTACATGCTCTATCTGCTGTGAGTTCATAACATGCAGCTGCCCTTCTGTGTCCAAAAGATATGATTTCTTTGTAATTGTTCATTGCCTCTATTGACCAAGTCAGCTCAGTCAACAGGGTCTCAAGGGAGGGAGCAAAGATTGAAAAGAAAAAGACAAACAACATTAGAACCTGACTCCAGCCAGTGCTGTGACTGAAACAAGTTTATTTTTCTCCAGTCTGCTTTTATCCCATTCTAAGTACATGCAAAGAATAAGGTCAGTTCTCGGTCAAGGAACAAATAAAGCAATAAACAAAAATAGTCAAGGAACAAACAAGGCAATAAAGTCCCATGGTATTCAGGGACTTATCGAGATGATCATGATCTTGAACCTACTTCCTTGTCCTAGCCCAATGTCTAATTCCTGCCCAAGCCTACTTCTGTGTCCTGGCCCAATGTCAAATTCTTGCCAAAAGCTCTCTACTCTCTACACTTTTTGTCCTCTCACCCCCTGCAGTCATCCTCAAACCTTGGGAGGAATATATGTGGTATATATGTTCCATTGAGGGAACAGTCTGCATTCCCTTGTTCTCTGTACCTTTGACTAGTTACGGGTTTTTATATAATTGCCATCTACAGTAAATAGAAGCTTCTCCGATGTGGGCTGAAGCTTAATCTATGGGTATGATGTTGAGTCATTAGGAGTCAGTTTAATGCAAAGTTCATTTAGCATGCAGTGCATTTAGAATATAGTAAACACTTGAGGAAAGAGCCTCTTAACAGTAACAAACTGGATAGCTACACATAGAACAAAATGATCTTTCACCTTGCATAAAATTCAACTCCAAATGAATCAAGAACTAAGACCATTGAGTGATGATTCTCAGCTTGTGGGTTTTAACCTTTTATGTGCATATCAGGTATTTTACAATATGATTCAAACTAACAATTGCAGTTAGGAAGTAATATCAAAAACAATTTTATGCTTGGGTTACCATAACACAAGTAACTGTATTAAAGGGTTGCAGCATTAAGAAGGTTGAGAACCATAGCCCTAGAGAATACATTGGAATTTTTGGCATAAGAAAGGGCTTTCTGAACAGGACCCTCAGATAAGCACAAGCATTAAGACCAACAAGTGCACAAAACTCAACTCTAGACAGATGAAGGACTTAAGACAGAATGCTCTAGGGAATATATTTGGACTCATTGGTCAAGGAAAGGGTTTTGAACAGTACCTCAATAGTGTAGGCATTAAGACCAACAATAAACGGACCTTGTGAAATCTCCAGTACAGCAAGGGACAGTCTACAGAATGGGAGAAACACATACCAGCTATCCATCTGATAGGGTTAGTTTCTAGAATATACAAAGAACTCAAGAAATTGTCAAGAAAACCCAATTAAAAATAGGACATGGAACTAAATGAGTTTTCAAAAGGTGACACCCAAATCACTGACAAACGTTTCAAAGATGTTCAGCATCCTTAGCCAGAAGGAAAATGTAAATTGTTGAATGGTTTCTTTATAAATTGAGTCAGCAATTCAGTTATTAAAACATTAATTGTAAGTAGTACAATCCTAAGACAAAATAAATGGACTCGTATAGAAAAATAATAGTAGAAAATAATAGGTTTTTGTTTTCCCTAATTAAGTCATTACATTTCTGTAAGAGCAGAAAAATTTGTATATACAGTAAAAACACCAAATAGACTGAGCCAGCGTTTGGGCGAGATTGCATGGGGATGGCATGGTGACACTTGGTTAAGTGCACACAGTGTTTGGGACTAAAGCTGCAGGGAAGTTGTGTAATACAATAGAAATGAATACTGCCAGAAACGCTGCCTGATTTGCTGTATATTAAATTTAAATTTTTTTTGGTTGCTTTACATTCACAAACCTTTTACTCTTGCCAAATATTTTGCAACCTTCCTATAATCAGTTACACAACTCCATATGGGGTTCATATCCAGCTGAGATGTGTTTTAGGGTTCCTATTGAGGCTGTGAGTGTCAGGTGGCTTCATGGAGTCAGCTTTAAATGTTCTCATGCAGGGGTCTCATGCAGGTTAGATAAGCATTCTATCACTGAGCTACCGTCTCAGCCTCTCTTGGTAGAATCTTGTCTGATTTTAGCATCTTTCTCAAACTACATGTTCTGTGAGTTGTTATCTGGTTGTGTTGAGCTTTCTCCCTACTCCCCTTTTATCAAGAAACTTCATAGTGAGCTAAGTGCTTCAAATTCTTGAAACTAGTGGCTTGTGAGTGTTATTTTTTCAGCCGCTAGAGGACAGCAGTGGATTCTGTGAGTTTGAAAGACCAGGCATTTTGTAGCCTTTCGCCATCACCTTGTTCCTAGCTTCAGTTAAATTATGGCTTGTCTTAGAAATGAACACCAAGCTATGTATGTGCTTATTTTGTGTGTGGTTTTTCAGGTACCAGGGGTTTTAAGATATATGGGAATTTATTTTTATAGAAAAGAGGAGAAGAGAGTAGAGTTTACATTTTAATTGTATTTCATTAAAAGCTCTAGATCGATTTTATACAATACTAAGGGAGTTCAACAACGGCACTGTTTTAACCTCCAAAGCAGAGGTTATTCTGCAGACATATTACTGAACTTGTTTCTTGTTTTTTGTTTTGTTTCCTTCAGTGGACTTCAGGGATTTTGAGTCAGGCTCTCATTTTTCTTTTTCTTACCACTAGAGCTAGTTGTTCAAGGAGATTGCAGATGCATGTAAGAATTCCTTCACACTAGTCTCTGTTTGAAGGTGCTATGCTAGCATGACTGAAAGTCAGTCCCTGCTTGGTGACAACCATTTTTAGCCGTGAAGTGATGGTTTGCTGTGTAGAATTACTGATCTTTTAAAGACACTGAAATGATAGGTGAAAGTTGTGTGCCTTACTATAAATAACTGTGAGCGTTGGATGTGCTTTTGGTGAGGTAACCCCCTCAAAGCTACATAGAATGAACGGATGAACCACAGGTTCTGTGACTTGCATTTCTGTCCCCTTGCGGACAGAGGCAAGTGTAAATGCTTACACATACCTCTAAAGAACTCTGAGGCTACTACTTTCAATCAACTCAAATACATCTCTGTATCTTCATCACATGAACAAAACGTTGTTACCCTGAACTGGAGGAAATGGATGCTGAACAGATGTAGGGAAAAGGTTGAAGGTGGGGTGAAAACTCCCTGGAGCTGTGCTGACTGACATCATTCTGTGTATTGGGTTTCATGTAATTCTCAGTGCTGTAAGAGAAGCAGCACTCTGATTTTATAGGACAGTTAGGAGGTTTCCAGCGGTTGTACAACCCATCGTCTACACAGACCAGTGAGTACTCCTCACAGCAGGGCGTGCGTACCCTGAGTGTGAGCTACCGAAGCAGTGGAGCTGACATGCTTTGCTAAAGAGTTTTGTTTCATAATATGTTTGCACTGTAAATGGCATAGGTAGTTTATAAACATACATGTTTGCTTTGAGGTTGTGTATAATGTGCCTTACTTAAAAAAGCAACCCCTGATGGTGTATAGCCACACCAAACACATTTCTGTGCGTGCCCTCTTCTCTCAAATTCTCTGTAACCTATAATGTTAACAGCTCTATTGCCCCAGTCACCTGAGCTAGGTAGACTTTAAGAGAGATTTTTCTCTTTTTGTCACGCCTAGTTAACAGAGCTTTTTCCCTCCTCTTAAAATATTCTCTCCAGTTATGGGCACTTTCTCAGTTCTCATCTGCTCTCAAGTTGAGCAGTTCCCTACTGCATCTTTTCTTACTTTACACTCTTCTGTCAGGTCTCCACATTGCAGTCAGAGATTTAAGTAAATGTATATGTTAGAAAACTTGAAACATACAAAAATAAGATAAGGGACATATGTCTTCATCATAGCTTCAGTAATTAACAGCTCATAACAATTGAACTGGTTATTTTAAAGCAAAGGGAAAATTATTTCATCAGCAAATACTCCTCAGTCTGTGAAGAAATGTGTTTTAAAAATATGATTCTTGGGCTGGTGAGATGACTCAGTGGTTAAAAGCACTGACTGCTCTTCTGGAGGTCATGAGTTCAAATCCCACCAACCACAGGGTGGCTCACAACCATCCGTAATGGAATCTGATGCCCTCATATGGGTGTCTGAAGACAGCTACAGTGTACTTACATAAATAAATAAAAAACCTTTGGGCCGGATTGAGTGGGGCCCAGAGCAAACGGGCCCCAGAGCAAGAGGGAGAAGGGAAGGGGAAAAATATATATAAATCTCAAACTGGGTTGGTGGTGCATTCCTGTAATCTCACATTCAGGAGGCTGAGGGAGGAGGATTGCCAGTTTAGGTTACATAGGAAGACTTTCAGGAAAAGAATATTTATACATATATGCACAGTACTCTAGCTTGAAATCCTTCACTAGTGCATCTCTTCCATACAGCCTTTAGTTTCCCTCTAGAAAGAACATAAAGAAACATGGTTCACAAGTCATGCAATGACTCTATACTATGTAAGCATGAGACCATAGCAAACTCTCAGTGAATTTTAGCCACCATCTCCATAGTGATGTAGATGCAAGATGATAGTCTGCTCCCAAGCTTGGTGGAAAGCCATGTGACTCAGGTCTTCTCCTACCCAGCTTTCTCTCTGTGTGCTCTGTGTGAGTCTTGAGCTACTTTGTAATCTCCCTGAAGAAACCTAGCTGGGCTTCCCCCTGTGCCTTTGTTGTGGCCCATCTATTCTGGCATTTTCTTTACCTGCCTTTTAAATACCCATACAAAAAGACTCAGTAGGAATTCTTCATCTAAATCATTTTGTCCAAATGATAACCTAGATGGGCATCTACTGTACAATACCCTTACCTTTTATTGTATGTATTGGTTACCACTGGATATTACTGTTCGTAATTGAATGAGTGGGAAAATGCTATCTAGTGCTCTACTCTGAGCTGTGATTTTGATGCTTTCTACTGAAAAAAAGACAAAAGATGTGATTCATGTTGTCTCTATGAAGTTTATACCTAGGGCTGAAGAGAGAACTCAGCGATTAAGAGCACCTACTGCTCTCGTAGAAGACCCGATTCAGTTCCAACCACCCATGGCTAGCCCCGCCTAACACCAGCTCTATGGATCTAACACCTCTAGCCTCTAAGGGCACCTGGCATCCAATCTCCCACCACATAATTAAAACAAACCCCATCACCATTCCCCATACTCATCCAACTTATACACTGTCTAGCAGTACTCCTTCCTCCCACAAGTACTTGGGGTCAAGCCAGGGAAACAGTGCCTGACCTAAACAGGTGCCTAATAGATGCTCACTGGATGGGTGAGTGAATGGATGGATGGATGGATGGATGAATGGGTGGATTGGTGGGTGGGTGGATGGATGGTCTAAAAATCCAAATGAGAGCACAAAACAGAGGGTAATGCATTAAAAAAAAAAAAAAAACAAAAAAAAAAAAACAAAAAAACACAGCAAACAACCTCAATGGAATTTCTGGGAATTTGGCTTTACTATGCCAAACCCATGTAAGCTTTCTGAAAAGGAGACTGGTCCAACAATGAGGGGATTTTATTGCTGCCTGCATGACAGTAAGGAAAGGCATTTACCAGCTGCTGGCTGACTCAGACTTTCATTGTTTATTTTCAACTTGACTATTTTTAAAACTGACTTGGGTTTTGCCTCCAGCTACCTACCATACAGTCCATCTCTCTTCCCGTGCCCCAACATTCTTTCTTAAGCTCTTTTCTACAACTTAGCCCTTAAAATAGTCCCAGTTCCAAGCACTCCATCCTGCTGTCTGTATAACCCATCAAAATACTTCAGAGGCTTCATTGCTTCCACACACACATCTCTAAACTGGGACTCACATCTGGAAGAAGAACAAAACTCTGGTGTCAGCCAGGATTCTTGATTTTATATTCAGAAAATGTGCTCTTAGTCATATATGCCCCTATACCTGTCTTTTGTTCTATGTGGAATAAAGTCAATCTCTGAACTCATAAAAATAAATATTTAACACATGGACCAAGTGTGGTATTAGATTCTTGAGACACTAAGTTGTACAAAATTCTAGCAAAAGAAAAATATGTTAAAACCATAACATCAACATGGAAGACAGGTTCCTGCCTTCCCTAAGGAACTAATATAAATGCCTGTGTTTTCTTTAATGCACTACCCTGTGTTTTGTGCTCTCATTTGGATTTTTAGACCATCCATCCATCCATCCATCCATCCATCCATCCATCCACCCATCCATCCACCAACCCATCCAGTGAGCATCTATTGGGCACCTGTTTATGTCAGGCACTGTTTCCCTTGCTTGACCCTAAACACTTGTGGGAGGAAGGAGTACTGCTAGACAGTGTATAAGTTGGATGAGTATGGGGAATGGTGAAGGGCAGAAGCCTCTGAGAACATGGAGTGAGAGAGAGCTTAGTGAGTGGGGGTTGGGAGGTGTGGGGTTCTGAAAGATTCCTCAAGCAAATGTTTAAGCCTGACCCTCAAAAATGCCATTTATTTCCAAAAGCACATTTTCAGATGTTCAATTATAACAACTCTCACCATTATTAATTAAAAAACAAACAAACAAACAAACAAACAAACAAACTACCAGCAGCAGCAACAACAACAAACCCAGGCTGGAGAGATGACTCAGTGGTTTAAGAGCACCGACTGCTCTTCTAGATATCCTGAGCTCAATTCCCAGCAACCACATAGTGGCTCACCACCATCTGTATTCTGTAATGGGATCCAATGCCCTCTTCTGCTGTGTCTGAAGACAGCTACAGTGTACTCATAAATATAAAATAAATCTTAAAGGAAAAAAAGAAAAAAAAAAACCCAAACAAATAAAAACACCATCACTGACAACTACAAAAACCAACCAAGTGCCACACTGTCTCAACTGTAGCTCATGATGACTTACCTCATAAACAGAGATACATGCACACATTTGTCCCTACCACAAGGTCATGCACTTGAAGAGGCTGTGGTAGCCTACAATCCTTAGCTCAACAGTCAATACATGTTTTTATGAATGAGAACATAGAGCCTCAAAGAAATCAAGTGAAAAAAACAACAACATTTCCTTACATTATAGGACAATTTTGGAAGCATGAGTAGTTTTGGCTTGGGGATAGAGGAGTGTTTAGCCGTGTCCTTGTCACCTCTGCCTTCCCAGCGGCTTGCTCTGTGTGCTCTCTGGACTCCCTTTTGTATAATGTGAGACTTCTGCACATTTTATTTTTATTGCTGCTCTTCATCTGGAGCGCAGGGTCTGCCCTGTAGCCCTGGATCTGCAAGGACCTGCTTCATCTCTCATGGCTTCCCCACCCCACTGCATTGGTGACAGAGAATCCTACCTTGACTGGTTTACTTGGTTCTTGGGGATTAAGCAGAGAGAGTTGTCCACAGACAAATGCCCTTTCACTGAGCTGCATCCCCAGCCCTCTTAGCACTTTTACACAGAACTGGAATAAGGCTTTGAAAGGCCATGGAATAAATAATTGCTTTCTTTCCAAGTCTGGGATAACTGTTCTCATTTCAACGTTGCTACAGTTATAAGGTATTGGGTGAGACCTTTGTGTTTGTGTCATTAGTGCTGATGATTCAAGAAAGACTCTGGCAGCATAGCACACATAATAAGTGCTGCTGAAATGTTAGATCCCTTCCTCCATGCCCTTTGATCAGGCAAGGCTAGAGCACTGCTGCTAAGAACCTTGAAGGTCCTCTGGCCTGACCATAGGGATGCATTCTTCAAGGTTACATGGCTTTCGAACAACAGAGCTACACTTAGGATCCAGGTCTTGATACTCAAATTTAAGAGTCTTAAGTTGCCTGTCGATCCTTTATTATAGTATCCAGTACTCTTTCATTCTCTCTGTGAGGCTCACTGGTTTTCATCACTAGCAGACAACAAATACCTTGGGCCTCAACACTTAAACAGTTCGTCTTCTTTTCCCTACAAAAGTATACTGTTTCCCTCGATCTTAGGAGGTCCCAGCACTCTCTTGTAAAGCCCTATTGCTGGTCGTCTCTTAGGAATGGGGCTGGGCGGAGTACCATGCTTCTGGTCTTTCCCAGAGTCTGTCCTGTCCTGAGGGTTTGGACATTGTAATAGTTAATCTTGGTTGTCAAGTTTTTTATATCGAGAGCCAACTAAAACACAAGTCTCTGGGCACTCCTGAGAATAATTATAATTATGTATATATATGTACACACACACACACATATATATATGACAGACACTTTCTGAAATTGTTCCTTCACTTTGTAAGGATATAGGAATCAAAACCAAAGTTTCTTCAATGTAATAATCAAAATATCCTACATCTCTCAATCTTTGGAGGTGTTCTTGAAGCATCCCGTTTGCTTTGCATTCTTCAGGAGAATTAATCCATGTATGTCAAATTAATTTTTACTTCCTCCCAAATAAAATTCCCAGCATGGTATATTATAGCTCTTCTCAATCAGTAAAGAAAGAAGAAGAAAAAAAGTCAACTTCTCATTAAAAATATTTATCTAATGTATAACACATAAAATTAAAGACAGAAAAAGCTGAAGAATGCTTACAAAGTACGCCAACCTGTGTAGATTTTTTTGTAACCTTATGTTTCATAAGCAGAAATTGCTTACAATGTACATGAAGTTACACTTACTATTTAACTGTTACATTAGCAATACTATTTTTTGAGGGGTTAGGAAAATTGAACACCAATGGAGGATCATATTGTTGGTAAATGCTCTTCTCAAATTCTTTTTTTCTTTAACTTTTTATTGATTCTCTGTGAACATCATGCACTCCCATCCCATTTGTCTCTTGTCCTCCATATCTGCCCTCTACCCTTGAATCCTCTTCCCTAAAGAGACCAAACAAACAGAAAAACCAAAACAACAAAAATCTAACAAGCCCTCCCCCCCTTCAACAAACAAGCTAACATCTCTCGATGGAAGCTGTGATGTATCACGGTGTGTTCTACCATGTACCGTTTTGTCCACACATCTTTACTTGCAAATGTTCACAGCAGTGAGTCATTGGTGTGGTTTAAGGCCTCTGGCTTCTGCTACGCTATTAAGAGGCTCACAAGGACTCCTCTTGATATCCTGTTGTTGCCCTGTGTCATGGAGACCCTGCAGCTTTGGCTCTGCAGGACTGTCCCCTTCATGTGCTCCAACAGTTCATCGATTGTGTAGATGTTGGAGTGGGCCAACTCAAAGCCCTGGATCTAGGCCTGGGTGGTAGCTGAGTTGCTCAGCCCATGAGTTCTCCTGTGGCATTGCCACCATCGCTGGCTCTCCCATTCTCATGCACCCTGCCACTCTCCCATGCTGCCTGGGTGAGGGGTGGGGCCAGCTCTGCACAACCTTTGGACATCAACATGGCCCCAAGTGGCAGCCCAGACTAGGGACATCTGCTTGGCCTTTGTTGGTAACATGAACCACAGATATTGACAAGGGCTCCTGCTGCTACAGGGCCACACACCTGGCCATGGACCCAGACACGATTCTTGGTGGGACCATGATCTTAGGTGGTAGCACAGGCTACTCACATCAGGCTGTTCCTCACTACCCTTGTGTCTCTAGTTTCACCTCTCTTCATTGTGGTTCTCTTCCACTCCCATCTCTCCATTATTCACTTGCTCATCTGAGTGGCAGCCAGGTATCTGGGTGTCTTCTGCCTCACCCATACTGTGTGGCAGCAGGTAGGGGTCATCTTGGGCATTGAGAGATTTACTCTATTGGGTTATTTGAAGCAGGAAGACCCACCCTAAATGTGGTTGGGCCTCTTCTATTGGCATTAGATAAAAGGACATGGGAAAGACTGCTTTTGCATGCTTGCCTTAACTCTTGCTGACAAGGTCATTTATGCTGTTGTTGTGGTCTTCTTTCGCTGATAGTAGAAGCAGCTTCTCCAGCCTTCCAACAGCCACTGAAGACCAGCAGCCTCCAGGAATCCTCCAGACCCCCAGTCCTTCAGCACCAGAGTGGGATCATTGAGACATTTAGCTTTGCAGACTGAGCAACTACCAGATGGCTCTCTCTAGAATGAGATATCCATTGTTAAACTTTGAGGCACACTTACACTTTTTCTATAAACACACACACACAGAGACACACACACAGACACACACACATTCTGTCAGTTCTGGTATTTTAGGGAACCCTGAGTAATATAGTCCTATATCCTTGGGTCTCCCTACATCTCTCAGTCTTTGGAGGTGTTCTTGAAGCATCTCATTTGCTTTGCATATGGGAGAATTATCCTCTAGGTATCAGTTGGTACGTATTGCACATGTAACTTTTAGTACATAGATACAGTGATTCTACAGATGAGCTATAGGAGGCATACCAGAGTTGAGGACACAGAATCTGGAGACAGTTGACTTGGGTTTCCTATCAGCCTTAACTTGGAAGAATTATTTAATCTCTGCAAATTCAGTTTCTCCCCTGGAGAATGGGAGAACAACAGACACCGAATAAAGCACACAGCCCACTGAGTGGCACATGGCAATCCTTTGGTGGCCCTCAGCTATTATTATTTGCTCCTCCAATACTTATTGCAGCCTTGGGAGTGGGAGGGAGTGGACGCTATTAACCCTTTTATACCCCTGGGAGGTATGGATTTCAGAAATGTTAAATGACTTGATCTGAGGTCACAAAGCCAGCAAATGGCAGTCAGGACCCCAGGTGGCCTCTGAGCCCAGTGATCCTTTCTCCCTCCCCCCTCTGCGATCTCTGAAATGAATGATATTTCCCTTGGGAACCTGCCTGCCTGACTTTCACTGTTTGTGAGTTCTCCTTTTAGCTGCAGCTCCTTTTGTGAGAAATCTGCCTGGTCTTAGTCTATAGGAACCCTCTACCTGTTGCTGTGAGGCCAGGACGTGAACAGGCCAGCCAGCCAGCCAGGCTCAGGAGAGCCACTCAGCCTTTGTTAGCAAGGTGGGCTCCATTCATACTGTGCTGGGAGTTAACTTAGTTGTCTATTGAGCAGAATTAACTTTGTATCCCTTCAACTTGAATGAAAACCAGTCAGATGTTTATGCATTTGAAAACTGAAGAGTGATTTAATTTTATAAAAGATATTATAATGTATACAGTACTATTGAAAAGATATTAATGAGGTTTTGCACTATTGAACTCAATACAAAAGATAACTTCTCATGCATGGCCCCTGGGCTTCTTGCTTTTAGATGTTACCAAGAGCAGTCCATTTTGTTCAACAAAAACACTAAGCTTCATTCTCTTTGCTGTCTAATGGAATGGCAGGTAGTTGCTAGTTTCTTATTATCTTCTCTCTGGAATATTAATTTCATAAGTAAAGGGATCTTTTGTCTGTGTGGCTGGTTGACTCTGGGTATGCTTCTGAGTCTTCATCACGACATCTGATATGGTGATAATTACCTCATTTGTGTAAGGAGCTCACTGAGATGTGAAGGATCTTGCATAGTATGGTCCACGACCTTTGGTAAATGCTTTTCCAGTCTGACCTTATCTATTTATTTTGAAGTGCTGGCAATTGAAGCTTGGACCTTGCATATGCTAAGTAAGAATTACTAGCTCTTGAAAAAATGTTTTAAAATACCATGTTTCTACCCAACCATCATCATACTTATCTTCATTGTATTTCTTACATTATCTGCTCTTTAATCTGTGTGACATATGGACTTGGTATAACTTGAACTGTAGACAGATATGGCTAAATTGGCTGACAAAAAGTCTTATCAGTTTCTGTTCTCATCTACTCCGTGTGAAGTGCTCCAAAGTGTCATGGCACTTATAATCTCAGTGATTGGGAGGTTGAGGCAGGAGAATTGTTGTAAGCTCAAGGCCAACCTGGACTATACATGAGATTTTCTAAACAAAACAGAACAAAAAACCAAAACAACTAAACCAAACAAATAAAAACCACTCACCCATCCACTCAACTAATTGACTAAACAAAAATCAGTTTTCTTTTCCTTAAGATTTACTTATTTATTATGTATACAGCTTTCTGCCTGCATGTATGCCTGCAGGTCAGAAGAGGGCACCAGATCTCATTACAGATGGTTGTGAGCCACCATGTGGCTGCTGGGAATTGAACTCAGGACCTTTGGAAGAACAGACAGTGCTCTTAATCTCTGATCCATTTCTCCAGCTCCCAAAACCAGGTTTTTAAAAATCCAGATGTGTATCCAAGCTACTATAGTTTAATCTTATCCATTTGAAAAGGAGGATGTATCTTTGTTTTTTTAGACTGGGTCTCATGTAGCATAGGGTAGCCTCAAACCCACTATATAATGATTGGTGACATTGAACTTCTGATTCTTTTGCCTCCAACTCCCAAGTGCTGGGACTACAGGGACATGTCACCATTTATCTCTTGGCCATTGTGGGTCAATAGTCACATACATCTCTTCTTTTAGTATAGAAGTTTCAAATCTTTCTTCTCTTTTTTTTGACTATTTCATTATACACGTATAACATGCGTTGTGATCTTTCTCTCTCCTCCCCTTTCTCCTTCTTCTTCTCCTTTCTCCTTCTCCTTCTCCTTCTTCTTGAACTTCTTGGCACAGGTCTTAAGGCAGGGGAATTTTCTTGAATTGCTACTGTTTCATTGCTTCAGTTTCTCTTTGTAGTGCTAAAGCTGGCACCAAGGTCCACCGAGCAGCATCCCCAGCCCTGGCTCTCTCTCTCTCTCTCTCTCTCTCTCTCTCTCTCTCTCTCTCTCTCTCTCTCTCTCTCTCTCTCTCCTTTCCTCCCTCCCTCCCTCCCCCCCCCCTCTCTCCCTCTCTTCCTCTCTCTTTCTCTCTCTCTCTTTTTTTTTTTTTTTTTTTTGGCTTTTTGAGATGAGACAGGGTTTCTCTGTGTAGCCCTGGCTGTCCTGGAACTCACTCTGTAGACCAGGCTGGCCTCAAACTCAGAAATCTGCTTGCCTCTGCCTCCCAAGTGCCTCCCAAGTGCTGGGATTAAAGGCATGCGCCACCATTGCCCGGCCAGCCCTGGCTTTCTTGAGAGATTCCATTAACACAGTGCACTGTCTTCTTTAACTTCACTCCTTGTCAGTTTCTATCAAATCTTTTGATCTTTCACTACATTTTATTTATTTATTTATTTTGGTTTTTCTAGACAGGATTTCTCTGTGTAGCCCTGGGTGTCCTGGAACTCACTCTGTAGACCAGGCTGGCCTCGAACTCAGAAATCCACCTGTCTCTGCCTCTCAAGTGCTGGGATTAAAGGCGTGCACCACCACCGCCCGGCTTTCACTACATTTCTATTTTGCTTGTCTTCTACACTGATTTTTATCTTTTATTTCTCCTAGGAAAAGGTATTTAAACTTTTTCCTAGCTTAGTTCTCATTTCTGAAATATTTTCTTCTCAGTTTTTTCCAGGTTCTGTCCCCTCACTTCTGAGTTTATCTAATTTTGATTTATGTTCTTTTAGGTTTTGTGGCTATAAGAATGTGTATCAGCTTGGTTTCAAACAGGTATCATTTTGTTGTATGGATGTAACTTTCTGATATATTGTTCCTCTCCGGAGTGGGGCCAAATCCTAGAAGGCAATCCTCGGCCCTTTCCACAGACTCACATAGGAGCCTGGCGCTGGCGAAGGCCAACACATTTAACAAGGGACCATTCTTTCTATGTTTCTTGATGTTTAAGGACAAAAGTAATCTTGCGGTTACAGCTTCTAAGACTAAGAGGTGACATTGAACCAAGGTAAATGTCCTCAAAGCATGCCTCTCACGGTGTACAAGCTTGGGTCCCCAGTATTCCAGGCAGAATAGCAGTGCTTCTCTCCCCAGCCCAGACAGCAGCAGACTTACATCCCTCTAGGACAACATCATTGTGCCATTGAGAAAATGTGCTATTTCCTGTAATTGTGGATTAAATTCAAGTTCCTCTTTGGTGTTTGGAATGTCCGAGAGGGCTGGAGAAGAACCCAGCACTTAGATTTCCTCTTGAAACTTCACCATCTACAAAGACCTTCCACACAGTCACTGTTGCGTGAACACTTTCCATATCTCCACTTTATACCCTTCGACCTATTCCCACTTGTGTAGGGGGCTTGCCTGCATGCCGTCATAGAGACCTACTCGCCTCTCTTGGAGCCAGGGAGTCTATTGAAAGACCTCATTGTACCCTGGGGTCTTTCCATAATCTTCAGGTCATGTACAGTTGATAATTGTGTAAGCAGACTTTTATCGAGCACTTATTAATGAATGTGCTAGGTACTGTGCTATGTTTCAGGTGGTGTTTCGTTTATCGCCCACAGCACAGTGAGTTAGGTGTTAGCGCAGATGAGGCTGCTGAGGAGCTGAACAGTTTCTTGTCAAGGTCACAGTAGCAGTAAGGAGCCATGCTAGGACCCATACTGTGCGGTGTTAAGAATGTCCAAATGTGTGTTCCCTGCAATCTGTATCTTGAGGGTTCCTGAAAGTCGGCTCTGGGATGGAGATCAGCACGCAGGTCTGCGAGCAGGCTGGGGATCCGCTCCTGTGGAAGGAACTAGCTGATGGAGCTTAATGAAAGTCTCAGCCCGCCCTGGGGAAGGTGGGGGAGGGAAGGCCCTTCGTAATCATCCTTTATTAGAGTGTGGGACAGAGGAAGGAGAAAACCTAAGGTTCTGGCTAGGCGGTGGCGCACGCCTTTAATCCCAGCACTCGGGAGGCGGAGGCAGGTGGATCTCTGTGAGTTTGAGGCCAGCCTGGTCTACAGAAGAGTTCCTGGGTAGCCAAGGCTATACAGTGAAACCCTGTTACAAAACAAGTGAAAAGCAAAAAGCAAAACAAAAACAAAAAAGCACAATCACATACACACACACAGAGAGAGAGAGAGAGAGAGAGAGGGAGGAAGAGAGAGGGCGGGAGAGAGGGAGAGGGAGAGAGGGAGAGAGACAGACAGAGACAGACAGACAGAGAGACAGAGAGAGGAAGGGAGGGAGATTTACTCTGTAGCTCAGGTGTTATCTTTAAGACAGTCCTTTAGTTTCAGCCCCCTGAGCATTGGGATTAAATATCTCCCTTTTAAAAAAAATCATGAGTGAGGTAACCCAGACCCAGAAAAGCAACTATGTATGGTATGTATTCAATTATAAGTGGATATTAGCTGTTGAGCAAATGATAAGCAAGCTACATCCATAGACTCAGAGAGCTTAGATAAAGAGGAGGAGTCTATGGGGGGAACATGGGTCTCCCTGGGAAGGAGAATAGAATAGATTTTATGAGTGGACTTGGGGAAGGTGGAGACGAGACCCGGAGGAACAAGGTTAGGGGAGGGGTGGAATGGAGTGAGTGTTGGGGGAGATTGCCGGAACTGGGGGACGCTTGGGGGTGTGTGGAAACAGCACAGTGGAAACTTCCTGGAATCTATGAAAATTATTCTAATGAGGACTCCTAGTACTGGTGGATATGGAGTCTCAACTGGCATCTCTTGTAGCCAGGCAAGGCTTTCACTGCAGAGATTGGGTTGCATTCATTTGAGTTGTTGGCCAAGGGGTCCCATGAAAATCTGGAAACAACCCAGGCTGATGCTAAGACAAAGGGTTGCTCTCTGAAAACTGACTTTGGGGCCCCAGGGCTGAAGATAATAGCTACACAACTCATTGAACACAGAGAAATGGAGCTGGTGTCTACATGGAGACCCTCACCCCTATGTTCAAGTCTCGTTGGTGTGGGAAGGTACTCTGTAGGCTAGCAAAAGAGAAACATGGATGCCAACCCAGCCTCAAAACCTTCCACCTACAATCTGTCCTGCCTGCAAAGTATGCCAGGGAAAGAGTGGTCTAGAACGTGTGGGAGGAGCCAATCAATGTCTGTTCTGATTTAAAGCATACTCCAATGGAAGGAACCCATACCTGACACTGCTTGGATAACCAAGAACTGGAGACTAGATAGCCCAGAAACCTAGGGAAAAACCAAACAGGACTGGCCTTAAAAAAAAAAAAAAATCAGTAGACTGATCCTAATGATATTCTGCTACACTCATAGACCAGTGCCTTATCCAGTCATCATCATAAAAGGCTTCCTCTGGCAACAGATGAAGAGATGCACAGCCAGACATTACATGGAGAGAGAGTCTAAATTGGAGGTCTCCATCAAATCCCTCCCTTCAGAGCTCCGGCAAGCTTGCAGAAGAGGAGGCAGAAAGATTGTAAGAGCCAAAGGAGATGGAGGATACCAGAAAAACATAGGTCTCTGAAACAACTAAGCGGGGAATGTATGTGCTCACAGAGACTGAAGCAGCAAGCACAGGGCCTAAATGGGTCTCTATCTAACCTCTGTGTATAATATAGCTATTAGCTTAGAATTTTGATGGGAGTTTTGAGTGTGAGAATGAGTGGGTCTCCGATTCTTGCCTGCTCTTGAGACTCTTCTTTTCTTCCTGTTGGTTTCCATGTCCAACTTCAATATGAAAGTTTTTGCTCCCGATCATTATATTTCATTTTGTCATATTTGGTTGCTATTTCTTTATATTTTTTTTTTCTTTCCTTCTTCTTTTTTTTTTTTTTTTTTTTTTTTTTTTTTTTTTTTTTTTCTGAGACAGGGTTTCTCTGTGTAGCCTTGGCTGTCCTGGAACTCACTCTGTAGACCAGGCTAGCCTCGAAGTCAGAAATCCGCCTGCCTCTGCCTCCCAAGTGCTGGGATTAAAGGCGTGCGCCACCACTGCCTGGCTTGGTTGTTATTTCTTAGAAGGTTGTTCTGTTTTTTTTTTTTTTTTTTTTTTTTGGTTTTTCGAGACAGGGTTTCTCTGTGTAGCCTTGGCTGTCCTGGAACTCACTTTGTATACCAGGCTGGCCTCGAACTCAGAAATCCGCCTGCCTCTGCCTCCCAAGTGCTGAGATTAAAGGTGTGTGCCACCACCGCCAGGCTGGTTGTTCTGTTTTTAATATGAGAGACAGAAAAGGGGGTGGATCCAGAGGGGAGTGGAGGTGGGGAGGAATTGAGAGGAGTGAGAGGGAGACTATAATCAGGATATATTATATAAGAATCCATTTTCAATACAAGAAAAAAAAAAAGAAAAAATATGTTGTGCTAGAGATTAAACCCAGAGTCTCAAGCATGCTAGACAAGCACCCTATCACTGAGCTACAGTCCCCACATCCCCCTCACCTTTAAGGACACTTCATCTCTTTTTTTTTTTTTTTTTTTTTTTTTTTTTTGGTTTTTGGAGACAGGGTTTCTCTGTGTAGCCCTGGCTGTCCTGGAACTCACTCTGTAGACCAGGCTGGCCTCAAACTCAGAAATCTGCTTGCCTCTGCCTCCCAAGTGCTGGGATTAAAGGCGTGCGCCACCACCGCCCGGCACTTCATCTCATTTTGATAGCTCTACCCACAATGCTCTCAGGGACTCCCTCTCTTAGTACTATCACATTGGAGGTTGGGACTTCAGCATATTAACTTGAGGATGGGACATAGTTGGTCCATGATGAATCTGAGAGACTGAGAGGCGCTCAGAAATTAAGACTCATATGTGTAGTCGGATCTGACTTTTAAAACTTTCCGTTACTCCCTGTTTATTCTGGACTCTCTATTCTCCTCTCTTCCCACCAAAATGGAGTCCAGCACTGGACTGAAGGAAAAAGAGAAGGGAAAAATCTTAATCCCTAGAATCCTGGAACATGAATGGGTTTGGACATGAGTTCTTTAAAAGATAATTAAATGAGATCATGTGTGTGGGCACTAATGACTGGTACTATTTTAGAAGAGATCTGGTCACAGACACACGCGAGGTGATCTCATGAGATATAACCACAAAGGGAGACCTTGGACGAAATCAATTCTGCCATCACCTTGATCGACTTCCATCATCCAGCACTGTGAGAAAAATAATCTGTTGTTTAAGCCACTAAGTCTGGTATTTTATAGAGATAGCCTTAGCAAACTACACACAGTGGTCATTACTTTCTTCCTTAAGTAGGTTCTAAACATATCTGTATGAGTGTTAGAAACGTTTATTGAGGTCCACATATGGTCAGAATTGGGCTGGGTTTGCAGCTCAGTGGTGGAGGGCTTGCCTAGCATGTGCAGGGCCCTAGATTGCACACACTGCAAAACCCAGAACTCCTGACTCGTGAGAAACAGCAGCAGTGCAGGGGCTGTCTCATAGCACATCGCACTGGATCCCCACTGCATCTTCCCCTAGTTTTAGAGACTTGGATAACGAAGCCAGGGAGGCAAAGTTTCACAGCAGAAAGCAGTGAAAAGGACGATGGTTCCTGAATGCAATTCTCCATTGTCTCTGTGCAGTGTGTCAGCTCCTTCTGATGGCGTCTGCCAGCCGTGGCATATTAGCCAATGGGAACAAACGTCTTTGGACCTTCTAAAGCTCTGACACCAAGTCTTTACTATGAGAAGTCCAGGTCCTGCTCCTCAGGATGCAGTAAATTTCAGCACACATCATCCTTAAAGTATGGGGGGAAAATTCCTTTCAGCAACTTCTGGATATTTTCAAAGTTGCACAGAGTTCATCTGGGGAGTTCTGAAGACCCACCAAATGCCTACTTTTCAGTTTCCAGGAAGTCCAGGTCTCCTCATTTCTTCCTGGGTCCCATCACTTGCTTCTCTTCCCATGATGGAGAGGTATTCTGCCTGTCTCCAGTCAGCCAGTGGGACAGCTGAGCTGGGTTGGAGGTGCTATGATCCAAGAAGTTTGTGACTGATAAACCCTGGGGTGCTCATGGGAAGAGAAGAGTACATGGCAGTTCTACTTAGAGAGATGCAATGAATGTAATTGCCACTGGCATTTTCTGTCACTCTATAATCCCCTCAAGAGATCATCCAGGGAGATGGCATCCAGCTCGGACAACCAGTTGAAGCTTCATTTGTCCCTCCTTGATATTAATAATTTCTGACTCCCAAGGCCTCCAGAAGCTACTTAGGCCAGATGCACTGGGAGGAGAAGGGTCAGACTGGGAGGGAGGGTTCACTGTGCAAGGGAGTGTGGAGGGGAGCTGTGTTTCTTCTGTCTGGAGCAGGTCCCATCTCATGCGTCATTATCAGTTGTAACATGGGAAGAGTAACTAAAAAAGTAAGAGAAATGAGCAAAAAAATCTAAGAGGTAAAGGCACCTGGAAAGCAAGGGAAAGAAAGATGGTATTGGTGGGACACTTGAAGTGTTCCTGAATTCAGTCAATCTGGATTCTTCCAGAGGGTCTTAGCATGGGTTCTGTGATTATCTTCACTTTTGAGGTGGGGAGGGGAGAAAGAGAGACCTGCTGAGGTTCCGGATCTTGCCTGGCTGCTGGGATTAAGTGTTGTGAGAAGGTAAACACTTTTTATTCTCCTAATGTCTACCAAACACATCCCTTAAAATCGGGGCTCAGTGAATTATGACCTACAGGCTAAGTGCCCTGCCCCCTCCATGGCATGTAGCCAAGATTTGTTTTCTTTACTGATTTGGTGCTTTAAAGAATTATGGCAACAATTAGTTTTCATGATGAGATGAAACTCAAACTTCGCTGACTTTCGGTAGAGTTTGATTGGGACACGCAGAGCTGCTCACTCACTCACGGGTTAACTAGAGTTGAGTTTTGGCCCCATTATGATGGAGCTGCAGAGTTGCAGCAGAGACACCATAGCCAAGAAACCTAGACGTTCATTTCCAGGCTTTTAGAGAAAAACTTTGCCAAGCTTATTCAAGCTAACACCTGGTTATCCTGAATGACAGGAAAAGCTTGCCGAGTACAGACAGAGATGCACATTTTATTGATAAACAACTTTGCCAGATATAATTAAGTATACACAACTTTAGAAACATCAAATACTGTTTCCACCACCACTCAAGGATGGTCCCATAGGGCTCTGGCATTTATAAGTATTTGCTCTGTGCTGCAGGAGAGGCTGCTCAGCCACATCAACAACTTGCCTCCAGGTACTTAATATTTTCAAGAAAACACCAAGGATGGCATTTGGGATATTCTTGAATAGCTTGCTAATTTCTTTGTCTCTTGATTATCATCTGCATAATTACTATAAAAAAATAGAACAAAATGTTGACTGTCCCCAGGTTGCTCAGTTCAGAACTGGTGGATGTTTGAGTAATTGGGGGTGGAATAGAGCGTGTTTGTTCCTTTCAGGTAAACAGAGGCAAAGGAAGTTACATGTGTGGATGGTGGCTAGGCCACTGGTTTTTTTATTGAAGAGTACTTTTGATGGAGTACACACACACACACACACACACACACACACACACAGTTGCATTAAAATTTCAATTCGAGAATATTTGATGTTCTGTGATGAAAGTTCTCTGACTTGACAGGACACTACTCAGAGAATGGAAGAAGAGGAAGGAAGCTTCTGTTTCTCAGTGTTCTTTTTGGTCCATGAAAAAGTTCATTGTCAATTTATGTAGCCATTTCTTTCTGTCCACTGGTGCTGTCTCAATTTTTTTTTTTTTTTTGCTGTCTCAATTTTTAATGCCTATATTTCTAGTATTGCCCTGCCTCACCTTTCAAGTGCTGGGATTACAGGCAGGTGACATTCTGACTCATGGTTTATAGGACACTGAAGATCAAATCCATGTATGCTAGGTAGTCCCTAGCCCCAAGGGCCTCTATCTTGCTTTTTCATTCATATCTCTATATCTATCTATCTATCTATCTATCTATCTATCTATCTATCTATCTATCCAAAACTGTGCCTACCCCACAACCGATGCTTTCTACATAGTTATTGAATGAATAGATGGGTGATGTATAGACGCACAAGTCTATGGGGCCCTGTCAAGGAAAACACCTTTCCCCTGAGCTGAGGGTACAATTTCTTTCTCTTATGGGTGAGTTAGAGGAGAGACAATATCTTGGTGGCCCTAGGGGAAGTAGGCACAGCAAAGCACTATAGACAGAGAAACATGTCAGGAGAAAGTAAATGTGAATATTGGAGACATTTATGCATTTTAAATATTTTTATTTTTTGTTTACTAGTGTTTTGCCTGCAAGTATGTCACTGCAGGCCATGTGTGCAGTGCCGGCAGAGGCCAGAAGAAGGTGTTTGATCTTCTGGAACTGGAGATGATTGTGAGCTGCCATGTGGGTGCTAAGACTTGAACCCAGTTCCTCTTAAATGCCGAGCCATCTGAAGTGCAGTGCTATCTTTCCAGCCCCTACTATTATATTTTTGAGACAAGCTCTCTTGCAGCCCAGGGTGGTCTCATACTTGCAGTGTAGCCAAGGGTGATCTTGAACTCATGATCCTCTTGCCTCCCCTTCCAAATGCTGAGATTAGGAGAATGTGCCTTCATCATTCATGGTTCATAGGATGCTGAAGATCAAACCAGTGCCTCATGCATGGTAACTGGGCACTCTAGCAACTGAGCCACAACCCAAGCTGCAGGGGATGAAGCTTTAAAAGGACTCGGAGCAGGGCGGTTCATGCCTGTAAATCTATCACTTGGAGGGGCTGAAGCAGGAGGATTACAAGTTCAAAGCCAGCCAGCCAGCCAGCCAGCCAAGACGTGCCTACTGGTGCATCAGTGATGTGATTTATGATGAGGGTAGTTTTCTGATTGGACTTGAGGTCCCTTCATAGGATAGCCTGTGCCCAGTGTAAACCTGATCAAAGTCTAATGGGTGGGAAAGTCATATAGACCTTAGAAGGGGGGTCTATTTGTATCCTTTTTTGCTAAGTGGATATATTCTAAGTATTCATGTTGATACTCCTAGATTAGCACTGTTATCATCCTTTGTCAGAAAAGCTTCTGGTATCTGTGGTAGTGATTAACATGGAGCCTCGTCAATGGTCAATGCGCCAACAGTTGGTGATCCTTGCATGCAAGGACCTAAATGTGATGTCTATACAACCCTTTCCAAGGATCAGGGAGCGGCACGGGAAAGGGGGTAGAAGGGATGGAAGAGCTGGAGTTATGCTGAGGCAGTGTGCTGGGGACCACACCATCTGGGCATGAAATGACCTTTGAACTCAGGAACTCACTGCATCCATGTTTACCTTTACAAGACCCACACAAGATTGGGCCTGTCAACAATTCATCAGGAACAAAGAAAGGACTCACGTGGCCCCAGCTCTCCCCTTGAGACTATCAGCAGCTGTGAGATGGTACCATTTTCTTAAATGGTATAGACCTTGCTCTAGTAAATGACCACCCAAATAGGTTTATACAGGCAACTAAGAAAAGCCACTGTGCCACATGTACAAAGAGACATAAAAGCAAGAGAGGACATCTTGGGAAAAAGGGTAATAGTGGAAGAGGGAGGGAGAAGAGGGCAAGGAGGGTAAAAGTGACTAAAATTCACTACATACTACATACATGTGCAAAACTGTCAAAAAAATTTAAAATGGGTCAGCCTGGGCTATATGAGACCTTTCTCAAAACAAACAATCAAATGATATAAAATAAGAAGTAGGTATAAATTTTTGCAACCTACTTTTTTTTTTATAAGAGTTCAACCTCTCCTCTAGCCCACCACCCAGCAGAAGTAGTAGAAGAGAAAAGTTGGGATATGGGGGAAGTTACCTGCTCAGCAATAGTTCTTTGAGGGCAAGCTCCATCTTTCTCAGCAGTTCAGTCCTGTAGCAAAGACCAAATATGACTCAGCAGCTGCAGGCCAGTTCTCTAGGCAGGCAGATACTACGCATGAACTGGCAGCTACAGTTCAGTCCTTTTAGCAAGCAGATACCAGGTAGGAACCAGCACCTGTAGTTCAATCCTGAAGAAACTGCCAGGTTTGCCAACCAGCCAGAGGTGAGGCTGTGGCAAGGGCAAACTGCCGCAGGACCATCACAAGCAGTTTTTGGGTGAGTTTCTCTCAATGGCTGCATTACCACAAGTTGAGCTCAACAACACTATGTAAGGCGAACCAATACATGTGTGTTGTTATCGAAGAATAGTGAGGTGGAGCAAACCAAACCAGTGCTCAGTGCTCATCTCCCACTGTCTGTGGGGTCATATTTATACTCCTTCATCACGGGTCCTTTCACATGTTTGCTATTTCACCTGTGTCTGCTCCAGCAAAATATCCTTTCACCTGTGTGCAAACCATCATTTGGCATAACTGACTTTCCAAAGAAACTAGAAGTTTCTACTTCAATAAGAGGAGACACATCTCTGCTGTTCCTGACAAGGACTACGTATGTATGTGGGGTCATGGCAGAGTGGCGTGTGAGGAAGAGGCCACTTCTGTTTACAGGGGTAATAAAACACATACAAGCTAACCTTATGATTCACTTGGATCAACAACGAAGTGGGACTTCAAACCTGGCCCTTTCTCCATCACCTTGTAAGTATTCTTCCGGGAGAAAAATCTACCTTTTTCTTTTTCTTTTAATAGTGGCAACCTCACAGAAAATTCAGATACTGTATCTGAATTTTCATTCCTGTATCCTGGCAATTCAGACTGTCTAGGAAATTATCATATTCTCACATGCTATGCAATCCCTCTCAGTAAAACCAGAAACCAGCATACTCCTGCTTTCTGCTATAGGGCTTTCATTGATTTCTTCTTCTTCCTCATCCTCCTCGTCCTCCTTGTCCTCCTCGTCCTCCTCCTCCTCGTCCTCCTCCTCCTCGTCCTCTTCTTCTTCTTCTTCTTCTTCTTCTTCTTCTTCTTCTTCTTCTTCTTCTTCTTCTTCTTCTTCTTCTTCTTCTGTGTGTTCATGAGAGAGAGAGTGAGAGAGCTAGTGCATGATGCAATGGTCCTTGCCTTTATGCCTATTCTTGGGACTGAATTCAAAGCCACCAGACTTGCATCTTTGGGTACCAAGTGCCTTTACCTGAGAATCCATCTCACTGGCCCTATTCTCTTATTTTAAAGTCTTTCTGGTGCAGGAAGTTGAACCCAGGGCCTTGCAAATACTTGAGGTACACAGAACTTCAATCTCAGCCCCCACAGGCCCACCATATAGGGTGGAAAAACTAGAACTGACCTTAGAGTACGCAAGGATTAAAATCAGAAGGGGCCAAATTAGTTCCCCAGGTCCAGACACAAGGTGTGGCTGATATGGGGCCAAGTGCAGTACACGAGAAGCATCTGGAAATGGGGAGAGAATGATACCAAGATTATTTCAAGACGGTAGATGAAAGTGGATCTGTGGATCAGGGTGGATCTTTGTTTGTGTAGGAGAGAAAGTCGGCCCCTATATAACTGAATCTAGAATGGGGTGTAGCTATTTCCGGGTGTGGCACTCACTATAGTCAGTGCACACAGGGGAGCAGCCCTAACATCTGCATGACCCGAAGGATTGGGTGGGGTTTGTGTGAGACTGTAGAAGGTAGCTTTTTTTCTGACATGAATGCCAGGAATGAGTGGACCCAGTTCTTCCTCCCTCTGTAGCATGTCACTCACAGGATGGAACACTGCCCTGTGCTGTGCACACAGCAAGTGTCAAATTTAGTGAATGGAATCACCAGCCATTCTTAGCCCCAAAGCCAAGAGTCAGTGTTGGCACCTGCTTCTGTGCTCCTCGGGTCATCAAAGCTGTCAAGGATGCAACTGAACTAGCTCTGGGTTTGGTTCATTCTTCATAACCCCTACTCTGGACCAATACATCTCCTTTCCCTGGCATCCTGTAACAGCCTCTCATCTGCTTTCTCACAATTCCCTGGAGTCCACACTTCCCCCACTGCTATCATGCCTAGCCTGTTCTCCATACTGCACCCAGAGATCTTTTCAAATGCAGATCCAGTATGTCCCCAGGCTCCAACTTTTGATTTCACCCTAAACATTTTTTTTTCCCCAATCAGGTCAGGCCCTTCTGCTGTTTACTATCAAAGCATCATGTGCTATTCCTTCCAAGCAATTCTCATGGTCTAAATCATGCAATTCTTGCATGTGATTAATAGATTAATTTCCTTTAGTTCACCAGGCTTTAAATTCCATGAGAAAAAGGACAGTGTCTATTTTTTGCTCACCCATGACCATGTTTCCTAAGCAACCAAGACAGCTTCTAATGTGATACCCAGCAAATGAGTAAATAAAAAAACAAATAAATCCATTTTAGTGAATGAAAGACTTGGCAAGTAAATGGCAGGCAATAACAAGTTATTGGGGTTTACAGATGGAAGGAAATACGGGGCAAGACAGAACCCCAGGTTGAGACCTCTTGCCTCCTGTAAGAGCATAGAGACTCAGTTTTAAACTTAAAATACCTTGTAGTGGCTGGGGAGATGGCTCAGTGGGTAAGTTGGCTAGGTTTTTATTTTTTTTCTTTGTCAACTTGACACAAGCTAGAGTCATCTGGGAAGAGGGACCCTCAGCCGAGAAAATGTCCCCATTTGGTTGGTCTGTGGGCACATCTATGGGAGACATTTTATTGATTAATGATTGATATGGGAGGGCCAGACCATTGCAGGTGATGCTACCCCTGAGAAGGTTTTCCTGAGTTGTATAAGAAAGCAGGATGAGCAAGCCATGAGGAGAAAACCAGTCCGAATCCTTCCTCTGTGACTTCTGCTGTAGTTCTTGCCTCTAGGCTCCTGCCTTGAGTTCCTGTTTTGACTCCGCTAGTGATCAGGATGGGAAATAAACCCTTTTCTGTCCAAGTTGCTTCTGCAATGGGTAAGAGCACTTGTTCCGTAAGCATGAGGATCTGGGCTTGGATTTACAGTATCCACACACAAAAGGAAATGTCCGCATGTGCCTGTAACCTCAGCATCAGTCAGGGGGAGAGACAGAGACAGGTGGATCCCAAAAGCTAGCTGGCTAGCCATCTTAGCTGAAATGATGAGACTGTGACTCATCCAGAGACCCCTCTCAAGGAAATAAGATGAAGGCTGATAGGAGACACCTGGCATCCTCCTCTGGCCTTCACACATGTGCACAGCTATGAGAAGTTTTACACTGATGTGCACGCCTTCACTCCTCACTTCCCTATGTCTGTTATTCCAAAATGTTTCCTCAAGCAGGTGTAGTGGACAAAACTGGGATTCACCCAGCACAAACATACACACACACACACACACACACACACACATACACACACACACAGGCCAGACAGCATTTAGGGGAAGGCTGGTGGATCTCTGTGACATGGCCTGCTTGATCCACTGTAAAAATAATCTTTTATTCACATGATATATTGTCATTTCCAAGGCTTACTGCCTTCATCTGGTAACCTAGGCCTAGTCCTGGAAGCTTCTAGCCTCAGTACAATTTTTTCTACACCTAGAATGTTTTCAGCTTCTAAGATTCACTGCTGAATAAGCTCACCCTTTCTGGTTCTTTCTGAACTCTGGCTGCCTGGGTCAACTCAGCTATTCTGGTTCAAACTCCTCTCTAAGCTGACTGATTCAATCTGACTTCTCTCTCAGCCTCTGACTGAATTATTCCGTTTGGCCTCAAACTAACTCTTGGACTCTGTTCTAATCTTCTGGCTTCTTATTCTCTGGCTCATTCTATCTTCGCCTGTGTCTAGCTTTGTTCTTTCTCTGCAACCTGTCTCTGTACAATTGTCTCAGTAAAATTGCCCTCTCTCTTCTTTTCTCTCTCTTCGATGCTCTCTCTTAAGTAGCCTCTTTTTTTTTTTCCATTCTTGTGAGAGTTGGGCATATTCTATTCTGTCTTTCTCTGATTTGTCTCTTTGTCTGCCACTCAATTAAACATCAGTTTCAAACATGGGTGTTTCCTTCTACAAACTAACTATACCTTTATTGTTTGGGATTAAAGGTGTGTACTAAGGAGGTGTCTGTATTCCGGTCAGAGGCATTAAAGGTATGTGCTAAGGGTGAGCCAGCCCACTACTAGAAACAGGTTTTTCCAGTAAACAACACAATCTCCTGGTTCACAGTGTGATCAAATATCCTGCAACTGTCCTTGCAGCAAGTTCCAGGCCAGCAATGGCTACATAGTGAGATGATTCGCCCGCCCCCCAACCCCTTCCAATTCTCAAGCCAAACAAAAGCAAACAAGAGCCCGAAACAAACAAACAAACAAACAAAACAAAAACAAAAACAAAACAAAAAAATCCCCTAGATATTGCAACATTTGGGGAGCTTTCAGAACAAAGAGGAGGGGAGCCCCCTGGGAACAGCAAGCATGTTAGATGGGTCTGCACCATGGAATAGGAGCTTCTCTGGTCCACTCAGGACGTTTGTGAGTTTGAACCAAAGGTACGTGACTCTGAGTGCTTACTCTGCAAACTTCTCCCCGTTCCTTTGCGTCTGTAGAGTGTGGTGCCTTCTGGGGCAATAGAACAAACCCCGCCTTATGGATGGGGCCAGTGAGGTAAGCACAGTAAGGAGGGAGGGATGACACACATGTCCTAGCACAGTGCACCAGGTGCTTCCTCCTAGCGCACACATGTGCTCCACACTCTTGCTTTTCTTAGCTGCTTGAATTCTGCCCTCATCCCCCTATTTGCCACAGCAGGATGAGACCAACATTTGGTCTCCACAGTCACTCAGTGTGCTCCCGTTCCTGTTCTTACACCCCTGTCATTCTTTCCAGAGCACCCTTGGGCAGAAGTGAAGGGGAGAGCTATGTTGCTTGGCACAGATGGGGCAGGGGAAGGATGCCAGGCTCTGAAGTCAAGCATACTTGGGTTCCGATCACAGCTGATTGTAGTAATGTACTCTGCTCTCAGCCATCGTGGTCTCATTTGTGAGGAAGGATAGAGAGAGCTCCCTGGAAGGATTGCTAGAAAGACTAAACATGTGAGGTAGCCAGGGCAGACGCTGGACATCTGTGAAGACCCATTAGGATTTGCTTCTTTTCCTCTCCCGTCTCTCCTTTAGCAAGTAGCATGGTACGGAAGATAGGCACATAATTTCCAGCCAGACTGGCCTAGGTCAGATTCCCCCTCAGCCGTAGCCCTGTGTGGAGTCTACCTCAAGTACCTCTCGGACCTTCTCTTTTGCCAACGGTAAACTGGGGCTAGTGGTGGAGAACGGCCCAGCTCAAAAGTTGGTAATCACACAAGATAATGTTTGTACAGTACCCAGTACAGAGTGGAGGGTGAATTCACGTAGGCAGGTTTTCTATGCTGTCTCTGTTTGTGGCTGGATGGAGCTTCTCAGTTATTCGTGCCTTGACAAGGGATTGAGTTTTACAAAGCATAGTTTCCCCCTTCCCCCCTTCCAGAAGAAAATGTGAGCCCAGGAGTAGCCCTGAAGAATATTAACTAAGACATCTGCTTTCATAGCCTGTCTGTACAGAGGACTGCTTGGGCTCACGCCTGAGTTGGTATGCCAGTGGCGTGCCAAACTGCGGCTTTTGTACAGGGCGGAACCTTTCTTGCCAAAAGACTCTCTGGCTTTGTCTGAGCCACGATCCCCAGACATCCTGCATGACAAAACGTTCCTCTGTTGTGTCAGGCAGGTGTAGCTCCTGGTACTTCATTTATAAAGATGGCCATTAAAAGCCTAAGCCTCACATCCTGGGCTTCCCTGGAGGGTGTTTCTTAAATTCGTCTACACACGAAGTGATGTGTTTCTGTTTAGCATTGTCCTTAGCTCATGGAGACATGGAAGGGCCGGGCACTCCATTTGTGAACAGATGGGGTCCTTTCTGTACATTGCCTGTAGTCCAGAAGTGCCCAACGGACTCAACTTTCATCACCTCTGTGTGAAAGGTAGAGAGTGGGAAGGATCTTACCACACTCCTGTCTCCTCTAAATTGAATTTAAATGAATCCTGGGCATTGGAGTCAGACACACACGGCTTTGACATTTACTTACCGGGAAAAGACACCCTGGTCTTTTGAAATCTCTGTCCTAGTCATCTTCAGAGCAGGAGGAAAGTCGCTGTGCCTCAGAAGGTTGATAGAATGAGACGCTGCAGTGTTGGCTCAGCATCTGGCCTGAAACAGCGTAGCCACTTGGCAATGTCCTTCCCTCCTTCCTGCTATTTTCTCCGAGGTCTGTTTAAAGGGTGAGTTAATTAGGCGTGATACTGCTAAGCTGTCTCAAACAGAATCATTGTAGATGGTCATCTGGAGTGACCACAGCAAGTCTCTAGGTCACTTGGAGGCAGCTCTTTAAGGGCTTAGCAACTGTCTGCATAACAAGGGAAGGCATAAAGGAAGGGGGCTTGCAAATGCCCTGGGCCCAGGTCTCAGGGTGGGCTTTCACTAGCTCACCTGGCTACGTCTTATGCCCCTTCTCAGTTGGCATTTTTTTGCAGTCGGTAGCTGCATCAGGTAAGCCTTCTCTCCCAGTGTGCATGTGACATCCTCTGGTCACTGAGAGCCTCCAGGTATGGGGTTGGCTTCTTTCTGAGTGGCTGAGGCCTGAGCAGTGTCAGGTGATTTTGACCTTACTTCCCAGGTCACTTTGTCTGCCCTTAGCCTGAGAGTGGATAAATCGGAGAAGCGTGGAGTATAGGTTGTTGCCCAGATAGGCCACAGCTTCCTGCTCAACACCTTCATGTGAGACTTTTCTATTTTTTTAGTGCTGGAGCTTGAATGCAGGCTTGTGCATGCTAGGCTAGAGCTCTACCAGGAAGCTGCATGCTCAGAACTTCAGGTGTGATGACTTCACTTCTTCTGGAAGCACTGGGAGTTGAACTCAGGACTTTGAGTGTGTGTTAGACATTTGCACTTTAGAATAAGAAGTTATACCAATCTTTGCTTCCCAACCTGTCTTCTGTGAGTCCTGGGTTATGGGAAGCCTCACGGGCAGTTATATGATAAGGGTAGGTAGCTATGGGACAGGCAAGGTGAAAGATACTTACTTTAATTTTTGTTTTAAAAAAATGACACTTCTTAGGACTCAGGTCATCAGGCTTGGCAGTGGGTATTTTTACTCACTGAGCCATCTCAAGTATCTTTCAACTCTAGGACTTTGCTTCTTACAACACGAATCTTTACCATTTCCAAACTCATGCTACCCAATTTTTCTCCCCAGAATATCCACTGAGATATGAAAGACGACATCATCTAGTGGTTAAGGATACCACTAGGATTTGGGAGGGGATGCCTTACATACAAGCCCTACTTTGGTATTGTGTTAGATAGAAATTGCTATCTCCACTCTCACTCAGAACACCATAAAGTATGTTGCATAGTAAATGACCACATACATACTTGTGGTGGTTTGAATATGTTTGGCCTAGGGAGTGGCACTATTAGGAGGTGTTGCCTTGTTGAAGTAGGTGTGACCTTGTTGGAGGAATTGTGACACTGTGGGAGTGGGCTTGGAGACCTTCCTCCTAGCTGCCTGGAAGCCAGTCTTCTCCTGGCTACCTTTCGATCAGGATGTAGAACTCTCAGCTCCTTCTCTAGCACCATGCCTGCCTGGATGCCTGCTATGAGGATAATGGATTGAACCCCTGAAACTGTAAGCCTGCCCCAATGAATATTGTCCTTTATAAGAGTTGCCTTGATCATGGTGTATCTTCTCAGCAATGGAAACCCAAACTGAGACAATGGTGTTGGAGAAACAAGGACTGTTGGCTCTCTGGAAGCTCCTGTTGGTCTAGAATTGGGAGAGCTGACTTAGGTCATCATTGCAGTGTCTCTCAGAAGGCCTTAGTGACTTCATGGCCAGGATTTGGTCTCATCTACAATTTCTATCAAGTCAGGGGCTGCTCCTGAGCCAACCAGAGTGGCAATATAAAGCAGTTCCTTGTGGGCTGTTGGTGTGGGCCCCTCCAGTTGCCCACTCCATTAAAGCCAGGAAGAGAGAATCTGCTAGCCAGATGAAAGCCACACTCTTATTTATTTTTTAATTAAAAAAATAAAGATATTTATTATTATTTATTTCTTGTTTCTGATATGCTGTTTGCTCCTGAGTATTTTCTGAATATTCTCTTCATACTTCCTATCTTGTTGTAGGAGCACTGGTATTGCAGATGTGCACCACTGCATCTTGCCTTTCATGTGGGTGCTGGGACTTGAACTTGGGTCATCAGGCTTGCTTGACAAGTACTTTTACCCACTGAGCTTTTCTAAAAGCCAGCTCTTATGTAGCTTAATCACTTCGACACAACGACAGTGTGGCAACCTGTCACTTATTCTATTGGCTGGAAGTGGTCACTTGGGCCAGCTCACACCCAAAGGGAAGTGACTAGTGTGTAGCCACCAGAGCACAGGGATCTGAAAGGGGTGATATTTAGAAAAGCTGTGGAGCAGGCTGGCTATCTCATCGACCTCATGAAGCGTTACTGTGGTGGCTGGTTCCACCGATCATCTCCATGGAGACCATACCCCAAGGCATGGATCTTGGACCAACTCGTCACCCTCATGGTTCTCTGCTAAGCTCCAGACAATATCCGCCATGCTTATGGTTCCCAGTAGAAAGAAGACTCTTAATGCTTAAAGATTATCCAATGGATTTATATATTTGAAAATGCTCAATACATAAGACGCCAAATTAGAATTGTTACCCAATATGTAACCTTTTGATAGAAATTGCTGCCCGGGACTGCTAGAGATCCATGGTTCTTCCTCCATGTTGCTTCCTCTCTCTCCCTCTTTTCTCCTCCCCCTCCTTTTCTCCCAACTCCTCACTCCACCTACCTCTTCTACTGCCCAATCACTGAGCTCCATTGCAAATACAATGTAGCAGGAAAATATCCTGCTACAGGGATCAGCTGTGATGTGTGCATCACTTCACTTTTCTCATCTCTAACATGATAACATCTTATAAGGTTGTCATGATTAAATCAATGTATATCAAACAGTATCTGGCAAATATTGGGCTCTATATACACATCTGCTCCTATTAGTACCTGGGTCAGTGTCTGGCACATAGAGACAGCCGGGGAAGTACTGGCTGAGAAAATGCCTTGAGGAGAGGACTTGAGTTTCAGGGCCTTGGCTCTGGGACAACCTGCCATAGTTGGGAATGCTGCAATGGCTCAATACAGTCACCCCTATGGCCCACTAACATGGCCCCCAGCACATGCAGAGTCCCTGGTCAAGGTCAGCGTTCTCCCAATTCCACATTTGGGAATATCGGCTGAGAGGCAAAGCCTCAGAGCAGTCGGGGTGGGGGTGGGGATGGAGTCGGGGGTTCTCTCTCCTCTCCACTCAGCTTCTATCTCCTTATGCTCTTCTTCTCCTGCCTTCCTTTTCTCTTCACAAACAGTCATTTTCTAAGTACAATACCTGGGATGGTGCCAGGAGCAGTTAGATGCTTCATAATGATGCTAGATCAGGCTGATGATGACAATTAAGTGCACCTCAGAGGCCACAGTGACCAAGGAAATGAGGTAAATGGGTATGGGGGGGGAAATGAATAAAGATCTTGAAAGTGAAAACAAGGACTCAGGAAAGACCACTTTGAAAAGCAAGGATGTTTTGCTTTTTTGTTGATCTAAGAGATTTGAGGGTGTTTTAATATACATTCCTTACATTGTGAAAAAAGACTTTATGTTATTTATTTGTGTGTGTGTGTGTGTGTCTGTGTGTGGGTATGTGCTCATGAATGAAGATGCCCTTGAAGGTCAAAAGAAGGTATTGGAATCTCCAGGAGCTGGCATTGCAGGCAGCTTTAAGCAGCTTGACATAGGTGCTTGGAACTTGGGTCCCATAAAAGAGCAAAAAGTGCTCTTAAACACTGAGCCCTCTCTTCAACCCTGTCCACTCCTTACATCCTAAAAACAGTCTTTCTTTTTTCTAATGTAACTCTTCTTCATCGCTGCATTCACCACAGAAAAATCTTCCCCAGTTTGCTTCTCTGCAAATGGGTTACCTGGTGTCTTCTTTTAAGCAAATTAAAATTGATTTGCTTTTTGACTTTCATGATGCCTCTTGAGTTAATAAAAACAGCCGACAGCTGCCTGGTGCTCTATATTTGCAAAGTATTTTCACAGACATTCAATTTCTCATTTGAATCTTGTAACAACTTGGTGAAAGTGGGCACCGAATTTCTCTTCATTTCCCAGTGGTCAGCTCACTAGATCAGCTGAAGTGAAGTGACCAGATTAGAGCCAGTATGAGGACCGCAAGCTGAACTCTGCCTGCTATCACCCACAGGTGGCAGATATCAAGGGAAGATTATTCATGAATTGTAGCGCTTGGATCCAGGCCATTGCATGGCTGCATCCGGTGCTGCCTGTTACTAGGGAAAGAGTGACCATCTTCAATAGGTGAAAGAGTTCTCAAGCTGGGACACTCTGAGCCTTGAATGATAGCCTTAATTTTTACTTGCCTTTTACAAAGGGTGTAGGAATGATAGTAGTCAGGCAGTGGAAAGGGGATGGCTTCCTGGTTTTGGAGGGATGGTTTCTGATGTCTGTTGACTCCTGTATCTTATGCTGGCTTCTCCACAGAGCAGGCTGTGGGGCCAGCTATGGGGTAGCTTGTCTGGGGACTCAGCTAGGTTCTGATCCTATGGTGTTTTGAAAACACCAGTGACCCAAGCTTCTCAATCCCTTCCCCCTGCTCTCTGAGAGAGGCCAGTCTCAAGCAGTTTTCTCTTGGAGACAGAATGGATCCAGAGACCTGATGGGGGCTCTTCTCTCATTTCCATGTTGCTTTAGTCCAGGGCTTCTCAGCCAGGGCTGATTTCCTGCCTCTACTTCCCAGTGACTGAGGACTTCCCGCCAATATCTGGCAACAGTCTGAATTGTTACAACTTGGCACGGAGGAAAGATTTCCATTGTCATTCCAAGGGTAGTAGACAGAGTTGCTGCTAACTGTCCTACAAGGAACAGGATATCCCCTTACCACGAAGATTTACTGGATATATGATGTCACTGTTGCTAAGACTGGGCGAGCCTGCTGAACCTTTGTCTTTTAGGAGATTCCATGGGCGTGGAGTCCAGATGGAAGAAGCCAGCTGGGTTTTGTCATTGTTATTCCTTGCAGATACTCTTTATAGATGGGCTTCCATTGATAAATAGGTCCTTGTCTTGGAGCACTTCATCACCCCTTTCCTGGCCTCCCTCCCCCCCCCCCCCCCCCCCGTTCCTCTAGCTTGTTTTAATTCTATTTTAAGTGTGCACAGAAACAGCTTCCCCACAGGTCCTATGTCTGGCCTGCTCTTGGCCATGGTCTCATAGCTCTGGTCTGGAATTCATGTGCTACTGTTTGGAGAAAGTCATATATTTTTTTACAGCAACATAACCCATTTTACCTTTATAGTAATTGTTTTGGAATAAGAAGTAATCATCCAGGACTGACCAACTTGCTTTACTAAGCGCCCCTTTCTCACTCCTGGCAAATTGCTTTGAGAATTGAACAAAGCTCGGCTCAATCATGCAGGATATCCATTCCAAAGGATGCCTGGGAAGTAAATCTCTGCTAAGCCAGGCCCAGTCATGCCTCCTTCACTTTTTTTTTCTTAGGGATCAAATGGTGAGCGTGTGCTTCATTCCACCTGTTCCTTGTCTTGGTGGGTGGTTGCCTTAACCCAGGGCTTAACCAGGGTATTTGCGATGCTCATGGGACTGTGAGGAGCACGCCTAACGATAGACCGTCATATTAAAGAGCTTTTGCTCCCTGGGGTTGATGTTGGAGTTGGTGCTTGCCTCGTAGATACTGAACTTAATTTATGGGAGCCTTTCCCTGATGCTTGTTCTGTTGAATGCTAAGTAGATGCTGATTGAAAACGTGGTCAAATAAGTTGGAGGACTCCTATTCTTTTCTGCAGGACTTTTCAAGGTTTTAACATTGTTCATGAGCTGTGGAAACTGCCAAGAGGAGGATATGGCATGCCTCAGATTTGTTTTTATGAAGCATCTCCTGGAGGTGGTGTTCTAGTGCAAAGGGCATTAGAATATTGGAAAGCAGGAGAGTTAGATGTTTTCTCCCCTCCCCCCTTTGCCCCTTTCCATCTTTTCTCCTCTGTTCTTTGCTTTCTCCTCCCTCTCCGTTCCCTTCCTCCTCTTGATTGATGTGACCTTTCCATTGATGTGACCCTGGAGCACTGTTCTGTAGAGGTTCCACTTTCAATTCATGAAATGGGCTTTTGAGAGGCAGTAGGATTTGATGGGAAAACTGGATCTCTCATGTCAAGGACTTGGAAGTGTTGCCTTTTATTACCAAAGGGGCTTCCAGTCCACTTCTCTTCCCTGAACTAACTCCACCTACTCATCCTTTAGAGCTCTATTTAGACCTCACATCTTTAAAGGGACATTGTCCTTGTTTGGCCCCGAGGGACCAGATCTCAGCTCAGGAACTTATTTATTGCATGAATCCATCAGTTCCATTTTCATTGTGAGGCCAAGAGGGTGTTTACACGTGCCTTTATGTGTGTTCCTGACATTGGCATTAAGAGAGGTTAACAGAACCATTCACTCTGGCTAGAGCTGTGATCTTCATGGAGCCCCATGCAGAGTGGAGCTCTGCCTCCATGCAGCCCCTGCCTCTTTCTGTCATGGAGGGAAGTGCTTCAGAATGAGGATCAGTAGCTCAGGTTATAAGTCCTGTGGTCTGCAATTATGCAGGACTGCAAGATGCTGATCTCTTGAGTAAGTTGTTTCTATTTCTATGACATATTACAAAGGCTATTATAGAAGCTGCCACCACCTTGGCTGTTAATTATGTGATTATAAGTCAAAATGAATGAGTATAGCATGAGCTAACATCCTTGAAGCACTGTCAGGTTTTTGAATCAAGGCTCAGAGCAGCCCTGGTAGCCTGCTGTCTCAGGGTGATGCTAAGCCACAGCCTTCTAGCCATCCTTGCATCTATTCAACAGATGTTGATGGAGTCTGGCCTTGAGCTAGGTGCTGGGTACCAGGCATACAGAGTGAATAAGACAGGGGCTGCATGTCAGGGAGCCATCCTTTGTTCCCCAATTAGAAACTCTGCAGGTGCACATTAGAAACTGCATTTTCTGAGTCTATTCCCTTTCTATAGCTGCAGCCATTGCTTTCAGGGAAGTCCAACCATTTGACATCATGACATCATCTTGTCATCTATAAAGGTATTGGGTCTCATTCACAGCTAACTTGGGATATGCAGAAACTGTGGGACACGGGGTGAACATGCCTGCTAATTCTTCTGTGTCTCCTCCAGCTCTTTAGCAGGAGGACTTTAGGATTTTAGGGAGCATCTTTCTCTTCTTTTCTCCAGGGTTCCCTTTGGCTTGCAGAAGGGTTGCTCCAGTGTCTCCTGCTCAGAGAAATGCTGTGGTACACACCAGCTTGTTCTCCCTGCTTCCCACTTATTTCCTCCTCACCAGAGGATTGGTCCAGTTGATTTGTTCTTGTAAACTGTTGCTACGGGTGGGATAAACGTCTTCTAGAAGCCTCATATGTTAAAGGTTTGTCACTGTTGAGAAATGGTAGAGACTTTAGGAAATGAGGTCTAAGCAAAAAGAAGTCAGGACACTTCGGGTGTCCCCTCAAAGGAACTAGTGATACCCTGGCTTCTCCTCCTCCTCTCTCTCTGCATCCTTATCATCCTGAGGTATATAGCTTCTTCTTCTATGTGTGGCCACATGGTATATGTTATTGCCACAAGTTCTCTTTCTTTGCTTCCTGGTCACCATGAGGTAAATAGCTTCCTCTTCCACATGAGGCCACATGGTGTACGTTGGTGTCATAGGTCCCAAAGCCACAGGCCAATGGCCTGTGGTTTGAAACTTTTGAAACTGAGCCAAAATAAACAGTTCCTCTTTGTAGGTTGATTAGCTTAGGGACAGAAAGCTGACTAACACAGCAGGGTTCTTGATGCTTTGATGGAATTCTCTCTCTCTCTCCATACATATGAGGATGCTATCTCATGTGTACAAACACACACACACAGTAGTTTGTTTACTCCTAGACTCAAAGAACTGCCTTGCACACCATGCTTGACCTTGCAGCATTTCCTGGTCCTGTGGGTTCTATGGGGTGGATTTGGTGAAGGCGTTAGACTTCAGGCGACTCTTTCTTCTTTTCACTGTAGGCCAAGCCCCATTAGCAATTGCAGTTTTGTTAGGGGGCCTTACTTTCTGGGGATAATTGGGTCTACAACTGGCTGTTAATCAATGCTGTCTTTGAATTTTCATTGTGTTTGCTGTGAGCTGATCAGCCGGAGCAGCAGGGCAATTGCTAGTACTCTGACTTTAAGGTCACACTGATATTTTAGGTGGGGTGGGTGAGGGGCTTGCTCCCATCATAGGGACTTGTGGGAGATGCAGAACTTTGAGTCTGGGCATCTTGCCTCTTGGTCTGGTGCCCTTCTTCCTCATTGCTCTCTCTTCCTCAAGTGGGCGGAGTTCACCAGTTAGAACAAGGCCTGTCAAAAGAACATATGGCTGGATGAACGTAATGATGAAGACACAGGGTTCTTGACCCAGGATGAAGAGAATGGCTATGTTTGTGTGCGCGTGCGTGTTTGTGTGTGTGTGTGTGTGTGGGGGGGCGGCAGGGAGAGATAGTGGATGCCAGAAAACAACCTTGGGTGTTTTTAAAAAAATATTTTTATCGATTCTTTGAGAATTTCACACTATGCACCCCAGTCCCACTCATTTCCCTGCCTCTCCATATCTACCCTCTGCCCTTACAACCTCCCCTGCCCAAAACAAAACAAAGAAACGAACAAATCCAAAAACATCTTGATGCAGAAGCTATGATATGTCACAGTGTGTCACACAATATAGCCTTTTGCCCAATCATCTTTTTTAAAAAAAATTTAAATTATTTTACCAATTTACATCCTAAATGTTGCCCCCTCATGGCCTCTCTTGCAGATTTATTCCCCCCTTCCCTTCATCTCTGAGAGGGTGCCCCCTTTCCCTATACTGCTACCCTGGGGCATCAAGTCTCTATAGGATTAGGCAGGCTTCTCCCACCGAGTCCAGACAAGGCAGTCCTCTGATACATATATGCCAGGTCCGTGTATACTCTTTAGTTGGTAGCTCAGTCTCTTCGAACTCCCAGGGGTCTGGGTTAGTTGACACTGTTGGTCTTCCTGTGGGGTTGCCATCCTGTTCTCTTTCTTCAGTCTTTCCCCTAACTCTACCATAGGTATCTCAGACTTCAGTCCAGTGCTCATCTGTGAGTGTCAGCATCTGTGTCAGTCAGCTGTTGGGTAGGGTCTCTCAGAGGCCAGCCATGCTAGGCTCCTATCTGAAAGCATGACATATCAGTAATAGTGTTAGGAATTAGTGCCTGCCTATGGGATGGGTCCCAAGTTGGGCTGGTCACTGGTTGGCCATTCCTTTAGTCTCTGCTCCATTTTTATTCCTACATTTCTTTTAGACAGGAGCAATTTTGGGTCAAAAGTTTTGTAGGTGAGTTGGTGTCCCCATCCCTCCATTGGGGGTCCTGTCTAGCTACTGGAGGTGATCTCTTCAGGTTTCATATCCCCACTGTTGAGCATTTTGGCTAAGGTCAACCACATTGAGACCTGGGAGCCTCCCCCATCCAGGTCTCTGGGATTTCCTAGACCACTCCTGGCAGCTACATATTTCCATTCATTCGACTGACCCTTTGGATCTTTCTCCTGTCTCTCCTCATATCTGATCCTGCCCTCTATTTCCTTCCTCCTCCCCTGTACCACCCAGGTCTCACTCTCCCTCTGCTCTCATGGCTATTTCATTCCTTCTTTTAAGTGGGACTTAACATCCTCATTTGGGCTTTCTTCCTTGTTTAACTTCTTTGCCCAAACATCTTTACTTACAAATGTTCATTGCAATGAGTCATTGGGCTGGTTCAAGGCTTCTGGCTCCTGCTACACCATCAATACTGGATCCTCATTGGGACTCCTCTCAGATATCCTGTTGTTGCCCTGTGTCACGGAGATCCTACGGCTTTGGTTCTGTGGGACTGGCCCCTTCACGAGCTCCAGGAGTTCATAGATGGGGTAGATGTTGGGCTTGGACAAGCTCAGAACCCTGGATCTGGGCCTGGCTGGTAGCTGAATTGTTCAGCCTGCCAGGTCTCCTGTGCCTACACACCAGGGCCGGCTCTCCTATGCTGCCCAGGTGAGGAGCAGGGCTAGCTCTCCTGCCCTTACACTCTGGAGGCCAGCTCACCCATATCCCCACAGCCATCTCTACTGTGCTGTGCAGGCAAGGTTTGGGGCCTGCATTTCCTAGTGCTGCAGCTGGTGAGGGGTGGGGTCAGCCCTCCTGCCTGCCTGCCAGGGGTAAGGGTTAGGGGTAGGGAGCATGTCTTCCTTGCCTTTTAAATGTTGGTTCTGGTGATTGGATTCAGATCCTCAAGAGTGCAAGCAATGCATTTTACTGACTGAATCATCTTCTCTGCCTCTTCCTGCATATAACATCTCTTTACATCTCCCGCTTTCATCTGGAGAGAGGGATGGCATGCTGCTTCACTTACTGAGTGTTACCTGTTTTAGCTTCATACCAAATGAAAACAAACAAAAGACCAAAGCCCCAAACTTCAAGTACAAATGATCTGCCCCCAGAAGAGGACAACAGAATCCAACGGACACATGGCACCCACCAAGGTTCTACAGAGTACTGTGCCAGCTTTTGAGACGTGGCAATTCCCATCTGGAACCCACCTGGTTATGGTAACTTTTCCCTGCTGACCACATAGCTCAGGCTGAATGCTCTCAATCCATACGTCTGGAACGCCACAGGCGCTGAGATCTATAAATAGGAGGAAGCCGTAAAAGAGAGCTCATTAAGCCCTTACTGACTGCTGAAAAGTAAGTTAGAAAAAATAAACAGAGCTGAACATTTGTGTAAACCTCAATCTTTTTGATGTTTTTTCAATTAGCAGAGCCGTTTTTCATGAGAAAAATTAATGGCTGTCATGTGCCACCTGGCTAGAGAACCAAGTGACACATTTGTTTTAATGACCACTGTCACATCACTGGATTCAGTTGAAAGCCATCTGGGCTGGGAGGAGACCGGGCTCTTTGGGGGTAGAGGTGGGGCTCTGTTGTATGCCAGGCACTGTGCTCGGCCCCCAACATACTTTTATTCCTTGACATTCCTCTGTGGGGCTATGATTACTCTCATTTTATAGATGAGGCTTGGAGAGATGATGAAGCTCCCTTAAAGTCACACAAGAGATGCAAATCTCTTTATCACGATTACTCCCCAAAATCACACTCTGCAGAAGGAGAAAGACTTGGCGGGAAAGTGGGAGTTGTCTGAAAACCTCTGACAGGTAGCCTGTAACCGAGGTAGGTCTGGAAGGACATGGTAGGGGTTCAAGTGGGCAGATTCCAGCAAAAAAGACCCAGGCCCGGGGTTGCTTGGAATTCTGTTGGTGGGGATCTTTCTTAGGATAACAGAACATCTGTTATTAAGGTAAGATTTGGATTCGGGCTTTGGTCTCAGAGACTGCCAGCATGGAAAGGAAGACCCGGGTTAGGAAGTATTTAGCAAATACTTAGTAAGACCACTGGGCTGTTTGTAAGAACAAGAAATTAGAAGCAGACACCAGCTCAAAGACCACCTCTGATGCTGGAACAACTAGCAGTGAGGCAGGCAGATGTAGTCTGCAGTTGCAGTCCACAGCTACCTCTGCATTGGAAGGTCAAAGAAAAATCAGAGCCTGCACATGGAGCCTAATATCTCAGCTCTGGGCAGAACCAGAACAAGGTATGGAGCTAAGAACCAGGCAGGGTCTGGCAGCCCAGTGCCAACCTTATAATTTGCAGCACAGACTCCTTCATGATCTTCTTTAATCTCAAAACACTATCCAAAGGTAGACACTGCTATCTTCTTTGGGAGATGAGGAGGTGGGTGTTCAAGGGCACACCTGAGCTCCTTCTTAGACTAAGGATGGAATTATTGGATCCTACTGTTGTAGCTGATCTTCCTTTGGGTAAAGTTTAACTGGACAAGAGAAGTTAAAAGAACCACCAACCTACCCCTAGCCATCAAGTGCATTTCTCTAATTTGTAGCAACTGGCCCCTGGGACCCAAGCCATGGGGAACCTCAAGGTAGAGGAGGTGGGTTTTGAACAGCTCTGCCTGGGGCAGGCAGGGCAGGGAATCTGTGACCTTGGCAGGATTTGTTGCAGCTGCAGGCTCCTTGAAAGAATTCTGCTGATTGGTTTGAACTTTACCTTGAACCTGGGAGTAAACAGAGGTGCTGGGGTTTCTTGTAGGTCTCTCTTTTGATTTTATTTCTTCCCCTATTTCTCATTACTGAAGCTCATAATTATTCTCTTGGCCCTTTTGTACATGGGTGACTGCTATGCTCAGTCTTCCGTCAGCTTGAACATTCTTCCCTGCACACCTCGGTAGGCTATCAGGAGTCATGCTCTTCCTCCTGGCTGTGTTTGCTCAAGGGCTGACCTAAAGGTTGACAGTTGAAACTAGTTTCTGTACCTCTGTCACCTCTCTCCTTACAGCATTCTTTGTTACCAGTTCATCCACCCACTGATTAGCCTATTTATCTGACTACCCATCTATACCTTCACGAACACCTTGTCTCTGAGTTGGCAAAGATGCTGATGCTTGCTTACCAGATGACTCCTTCAGGCCACCCCTGCCATGCTGCAGTGGTAGCAAGTAGGGAGAGAGAAACAGAAGATGAAAATGCCATCAGTCTTAAACCTTGTTTTCCTTTCTTCCTTGGAAGTGTTCTCTTCTTTGTGGGACGAGACAGAGATGGAAAGTCAGGGTTATGTGATGGACTTTGTATCTAGAAGTCAAGCTTCTACCAATGAAGGAAGAAAGGTGGACACCCAAGGTGATGGCTCCTGTCATTGCCCTCTCCTGATACACACAAGGCAGATCCCTGGGTCTTGGGCATTGGATACTCACAACAGGAAAGATAACTAATCCACACTCTGCTCTAGAGCCAACTTCTCAGGGAGGGAGGATGGACAGACATCTTGCTGTCTTGTCTGACTCTGTTTTCCTAGTTCTCTGGGCCTAAGCTAACAATTCTTAATTCTGTTGGCTATTAGAATCACTGGGGAGGTTTTTCTTTTTTTAAATTTAATTATATATTTTTTATTTATTCACTTTACATCCTGATCACTGCCTCCCTCCAGGTCACTCCCTCCCATAGGTCTTCCCCACTCCCCTTCTTCTCTGAGCAGTTAGAGCTCCCCCCGAACTCCCCCCCCCCACTTCGTTCAAGTCTCTGTAAGGCTAGACACTTCCTCTCCCTCTGAAGCCAGACAAGGCAGTCCAGCTAGTAGAACATATCTCACATACAGGCAACAGCTTTTGGGATAGCCCTCTCTCCAGTTGCTTGGGACCTACATGAAGGCCAACCTGCACATCTGCTACATATGAGCAGGGTAGCTTAGATCTAGCCTGTGTATGCTCTTTGGTTGGTGGTTCAGTCTCTGAGAGCCCCAAAGACGCAGATTAGTTGACTATGTTGGTCTTCCTGTGGAGTTCCTATCCCCTTTGAAGTCTTCAAACCTTTTTTCCTATTCTTTCATAGAGTCCCCAAGTTCCATCCACTGTTTGGCTGTGGGTGTCAGAATCTATCTGAGTCAGCTGCTGGGTGGGGCCTCTCAGAGGACAACATGCTTCTGTCTGCAAGCATCACAGAGCATCATTAATAGTGTCAGGGATTGGTGCTTGTCTGTGGGATGGGTCTCAAATTGGATCAGTTACTGGTTGGCTATTCCCTCAGTCTCTGTTCCCTCCTCAATGGGGAGTTTTTAAAAGCCCCCGATCCTCCTGCCTCATCTTCCTGAATGCTAGAATTATAGGCCCATGACTTTTAAAAAAATGTGTGTGTGTTTGAGTGTGTGCATGTGCACATGTGCCTATGGAGGCCAAAGGTCAATATTAGATATCTTTCTTTATTACTTGCTCTTCAGTTTTTCTGTGACAGAGTCTCTCATTTGGAGAAGCTGGCTAGCCAATGAGCTCCAGGGATCTTCTTGTCTTTCCCCCTCCCCACCCAACTCCCAGTGTCTGAGTTTCAGATATGTGCCACTGTGCTGGCTTTTAAGTTACTAATGGGGATTTGAACTCTGAACCTCATGCTTATTTTAGCAAACACTTGAATTACTGAGCCATCTCTCTAGTCTTAATTTTTTTTTTTTTTACAAAAAATATATGTTTTATTTTTAATTGTGTGCGTATGTACACGGGTATGTTCATGTGAATGTTGTTCTTGTAGAGGCTGGTGTGTGTGTGTGTGTGTGTGTGTGTGATGCACTGAAACAGGAGTAACAGGAAGCTGTGAGCCTGGATGTGACATGTATGCTGGAACCAAACTCTCTTAATCCATGAGCCATCTTTCCAGTCCTTCCTGTTCTTTTTCATTTTGTCTTGATATGGTGCCCAACTCTGTAAACCAGCTTGGCTTGAAACTCAGTATCTAGCCAAAGCTACCTTCCAACTTATGGTGATCCTCCTGCCTTAGCCTCTACAGTACTGAGAGTACAGGTGTGAGACACTTTGCCAGGCGTCTCAACAAATTCTTGCCCTAAAAAATAAAAATAAAATAAATAAAATAAAATAAAATAAAATAAAATAAAATAAAATAAAATGGGACCTTTAGGTAGAAGGAACAGATGACCAAAGGTGAGGACTTATCCCGAAAAGGAGTGGTGGCCAGGTTCTTTTGTGCAATGCCAGGAGCCCTAGACTCCCTTCTTCACGGATAGAGTGTCGCAGGAGTGCATTAGCGGGAGAGATCAGCCAAGGCTGGCTTTGTTTTAGAGGGGTTAGTCACTTCAAAGAAAGACTTGAAGAAAATCAAATTGAATAGAAGTTATTTGATCAAAGAACTACTCATGAATTGGACAGCACTCAGAACCAGAAGCAACTCAGAACTCTGCCCAGCAGTGTGTGCAGAGAGCTTTTATAAGCTAATTGTGGAAGTACATTGGAGAACGAATCTGATTGGTTATGACAGGCCTTGTCTGAGCAATTGGCTGTCAGCGACTGGCTAAAGGTTGACTGTTTGTAATTGCCTGAAACTTGTCTATTGGTAGCAAGCCAGGTACTCCGGAGCTGGGATTCATTTTGTTTGTGTACAAGTGCAGGTAATGGTCTGTTACATTAGAAGGACTCAGGCTAACGACCTATTTATTTAAGTTCAGACTTTGGAGGATGCGCTGACAACAGCTTGTAGAGGAAGGGAATTACTCTCTCTTCCACTCTCGCATTGTGTGCTTCCTGGATGATCTGTGATAATGATTTTGAAATATGACTACTCTTTGGGAAAATTGGGTTGCCTTTTTAGAGTCAAGGGACCAACTGACCAACTGACTGACCCAACAGCCATCCTACCTACTGAATCCCTCAGTTTTCTGAGGACTCTAGATGGCCAAGGGTTTATGCTACTTCTCGTTTATTATAGAATGTAGACATTCTAAAGCAAACTTCGGACTTCTTACTTTCTGTTTGGCACTCCTCGGCTAGAGTAAATGAAGGTTGGGGCCAGATGGGAAATTTTCTTGAAGGGTTTTGCAAGTAACAAACAAGTGGCTGAATTGCCTCATGTTTGCTGTGAGGGCTTGAGGGAACTTTGGTCAGATTTTTGAAACTGGAATCTAAACCCCAGCTCAGGTGCTTACCAGCTGAATGCCTCTGGGTGAGTGTCTGACTTCCTAAGTCTCAGTTTCCCCACTGCAACGTGAGGATGATAGCACCTACCTGGAAGATGAGCTGACAGGTCCATTTAAGGTACTTCCTGTGAGCATGGCCAAGGGAGGAAGTGCTTTCTTGTGGATCACGCTATCTGTTGATAGTAGCGGGAATTCTTCCTGACTGGCTTCTCAGTGTGGGCATCTGCTGGGAGTGGCCGTCCAGAACTAGCCTTTCAACTCCATCTATTGTTCACTGTTTTCTTTGGTATATGTGATTCAGTATCTACAGATGACAGAGGAGAAAGAGGAGCTGGGGCAGTGTGATATGAAAGCCAGCGCTGTCTCTCGGAGAGCGATCTGTTCTCAGCAGGATGAGTTTTTCTTCTCGTTCAATTCCTTTTCTGGTTGGCAGTTAGCATTCTTGTTCCTCCCGAGTGGGACCAGTGAGAACTACCACAGCTGGAGATGGGCTCCTTGGCAATGTTCTGGTGGCAAGAGAAAAACAGAAGGAAAATCAGAACCATTCAGGAGACACACTGCTGATCACCTGGGAATCCAGAAATCCCTCCCACACAATCCTGTATCTCCACAACTGTCGATTCCGTCTTCCTGTTCTTCTCATGAGTGCTTTTGAAAAATGTAACATGCATAGTTAAATATCCTCTATCTAAACGTGCCTATTCACCCATTCATTATCATAGTGTGATGAACACACATGGGGACATACATGGGGAACAAACAGTTCCCATGTACCAGGCAGTAGGCAGTCGTTACAGATGAATTCATTTATTCTGTATTATCATTGTCTGTATTTAGCCTGTATTATTCTTGTCTCTTTCCTCTCTCCTTGTTTCTAAGATTAAAAAACTCAGATAACATGGAGTTTTACCTTGTCTCAGATGAAGTAGGAAATGAAGATCCTGAAGGAACCCTAATGTCATGCCACCAGAACCAACATTGCTTCTCAGCCTGTGGGTGGCACAGAGAGACTTGCACCCTGCTAGTGGAGTGACTAAGCACTCAGGCTGACTGGCTCTGAGTTCCCGTATTTGGGGTGATTTGTGGCTGATTTAAAGTTTTCAATGATGTTTTAATTTTTAAACAACTTACATGCATCATTTTTATAATGAAATAAAAGCGTTATTTGCACATAACCCCCGAAGCATATAATTTGCACCATGCAAACCAGCAAGCAGAAACTTATAATTACTTTATTTTTTTGGCGGGCAAAGGAAAGAGCTCTGAGAAGCAGTGGGAGGAAGCCATTAGACTTTGGCCATCATCTCCTGGCACACTTCAGAGGCCAGTCATTTGTTGGAGTACTTCTGATGTGTTCTCATGGTATTTCTGCCGTGTCTTGGAGTTCTAGTTTGCTTACTGGAGATGTCTTACTGCTTTGTCCCGTCTCTGCCACAAGATGGCAATCACACCACAATGATGAATCAGCCTGCACCCTCCAAGAGGACCATTGAGCCTCGGTCTCCCAAATACAGAGAAGGTTCTCCATTGCTTCAGGGGAAGAAGAGGTTTTTAGAGTACCTCCGAACCTACATGCCTTCCTGATCCAATGCTTAGGCAGGCAGTTGGACTGCCATATTTGGACCTTTGCCTTTGGATGACTCATGACTCTTCTTAGAGTAGGGAAGCATTGTACATATTTCTTCCTGAAGGATGACACACAGAGACAAAACGATGGAAAAGTTTCCAAGGAAAGGATGAGTGCCACAGTGCCTGGGCAACGAGTTATCTGTGATCTATGAAGTTCTTTATCCTGTGACTTGTGTAGATTTGTTTTGCTGTATGGGAAAAAAAATGATATTGTCTTTCCAGGTACAAGGTGAATGGGCAACCTGTAGCTCTTCTTGGGGGTGTTGCTGGGTGAGTTGCTGGGTAGGACAGCTTCAACTGAGGCCTGGTGTTTGGACTGAACTTCTAGGGAAGAAGAATAAGGCTTAGACCTGGCTTTTGTGGTGAAAATGAGTAGGTGAAGGATGAATGGGGTGGAACATCAGGGGTCCCTGACTGCATTCCCACCCCTCACTGGTGCTCAGTTGGGGACTGAGGGAGGGACTCCTGTGTCACTTGTCATTGACTACTAGAATAGATGGGGTGTCAACCACAGTGGTGTGGCATGGTGGAACACCATAGTTCATTTGCTCCTTCTTTAGTACTTGTACTGGATGATCTGACACAGCAAGAAGGAAGCTCTTTTCCATAGGGCAACTAAATCATGGACAACACTTTAGAGTCTCCTCCATTTTTTAATTTTAACTCACAGACTGGGAGAATCCTGAGGGAGTACACAGAAGTAGAAGCACACATGCGAGGTTTGCTGAGCAAGGCCCACTCTGTCCCACTGACCAGAGATGATCACCTAACTACAAAGGAGGCTGAGAAATGTAGTTTTAGTATATGGCTAAAAGAGTAAGAAAATAGCCTTTGTGTAATGACTAGATAGTCTCTGTTTCGAGACTCATCACTTAAGTCAACCATGGAACTTATCCTGAAGAAATAATCAGATTTGCATGTACATCTGTGTTCATGCACAAAGGTCTTTGTTGCTGTTAGTACAAAAGCCAATATTTAGAATAAGATGCTTCATGAGTATGGATTAAAGATTGTATGGTCTATTTGCACAAAGGCATACTATACAGCTACCAAAAATTGTGTGGTAAAAGAATGTTTCGGCTCCACGGTCATCATGTGCCTTCATAAGTCACTATTGTTGCTTAATGAAGTCCTCACCATACTTTATTAAGTCACCATGGTGTTTTATTAAGTCACCATGGTGCTCTATTGAGTCATCATTCTTGTTTTATTAAGTCATCCTGCTTTATTAAATCTCTGTGATGCTTTATGAAGTCACCACTGGGCTTTATTGAGTTATCATCGTCTTTTATTAAGTCATCGTGGTGCTTTAGTAAGTCACTGTGATGCTTTATTAAGTTACCATGGTGTTTTATTAAGTCATGATTGTGCTTTATTAAGGCATCTAGTGTTTTTATTATTTATTAACGTGATATATTAATTGTAATCACAGGCACTTCCAGGGTTTATGTGAACCAAGAAAAAAAGGACACAGAGGCATTATCTATTTTCATTTAAATATTCTACCACCTAGGACCATGCACAACACATTTAGTTTGAATATAACCCCATGAAAAAGTCTCTCTGTATTTCTAGGAAACATTTGCCCAAAAGCAAAGTCTATGATTGAATTATACTACAGGCTTTGTTGGTGACTGTTTAATTCACGTTTTATCTCACTGGCTCAATGTCTGACTCCTACCCTGAACCACAGCATCACAGGGCAAGGGCTGTGCTAGGCATCTTTACCTGTTTTATACAGTGTGGAATCCAGAGTAGACATTTGGTAAATATTTATTAACTCAAGTTGAATTGAGCCCAATAATGTCAAATGTAAAAACAAGAATGAGAAAAGTAAGGGATAAATGCGCGCGCGTGCGCGCGCACGCGCGCGCGCGCGCACGCGCGCGCGCGCACACACACACACACACACACACACACACGGAGATGATGGCTGTTGTGTGAGAAGTTCCCATTCAAAAGACTGTAAGAGAACAGCTCAGCCTGACAGGATCCTGTCATGCTCTTTTATTCAAAATTTTCTCAATCTTCCATTTTGTCTGCCATGAATCATTTGCATAATCATTTGCAGCTATCATATGCAGTCAAGATTAAAAGAAAAAGTCATACTTAAGCAAGGTTGCTATAGGGACTAGAAAATGATTTTGATCCTGTACCTTGGGGAATGAATTTGAGAAAAGGGGCCGTCCATGGTAGTAATGGACAGGATGGACCAACTTCTGCGCTCACCTATGCTCAGACCCTTGTCTGAGAATGGGGACAGACTGGATGTGGGGGGGCTCAGGGGTCCAGCAGGGAGGGTTTCTGACAATGTTCATAGGATGTAAACATGTCTCTTCTCCTTACCAACAAGTATAGGGTAGCCATTCCCTCTAAATGAAAACTTTTTCTCTGCAGAAAGGAGGGTGACTCATAAGATACAGGAAGTTGGATGGGTGTGGTAGTACATACCTTTCCAGCTCTAGGGAGGCAAAGGCAGGCAGATCTCTAGTAGTTTGAGGAAAGCCTAGTCTATAATAGCAAGGTCCAGGACAACTAAGGCTACATAGTAAGACTCTGTCTCAAAATACGTACACACAACACACACACTCCTGCAACCCACCACTACCACCACCACCACTACCACCACCACCACAACAACAACTCAAATGAACAATAAAGATACGAGAAGCTCAGAAAATTACTAGCCTCATGAGGCTTTCCCCTAAAGCATCGCAGCAGTGAGCAATTACTGGGGCAAAGAGGAGACTCCTTAGTGGAGCTGCCTGCAAGCTGAGTTGGGAGGATTCAGAGATGTAGTTTCTTTTTATTAGAAGGATTGAGTTCTTGGCTACTGCAGCAACAATCATTTCTGCTCCTGTGAGTAACCCTTTCCCCAGGTTTACCAAGTTATACTTGGCTGGAATAACTTCTTCGCCTAGTTGATGTTGGTGTCCTATTTGGGGAGACAGGGTAGCTGCAACACAGGCTGGGCAATAGACTCTCTAATTCTTCTGGGAGCTTCTCTACCCTTCTCTAAGACTTGGCAATTCTAAACTCTAAGACACCAGTTAAATTTAAATTTTAGATGAATAACTTGTAATAATTATAGGATAACTGGGTCACAGATCCTGCACTGTTGTAACACTAGCATAGGGAAGGGTTTTGGCTTTGGTCAAGTACTTGGTGACTAACGGAGCTGCATAGTCTGTACCCTAAGGCTTAGACTCTGCTGCCTACCTCTTCTCTCCCTCCCACAGGCCTGACCACAGTTCTCTCCTACCTGGAGCCGGTCTTAGAATGGTTTTTGAAGAGTGTTTCTCCTGGAGAAGCCTACCCAGGATGGATCAGACTCTTTAAATTCATGTAGGTTACTTATCAGGGTCTTTCTATCCTGAATAGGATCCTACCTTTTCTGGCTAACTCTCTGCTCTTGTTATGCTCTTCCTCAAGACTTGTCCCGTCTTGTTCTGTTGTGTTTTTGAGATTGAATTTTACACTGTAGCCAAAGTTGGCCTAGAACTCTCTATGTAGCCTAGGCTGGCCTCAAACGCATGACAATCCTCCCATCTCAGCCTCCTGAGTGCTGGGACTACAGGTATATGCCACTACATCTGACATCTAGGTCTGATTCTCCTCAGGTCCTCAACAAGGTCATTGGTCCCCAGCCTCTTCCTGGTAATACATTTTCTAGATATTAAAAAAACAAAACATGTACGAAAGCTATTCTGCCTTGGGTTGGGGCTGAGTAGGGGCAGGCTGTGCTCTGAGCCTTCATGGTGGGAGGCAGAAGTGTTTAAGTCCACAGGCAAACAGAAGTGGAGAACAGGATTATCTTCCCAGGGAATGAGGCAAACAGGTTCAAAACAGAACACAAAGGGCTGACATTGGTTCCAGTAGATGACACCGTTGATAGTCACAGGGTGAGCCTGCCTGCAGGAGCTGCCAAGAGCCAGGTGTAATCAGAGGGAGTCCCATTCTCTCAGTCTCTGCCTCTTCCGCTTGTCGACTGGAATCCAAATGCTTCCTCTGTGCAGCTTGTTGGTTTTGAAAAGCACGTTTTCACTGAAGGTTGCTGAATAAATCATTTGTGAATATGGAATTTTCCACTTTTCAAAACATTAGGTCGAATCAAATGATATGACCAACACCTCACTGCTTTGGGCTTATAAAACAGGAGTATAGCACACCTACCAAGAGACGAGGTATGCAAACACTCAGTGCTGTATGCAGACACTGTTATAAGGGGCTGGTGACCTAGCTTACTGTGGCTAGCCTTGTCATAGACAATGGCTGGGGCTGAGCTGCTGTGAGAGCATCTTCAGGAATTTTTCTCAGGATTTTAAGAAATGAATGGAAGAACTTCCCACTGTCTCCTGTTTGTTTAGTATTTTATTCTAGAGTCTTCTCTATGCCTCTTTGAAGATTCCTTCCCAAGCCTTGGTGGCACTCCAAGCACCCTTGACACACCCCAGAAAGCCAGGCCAGAGTCCTGCTGGGATCATGTTCTCTTTGGTGCAAAATACAAATTTTCTTTGAAAACATCAGCCATACTGAATCATTTTGAATAAATATCGTTACTGTCACCTTATAGAATAGCTATAACCATCTGTGGGACATGTAAACCTTCTGATTGTCAACAGCCTTCTTGGGTTTAATGCTTTGTAACCATTGCTCGATGCTCATGACCCTGTGTCTTAGTTTCACTTCTGTTGCTGTGATAAAATACCCAGACAAAAGCAACTTAGGGGGAAAGGGCTTATTTGGCTCACAATTCTGGGTTACACCATCATGTGGGAAAGTTAGGGCAGTAGGGAATTGAAGAAGTTAGGCACATTACCTCCACAGACAAGAGCAGAGAGAAATGAATATATGTATGCTCACTTACCTGCTAGTGCTCACCCCGATTTTTTCCTTCTTATGTAGTTAAGGACCTCCAGTCTAGGGAATGGTGCTGCCCACAGTGGGTTAGGGAATATCAATTAACTTAAGACAATCCACCCATACATGCCCTTACGCTAACCCAATGTTTCTCATTGGGACTCCCTTTGCAGGCAATTCTAGGTTTCTGTAAGTTGACAGTTAGGTTAAACACCAAGCCATGTGGTTTTCTGAGATGGCTGATAAGTAAAGCAGGAGAGGCTAGTCAGCCTCAAGAGAGTGGGTTCCTTGTAGGAGTCACATCTAGGAAGGGGAAATGGAGTCAGATCTCTTACTAGTTAAAAATAGAAAGCATGAGGTTGGGGAGATGGCTCAGTCTGTAGTGTTTGCTAGGCAAGTATAAGGACATAAATTTAGATCCCCAGTGCATCGTCAAAAAGCTGGACACAGAAGTATATGCCGGTAATCCCAGAACTGAGAAGGTAGAGACAAGAGGATCTCAGAGGATTGGTGGCTAACCAGTCTAACGGAGTCAGGCTCAGTGGGAGATTCTGTCTCAGAAGATAACGTAGAGACTGAGGAAGACATCCATTGTCAACTTCTGGCCTCCCTATGCATGAAATCTCTCTCTCTCTCTCTCTCTCTCTCTCTCTCTCTCTCTCTCTCTCTCTCTCCCTCTCTCACACAGACACACACACACACACACACACACTCACACGTTTTCTCTCAGTACAAAGTGTTACTGAGCCTGAGAATAGGATAATCTGATAAACTCCATAAACAGGAGTGTTTGATTTCTGAGTATCCATGTAGACAGCAGTCTGATGGTTAAAAGTAATTTTTTTTTTTTTTTTAAATTTCAGCTGATCTACCATAGTTCTTTAATTCCCTAGCTGTATGACTACAGGCAAGTTACCTAGACTTTCTGAGCTTTAGTTCCTTCATCTATAAAATGGAGAGAATAATTCCTACCTCACAGGGCAGCAGCAGACATCCGACAGAACAAGGTTAAGTGGTAGCGTGTTTTAAACTGTGGTCTCTATAAAAAACAAAACTGTGTGTGTGGATTGTGAGAACTCCCTTCCTGGTGGATGGTGAAGAAGGGAGAATCCGACCACCAAGCAGTGATCCCATAGCCTAGGGAGGAAGTGTAGACAACAGATCTGAGTGGGTGGACAGGAAGGCAACAGAGTTGCTAGGGAACCAGCTACAGGCCTGCAGGGATGAAGGATGTGATGTAGGATGCAAATGCACACAAGCAATCCAGGCTTAACTGAGTTGCAAACTACTGGGGGTGGGGTGAGGGTGGGGGTTCACCAGCACAAATACCACCACTGGGTACCAGCAATCTGCTCTGCCCTCTAAGGCTTTAAGACAGTGTGTTGTGTTGTAGTATTTTCTAAGCAATGAATGACTATGACACATTTTAGAAATCATGATCCATGATATTCAGCAACAACAGTTTGGGTACAAATGTCCCATAGTCACTCAACATTGAAATCTCATATTCCATAATAAAGCTATATTATAGATCCTGCCATCTTCTAATAGATGTGCCTGATACAGATATCCATGGTACATGGTGCTTGGTCCTTGAAGTGAAAGAATTTCATAATGCAGCAATAGAATGTGCATCAAACTTCAAAGAAGCTTTAACAAAAGGGAGGGTAATTTCTTGGATTGAGCTCTGAGTGTTTGCTCTCTCCTTCCCCTTCCCCTCCTCCCTCTTCTCTCTGCCTCCAGTTGCTTCCCTAAAATGGCTACCACTACCCGCATCCTTTTGTTCAGCAACCTCATTGGTTCACCTTTGGTCACGTGCTCATTTTTAGCCAATAAGGAAGATGAAAATATCCTAAGTGACCTCTTGGGATAAGGGGGAAGACTTGGCTTCCTCTCTGAACTTTGTTTGAATTCTGGTCTCTGTTAGAAGATAGGAGTGGGTGTTGGTGAGTTACAGAATTTCAATGTCAACTGTCTACACTTAGCTTTCTAAGTCAAGAACTGTCTTTCTTGTTCACCATACTACCTTTAGCACAGCATGTGTATGTTTCCACTGATGAATAAATCCATTAGATTCTTCATCCAGTTCACTGGCAATTTCTGCATGTCTACTGGAGCTCCCTGGTGTTTATGGGGGTTAAATATTATTATTTTTTAAATGGAGGTGAAATCCACATAACTAAAATGAATTATCTACAGGTACATGACTCAATAGTATCTAGTGTATTCACACTGCTTTGCAAATGGCACTTATTTCAATTTGTGAGACATCTGCAAAATCTCCAAGAAATGCCTCACCCTCTTAGGCAGTTGCCTTTTATTTCTCTCTTCCTGATCTCCTGGCAACCATCAGTATGCTGTCTTTATGACTTACCTATATTTCCTATACCATACCATTCCTTAATAAAAGCAATTAAATTCAGTGGATATTTTTGTTTCGCACTTATCAACAAACAGAAAAAACACACAGCAAGCCCCTCATATTTGGTTGTACACAACACATACAAGCTTGAGCTGGCCTGACCAAGAAAAGAAGTGGTAGAGATCTACCTGAGTTCTTTCTAGAAGCCATACCCGGCTGGGTAATGGTACCACATTCTGAAGACTTACCAGAATACAGTCTTCCAATTCTACTTGTTTCTGCCTGCTGGATGCTTCTTTCTCTGCTCAAGTAGGGTTTTCTAGTGCTTCAGGACATATGGCAGAAGTGCCTTCTCTCTCATCAGCAGGGAAATGTCCCTTCTGTTCTTCCGCATTCAGAGGCTAACTGGCCCTGGGTCCTACTTCCCAACTTGTAGGAGAGTAAATCAATTGGTCCAGCTTGACTGGTGCCTCTCCCTGCCTCTGAAAGTTGATGAAGGAGCTTTATGATCAACAGTAGAGGATGACATGGATCTAAGCTAGCAGGGAGCGGGACCGGCAGCAACTCCAAGCCTGGGGCATCTCCCCTGGAGACCCTACCTGTTGTTCATAAGCCAGAGGGCTGCTCTGGCCTCCCTGAGCGTGGCTGTAATTGATTTTGCTTTAGAGGATTTCATGGCCCTTCTTGAGATAATAAAAAGGACTACCATAAAATTCTTCCCAACAAAATCAATTACTTTCCTCTCCCCACAGCACACAGAAGAAGTCAGCTGTTTCTCCGAGTGAGCAGTCTCCTGAAGCATTTGTACCTGAGGTCCAGGGGAGGCAGGCAGTCTGGTTGTGGGGGGTGTTTGTACCAGTTGGAGTCACATGGATTTGAGTCTTGTGCCCTTAGATCTTTGTCCCATGTTCTGTCTCAAGAGATTTTTCTTTTCTACTTTCCAAACAAAAGCCTTTGCAGTTGGCTGGCCTCTTAAAGTCAGAGAAAAGATGCTAAGGTGTGGCAGTGGCAAGCTAATGGTAGAGACTCCTGTTGATGCTATTTGAAAAAGCCACCTTCTTAGAAAGGCTCTGAAGAATGGCTTTGGCATCTTAGACTGTCCGTAATATCTGCTGCAGGCTCTGTGGACAGCTAAGCAGAGTTTTCCTGGGAGAGCATGCTCAATCATTTTCCTCTGGGACCTAGGCTTCCTGTGGGTCTCTTGGAATGCACAGTAGCATGCAGTTACTGCTGGGTGCTCAGAAGGTCAGCAATGTGTAGAGGATGGAACAATGGATTTAGGGATGGGAACTTCCAGGCTCAATCCTGGCACATCTCACTTGGAGCCGTGTGGGTTTGGACTTCTTGTTTTTATCCCTGAGTGTCAACTGTGTGCTTTCTCTTCTATGTAAGACTACCAGGAAGAGGGTTGAGACAACGTGAGTTTAAAATGTTTTGTGAGCAATATAGCTGCCTCCCTGGATATAGGAAGTATTCTGGTCATTGCACCCAGGTTTGCTAGTTGAGTATTATAGTTAATAATAACCAATGATCAATGAAGATACACATGCCATCAGTGCTGGGGGGAAACTAAGGGAAGGGTCTTTATACTTTGTTTTATCTTTAGAAAAAGATGTATTTAAAAAATTAAGTCTATGCATATTTGTCTGCATATAAGTATGTGTACCGTGTGCATGCCTGGATCCCTGGCACTGAAGATACATATGATTGTAAAGCTATTGTGGGTGTTGGTACCCAAACCTGGGTTCTCTGCAAGATCGGTGAGTGTTCTAGATGGCTGGGCTGCCTCTCCAGCTCCTTCTTATACATTCTACATGGCCTCATTCTCTAGGAAGTGGAGGGGCAAGCTTTAACCCATCGATAGCTGTGTAAACACATTCCTCAACAACCTTGAACTTTCTATACAACCTTCGATTGTGGGAAGTAACTAGAGGGATTCAGTGGATGTCTGATGATCACTGCGAGGATGCTGGGAGTATGGCTGGGTCCTTACTTCACAGTCTTGTCCTACCTGGAGCAACTTGAATCATGCCCACTTCTGGCTTAGTGCTATCCTTGGTTATTCCTGCACACTAGAAACGTCCATAGTGTTGTGCTCAGGACCAGCTTCTAGGTCTCTCTCTTCTCCGTTCTTCAGAGTTTGGTGATCAGCCGTGCTGGCTCCAGTTGCCCAGGCAGTGTGGGAGGTACTTGCACAGTTCAAGAGTAATTAACATGGTGGAGAGAAGGCGAGCAATTTGGATTCCATCATTTGAAGTTCTGCCCCTTGTGACTACCTTGTAGTGGGAGGAAAATGACCCTTTAGGCTCACCATGGCATTTTCCTTTGAATAAATGACAAACATTCATCATGTAATACATCCCTTGCAACATTTCAGCCTGTCATTAATGACCTTATTGGAAAGAACATATGATTTAAGAGTTAAACCTTTCATGTCAACCTCTTTTAGCTTGGATACATACATCTGAAATAAAATTAATATGGTTTTAGCCTGCGGTCAAATAGTAAATCCATGGCTTCTTTGCGCTTAAGAATCAGCAATCTCCTTCCCCCCTTAAAAAAAAAAAAGCAAATGTGCTTAATTCAACTCTTGGTAAGTCCTAGATACATATTAGGATGCCTTCATTCATTTTTGACCAACTGATGGAATGTTCTCTGAGATGTCAGAAGAATTATTTATCTTATTTTAGGGTTCAAGCTTGAAGCATCGAGTGTCTGTTATTCTCTCTGCTGGCTGTACGTCACATTGTGGACTTGTGGCAGAAGGAATGATTTAAGTCTGGAGATTTAAGTCTGGAGGAAAGACAATGAATACCGAAGTGACATGTGACAGACAGCATGCAACAGTGTTGCCGCTGTTGACCTCAGCTTCCTGCTCCTCTTTAGTACACACTCACTTAGCCTGCAGAGGGAAGGATGTGGACCCTAACTGCTGTCTTGCCTTAGGATGCTCACGTGTGTGCAGTCTCCTAGCTTGGCTTGACTCAGGGACATCAGACACACAAACACCAACTTTCTTTGCATTTATACCTCCTCGCAGAGCCATGGAGACTGTAGCTGCCTTTGAGTTCCTTCCAGTTGTTATTCAGTGGGGTCCCTGGTGTAGGACAGCAGTGACTGTCAAAGGTGTCTCTCTTGAGAAAAGAACTTGCTCCCCACCCCCTTTTCTTTAGAGACAGAGTTTCTCTGTGTAGCCCTGCCTATTCTGGAACTCACTTTGTAGACCAGGTTGGCCTCGAAATTAGAGATCCACCTGCTGCTGCCTCCCAAGTGCTGGGGTTAAAGGTGTGTGCCACCACTGTTCAGCTTGAAATAAGTTTTTATTTGAGATGGCTCAGGGGATAAAGAACCATGATCCCAATCCTGACCGTGATCGCTGAAACCTATACAGTAGGAGGAGAAAATTGATTCCTGTCCATTGTCTTCTGACTTCCACATACATGTTGTGGCATGAACGTGTCTGACACATACACCTGCATGAACAAATAAAGAAATGTAAATTGAAAAAAAAAAACGAAACCAGGTCTCATGTAGCCCAAGTTAACTTCAAATTTGCTATGTAGCAGTATGTATGTATACCCAAAAGAGCCAACTGTTCAACCTTGAATGTCTAATCATCTTACTTGTACCTCTTAGGTTTTTCTGGAATTATATCATACCTGGTTTATGTTGTACTGAAGACCGAATCCAGGGCTTTCTGTATCCTCTACCAACTAATCACATCTTCATACCTTGACCCTTTATTGAATAGACAAAGTCCCTTATCCTTATATTATGATTTGGCAGGTCCACTGCAGGTTCTGTCTATGCAACAGTGGGCAAGACAGACATGGTCCCTGGTCTCATGGTGGCTCCACTCCAGTGGGGAGATCGGTAACTAATAGGAAGTTGTTAGTGACTTCACAGGTGTGGAGAGAGGAAAGCACAGGACCTTGAAGGAATATACACCAGGAGCTTTTACTTGGTCTGGGGTTCTGGATGTGGCCTGTACTGTTTGGGTCTCGTGGAAAGCCTGGGATGTAATACAGCAGGCAGGCTTTTGCTCATGCTACCTTGGGTACTATGTTCAAGGTGTTATTGTTAGAACACACTGGAGTGGCTCCTCTAGCCTGCTCATCTTCCTGACACTGTAGTAGAGCTATCCTACCCTTGCCAATCTTTCAAAAATAATCCTCTTACCAAACATTTATATATTCTACTTCTGCTTCTCATAGGCCAAGGTCTCTATGCTCTGGTTAATGATCCTGCTGACTCTTCAGGAGTTTTAAAATTCTGAGCCAAGTAGACTAGAACACAGCTCCAGCATTCTGATAACAGTCTCCAAGGTAATGGTATGACTGGGATTCCTTTCTAGGTGGAGAGAGTATGTATACCCCAAAGAGCCCACTGTCCAACAAGTTATGAGAAGAATAAAGGCCCATATAAATTCACCAGAGATTGAGGCTGGTCCTTTATAGAATGCCCTGGGCATTCTTTGAGGTAACAACTGTTGACTGACTGGGCCTGAGGGATATAGTTGAGGATGGGTAGCCCTGGAGTTCCAAGCATGCTGAACTCATTCAGGGCTATGTTGCCTATTGCAGAGGTTTTGGGAGTGCAGTGTCTTTCTGTACACACAGCACTCCAGCTTTATCAAGTTAACCAGGAGGGGTTTTTCTGAGCCAAGATAGTCTCTCTGTTTCAGCTCAGAACTCTTTCTTCTGAGTCAGGCATATTCCACCAACTGAGGAGTCTGCCCAAGGACCACCCTCAAAGTGCTGCTGTGCCTGTGGCCTTGTCTTAGTCAGAGTTTCTATTGCTGCACAAAACATCATGACCAAGAAGCAAGTTGGGGAGGAAAGAATTTATTCAGCTTACACTTCCACATTGCTGTTCATCACCAAAGGAAGTCAGGACTGGAACTCAGGGCTGGAACCTGGAGGCAGGATCTGATGCAGAGGCCGTGGAGGGGTGTCTTGCTTCCCCTGGCTTGCTCAGCTTGCTTTCTTATAGAAGCCAGGACTACCAGCTCAGGGATGGCACCACCCACAAGGGGCCCTCCCTTCTTAATCACTAATTGAGAAAATGTCTTATAGCTGGATCTCATGAAGACATTTTCAAAGGAGGCTCTTTTCTCTGGGATAACTTCAGCTTGTGTCAAGTTGATATACAAAACCAGCCAGTACAGACCTCCTTCCCATTCACTGGCACCTGGCTTTCATTTTTACTCCTTTCTCTCTGTTATGGACTCCAGGTTGATGGCCATTCCTCATGTATCCAGTCATCCTGGACGCTGAGGTGCCCCACTCTGAATTCAGCCCACTCTGGGCCAATGCCTCAGTCTGAGCCTCCAGCCCTGTCTTGAGCAAGGAGATTTGGTTTGGTAATCACAAGACAGGCTCATGAAGGAGGAGATGAGATGTGAGTGGGTACCACTGCTGGCTATAAGATATGGGCCTGTGTGAGAACCGTGGTTGGAGTTAGAGAAGCAGCTGCAGGGTGGGGAGAGGAGAGGAAGCTGGGCCTCCTGAGATGCAGTTGTGGAGATTCCTTGTGGAGATTGTGTGTGGAGGGCATGGAATAGGTGAGACCCTTGGAGAACACATCAGAAGCTGAAAGAAATGAGCTCTGTGTCTCTGGTTCCTTCTAGGAGTGAATGGAGAATGGAGCCCAGTGATCAAGATTGTGCCCCTCACAGAGGACATCCCTGGAGGGATCAATTCGGAATCTTTCCCATCACATGGTCCCCTCAGCCTTTGCCTGCATTCCTCTTTCTATTTGCTTTCATATCCCATGTACCACTCTGTTGATTTATTTCCCCCCCAAAACTGGGACCCATTCATACACTCCACCTCTGCTTCTTGAAGCTTGGAAAAATGTATGTGTCGTGTCAATGTCTCATCCCACTGCAGTAACTCCTGAAAAATCCACATCTCTTCGCTTGGCTGCCTGTCCACTGTCACTGCATTGGACAGTGCAGAACATTTTCTCCATTCCAGAAAGTTCTTTCTAAATATGCATATACATCATGTACACATACATATACATATAGTTTGTTTGTTTGTTTTTTGAGACAGGGTTTCTTTGTGTAGTCCTGGCTGTCCTGGAATCCACTTTGTAGACCAGACTGACCTTAAACTCTGAGATCTGCCTGCATCTGCCTCCCAAATGCTGGGATTAGAGGCATGTGTCATCATGCCCAGCTTCTAAATATTTTTATTTTGTGTGTGTGTGTGTGTACTTGAGTGTGTGCTTGCACTATGGAGTGGGTGTGGAAAGCAGACAACACCCTGGTGGTGGTGCTTCTCTCCTTCCACCATGTAGGTCCTGGAGATCAAACTGGGGTTGTCAGGCTTGGTGGAGTGCATCTTTATTCACTGTGCCATCACACTGGCTAATTCCAGAAAGTTCCCAGCAGGTGTGACTCATGTGGTAAATAAGTATAATTTTCATTTTAAAAACAGAATATAGTATTTATTTCAGACTCTTATTATTCTAGGTGAGAGTTCTTTATATTCTTGGGGACCTTCTCTCTCTCCTCCTGTGGTGGGACAGATTCTAGGTGTCTTACATTATGTAAAGGTCTTGGAGTGGGAGGACTTGGTCCCATCCTTACCCTGGTTCCTGAAACACTCTTCTCATTTGAGTATTGGTCCATGAAGGACAAATAGTTCTTGAGGTCTCACAGTAAAAATGAGCAACGGGGCTACTCCCTCCCTCTCTTCCACTCCTTCTCTTCTCAGAACCATCCCCTTCCATTTTTAAAAAAGCTGTTTCCCCAGGCTCATAAATAATATGTGCCCACAGTTCTCTCTTGACTTCTTTGCCTTAGACAGTCCTCTGCTTAACTCTTAGAATGGATGATAAGAATTTTTTCCTTTTCTCCAGCTCTTTCCACTCTCACATCTTTCCCATCCAGTTGTATCATAAGTCTGGCCAATCTAAAGTGTTTGTTCATTATCACAATTTTCCTACTCTTGGTCATCTTGAATACATTATAATTTTTTGGGACCAACTCCCCTAAAATGTTATTAGCTTTTCTGTTTCTTGTGTTTATGGCTAAGTCTCCTCCTATCTGAGAAATGGTTTGTGGTTACAGATTTCCCTGAAGACAGATCTTTCTTTTCTCACCCAGGACCCCTTTCACTTGGGACCCTCAGTGTTCCTATCCATCTGTCCTGGTGCTTAACCTGCTGCGTGGCCTCACCCAGAGTTGCTCCCTATTCTCTTGTATGTTGGAAACGTTGCTTTCTCAGTCTCTTAGTTTTATTCATTTTTTCCCCTCTCATAACAAAGTTGATCAAGTTGGTGGAGTATGGCTTCTGGCAATCTCCTAAGCCAGGGATGCTCACAAGCAAACTTCATGAGTATATGAGTGTGTGAAAGTATCTCTCTCCTCTAGCCACTCTAGATCCATACCCAAATTGATAATCTTGCCAGTGCAAACTTTTAAAAGACTGAGAATAATTTTCAGTCAGAAATTTGCTTCATCCTCTTTTAAAAAGCTTCCACTGTTGCTCATAGTTGCTCTTATAGTTTTTTTTTTGTGTGTGCATGTGTGTGTGTTCATGCGCGCGTGTTCGCTCATGCGCAGGTGATCCCTAGGGCTCACTATCACCTCAATGCTGGGATTATAAGCATGTAGATGTCATTCTGGGGGGGATCAAACTCATGTCTTCATGCTTCCTGACCAAGCTATGCCCTCAGCTTGAGAACTCTTTCTTGATAGAGCTGGTGTTGAGAGAGTGAGGGAGGAAGAAGAGAAGAAGGGGAAGGCAGAGGGAGAGGGAGAAAAAAGACGGAAAGGGAGGGAGAGCACAAACTAGATAAAAATCGCAGTGACTTTTCTAACCTGATTCCAGCAGTAACCTCCCATTGATTTTCTGTATTCTGTTGGTCACACAGTGTGGCCCTGGTGCTATGAGGAAACAGTGCAAATGTGAAATCACTGGGGCTCATCTTAGGGTTGTCCATCAGCAGTCAAAGGTATATATTTTTTATCTTGCCACTCTGGGGACTGAACCCAGAACCCTGAGTATGCTAGGCAAGTGCTCTTTCATTGAGCTACATCTCCAGCCCCACATCCTTGCTCTTAACACAGCCTTTCTACATTCTCACATTCAGAGCTTCAGCTGGGAGGATTGGAGGATCCATGTCACCTCTGCTCTGTTTGCTTCGCCAGGCTCTGAGTTTATTTGCTTCTCAAGATAATCTTTGGATGCCCGGCTCTGACCTTGCTCTTACCTTTTCATTCTCCTTTTCTTTGTTTCTTTATGTGATGGTTTGCTTCTAAAGATAATTTGTAACCTTATTCATTTGGAGTTTCTGTACCTTGTTCTTTCTGTTATTTTGGGTTTGTTTATGAGGCAAGAAGGGAGTGGAAGAAATCTGATGGTAACCATTTTGAACTAGATGTCCTGGGAAATGTCTGGTTAGTCCAGTTTTTGTCTTCTCTATGTATCTTCTTTTATTTTTTAGAAATATATTTTTGTGTGTATGTGTGCACGCACCAGCAGTATGTGTAGAAGTCAGAGGTCAACTTCGTAGAGTTGGTTTTTGCTTTCCACTCTGTGGGTATCAGGCACTGAACTCAGGTCACCAAGCTTGAGTGGCAAGCACCTTCAACCACTGAGCTGTCTCCTTGCCATTTCATGTATCTTCTGCATCCTAAATCCTCCCACAGTTAGGATGTTCATTTAAAATGTGAAGAAATAACCCCTTTCTATATTTATATATATATTATGTATATACAATATTTTGTTTCTATATTTAGTTTCCCTGAGGTGGTTAGTGATGGAATTAACTCTCAGATTTAAGGATGAAGAAGAACAAAGGAGAAAGGAAATGTGTGGACATGGGGCATATTAGTCATTTATCCGAATGCCATCCATTGTAAGAGTAAAGTAAAATTATTAGGAACTGGGACACTGGAAGAGTCAGGGAGGATCTGGCAATCAAGTCATGAGGTATGATTTGAGATAAAAAAAGATAATGACAAGCAAATGCCAGCCTGACCCTGGAAGCCAAGAGGAACCTTGGAGGTTAAGTAGGTCCTTGAGGAATCTTGCCACATGAACATTTAATGAGTCATAGAAAACCTAGTTGTTTCATTTTCTTTTTGTTTGTTTTACAAACACTCCTTTTACAAATGGGGAAACAGAGGCCAGAACAGGAAGGGATGTGATCAAGGCTACCTGGCTGGTCTAGAGAAGAGATGGATCTGAATTTGAGTTTCAACATTGGAGTATTTATGGTGTCCTGAGCCTGTAGGTTTTTATAGCATGCTCCCCTTTTATGTGCTGGTAATTATCTATTCAACTCTTTATTTCTGGCAAATGAGAACAGGAGTTTTCCTGATATTCAGATGGTCTGTTTTCTGTGCTTGGTCTTCATGCTGCCATCTCTGGACCAGAACTAGATGTGGAGCTTGGGATCTCCAAGCTAGCAGTCTCCTGTGCCATGGGACTTCACAGAGCCATCCACTTGTTAGTGTCCTGGTGGTGCTGGTGAAGTCATTGTGGTCATCACGTGACCCATGTTGGGCAGCATCAACATGTACCATTGGCCTGGAAAGTAGCTCAGTAGAGAAAGCGCTTACAGTACAAGTCTGGGGACCAAGTTTGGATCACTAAAACCTAGATAAAAGCCAAGTGAGTGTGGAGGCCTGCCTTCCTGTAATCCCAACACTCAGGAGGTGAAGGCTGGGGACTCTCAAGGCAGGCATGCTAGCTGGATTAGCTGGATTGGTAAACTCTGCATTCAATAAAAGATCATGACCCAGCAGATAAAGCAGAAAATGATTGATGGAGATGCCTCTGAACCTCTGGCCTCCATACACATGTGCCTACACATGCCCACACACAATACACATGAAAACATATTCATATATACACACATATATGTGAAAAAAATTAAAAGTTTCTACATACTAGATGGCTCAACTAATACAAATATATTTTCCTGTAGTTTTTGAGGCTGGAAGTGTGAGACCAGGGTTCTATAAGTGTTGGCGTTTACTGTGATCTGTCTACTTGGCTCACAGATGGCTGTCTTCCTTCCACAATTGTACATAGGCATGTATGGTGACTACCTGAGTGTCCACATTTCTTTTTAAAAGAACACTAGTAAGGTTCCCAAGGACTCATTTTAACTTAACACATCTTAAAGGTCCTATATCCAAGTATAATCACACTCAGCTCCAGGGAGTTGGGATTTCAGAGTATGAGTTACAGAGGGACATAATTTAGCCTATAAATAATAGTGTTTCCTCATCTTAGCGTTGGCGAGGCCCTTTAAAATATTGAGGAATTTGTGGTTTAGGAAATAGTGTTTGGCAAATAATATAAAAAGCTCACAACTGTGAAGAGATATTGACTTATCTCAAAGGGCACAGACTATTCATTACTGTGGAGTGATGTCAAGCTGGAAATATAAAATGCATGATGGGACTCAGTCACTGTGTCTCTGTTTCCATCTTCATCTCTTTGTTGAGCCTTTTTGTTTGTTTGTTTCATTTCCCATCAATCTGACTGGTTTTCTTTCTGACCCCGAAAGCAAAAGAGGAAAGACATATGATATGGCTCAAACTCATGGGGATGCTGAGCTGTTGCTTCTAATATCCATGCCTTATGTGTCCTTTCATCTAATGGCCAATCAAATATGGCTGTGAGAGGAGCCATAGTAGAGGTTCAGAAAACCTAAGTTCACCCTAGAAATAGAATGCATGGTCTGCTATGCAGGGCTACATGAGAAAACAAGAGACCTGGAGAGGCAGGAAGGAAGGGAGTGACTAAACCATGCATTTATTGGCATTTCCATAGGCCAGGCAAGGCAAAGCAGGGCAGAGGATGAATCCAGGTAGTTTGAATAATTACAAAGGGTTCTAAGGTATAGGGTGGTCTCTGTTTATCTGGTACATAGCCCTGGAATGTCTAAGATAAATGATTGTTGCCTTTGGGGTCTGTGGACCAGATAGACTCAGTATAGCTCTGGACTGGTAAATCTGCTGTCAGAAATGTATTTAGGGTTGAACATTGTGCTGTCTCTAAGAAGTGATGAGTTCTAGGAGAAACAATCCCTATCTAACCAGAAAGCTGTTTTAAGATGTTGACGAGTTGTCAAACACAGTAAATGAAAACAAGCAAGACAGGGTTCAGTCAGAGCCCTTGGAGATGTCCATAAAGTTGCGGGATTCAACATCTCTTAGTTGTGCAAATGGCTTTGCCAGTGAGTTCAGCTATATAATTTTGGGTTTAATGTCACATGCTAGAACTCAAAATTCTTGGGCCAAGAAGTCAGAAGAGGAGATGAGAAAATGAGCTTGAAGTAGGAGGACAGTAAAGTTGATCTGGAACCCATGAGTCTGTGTTAGAACTCAGGACAGACCGGAACCCATTTCAGCCTCCATGGCCCCTAACCTTCATGATACAATCATCGCAGACCTAGATACATGCTGGTCAGGGGTAGGGGAATGTGATAGAGAATCCAGGCAAAGGTGAGGGCAGCTACACATATGCAAAGGCTGCCCCTGTGCCAAGTAAGTGACAATCTGCTGAGATTAAAACAAAGTAAAGTAAAATACAACTGGTGACTTTCTCAGCCTTCCAGGTGTAGAACCACAGTATGATGGTTGCTTCTCTCATTCCAGATCATTCATAAAAATCTCCCCTGGGGTTCTCTTTGACAGGAAGCATGTGGAGAATGAGAGCTTGTGAATCACACTCAGCGCAGGGAAGCTGAAACACCACAGAGCCCACAGACCAAGTCTTGTTCAGCTGGAGCTCCGGCTGGAAGGAACTTCTAAGAATGGCTTGCACGTGCAGGTGCACACGTGTGTGCTTGCATACTTGCACCACGGCGGTAGTTGCGGAGAGAGAGTGTGGACATTGCCAATTGGAGAGCCTGGGAAGGGGAATTTCTGGGGACAGAGAGCTGTCCTGGGGGCTGAGATGCGGGGACTGTCATCCTCAGTTCACTTTTTCCAAGAGCCATTGAGAGCAGCGGACAACTTCCCATCCCAAGTGCATACCTACACTGTTTTCTTTTTGCATTTTTTTTTTGTATTTTAAAACCTAAAAATATTTTCCAAGGATGGGAATGTTGGTGTCCTAGTATCTGGGCTCAGTCAGAAATACTTAAAATTGAAGGTCTAAGTGGTGGATACTCAACCACTTCCTGCTTATGTTTCAATGGTAGAGTCAAGAATCTGTATTTTCAGATAGATTTTTTTTCTATTTTACCTATATTTCCTCAATACATTCGATATTCATGCACTTAAATACAACAGTTTAATTCAGTCATATGAGTAGTTTTCATGTGGAAATTATATTCACGCACTTAAATACAACAGTTTAATTCAGTCATATGAGTAGTTTTCATGTGGAAATTGGAATAAAAATAATAAAGAATTATACAGTACAATTTCTATGTAGTTCTTTCTATGTACTCTTCTCACAACTACAATTACACTTGTTATTGATTTCCAATTTGTCTTAATGTAGTATGGGTACATCTTTATGTTATATCAATTCTTTTTATTTTATTTTTTAAAATTTATTTAGTTGTTTAAATCACATCGTAATTTACTTATTTACACAGAGGTTATAAACACAAAAAGGCAGGATGTGGGGAAGGGAATGGCACCGGAGGAGCATAGGTGTTCAGGGGGAGTACAGATACCTTTCAGAACAGGGTATCAGCTGGGTGTAGGTTTAGGGGACAGGTCACAATGACTCAGCCTATGATTCACTTGTCCTTATCTAAGTTGGTACTGTCCACCGAGGCTGTCTATTTATAAGACCTATGACTACTCGGTCTGGTAAATTTCCACAGAAGCTGCCTGTTTACAATAGCTTATAGCCTCCTGTTTCAGTGTTTTTCCACAGAGACCCAGGACTTTGTGTTAGCATGCATGTATGTCAGGCCTATTGCTGATTTTAGGCCTATGGCTGATTTTAGGCCTTTAGTGTATATGCAGGGCTGCTCCTGACATCTCCTCCCTTCTCTAAGTATAGAAGGGCCTTGACGATTCTATTCTTGCGAAGGCTGTGATAGGGGTCTGACTTCCAATAATTGAAGGGGACCTTGTAATGACTCCGGTCTTTCTGTCGTTGTCCAGTGAGGCATGAGGGCCATACCCATCCCGATGTCTCTTTCCTGGAGAGGGGATACTTTTGACATCAACCCCTATGCAGTCAGGCTTGTCCCTCAGGGAACCCAGATAGATATTTTAAACTTTTATTTATATTTCCTTGCAGTGCTTAGCCTCGCAGCCTAAGCAAGAATTCAGATCGCCAGTCAGAGAGGGTTCTGGGTAGCTCCTCTCTGCTTGGTCTAGGGGAGGAAGTTCCCTCTTTTAGGTTGGGTGGAGATGGGTTTGAGGAACACCCTGGATAAAGTAACAACCTCATCTTGAGTCTCGTGGTCCTCCATAGCTAACTTATGATAATGTATCTGAATAGGTTTTGCTACCAAATTATCTATCTGTTGTATCACAAAGTTAGTCAGCCTATTTAAGGCCAGGGACCAAAATAAATCAGCAAAAATAACCCATTTAATGGTCCCAAGATGGGAGGAAGTGGTTATGGAGAGGTTGAAAACCAGTCCTTGTACCAGCTCTCATCTTTCTCTTTCTTTCTCTCTCTGTCTTTTCTCTGGGCCTTTTTCATGTTCTCTTTAACCATCCCTGTCTTGTCTATGTAAGGGCAACATTCTTCTTTAAGGGCTGTATACAGTCAAGAGCTGTACACAATCTTTTCTATTATAGAAGAGTAAATCAAGTCCAATAAAGTCCTTTGCAATTTTTGGAGATCATTTCAGACATCGAAACGAGGGATTTCTTCAGGTTAGTGATGTCAATCTCTAGCTGTTTGGTGTCCTTGTCAATGGCCCATCAAGGGTCTTAGTAGTATAAAGTCTGGAGGCCAGCATCAGGATTAGAGCTTCTACCAGCAGACATCACAGGTGTTTCATTTTTACCTGGAAAGGAAAAAGAGGGGAATTTTCAGGGAGATTTCTCTTCCCTGGAGGTCAATTGTTATTCATCTTATTTATAGTTGGGCCTGGCTTTGTGGGGTATCTTTTTATTTCATTAAACTTTTTGGCAGCCATTTAGCTGTGCCTTCTGTGGTATCAAACAGGCATATCAGTCCTCAGCCCCATATGAGAACTGGGTCCTTTCCATTTAAAGGTAAGAGGGACCTTCCACGTAGCTATGGCATAGTCTTTAGTGGTCTCAGTGATGCTAGAGGCAGTCAGCAGCTGATTTGCCATGAGCTTTCAGTTTTAGAGATTTAAAAGTAAACAAGGCATGATGGAGAGTGTTTCAGGAGACTCCTTCTGGGGGGAAACAGTTCCCCCTCTTTTATTTTTAAAAACACATTTTTCAGAGTTCTTGTAAGATCTGGGCAGAAGCGCCAGCAGCCACTTCTTCCACACTCAGAGAGTCATAAAGACAATATTTAAAGAAATATAAATCTACATTAATAATCTCTTTTATCAAAGGACTGTTATAGAACAGCCAACAACTAATCAGTTTTTATAATATATCCATTAATAATAGCTTCTTCTACTTTTTGTAAAATTGCTCCTCTTTTGTCAATTGGTTGTTGAGGGAAATTAGGATTTACATCTCTCTCGAGAATATTAAACAGAGACTAAAATTCTTTTGTGGAGAGCTTAAAATAAGATCTTAGCCAATTAGCATCTCCTAGAAACTTTTGAAAATAATTTGAAATAAGTAAGCTATCTTTTTTTTTCAGACCCATTATATTTTTTTTTATTGGATATTTTGCGAAATTACCTTTCAATGTTATCTCCTCTCCCATTTTCAGATAGATTTTAATGATGTAGACGTCAACTATAGTAATTGTATTATGACTGGTGTGTTTGGATGTAGTTGGTTTAGATATGTATTTTCTTTCTTTCTTTCTTTTTAACTTTTTACTGATTCTTTGTGAATTTCACGTCACATATCCGAATCCTACTTATCTTCCTGTCTCTTCATATCTGCCCTCTGCCCTCGCATCCTCCCCAAACAAAGCAGCAACAACAAAAACCCCCCAAAAGAGTAAACAAAAAACCCTGTCTTGCCACAGAAACTGCAATGTGTCACAGTGCATTCTTTTGTCCAAATATCTTTACTTGCAAATGTTCATTGTCACGAGTCATTGGTTTGACTTGAGACCTCTGGCATATGCTACACTATCAATACTGGAGCCTCACTGGGACTCCTCTTGGATATCCCCTTGTTGACTTGGTCATGTACCATTCAGCCTCCCCTTCCCTGCCCGGAGCAGTGTGATCCACCCAAGGGGAACTGAGGCAGGATGGCTGGGAGGGAAAGGAACCTCAGGTGGAGGTGAGCACCGTGAGAACAGACCCTCAGGAGGCAGCCTCAGTGAGACAGTTCATTTTAATGGGGGAACAAAGGCTATTTAAACCTCTGGTTGGTTGGTAGGGTATTTTGGGGTGAGTGTTTACACATTGGCCTGGGCCATGCTACTAGAGATGCCTCATTAGCATAAGGAGGAATTCCAGGTGCTGCTGGATATGACCTCATAAGGGGAGAGGAAGTTTAACCTGGCTTCTGGGCTACATGACCTCTTCCAGTGGGCAAGGGTTGGGGTACAGGGCTACGTGTGCTAAAGGCATGCAGACTTGGGGGACTTGGGGCAGGGGTTAGTGATCCTACTCCTGTCAATCTCAGGGTGAGATTTCCTGGGCTTGGACACACCTCAACCCTACTCTTGCTTCCAGCCTGATTCTTCTGGTCCTATTACTCCCAGTTCCCATAGCCATGGAGATCCCACAGCTTTGGATCTGTAGGAGGGGCCCCTTCAAGATCTCTAGCAGTTCATAGTTGAGATAGATGTTGAGGTGGGCCAACTCAAAATGCTGGATCTGGGCCTGGATGGTAGCTGAGTTGTTCAGCCTACATGCTCTCCTGCACCCACACCACCATGGCCAGCTCACTAGCACTGCTGTAGCTAGCTCACCCAGTACTGCAACTGGCAGGGGTGGAGCCATCCCTCCTGCTCTCATGCCTTTAGGCCAGCTTACCCCTGTTCATGCCACCAGGACCAGCTTGACTGTGCTGCTCAGGGCTGCTTGCTCTCCTATGTACTGTAGTCAGCAAGGGGCAGGACCATCTTTGTTCTGCCTTTGGACATCAACATTGTCCCAGATAGCAGTCTAGATCAGGATATTTGCATGGTCTTTGGTGGTAATATGAGTCACAGACATAGATACAGAACCTCTGCGCCCCTCCCCCCTGCCATTGCTGCATGGCCATAGATCCAGACATGGCCCTCAGCAGCAGCGTGAGCCAGGGCCTCACCATGGCTTTGGGTGGCAGCAGAGACCACTCACGTCAGGCTGTTTCTCACCACCCTCCCATCTCCAGTTTCACCTCTCTTCACAGAGCTCAAACTGCTTCTCTTTCTTACCATCTCTTCACACATTCTTTCACATCATAGTGGTGTTCGCAGCGGGCTGGCAGGCCTCTGGGTATTTTCTGCCTGCCCATGCTGTGAAGTAGTGGGCAGACCTCTAGATATATAATTTTGAGATGAGAGATGAGGGTGGGCACTGGTAAAAGAAAAAGGAAGACTAAATGTCTTGGTAGTTTGTCACAAAATCTTTATGTGTCAAATGATGCTTTATGGTGGAGGAATTGTGGAGCCAGTCAGCACTTCTTTCCTTAAGGGTTCTTGCCTTCAGATATCCCTGAGATCCTGGGATACTCAAGAGCTTCTGATGTAGAGAACATATAAACCCATTCCTTTTGCTCACTAAGGATGACCCTCAGCATTCGTCTACTCTGCCTTTTTTTGAAAGCGGATGATGTCCCGTGCTCTTTTTCATATGAGACTTGGGAATATGATTCTAGACCTTGGGGAATCACATGTATATTGTGGAGGTGAGAGGGGAAGAACAGATTGAAGAGGTGAGAGGGGAAGAACAGATTGGGTTGGGGAGATAATTTATTACGTCATGGCATGATACAAAGCACCTGGGTAGATACAACAGTTTAGTGGTCTTGTCCCAGGGAGTATAGTACAAATGCTAGATTCCCTCTTAACCCACTGCTGCTTTTAAAGCATTTCCCATCCATCCTCAGGAGGTTTCAGTCATCTGGCCAATAAGTGCAATAGGCTATAAAAGGAAGGTGTCAATTTGGCTGGGCTTTGAAGGCTGTGCAGTTTTCTAGTTCAACTATAAAAGATAGGGGGCGGGGACTAAAAGAGGGCATTAGAGGTAGTATGTCTTAGTTATAGTTACTATTGCTATGATGAAACACTATGACCAAAAGAAAGTTAGGGAGGAAAGGATCTATTTGGCTTACACTTCTATATACAGTCTGTCACTGAAGGAAGTCAGGACAGGAACTCAAGGTCAGGAGCCTGGAGGTGGGAACTGATGGCAGAGATCGTGGAGAAGTACTGCTTACTGGCTTTCTTATAGTTCCCTCAGCCTGCCTTCTTATAGAACCCAGAACCACCAGCCCAGTGGTGGCCCCACCCACAATGAGCTGGATCCTCCTACATTAATCACTTATTAAGAAAATGTCCTATAGCAATGGTTCTCAACCTTCCTAATGGTGTTAACAACCCTTTAATACAGTTCCTCATGTTATGGTGACCCGCAATCATAAATTTTGTTATTTACTTCATAACTGTAATTTTGCTATGGTTATGAATTGCAATGTACATATACAATATTCAGGATATCTTATCTGGGAACACCGAGAAGGTCTCAGTCCACAGGTTGAGAACTATTGCCTTGCAGGCTTGCATACGGCCCAATCTTATGGAGGCATTTTCTCAGTTGACATTTCCTCCTTTCAGATGACTGACTACAGCTTGTGGCAAGTTGACATAAAACTAGCCAAGACACAGAGTGAGGAGGAGCTTAAATATATATCTTTGTCATGTTAGGCTTCTGGGCTTGGCTGTGAGTTTCCCTGTGTCCACTGAGACTATCTACCCAGTCCAGCACTGTGCCCTACTTCCCATCCCCTTTGAAATTCTATCTTTCTTAGCTTTCTATTAGCAGTCTATTTGGTGGAGCAGAATCTCCTAATGGCTCTGTTTATAGCAAATCTTGTCCTTGAAGGCAATAGAGAAAGACATCGTTGAACTTCAGAGGTCCATTTAGCATTGAGTCTGATTTAAAGTGGAAAAGGTACAGAGATAGATGTCTGTGTGCAAATGGCAATCTTTTTTGCAATCGAGTTTACATAAATGGCTCAGGGCCAGAGTTTGCTCTGCAGAAGGGGTTTATTTTTGTTGCCGTTTCCAGAAGAAGTATAATTGACATGAAATTTGTAGATTCTCCCATCAACTAACTAGAGCTTTAAGAACAAAGCAGGGGCTGAGGTATGTAAAGCTCCGGTGGTAGAATACTTCCCCATCATGTAAAAAGTTCTCTTGGGTTTGATATTCAATACCCTATAAACTGGTGGCACTTGCCTATAATTCCAGCACCCCAGAGGTGGGAGCAGGAGGATCATAAATCTAAGATTATCCTCAACTATATAGTGAGTTTGAGTCTAGCTTGCACTAGAGACCCTGTTTCAACCCTTGTAACCAAACAACAACAACAACACAGGATACATTTTTATGCTTCTTGAGCATGAAGCCTCTGGTTGACTCACAGGAGAATCTCCAATACAGCCAGAGATGGGATTGATAGCTGGCATTGGATTCTACAGAATCAAACCAATTAGTCTCAAAAAAAAGTTATCTCAATTTATTTTCTTTGTATTTGCAAGTTAACAGGATTAAATCCTCCTCAGCCATTCATTCCACACTTGTCAAATATGTACGCTTAGGCTTGGCTGAGCGTCAAGTCTCAAGTCCAAGTTGGGCGCCAGGTGCCCTGATTTATAGGAAAGGAATCCATAAATTCAAAATATCTAAAACCAACGGCCACTTACAGGGTTCTAGTATTCGAGTTTTGATGATCATTTTTGACTTCCATTGCAATTTTGAGACATCATAGAGTGATTGTTTTGTGTCTTTTTGTCACCATGGAGAAGATTTTGTTTTTTAAACTAACAATCATTTTCATGGTGGCCCAATCCAGTGATAAACAAAGTCCCTTCCTAACCATCACCCAGGGCTGAGATGTCAGAGTCAATGAGTGTTTAAGACAGGAAATGAGACTTCATCAGCTCCCCTGTGGCCTTTAGAGCTCTGTCAGATGGTCTTATTGGATGGAAATAAAAATGTTTCTATTTTTTTGGCATGAGAATTTTGGCTAAGATAAGACCATCAGGACTACTCTGTTGAGGCAGACGGCAAAGAAGAGCACCCGGGGTTAGCATGTGTACTAAGCTGGCTCATCATGCCTGAAGCAAGTTCTCTGTATTCATAACCTGTGACTGCCCTTACGGGACAGATTAGAATTCAAAGCATGCTGATCCTTAGCTGTTTGATTTCAGACCCAAAATTGGAAATGGGCTGATAAACATACACAGCACGGATCTCAATCCCACTCCCCCTGTGTTCTGTTACCTGGGCTTGGCAGTGAGGTGGAACTCAGCCAACTGTGGCCTAGATGGATCTTCCTTCCCCTATCTGAGTCCTACTATCTGAGTGAAGACCTTCTAAGCCACCCACTTTTCTTTTTGTATTTGATGGATGATGTCTGGAGGGGCCCTGATGGGAGCAAGCTCATATTCGTTTGGCTCCTTTTCCCTGGACCCTGGGGTAGAAAAAGTTTACCTACACAGGGCATCCTAACTTTTTAAAGAAGATAGTCAAGATGTCGTGATGCCCATCAGATCTAAGTTACATGGATAGTTCTGGAACCTGATAACTCTGACCCCCATAATTCTAGGGTGTGGCAGAAGTCTGTCATTGTTGGCTTCTTTTTTCTGCCTACCTGTTAAGTCTTAAATTTTGGGGGATTAAACTTTTCAGTAATTATTGAAAGCTCAGACAACAGGGCTTGTGTCACTTGTTTTGCATAGTCACTTGCCTTAGACATCACAGCTAGAAATACACCTGAAAGTCCTGAGTCAGGCATTCTCATGCTCACTCCAGGCTACCTGAATCCTTATAACAGGTCCCAGACCTTAGCACAACTGAGGCACAAAGGCTTCATTCTGACCTAAATGCCCAGCATGTAGACCCTGACACCTGCCAAAACAAGAAGAAAGATCTAACCTATCATAACCCATGGTTGCTAAATGTACTAACCTTGTTTTTTGGCTTCTGTAGCTCAGCTTATCGCTAACTGTTCTTGCTAATCAAAGTGTGTCAACCAGGATATTGTTTTCGTGCATTAAAGTAAAGAATGGTAAGGCTTGTGGCTACGTTACCTTGCAACGCCCTTAGAGGAAATGGACATCTTTGCCCTTCGAGGCACAGCAGCTGGGTGACTTTACATTTTAGACATGTCTGGTATCTTTTACCATATGAAATCTCTAGCTATAGGACTTAGTGAGGCGAGTGTGAGAACTACTATTCTTACAAAACCAGACAAAAGTAGGAATTCATGATTATTAATTCATGGAATTCTCATTCTTAAGGATCAGGTAGTTTTCTATTAATGATTGTTGGATATTGAAGGTCCCAGTAAAACTGATTATTACTTTTGAATATTAGTAGATCTCCAGGTTCTTTTTAGAGCTAGGTAGTTGGAAATCCACATCGAGTGACTGCTCACTTTAAGTTGTCTTTTTGGCTATTGCTCTTTTCCTCAGATGTGGATCTAAGAGCCTAGGTCTATGCTTTGAGAGCTTAGCCCCTAAAATTCACACACAGCTAATTGAAGCAGATTGGACACCTAGTACGGGAATATTTATGATGGATTGAGTAAATTTATTCTAGCTACTGATAAACAAAAATATAAAGAGACTGGCTGGCTGGGATGGGGTTGGACAATGGACGGTCATAAAATTTGAGGCTAGAATTGTTGCAGAGGGAAGCCAGCCATTTGGGCATGCAGAAGGTGTGTGTAGACTACAGCCTTGCCCAGAAGTTGATCTTTGAGGCAATGGACAGAGAGAAGCAGAGGTGAAGGAGACATGGTATAGAGAGAGGGTTGTAAGATTATATTCCATCTGTGATGACTGGGTTTCCTACTCTTGAATGCTTTGTGGCTTGGTGTGCAATGACTCCATCTAGCCTGAGATGGCTTCTTTTTCTTGCAAATGTTTCTGAACAAGAAAACTGGCCCATGAAGATTAGAAGTGATTCATCACAAAGTGAAGAACAGGTCTAAGTGAGGAGCTGTTCAGAGCTAGTTACAAATCAATCTTTCTTGAGCCAGAGCATGCTGCTACACCAGACAAGGTAAGCCATGCAAATAGTCCCTATGGACACAAATATCCTAGAGGCTTGAAGAACAAAGAAGGAAGGATGGAAAATCATGAGCAGATATTAGAGGCCAGGCAGCATGCTAGCTGCTTGATATACACGTCTCACTGTTATTTAGTAATTCTGGTAGATTGCGTGATGATTCTTCAAATATGTTTACATCTATGGTAGTTAATCTCCATTGTCAGTTTGCTGGATTTGAAATCACTAAGGAGACTTGTGTGCATGTGTGTATGCTTGCATGCGTGTGTATGTGTGTGTGTATGTGTGTATGTGTATGGGAAGGGGACATTCACCCTGAGGGATCCAGGAAGGGAGTTCAGGGTAAACACAATCAAGTTATACTGAATATTTACATTAAATTGCTCAAGAATACATAAAAGATAAAAAGATCGGCCCTGAATGTGGGTGGCATCATACCATGGACTAGGATTCAAAACAGAGTAAGAAGGAGAGTGGAGGAAGCCAACTGAGCAGCAGTACTCATTCATCTCTCTGTGCTTCCTGACTTTGGATACTGTGATCAGTCATCTCAGGGGACTTACCTATAGCCATGTTTCTTTATCATGATGCCAGCAGCCTGAAGAAACTTCCCTGAAGTTGCTTCTGTCAGATATTCACCACAGCGATGAGAAAAGTGATCAGTATTAAACCCTGATCTCTAGCATCTCAGAATGTCACCTTACATGACAAAGGAAACTTTGTCTCCTTTGAAAACTGATGATGCCAAGATGGAGCCTTTCCAGGATTACTTGGGTAGGCCAGGTGAAACCATGGAGGTTTTTAGGAGAGTCAGGTTCAGGGGGAAAGCTGGCATGATGAAGCAGAAGTTGAAGTGACATGCCTTGGGAAGGTAAGTAGGGGTTATGAGGCATCCACTAAAAGCAGCAGAAAGTAAGGAAGTGGGCTCTTGGATTCTCCCATCAGGACCGCCAGCAGAAAACATCCGTGATGACCTTAACTACCTCAGTGTGGCTGGATTCAGACTGTTGAGCTCTAAAACTGTAAGAGAATAAATCCTGTTTTGTAATATTAAACCAGTAACGTATAGTGTTTGTTACAGCAGCAAATGGAAACCAATACAATGTTGTTTTATTTTCTATCTTTACTTAGGAGGAAGCTCAGTGAGATTGAGTAACTTGTCCAAGGCCATATAGATAAGAGGTGGACCAAAGATTTGGCCCTATACTGTTAGATTCAGAATCTCTGCTTTTCCCATGACCTGATTGTGTCTGCCTAAGGCATCTGCTTCCGTAGCACATCTTTGAACACATCAAAAGACTCTGTGTGAACCTAGTGGGTTATATGGAGCCATAAGAATAGGCATGGTGCCGGGCGGTGGTGGCGCACGCCTTTAATCCTAGCACTTGGGAGGCAGAGGCAGGTGGATTTCTGAGTTCGAGGCCAGCCTGGTCTACAGAGTGAGTTCCAGGACAGCCAGGGCTACACAGAGAAACCCTGTCTCGAAAAAACCAAAAAAAAAAAAAAAAAAAAAAAAAGAATAGGCATGGTGACCTTTCAACATCCTTCCTGTCAACAGCTGTGTAGAAATGCAAGTAACCCCACCTCCCTGCTGAGGGCGGCAACAGCTGGCCTTTCCCAGCTAGCTCTGGCTTTAGGATCACTTAGGAGCCCGCTTATTTCGGTATGGAGAAGTGGGTCTGATTTATTATGGAGCATTCCCCAATTTCATGCCAAAATGATTCAATTACAGTCACCCTTAACACTCAAGAGAGGCTTCCCGCTGGTTCACAAAGATGAGACCAGGCGTGGCCTGGAGCCTGTGAGGAATTTCACCTTATTATGTATTGGAGCATTTCTCTCCCCTTGGAGTAGGTTATTTAATCATAATATATGGGAGAAGAGGGAGGAAAATGCTTCCTGTATCCAAAGCAAAGTCAGGCTTTAATGGGAAATAGGGCGATGTTTTGACTGTGTTTTCCCTGGCTGTGCTGTACCTCTCATTTCAGGGTTACTCCCATGCTGATGAAGGAACACTAGTTGACTGATCTTTCTACTAGCATCATACTACTGGTTTCTGTACAGTAAGCATGTACTTTGTGCCAGGCACTGTGCTAGGCAGCTTACAAGTTACCCTAAGCTCAAATGTTGTCAGGCTCGCCTTACCAATCTGTTGGCTAACCTAGGCTCAGATAGATGATGGAAATAAATGTAACCCCTAACTCAGGATTTAAACCCAGGACTTTCTGACCTTGGATTGACCATCCCAGCCCAGTCAGTCAATAGGTTCTCCAGCCCAGGAGTGAGGATTAAAAGGAAAAAAGACAATTAGACAACATTGTAGCATGACCCCAGCCAGTTCTGAGGCTGAGGCAGGTTTATTTTTTCCCAATCTGCTTTTATACTATTTTAATTACATGCAAGTATTTAGGTCAGTTCTAAGTTGAGGAACTAGCAATACAATAAATGCAAATAGTCAAGGAAAAAGCAAGGCAATAAACAAAGTCTCAGGATCACTCCTGTGATCACTGTTTCTAAGGGCTTGTCAGGATGACCAAAATATCTGAGCCTACTTCCCTGTCCTAGTCCACAGTCATGCCTGCCACCTAGTTCTTTGTTCTAGCTTAAGATTTAGATTTCTGACTGAAATTACTCCCCTGTTTTAGCCTAAAATTAGATTTCTGACTGAAATTACTTCCCTGTTTTAGTCTAAAATTAGATTCCTGCCTGAACTTACTTCCTTGTCATGGACCAATGTCAGATTCCTGACTGAAGCCCATTTCCTTGTCTTTGGCCCATGTCAGATTTCTGCCAAGTAGCTCCAAAAGCTCTCTACATTGGATATTTTATTCCTTCCAGAAGTGATATCAGGTGTATTCTTTCTTTTCCTCTTTCCCGTCACGGTGTTGAGGATTAAACCCAGAGTCTTGCACATGCTAAGTAAGCCCTCTACCTTTGAGCTCCAATTTCAGATCATGGTATTATTATTATTGTTATTTTGAGATTAAAGTCTCAGTATATAGCCTAGACTTGCCTCAAATTTGTGATCCTCCTGCCTCTACTTCATGAATACTGGAATTACCAGTGCATCCCACCGTATTTGACAATACCATCTGTGGTAGTTAATACTGATTGTCACCTTGACAAGACTTAGAAGCAACCCAAGAGACAGACCTCTCAGTAGCATGTCTGTCTAGATTATTTGGATTAGGTTTATTGAGGTGTAAAGACCTGTCCTGAATGTGAGTGGTCCTATCTCATGGACAGGGTTCTTGGGATGTAAAGGAATGAGAACGCTAGCTCTAGCATTTATCTTTGTGTGCTGACTGTGGATGCAATTTAACCAGCTGCCTCAATCTCCTGCAGTCACGATTTTCTGCCATAATGGACTATACCCCCAAACTGCAAGCTAAATTAAGTCCTTCCTTCCTTAGCTTTCTTTTGCTGGTCATTTTATCACAAAGGTGAGAAAAATAAGTAAGAGAGCATATATTTTGAGTGTTTGATATTTATACACTCTTTAGGGCTTTAGGACTTCCTTATGCAGTCTTTTCCTACCTGTTATGTCTAGGTTCTCTCTTAAACTGGGTGCTCATTCCCCGCAGAGCCAAGTGAATATCACATGGTGCTATTGTTACCTGCCTCTTAATGCCGTGGTTTCTTGAGAGTGAACAGTGCATGATGAGTCTCCAGCAGCAAGCAAACCCTCCATAATTGTTCATTGAATATGGAAATGAGTAAATGGCAAACACACAAATATTGTCATGAGAATTACTACGAATTTTCCATAGCATTTGAGGACAGTCCTATAATTCAGAAAGAAGATCTAAATATCGTTTAAAAATCTAGAGACCATCAGGAAGTGAAGAGCCAGACTTTAAGGTTGTTTCTGCTCTGCTGTCACCATCTCCTCATCCACACAAGAAATATCAAGAATGTTGTCTACTTCCAGGTATAGGGAGTTTAACCTTGGGACAGGGCAGCCCATGGTGTGCAGATCTGTGTGAGTCTCTGGGCTTCTTTGTGCCTGCTTGGTTTGTAAGTTGATTATGGAGGGATGGAGAAGGCCCATCTTCTTTCCTGCTCTAATCAAGGTCCTTTTGACACAACCTTCCCTCCCTTGCTTTCTTTAGTCATGGCCATGGTCTTTCCTCAACACCAGATGCCTGGATATGAATCGCAGTCTCATTCACATATGTATGACTGACTCTATGATCTTTGGCAAATTCCATAACTTCTCATCAGCTTCCCCACTTGTAAAACAAGGGCAAGCGCTGGGTGTGTCAGAGAACCACCAAGAAGAGTAGAAGGATCAATAGAGTCTTTAGAGCAAGCTAAACACTTCTTTGCTGCAGTTATGATGATGGATATGAGTGTGATCATCCTGTCCTTGAGCTCTCAGGGACTTTCAGGAAATGGCAGACAATTTCAGCACAGGACAGACCCTTGCAGTGATGGTAACATTTTCAGTTATGTGGTAACTTAGACTATTTCCAGAAAGCAAGTTAACCTCAGCCAACCAAGAAGAGTACACTAAGGTTGGAGGGATCAAGGCATGGTTCTGCTGTTTCGCCTGGCCACTCTCAGTGTGGGATACATACTCTTTGCTGGGGAGACCCTGTCTGACTGTCCTCTCCTCTGCCTATCTGGGATCCCCTTGATCTTCTGAGGCTTTCTCTTCTGTCTAGACGTATGGCTCTACCCTGAAGAACTTCACCACACATATTTTGGGCATTCGATGTTTGCCTAGTCTTTAGTATAAAACCTCCGTGATACCCCAAACCTGACTTTGCTAGTATTATCAACCCCTTAAAAGGTAACTTGGGATGTTTTTATTCTCAGTGCCTCTCCTTCTGCCTTCCCTAAGAACTTCACTTAGGAAAGGATGAGTGTGGGAAGAAGAGGGTGAGGGAGCAGGTAAGGTCATCACTCCCATCTTGTTGAGTCCAGGAAGAGCAAGCTTATTGGCTGCTGTGATGCCAGTTGGAGCAAGCAAACATCTTGGAATCCAGCTGCACCGCAGAGTGTGATTTCAGACCATGCAGCCAGAGCCTGACTCTGCTGCTAAAAAACACCTGCTCTAATCAGCATGCAGACCCCGATGAAAAGAGGCACTCATTTACAATAAAGGTGCCAAATAGCAGACATGTGTCAATATGGGACTTTCAGTTTAGTTGAGGAAATAAATCTCTTTTTGGAGTTAATGTCATGATTGACTATGGAGCGTGTAAACCTGCTATGCAATTGATTCCGAAGCAGAGCAAAAATTCGACTAAGAAATGCAGGGTGCACTGTATGCCTGTGTTGGATGCCTTCTCTCCTTCACCCTGCCCCCACCCACCACCCTGTTTTGCTCTAGATCTAACTCACATCTCTCTTGCTGTGTTCTGGTCTGTATCTGTACATTCCGATCGCTACAGAGATGGATAGCAGCGTGTCTAAACCTTCTCAGGGTTTGATAGTAGTTGTCTTACGACCCATCTACCCCAGATACATGTACCACAGTAACACTATGGCCTCACTCCTTCTTGTACTCTTTATCTCTGTCATCATCCCTCCCAGCTCCTCTTGGCATTAAATCTGTGTGGATTGGTGGGGTATGGAAATTTAGGCCATGGGACTCTGTGTCTGCAAGGAGGATATATACTGAGAGGAGAACAGATTGCTGACTTTTAAGAGTCTGAGTACTGTGGCTTTGAGGCTTGGTCTGATGTATTTATGGGCTGGCCTCTGTCACCCAGAGTATAGCATTATATCAGCCAGTGTGCTCAAGGTGCCCCTAGTGCTTTATGGCTATGATAATGGAGTTGTTATAGACCCAAGTGAGCTGGAATTTATCAAGGCTCGGGTTCCTCTTTGAGTAGCTGCACAAAACAACAAGAATAGTGATGGTGGTGGTGATGATGATGATGATGATGATGATGATGATAATGATGAACTAGCCTGCGCCTGCTTAACTTTTACTCTGTTCCTGGCTCATGTGTTAACTCTCGCCATACATTATTTCATGCTGTTTATTAGTCTTGTAAGGTGGATATCATTTCATCACACATTTATGGCTGGGGAAACAGGGAAGATTGAAGTTCAACTGTGTCCTGGAGGTCACACAAGTGGTAGGATTTTGAGCTGGGAATTCAAATTTGGACAATTAGAATCCAGAGTTCAATTCTCCCAGCTCTCCCACAGCCATGGGAAGAAGACGGCACCCTCCTTTCGACTTTGGCAAACACAGCAGACACTGCTGTGGGTGCACATGGGTGTCCAAGGGTAGCTTCTGTGAGCACTGGAGCATTGTGGGTTGCCCCAGTTGTCAGTCTGGATTCTGAGTCACTTTGGTCTTGGCCTGCCCAGTCCCACTGCTTGCTCTCTAATGTGTGTCACTGGAGCTGTTTTGGAAGGGACAGGCAAGGAGAAAAGACTCAAGGTCACTCTGCACTCCGAGACGCTTCCATCTTTCGTCCCAGATGTTAATCTCCGGCTCTCTGTTAGGCTCTTCGGCATGCACACTGAATAGGTTCTTCCTCGGGGACCACGGTCTGTATCACAGGGACAGCTCTAATGTGCTCACCTCATTTAGACTGTAGAGCATGCTGTGAGGGAAGAATGGGCTCAGATAGGGGAGGCAGGGAGCATGACTAATAAAAATAAGCCAAGGGACTAAGAGACTCAATGTTCCCAAGCCAAGCTGCAGTCTAATTGGTGGATATTAATGCAGCAAAAGGAAGAAGGAATCTTGCAACAGGGGAATGGGCTAAATGAATTATGGCAACTACCTGTAACAGGCCACCATGCAACCATTAATTAATGATAAAGATGGATATCTAGCAACATGAACAGTTAGTTGCTATATATTATTTAGTACGACCGCCTAATATGCACCGTGTGATGCCATTCTTATAAAAGTACAGATATACACGTATGCACAATATTATTTGTGTTTTTCATGCACTATTATGTATGGAAAATGACTTGGATGTTTATATTTCAAAATATTCAGTATGCTTTCCCTAGGCCTGTGAGTGCTTTAGATTTTTAAAACTGCATATACTTTTGAAAAATTTCAGTAGTAAACCTGAATTTCAAGTCAGATAAACATTTATTAAAGAAAAAAAGAACTATTAAAAAGGAAGCACTTAATACTAATTCCAGGAAAATGAAGAAACCAGAGAGAGAGAGAGAGAGAGAGAGAGAGAGAGAGAGAGAGAGAGAGAGAGACAGACACACAGAGAGAGACAGACAGAGAGACAGAGAGAGAGACAGAGAGACAGAGACAGAGAGACAGAGAGAGGGCGAGGGAGGGATATGGAGACCGAGACAGACAGACAGAGACAGAGAACAGAAAATAGCTATTTATTGCAATGTCCTGGCCATTAAGATTTGAATTTGGAGCTAGGACAATTCTTGTCTTTGCTGTGTCTGGAGATGGAGCATGAACTAGGCCTTACGTTGGCTTCCTGGCTGTAAGATCATACTCACTGGGATTTTAATTTGACCTTTATGGGTGCTAGTTTAGGGTTGGGGATATTCTAGTTATGCAATGAATAATATGTGCCCCTATTTTGGAACAAATAAGTCTTGGTGTAGAGCTAGCCTTATGGTGCTGCGAGACAGCAGAAGGATAAGCACACAGAGTGTAATTTGTTGTAGTACTTACTGATGGAATCCTAGACCCAGAGAACAACTAGATCAATGTGACTTGGGTCAGGAAGTGGAGGCATACTTAATCCCTAATACTTGGTTGGCTTTAAACTATTATCGAAGAATTAGGTACATGCTCAGAGCCAGGGGCTGTGTACTACTCTGTTTTATTTATTTATAGTTTGTAGGGAAACCGTGTAAGAAAACTAGCTAGGTTTCTTCCTGGATAACCATGGTGGACCTACTCAACGTGGAGGCAGTCTTATCAAGGCAAATCCATCCATTCAGCCATCTGTGGGAAATAGTCACTTTGATATTCATGTATGAGTTCCTTATGGACTTGGTTAATGGGAGTCTATTCCAAAGTGATGGATCAATCAACTCTTGAGCCTGTGGTCTTTAATGATAAGATCCAGGGATGTGGTAACAGGCTAAGGGACTATCTGGCCTTTCCCTCAAGACACTTCTCCTTTGGAGATAGTGTGATGTGCTAGAAAGGGTTTGAACTTGGAAGTCAGTAGGTCAATCTTCAAATCCTCACTCTCTCATGCCTTCACAAATGGACACTGAGCTGCTGACTCAACCTCCCTTTCTTACTTATACAGTGGGCACAGTAAACATCATGTCCTCTAGGGATCACATAAGATATAGGGCATAGAGTTCCTGCATTATCCGTACAATGGCACTTTCCCCTTATTTGTCCCCAATGTCAAGAAAAGCAAGAGTGACACAGTCCAGGGAGACTATGGGGACAAATCAAACCTACACTGGTCTTGTTGCTTGCTTTCTCCAATATGCCTTTGTGTCTGTTTAGAGGAGGGATTGATAAACATGACCCAGGGGCCAAATATGGCCCACTGCCCATAATTCTGAAGTAAAGTTTTATTGGCAGACAGCCGCATCCTTCCACTGATGTATTATCTAGGGCAACAAAGCCGAGGAGTTCAGGAAGTCTGCATGGCCTGTGAAGCCTAAAAGAGCGGCTCCCTGGTCCTCTATAGAAACAGCTTAGTGATCCCTGGTGGAGAGCATTAATTCGTACTCAGATGGGAGGAATTTCAGAGCGGGGAATCACAGAATCATAAAAGCAAGGAAACTACCAGGAGGTTAGAGAAGCGGAGCTCTGGGAGAAAATGATGCTCTTTTTTTTTTAGGGAAAGGAGAACAGGGAACTAAGGGAGGAATATAGACTTCCACAGACAGACCTGGCGATAACCCCAAAGACGAGTCAGGAGGTATTAGGAAATCAATAAATCTGCTTCCCTTAATTTCTTTATCTCTGTGGGGGATGCAAAGCCGTTTGCAGAGATTATGAGAAAATATGTGTTGAATAGCTGGCAAAAGGCCAGGTCTCAAGATGGTCCTTCTGAAAGCCGGCTGGCGACAAGGCTTTTGCCTACTATTTGTCTTCCATGCCTCTGGGCTCTGACTTTAAGATCTGGAACTGGATGTTACTTGAAAAATCTATCATCCTCTATGGCCAATTGGTCCCTAAGCTTTGCCTATTCCCACTCCTTAAATATACTTCCAGTCTGTCCCTTTCTTTTTGTCTCCACTGCCTTGATCCTTAATCCTAGTTCATACTTTATCCTCTATAATAACCAGTGCTCACCCATGTGTCCATCCACCCAGCTGCTTATCCATCTGCCTTACCTAACTAGCTACCCATTTGCCCACCAACCCATCTACCCACCTACCCACCCACCCATTCATCACCCACTTGAACTGTTTCTCCGACATGTGCCATTTATTTTTGGGCTAAGCCCAGAGACACAAAGCCGAGCAGGAAACAGGCTTCGCCTCCGAGGACTCACTAACTAAAGGCCTTTCGTAGCTGAATTCTGGTTTCAGTCTCACTCTACCCAGGCTCTACTTTCCTATTTGGCAGGGTGGTCACACGTGTGTGCTAGTATGTGTGCAGGTACACATATGGGAGGCAGGTGTGATCTTTCAAAAGCACACACGTGATTCTGCTGGTCTCCTGATTAAAGCCTTTTCATAACTCTTCATCATCTACAGAAAAGCATCCAAAGTCTTTAGTGAAGATTTTTTTTTTTTTAAATCTTCTCTCATACAGTACATCCCAAACACTTTCCCTTCCCTCCACCCCTCCCAATTTCCCCCCAACTCCTCTCTCTCTCCCAGATCCATTTGTCCTTTGTTTCCCTTCAGAAAAGAGAAGGCCTCCCAGGGATATCAACTGAACATGGCATAGCAAGTTACACTAAGACTAGGCACAAACTCTCAGATCAGGGCTGGGAGAGGCAATCCAGTAGGAGGAAAAGGGTTCCAAAAGTCAGAGACACCCCCACTCCTAACTGTTAGGAATCCCACAGAACACCAAGCTAACAGCTATAACATACGTATACGTAGAGGATCTGGCACAAACCCATGCAGACTCTGTGCCTCCTGTATGGAGCCTGTAGGAGCCCTGCTTAGTTGATCCTGTGGGCTGTGGTGTTCTCTTTGACTTAGCCTAGTCCCCTCTGGCTCCTACAGTTCTTCCTCCCCTTCTTCTTCAGGTTTCTCTAAGCTCTGTTAGTGAGGAATTTAAGTATCTTTGTAAACTGATTTCCATTTTCCTTCCTTGCCTTTTCTCTCACCTATCTACATTTTAGTGAAAACAAACAAACAAAAACAAAACAAAAAAAAAAAAACAAAAACAAACCAACAAACCCTTCTTGCGCAAGCTTCACATGAGATTTCACGTTATGTTAGGACAACTGACAGTAGGTTGTATTATAGTAACAAATAAACCCTGAAATTTCAGGGCTTTAATGCAATGACATTTTGTATCCTGTGTTTGCTCAGTCCAGTGTGATGTTTCTGGTTGGGTGCTTTTCCTGGGTGTCTCTCCTCTGGGTGACGACTTATAGATCCAACATCCCTCCATCTTTAAAAGTGAGTTCAGGTTCATCCCAGCCAGTGGATGAAGGGGCAAAAATGCACAGATGCTTGCTTCAGAGATTTTAGGGTCGGATCTTATGTCACATTGGCCTATTTCATTGGACCTGAGTTCATTGTGTGATACTGACAACTAGAGGGCAAGCCAGGAAACGGTTAGCTGTGTGCCCAAGAAGACAGATGTGTGGTTGGTTGATGGACAAACACCTTTATCCTCACATGTTTGTGCCTTTGTCTTGGCTGTTTTCTCTGCATACACTCCTTTCCCTCAGGTTTTCTGGGCATGTAAACTCTCCCTCACCATTTCAGGCTATGCCTAGGAAAGCATTTTGTTGCCACATGAGAGCCCTTGCTCCCCTCTGTGTGCCACAGTGCTTTGTCTATTGTTAGCATCGGCCAGATTTTTCCATGTACCAGATGCCGTTCTAATCTCTTCCCATGCGCTGATGCTTTATGAGGTCACTGCTCCCCAACTCATAGACGAGGAACCTGAGGCTTAGGAGATAAAGCAAATGTCCAAGAATTTTTATTATTGTGTAGCAACCCACTGTACTAATTTTTTTCCAGTCTGTTGTTCTATGGACCCCTGAGCTCCTCTGAAGCAGGAGTCTGGTTTGATTCATCTTTTATGCCTGAAATAATGACATATCTTCAGGAAATGTTTGTTGCATGGGGTGTTGTAGCCATGGGATATGATGTTTATTGATTTGGTGAATGTACTTAATATTAATCCATAATGGAGAATTCCCAACACATTTATTTATTCCACAGTTGGTTTAAGAACTGACTCATGTGCTAGGGATGAATGGCTCATTCTTTTAGAATGAGGACGTGACCAGCTGGACAGCCAGTGGTACTTGCTGATGCTGCAGCAGGAGCCTGCTTCTGATGCAGCACTTGCCTTGCAAGCTGCTCTTTCTTGGTCACTGGGAACTTCGCATGATCGCCTTCCAACAGCTGGGCTGCACTGTGAGCGATCGTTTACCAAACTCAGACCCCAAGACTGGAGACCTATCAGAGGTCACATGCCTCTAGTTTAACCTTTGGGAAACCTTTGATCCATCACTTGAAAGAATAGCCACTAGCACTGTTTTGGCTCAGAGAACCCACAGTCCAATTAGATTGATCCAAATGAATAGAGCCTGAATCATGCGGGTGTGTGGGGAGGTGGTCAGAGTGACGTGCCAGCAACATGAGATTAACAAGACACAGAGGGTTCATATAAGTGCTCATTGGCTGGGGCTGGAGAAAGATGGAGGTCAGGGAGACTTACCTGATACGGCTGCCATGAGGAGTAAGTGAAACTGTGTAGGTACAGCATGCAGTTAGTGCTGGACACGTTAGAGAGTGCCAGCTAGGTCTGTCACAAGTACAGTGTAGCATGATGAGTGTTATCCTTGTGTCATGAGTCAAGCACCTTAGAAGAAGCACAGTGTCTAGGTGTGCTTGGGGATCCATGGGTAAGGGATGCTCACAGAGGCAGTGCGATTTGAGTACGACTTCAGCAGATAACTAAGAAATGTTCCAAATGTTCAGAGAAATGATCTGACAATGGTGAGGGTGTAAACAGGATTTGGTGGTAGAGGAAAATATAAGCCCCCAAATACATTTTGTTCTCTGAGTATAACAGGCTTCTTTGGTGAGGACTGCAGGGTAGGCACAGTGGCAGAAAGGAGACTGAAAAGATGCTGTGATAGTTAAGACAGGCTCCCCACATCCCAAAGGTCCACACTCTAATCTGCTACTTGTGGCTGTGTTGCCTTACATGCTGGGGGATTTTAGTTGTAGATGGAATTAAGGTACTAATCAGTTGATCTTAAAAAATAGGGAGCTTATCACAGACTGTCTGTATGACCTCCATGTAGTCAAAAGTGTCCTTGTTTTAGTTAGGATTTCCATTGCTGTGAAGAGATACTATGGCCAAGGCAGCTCTTATGAATGACAGCATTTAACTGGGGCTGGCTTACAAGTTCAGAGGTTCAGTCTATTATCATCATAGAGGAAAGCATGGAAGCGTCCAGGCAGCCATAGCACTGGAGGATCTGAGAATTTTACATTTTCTTCCAAAGGCAAACCAGAGAAGACTGGCCTTCTCAGACAGCTAGGATGAGGGTCTCAAAGCCCACCCCCACAGTGATATAACTACTTACCTTTCTTCAATAAGGCCACACCTACACCAACAAGGCCACATTGAATAGTGCCACTTCCTAGGCCAAGCATATTCAAACCACTACAGTTCTTAAAACTGGAAGAGGGAATTGGAAGTAGTCAAGGAAACATGACAGGAGAACCACTTAGCTTGTTTTGAATCAATTGGATTTGGAGATGGAGAAACAAGCCATGAGACAAGGACTATAGTGATGCCCAGAGACAGCATAAAACAAGGCTAAACATAAAACACGCATAAAAAATGTATTCCCTAAAAGAATGCCTTTTGCATGTCTAAACTCCAGAACTGAAAGCTAGACCCAGGTTGTGGTCATTTGCTACAACGATGTCTTAGTCTGTTTTCTGTTACTGTGACAGAATACCTGAGTCCGAGTAGCTTGTAAAGATGAGAGGTTTACTATGGCTAATGATTCCAGAGGTTAGAAGTCCAAACTTGGTGGGATATTGGTTAAACTTCTGGTGAGAGGTTCATACTCCATCACCTCACAAAGGATAAAGGGAGAATGGATGGTTTCAGAAGGAAGGGGTGAGGGGAACGGGCACTTTATAACAACCTACTCCTGTGGTAATGATCGAGACCTGAGAGGAGAACTCATTCCCATGAGATGAAATTAATTCAATCATGAGTTATTATGGCTATGAATTGTTATGGTTTGGAAAGAAAATGTCCCCTCACAGGCTCACGTTTTTGAATATTTTGTCTCCAGTCCAGTGTTTGGGCTATTTTAGGAAGTTGAGGAACTCTTGAGAGGTGAGGCCCAGTTGGAGGAAGTGAATCTCTTTAGGCTAACCTGTGCTTGTAAGTGACTGTCTTAAACAAAGACAGAAAAAAAAAAAAAAAACTTGTTGTGTGAACCTAACAAAAGAGGGAGACTTAAAGAATATCCTTCCAGAAACTGACTCAGACAAAGATTTGAGATGCAAGACGGAATGGAGAGCAAATGAATCAGCAAGGAACAATGAGCAGGCCAGACAATCCTATAGTGCGTGCTGGGAAGAACTTGTTGGAAACCAAGTGTTCTTAGTCAAAGACGGATGGATTTAATATTCTGAATAAATTTAGACTTTTTGTGCTGATAATAAGAAAACGTGATGTGAGTCTCCATTGACAGGGCAGAGTAGTAAGTCAGAGGCTGGTGACCTGGAGCTGAATAGGGCTATGATTGGTTAGTGCCAATTTTCCAGGAATGAGATCATACAAGGGACCGTTAAACCGGGAGAAAGAGAAGGGTCAATTCTTTCTCTTTACTCCTAGCTGTAGTGCTTGCTTTTCAGACAGTGAGGGCTTTGCAACTACTTACCAGATTCTGAGGATGGGATCAGCAGACTGGATGCATAAGGACCTCATCCAGTAAAAAGCCCTTTTAATAAAATGGTGACCATTAAAAATTTTTTTCCCCTCAGTAGCAATGATCATTGACTTTTAGGGACAAACTCTTACTGTTGACCCTACTGCTACTTCTCCAAGTACTGAGTACCTGTTTGTGGGGAAGAGGATGAGTTGATGCTGAAAACGATCAGCCTTGGTGTTGAATAGCTGCAGCCTGTGGTTGAGGAAGGGTTGGGCACACACGTGTGTGTCACCATTTGGCCAACTTGTCCTTGTGAAAGTTATCCTCTGCTGTCTGTCATCTGGCCACCAGCAGGATGTCTGCAGGTCCTGGTGTGTTTGCACTTAGTGTGCCTGTCTCTGTGCTTTCTTCTGGAGAAGGTGACAGATACCATCAGTCTGTGGTTATGACGTCCATAGCAAAATCTAGACAAAACCATGGACTGAAGGGAAGAGCTTTGCCTGACATGTACCTTGCTTACCAGAATGGCGAGGCAGGGACAGGGATTGTGTAGCCTAGGAGGGGTTGAGAAGAGTGCTGGGGAGTTAGTACCTGGATGGTTTCTAATGTGTTGGTATCAGCTAAATGAAGAAGGATGATGTTGGAATGATGCAGACGGTAAGCATGGTTGAAAGCAGCAGTGATGGAATATAAAGAAGTGGCAAATGAGAGCCTTGCCAGGATTTTGACTGGAAATGTGTGAGGTAGATGAGGAGCTAGGGGAGGTGCCTGGTGATGAGGGTCTTGACTGCTGCACTGAGGGACCAGGGCTATCTTTAGCACAAGTATTTGGCAAAGTTCCATCCCTGCTGTCTTTACATCACGACCACCTGCAGTGGCAGTTAGAAATCCAGACATTCTGCACTGGAGCCTTAAAGAGGACACCGAGAAACTGACATTTTAAATAAGCCCTTGGGGGATTCTGCTGGTGCCTGAAGTTGAGAACTACCACAGAAGGAGGTAAAGAGCCATTGAAGAGTTTCGAGTGGCTGAATCTGGGCTTTAGACAATTCTCCCTGCAGCGGAAGAACATAGGGCAGGCAAGATAAAGAAAGGCAGAAGACCACTTGGGAGCCTCTTGAAATAATACCGTGGGTGGTTGAGGACGAGCTGACCATGGAAGAATGGAGCAGGAGGCAGAGACACTGCTACAGAGTCAGAAGCAGTAATCTGGGAATGAACATTGAGACAACAGTCTGAGAATCAGCTAGCAGGATGTCTGCATATATAGTGCGTGTGGACTATGCATGCATGCTCATACAGAGAGCTAAAGACACTGCTGTCAGTTGTAAAAGGAAAGATGTTCAATTTGTATGAAGAAGCCAAGAGACTGTTAAAGACACTGGGTGATTTTTATTTTATTTTTTGACGGGGGATAGGGTCTTAGGTTACCAGGCTAGTCTTGAGTGTGGTTGAAAATGACTTAACTTCTGAGCCTCCTGACTCTACTTCCCAAGTTCTGGGATTTCAGATGGGTGTCACCACCCAACTGTTTTTTTATGTAGTATTGGGGACTGAATCTGGAGCTTTGTACATGTTAGGCAAGTGCTTTACTGAATTATGTTTGTAGCCTATACTGATCCATTAAAAATTATTTTAGAGACCTTTTATTGCATCTATGCATTTTGTGTGTGCTGCACAGGAGTGTGGCTGCATGTGTGTATATGTATTGTGGCTGCATGTGTGTATGTGTATTGTGACTGCATGTGTGCATGTGTATCGCAGATGTATGTGTATATGTGTATTGTGGTTGCATGTGTGCATGTGTATCATGGATGCATGTGTGTATGTGTATTGTGGATGCATGCATGTATGTGTATTGTGGATGCATATGTGTATGTGTATTGTGACTGCATGTGTGTATGTGTATTGCGGATGCATGCATGTATGTGTATTGTGGATACATGTGTGTATGTGTATTGTGACTGCATGTGTGTATGTGTATTGTGACTGCATGTGTGTATGTGTATTGTGGATGCATGCATGTATGTGTATTGTGGATGCATGTCTGTCTGTGTATTGTGGATGCATGCATGCATGTGTATTGTGACTGCATGTGTGTATGTGTATTGTGACTGCATGTGTGTATGTGTATTGTGGATGTATGTGTGTGTGTGTATTGTGACTGCATGTGTGTATGTGTATTGTGGATGCATGTCTGTCTGTGTATTGTGGATACATGTGTGTGTGTGTATTGTGGATGCATGTGTGTATGTGTATTGTGACTGCATGTGTGTATGTGTATTGTGGATGCATGTGTGTATGTGTTTGGGCACATATGCCATGGCAAGAGTTGGCTCTCTCTTTCTACTACATGGGCCCCAGGGAGAGAATTCAGGTTGTCATGGCATGAACCTGATGCCAGTGTCTGAAGTGGTGGGATTTGAATTCTTTTCTCCTCAACCCAAATCTAGTTTTCTCTCGGGTCTTCATTGCTAATAGATAGAGCTAGCATTCCAGACTCCTCCCCACATATGCACACACACAATTCTATGGATGCATATAGTTTTATTCTATGTCCTCTTGCTTGCCTTTTGTGAATGCATGTGATCTGTGCATGAGTTACATATAATTGAAGCTGGGTGTGGTGGCTCACACCTGTAATTGGCCTTCTGGCATCTGGGACAAAAGGTGCACGTTACAGTGCCTGGTCTGACTCATTCTTTTTAAAGGGCTACACAGTCCTCTCCGGGCACTGGTTCCTTCTACCTCACATGCAAAGGTTCCGAGTTCAAATACAGACCCATTTCCCTCTAGGTTCCCGCTGACTCTCAAGCCACTGGGCTTCCTTCTTATTCTCCAGCCTTTGCACTGAATGCAGGTTAACTTCCTCCTGGCAGCCAGCACGCTTTCCTCCCTCCCTCCCTCCCTCCCTCCCTCCCTCCCTCCCTCCCTCCCTCCCTCCCTCCCCTCCCTCTCTCCCTCTCTCTCTTCTCTTTCTCTCCCTATGTAGCTCTCATTGGTGATGAATTTATGACCTCTCTCCGTCAGCCTCCTGGATGCCGAGATTACAGGTACCCACTTATGAGAACAAAGAGATTGGAACCTGCACCTCATCCCTGAGGGAGGGAGGCCTCCATGGGGAAGTCTTTGCGGTTCCTACAAAGGGCATGTTGATGTCTGCACCATCCCTCCCCTTCCCCCGTGCCCCTGAAATCCTGAGCAGACATCTTACTTCAGGAGCACTCCTTCAAGCTGAGCATTCTCTCTCACTGCTCAGTCTCCTCACAGGAAGCACTGGAGAGGGCTTACTGGAAGAAAAAAAAAAAAGAAAGTACTTGAGAAAGGATTTGGAAAAACATATTTCTCATTTCAGCGTTTGAAAGAGACATGAAGGTGACAGGTTCTTCCCAAGTGCATCTCTTCAGGAGGACCTCGTAGAGGTGACTTGTAACCAACCACACCAGCCAAGGCGATGATTTATTGGCTGCAAATAATTGGAAGGTCCCTGTGAACCATGGAACGAGGGTCCTGTGCCACCGCCGGCTTCTCCACCCACATGCTAATGGAAGAGCCGCGTGGGTTTTCTTAATTGAAACAGTCAGGGTGGAAACCGCTGAAAACCTGCTGCTTCTATTTATTCTCTGGGTTTCTATGGAGAGAGGAGTCCTATTGGTGATCCTTTAAAGTAGGATGCACGAGGAAAACAGCCTCTCTCCGCCCCCCCCCCGCGACTCCCCCCCCCCCCCCATGGTCAGGGAGGTACCTAGGCTTGGGAGGAGTTAGCAACTTGGTTTGCTGGAGTGTCCTGTAGTTATGCGAAGGGGAGAAAAATGAAATTTACACTCACTGGGTTGAACTAACAGTAGTTCTAGTTATAACATAACAAAAGCTTACATTTTTTTTTTTTAAAGAGGACCTGTTGTATTCTATTCACAATCTTACTTACTCCTTGGGCATCCAAGAGGTGGACAGAATGCGAATGTAGTCATCCTTATTTTCCTACTGGGGTTCAGGGAGGTTAGAGGGGCTGCCTGAGGGCGGTGAGGGCAAAAAATCAATAGACTGGCCAGCGAAGGTCTTGATTTAGTTTATTATGAGATTATCAGTTTTAGACACTTAGATTGAGCTGGTGGAAATGGGAGTGGAAATCTCATGGTCAAGGGCTTCTCTCTAAGGGTTTGCAGTATCTTATGTTTTCCCACTGTGTGACATCATGGGCATCCTGGAAAATAGCCTATATTCTTCTGGGCCAAGACCTAGTATGCTTTGCCCCTCTAACTTCTCTTTCGTGGTTTCCCCTCCCCCTCTTTTCTCATGCAGCCCATGCTGGCCTCAAACTCACTGTGAAACCAATGCTACCCTTGAATATCTTGATTCTCTTGTGCTTACCTTGTAAGTGCTGGGACCAGAGGCATGTCTATTTGTGTTCCACTTCTTTCTTAATGGAGGAGAAGGCACAGGACTATTTTCGAGATGGAGTTTCAGTTTGTTGCCCAAACTGATCTTGAACTCTTGAGTTCAAGTGATCCTCTTGACGCAGCCTTCCACATGTTGGGATTAGAGGTGTGAACCATCATACCTGACTCCAAAATGCATCTTAAAAGGGAGCATTTGACTGTCCTGAGATGGAAGAAGAGATATCTTTGAAGTGGTGTGATATACTGTAGCCAGGGGAGTTTTTTTTTTTTTTTTAATTTTTTGTTTTTTGTTTTTAAATGCAGGACAGGAGACAAGGTCCTGTCTAGAAGACTTAGGAGAGGCAAAAGGAGTACAAATATCACAAGGCCATCTTGGAGCAGGCCTGGATGTGGTGTGGACAGAGCAAGGCAGCTCTGATGTTGCGAGTGGAGAGATGTATAGGCTTCATCTGTGGTGGTACTGGCTGCATGGCACAGGGACAAGATTGCATTCTGAAAGGGCTAAGCTAGTGTGATAGGGTGATTACATGCCTTAAACATGTTCCTATCGTGTCTGCAATGTTCATGGTGCATCTCAGTTAACAAAGACTTTGGTGTTTCATTTAATTAGAGGAAGGGGACTCTACCACAATTATTACTTGGAGGTTCCCACATGTCCCTGTGCACAATTACATTTTGGAAGAACTCTCCGGCTCTGCTAAAGTTTGGGATGTAATTCCGCCCTAACTTTTGGGTTAGCTTATGTCCTTTTTTATTTAAAACAAAGTCTTCATTTTTAAACAATTTCATATGTACATAAAATGTACTTTGATCATAATCCTCTCTCTCATTATCCTTTTTTTATTCTCTTCTCCTCTCCCTGAACTCCTTCTGTATCCCAACAAGTTTCCCTCCTACTTTGTCTTTTTTTAATCTGCTCACCGCATTTGATTAGGGCTGTCTGCATAAGCAGGAGCGAGGGGTTATTTATTTGAGCAAGAGCAACTTACTAACAGCTAGGCTACTGAGAAAGAAGACCCATTCTTCCCAGAAATCATTAATTTGTCTATAGCATCTGAGGGAGGAGTAGGGCACTATGAACCCCTCCCTATCCATGATGAGATGCTCGTTCCCCTAAACTTGTGCAGGTTGGGTATAGATAGCTGCAGCTGCTATGAGTCTGAAAGTGTAGCTAACCCCCATTCCATATGTGGAAGTCTAGCAAATGATCTTGAAACAGAATGGCAGTAGGCATTTTCCTGTAAACGACTCTGAGAGAAGTCTACAGAGAATAATTGAGAAGCAAGGGCTGTGCTCCCTCTTGGTGAGAGTGAGTACCTGAGACTTGCCCAGTGAAACGGGAAACTGTAACCCTCTGGCAAAGATACTCAATGGAGAGGCAATCTCCTACTGATGTCGTTTCCCTTGTCTAACCCTATTAGTCTTTCATTTACGTCTCTTTCCTGTAGGCATTCTGTGTTTGGAAGTCATACAAACCCATAGCTACTTCTTTGGTAACAGAATGAAGGATTTCCTTTGGTTTACTGTTCTCTCCTTATGCTTGAGCTGTAAGATTTGGATGAAGAGCAGAGTGGGTCATATGATCATACGTGGCCAACTAGATTCACTGAATTCTTTAGTTCTAGGAAGTAACTCACTGGTAGACATCTGACTGGGTTTTGTTAAGGCTCTAGAAAAGCTCTCTCGCTCTCTCTCTCCCCCACCCCCTGTGGCTTTGACACTGGGAAAATGAGAGGCCCTCACCATTATCATCTGTTTTACTGCTATGAGGGAAGATCTTTGACAAAGAGACCAACTGGTGTCTCCCAACCAATGTCTCCCAACCAACCTAGAAGAAACTAGTTTCTGATGTCATCAGTTGAGACCCTGCATCAAGCTTAGCCAGGATGTGTTTCCAGACTTTTCTGAAGGGATGTAAAACAATGGTCTGTTCACTTCAAAAAGGGAAGGAGATGTCGACACAAAGCTGGATTTGGTGAAGTCCAGCTAAGCGAACAGATGAGTTTATTGGATAGTCTTACAGGGATTCTGGTGACTCACGGCAGCTGCACAGCAAAGAATTCCTATTTTTCTCAGTCAAGATTTTACCATTATTTCTTTTCGGTCATGTTCAGCCAGGGCAGGAAGGAGTACTGATTGAAATCTCAAAGGAAGGTCTTGTGAAGATTTTGTGACCCTCTCTCTGCTTCTTCAAGAGGGAATGTTAACAGCCTCATTTCCATAGTCTTAGCTCTCTGCTGTCTAGTTATGTTCATTTTGTTGCCCTGACTGTGGGCAAAGGTCTCTGCTTCAGGATGGTGTTGATCACATGTTAAGCCTAAAGGAAACAGCTGTTCTACAAGATGGACCGCTCAGAAGGCTCACTTGAAGAAAGAATAATGTGGGGATTATTCACAGAGTCGGAAAGGGATGAGATCACATAGGGAAGCACCTACTGACCAGCAGCCGTGGGAAGCTATTAGCATCCTCAGACCCACAGAGGAGAGAGCTGTGTTACTAGAGACACACAGGAGTCCAGCTGTGGGAGAGGTCTATTGGCCATCTTGGAATGTGGGCAGTCGGGTTTAAGTCAGGGAGGAAAAGGAATGGGCTTGCAGGAAGTCAAGACTCTTTAACTTTCCCTTTGCATATTTTCCCATTTTCTGCTGGCATGGATGGAGACAGCTAAGCTAGAGATGAAGGTTAGTCTGTTGGCTGTGAAGCAGGATAGAAAAGAACCGAAGATCCGAGGTGGAAGAGACAAAACAGCACAGGGATGCTCTTGATGTGCTCTGAGAATTGCCAGTTTAGAGAGCCAACGGTGCTCTTTTTTTTTGTACAAGCCAGCGCTGGGTTGTTGTTCAGTTTCATGCTGCCAGACTCCTGTGTGATACACACATCTTACTAGCTAGCTCTTGTTATCTTTACTGGTTATGTCATCTTTCTGACTAAGTGTGAGTTCTTTGAGAGTCAAGACTCATTTTATATTTCTGTCTTCTCAGTATCTGGTCTGTCACATTTCTGGCAGGTGCTGAAGAAATGCTGTTGAGTTACACTGAATTCCAGGCAAAAAGAATGGCTGGCATGGGGATGAAGTGCTTGGTTGCAAGGGGGTGGCCTTCCTGAGCCATTCAAGTCTGTTGGCTGCAGAGAAGGCTTGAGCTCCTGGAAAAGGAGTTGGGGCAAATGTGTGTGTATAGGCTTAGATTTTCCTAAATCTATTTTAATTAGGGTTCTCAAACACTTCAACAATCCCTTTCTAGCCCACCTCCAAAGGTAGGGGAGAAAAGATGGCAAATAGGACAAGGGGATGGGGACCTGTTTAGAAGTAGTTCTTTGGGGTAGGGATTCCAATGTCTGTTTGTCAGGATACCAGCAGTCCAGTTCAGTAGTGTCAGGATACCAACCCAGTTCAAAAGTTTCACCAAACAAGATTAGCAATGGCAGTATGATCCAGCAGAAACTGCCAGGCCTCCACTGAATCAGCATGAATCAGAGGAAAGAGCAGAACCAGCCAGGACGCCAGGAGAAGTTCTCTGCTGTACCTCTCTCAACGAAGTGAAGATCAGCAAAGACTCGAGACCAATGAATTGTTGCGAAGCTAGCTATGCAAGCACCCCAACTCTGTCTGTTGAATCCTGTTTATATTCTCTCCAAATATCATGTGTCCTCCCATGGGTCTTGCCTCAGCAAAACACTACATGAATCTGAGTCTGCATCACATGACACAACCAGAAACTTCCACTTCATGTGGGGAGTTGGGAGGGGAGGCAATCACCATGGGCATTGATGGGTAAGGTCATCAAGGTGAGATTTATCAGGGGAAAATGAGGCACACATTCAGCAGAAAAACCTAGGATGGAAACTCAGGGTTCAAAGCACTATTATGAAGCACACTTTAGTGGTTATCTGTAATAGTAGCACTTAGGAGACTGAGGCAGGAGGATTGTTGTGAGTTTCAGGCTAGCCTGAGCTACATAATGGGTTCCAGGAAAGTCTGGGTTCATGAGTGCGATCCTTTACCAAGGTACACACACTCCACAGACACAGTTATACAGTGTGACTCACCAAGACAGACACACAAAACACCATTAGAAGTCAGCTGATGGGAGTCATAGTGTGGGGTTCAAATACGAAGATAGGATGGATGACTGTCATAAAATTTAATGATCCAGTATAATGTGCCAATACTGTAGGGGAGAAAGAAACTGCAAGTTAGAGAAGAAAACAAAATCAGAGAAAGGTTCTGACTGGCTGGGTGGGTGCTCCTTGCCCTCAAAGGGCAGAAGTTGCCTTGCTTCTTTCTGCACCAGTTACACGTAGGAAAGGTTTACAGGAAGGCGAAAACTACTCATTTTTGGTATTTCTGTCTATTCTGTCCAGCACAGAGCCTGTGTATCTTGTTTCTCTCAGATTGCCTTTCAAAGATTGCAAATGAGACGGGTAGACTGGGCTTCCCAGAGACCATAAAATGCTTCAGGCAAGAAAGAGGTGGAATATTCTTAAATAGTGAACTGGAGGGGGGGAAAAACCAGAAGGAACACAGTTAAATTCTAAATGCATTCTGGGAATTTAAGCTATCATACCTCAAGTCAGTGATTCTCAGAGTGTGGCCCAGAGATGTGTGGGGAATTCTGAGCCTCTTTCAGAGGGTCTTCAAAGCAAAACTAGTTTCATAATAAGTCATTGTCTTCTTCTTTCATTCTCATCCTTTCAAGAGCTTGCTAGTGGGAGAAAGAGAGAGAGAGAGCGAGAAAGAGAGAGTGAGAGAGAAAAAGAGAGAGAAAGAGAGAGAGAGAGAGAGAGAGAGAGAGAGAGAGAGAGAGAGAGAGAGAGAGAGAGAGAAACATTTTAGGAGCTGCCTGGCATGTGTTAACATTCCAAACGGAATAAGGAAATCAAACCATTAAATACATCTGTCAAAAAAAAAGTAGTAATGCATTCTTACCATTTAATTTTGTTTTTTAAAGTTACTTTTCATAAAATAGATTGTTTGCATTAATGTGTCATATGTCTACTGTTGTTAAAGATGAGTTAAATATTTTAGAGATTTCTCACTGTTAGTTTTTTATATGTAAGTATTAATAGGTTTAAGCTACATAAACAAAAGCTCTTGAGAATCTTCAATTGATTTTTAAGAGTGTAAAGGGGTCCTGGGATTAGACAGCTTGAGAGTTCTGCTGTAAAGTCACATTGAATCCTTGACAATGCATAAAGAGAATTCACATTTTTTCTGCTTCCATCTTTATTTCCAGTGTTTTGCCTTAATACTGAGGTTACATTGAATAAGTGAAAGTACTTATCCTCTGGAGAGCCCCATGGAGACAAGAGAATCTGTTGGGATGAGCAGGAAGATCATGCATTTGGATACATGGTTCTATCATCAACTTCCCTTACTGTCTCTGAATGTTCCTCATGGGTAAAATGTGAATGGCAGTAGCAACCACCTCTTTGGAATTGCAGAGAGCAAATTCCAGAGGCTCTTATAGAAGCACCCAGCCCAACACCATGTATATAGCAGTGCTCCTCTTGGTTTAGTCCCCTTCCCATCCTTCTTGGTTATGGAAGGATCAGACTCTGCAGAATCCCTAGTGAGAGTTCTTGTTTCCAGGGTTTACAGAGATGCTTCATCCTGGCCTCTGGCCTTTCTTTTTACCATGTCTTTTGCTCTTAAAGAACCAATTTTATGGCTCATGGAACCCCTTCTTTCACAATGCCATCAATATTGACTTGCATGTCCTGGATTTTCATTTTGAAATAACCTGTGTGTGTGTGTGTGATATCTGTGCTCACATTTGTACATGTGAATGAGACATGCACTATAGTGTGTATCTCTTGGTGTTAGTTCTCATCTTCCATCTTGTTTGGGACAAAGTCTCTTGTTGGTTTTTTCTGTGGAGACGCCAAGCTAGCTGGCTAATGGGTTTTCCTCCCATCGCCCTATAGGGGATGCTGGGATTACAGACTTTTATGCAACCAAGTCTAGCATTTTGTGGATTCTAGAGGTTTAAATTTTGTTCCTCACATCTGTGAGGCAAATACCTTATCCATGGGCATATTTTTCTAACTCTTCTTGATTTTCTTACTCTTCGTAGATGTAGTGAAATCACAAAAATGGGAAGAATTAGATATAGATATATGTTTAATGGAGTTTCCAAAACCACCTTGTTCTTCTTTCTTTGGGATCAGAATTGGTTTGGAGGAGATAGAGAAAGTTCCTGTGTTGTTGTTGTTGGCAGTAGTGGTTTTTTTTTTTGTTTTGTTTTTTGTTGTTTGTTTGTTTTTTTTTTTTTTTTTTTATTTACTTGCTTGCTTTTCCAGTTTGTCCCATAACTCACTATACAGATTAGACTGGTTTCACACTCACAGATATCTGCTCACCTCTGCCTTCTCATTGCTGAAGTTAAAGGTAGACACCAGTGTAACCAGCTATTTTGTTGTTGTTTGCTGGGTTTTCCTTTGAGAGTTACCTAGCAATGATTGGAACTCAGGTGAAACCTGCTAATTGTATTGATACAGAATATGGTCGGGAGGTATTTCCTAGCAACCAGCATTCTCCTAGACCTCAGCATTTTGGTTGACCTCATCCTGTTGCCTTGCAAAGGGTTTTCTGCAAGTTTGCTTACTCACGGAATGCTTTCACCCAAATTACGATGCTCTTCCTCTCTGTTGTATCTCTTTCTCACTACCTTCCACTCTTTTTAAATTCCAACTAACAAAACAGGCAGGTAAAAAAATAACTGGATATTCTGTGAAAGAACAAGATCTACTTGAAAGACCCTGAGTTCTGCAGCCAATTGAATCTGAGTTTCCAAACCATTCTGCCACAGTGAATTAAATAATCGATATCACTTAAGAATCACTGTCTTTATTAATGAACTAGGAGATAGATCATAGGTAGAATTTGGTCCTATGATTCCGTCCTTAACATCTAGTTCCTCTGGGAGAGTTATTGTCATTGCTTGTTATTTCTCAGCTGCATTTTCTCTTCAGTAAAGCGTACATGTTAGCAGCTACCATCCCATGAGGTGAGCTCAGAGGGTTACTGTGGGGTTAAATAAAGGAGACTCAAAATGGTTAGTATTTGGTGATACTCATTGACACTTTGTCTCATGGACTCAATCACATACTAATATAAAATACAAATTGTACAGAGGACTATATGGTGGTTATTAATACATAATTTCATATTTTAGACATCTTGATCCATTGACACGAGCAAGCAGCCTCACATCCCTGTCACCATTGCTGTATGCCACACTCGCTGCCATACCTTTCCTACCACGATGAGCTATGTCCCCCAAATATAAGAAAAAATAAATCCCTGCTCCCTCAAGTTGCCCCTTATTATATCTTTGCTCATAGCAACAAGAAAAGTAACCGATATAGAAAATTAGTACTGAGTAGTTGGGTTGTTGTTGCAATAAACCCGACTATGTGGTTCCTAGGCATTTAGAACTGGATTGCAAGAAAGATTTGGAACTGGAGGCTAGAGAAGCCTTACAATGCTCTAAGTAGAGCTTGACAGAGTATTCTGGTTGGAGAATGGAGAACAAGAATGTCAGTAGAAATGTAGACAGTTGTTAAAGACTATGCTCGTGAGGTTTCAGAGGAGAGAGCTCAACTGGAAACTGGACTAGAGGCTATTTGTGTTACATTCTGGCAAAGCATCTGGCTATGTTATTCCTGTATCCTAAAAATTTGAGTGAAGATGAATTCAGAGGTAATGGACTAATTTATTTGGCAGGGGGAATTTTAAGATAGCCTAGCATTCAGGCTATGTCATGGTTATTATTCATTTATGAGAGAGAGAGAGAGAGAGAGAGAGAGAGAGAAGAGAGAGAGAGAGAGAGAGAGAGAGAGAGAATTGGAGCAGAAAGATGTAAAATGTGTGCAAGCTTGGCAAGAAAAGGAATCTGAGTAAGTTTAAGGTTGCTAAAGTTGCCGATGGATGGGAACAAAACATATCTAATTGTTAGAGATTAATGCTGTTAAAGGGAAACCACGAAGTTTACACTGGAACAGTAGGAAGGCATGCTGAAGGCAAGACTATCCATTGGGAGTTCTAGGGTGTAGCAATGCAAATTCACTTGAAAGGAGATGGTCTTAGAGAGATAGAGCTTTCACAATACCCTACCATAAAACTGATGTTTTCCCACAGAGGCCAGCGTAAACAACAGTCCAAGGGGACCAGACCACATCTCAGACTGGCAATAGAATCTGGAATTGTCCACATGGGGCTGGTTTCATGGGCATGTGGGATATGAGGGTCAGAGAGTCGTGGAATCTAACACTAAGGTTTCAGGAAGCAGTTGAGGTAAGGCAATGTGTAGTTAGATCAGAGTTCCCTACATGGAACTCCTGAGTGGATCAGACATAAAAAGCTGTGAAGGTGCCGGGCGGTGGTGGCACACGCCTTTAATCCCAGCACTTGGGAGGCAGAGGCAGGTGGATTTCTGAGTTTGAGGCCAGCCTGGTTCTACAGAGTGAGTTCCAGGACAGCCAGAGCTACACAGAGAAACCCTGTCTCGAACCCACCCCCCCCCCCCAAAAAAAAAGCTGTGAAGGTAGCACCCGAGTGTCAGTGGAGACCCCAGGACACTGAAAACATTGGGGCATCAGCCAAATAAAGCTGAGCCAAGAGAGAAAAGCACATTCGCTGCAAGCGACAGAACTCGATGGACCTGGAACCCATATACACACAGGACACAGAGCCTCACAGTTTGGCGTTTACTAGATCTTGGTCTTGTTTTGATCAAATATTTCCTTGACATCTTCCCACTCCTCCTTCCCTTTAAAAAACATCCATTTATTTATGTATATGGGTACTTTGTTTTTGCATGTAGATCTGCACACCAGAAGACAGCATCAGATAGTTTTGGGCTGCCATGTGAGTGGTGGGAATTGAACTCAGGATCTTCAGAAGAGCAGTGAGTGCTCTTAACCATTGAGCCATTGCTCCAGTCCCCTGCCCCCTTTGTAATGGGAATATGTACTCTGTACCACTTAATGGAAGAATGTATTCTTTTAATTTTTTTCTTTTTACATTGGCTTATTTAAGAGCACAACTTAAGTCTCAGAAGAGATTTTAGACTTTAGCCTTTTAAATGGTGTTGAAAGTATTGACTCTATAGGGATGTTTGGAGTTGTATTAAACACACTTTGCCTTATGAGATGGCCATAAACCTGTAGGCACTAGGGTAGGATGCTCTGATTTAGATTTAAAATGTCCCCACAGGCTGATGTGTTTGAATTCTTGGTCTCCAGCTGATGGTGTGGTTTTAGGAGGTTGTATAAACTAGGAGATGGGGCTTAGTTGGAGGAAGAGGGTTTCTTGGGGTGTACCTTGTTCTATTTTCTATCCCTTCTCTGTTTTCTGATACTGAGATGTGAGCAAGCAAGCACATGCTCCTGACACCAATGCAAAATATTCCTGCCACCAAGCCTAACCATCATGACTTCATGTATCCTTAAGCCATGAGCCAATATAATATCCCCACAAAAGAAGTTGCTATTTTGGGCTGGAGAGATGGCTCAGTGTTAAAATGCTTGCCATGCAAGTGTAAGGATCAAAGTTAGAGCTGTAGAGCTCACATACATGCTTGGTAGATGTAGCAGGTCTGTAATTCCAGTGCTCAGAAGGCAGGGATGGTGGTATCTGTGAAAGCTTATTGGTGAGCTCTAGGTTCAGTTGATAGACCCTCCCTCAGTGAATAAGATGGAGAGCGACTGAGAAAGACTGGACCTCCATATATATGTACACACATGTGCACACACACCTACACACATGTGCTCATATATACATGTGTATGCATACACTCATTCGTGCACACCATAAACACATGCATATGAGAAGAATTATATTTTATTTAAATAGGTTGGGAACAATTTCATCTGCCAGTTCTTCAAAATTAGACATGGGAAAAGAACAAATATAAATTTGCACATGGGCGAAGATTTCTTTCTGTTGGCCATCCTATTCCCGGAAGGTGCTATCAGTGCCTGAGTGTTTTCATACTAGAAATGCAAGGATGCTATATGGAAGTAGCTTTTCAGAAGTGGTCAGGTCCTAATCTCTGGAACCTATAAACGTGTCCGTTTCTACGATAATGAGGTTTGTGGATGGTTAAAGAAAGGTAGTGTGGTCAAGAGACTTGTGGAGGACCATGGGGGTCCTTGTAAAGGCAAGGAGTCTGGAGAGGAGGCAAGGAGACTGGAGGGAGGGGCATTTGAAGATGTTCTGTGGTTGATTCTGAGGAAAGAGTGGGTCATGAGGAATTCAGGTGGCCTCTAGAAAGTGGGGAACCCAAGATGATTGAGCTTCTAGTCTCAGAAGGAAGGCAGCCTTGCCAACATCTTCACTAAGGAGATCCATCTTAGAGGTGTGATATACAGAATCATAAAATAATAAACTGTGCCTTTTTAAAGCTACAAAGTTGTGATCATCTGCCAGAGGAAATGCCTACAGATGACTTTGAGAGTTTGGAAGAGGGGCTTAAACACCTGGAAACCTGCACCCACTGTGTCCCATGGTGCCGGTGGCTAGCTGAGGCAAGCGAATCTTTTCCTCATCATTTTTCCATCTGTTTATTGAAGATATTGGATTAATCTAGGATCTCTCCAGGGCCTCTTTCCATGAAGTGTTTGTATAGCTTTCTGCCCCAGTGCTGTCTAGTGGAGACAGTGTGGTGAGTAGCCAAGCATCGTGGCTTACCCTTTAGAGGCCCTGTGTTCATTCACCAAACTAGGGGCTTAATAGGCACCAGGTGCTGTGCTAATTGCTGGGAGGATAAAGACAAATACGCTGTTTTTGTCCTTGCAGAAACCAGAGTCTGGTGGGAGAGGGAGGGATGAGCACAAGAGCTGAGCCAGGGATACTCAGGAGGCAGTGGAAGCAGAGGCTTGGTGGATGACCTTTACGATGGTAAGAGTCCCAGAAGAGGTAAAGGCAGAGAGGTTGCTAGCAGGAGACATGAGTGAGGGCTACTTTTATAGGAAATCTTGTGCAGAGGTAAGGAGACTTGGGACTATGGCTGGCTGGGTTACAGTGCAGAGGGAATTTGGCTGTAAGGGTGGAGGAGGGTGGTTGTTTAGGCTACAGGCAAAAGCAAAGCCTGGGCTGGGGTTAGGTGTGAATGTGGGGTTATACGGTACATGGAGGGGAATGGGGAGCACATGACGGTCTTCCACTCGTCCTCCCAAGGTGTCCTCCATGTGTTGTAACTAAATTTTTTTCACTTTGATCTTTAACTAGTGAGGAATTGCACTAAAGAAGTGGTCAACTAATGGCTGTGGTATTGTAGATATTAAGCAGTGGGAAGAACTGGAGGAAGATTTGTTGATATATTAACCCTGGAGCTACACTATTTGACATTCAGTCTGGGCCCAACCACTTGATAACTGTATGACCTTGAGTAAATCAGTCAACCTGTGGCTGCCTCAGTTTTCTCATCTCTAGAGTGGAAGGCAGTGGTAGATGTGCCTCAGAGAATTACATGAGTCTAATATGAACAGTGTCTAGACTACAGCCAATATTGAGTCTTTGCTTGCTATTGGAATTCCTGATAAGATCCTACACATCAGAGTCTGTCTGACATTGACCCTCAATGACACATGTTTATAGAAGAAAGGGGTTTCTTTCATGTTCTGTTCGAGGGACCTCATTATTTTGTGAAGTCAAGTGTCAGGGTGGACCTTGTTTAAAACATTAACTCTGGCAGTAAAGACTCCAAGGAGACCATTATTAGGGTGACACTGAGATATTTCATTTCAGAAATGTTCTATGTGTCCTAGTGTCCCCCAGTTGATGAGGCCTGGCAGGTGACTCAAGGCAAACTTGTATGTGGGTCAAGATGATCATTGGCTCCCTCCATTTTCTCTTGAGAGAGTCTGCCAGGTTATTTGACCATAGATAAGACTTTGTATCTTTGAGGGTTAACTTTCTTGCCCATGGACAGGGGATAAGGATAATTTCATCTTTATCTAACTCAAAGAATTATGTGCTTATTGCATTGAACCTATGGTTGTGTCATCACACCAAATTTAGCATCATAGAACAACAGATATTTTATTTTGTACCTGTTTCTCCTGATCAGGAACCTGGGCAGGGCTTAGCTGGGTATCACTGGCCTTGGGTCTCTCAGGGGCCTGCAGTCAAGCTGTGACTAAGATGCAGTCATTTTAAGGCTCAGCAGTACTGAAAGGCTTCAACTATCTTCAAGCTCATTACCATGTTCCTCTTCCCTCTATCATTCAGCCAGTGTGGCCACAGCAGACTCAGAGACTTAAACAACAGGAAGATTTCTTATCACAGGCTTGAAGTCTTGGAATCCAAGACCAAGGTGTTAGCAGGGTTGGTTCCTCCTGAGGCTGCTCTGTATTCCTCATGGTGGCTTCCTGCTGTGCCTTCCCATGGCCTTTTTTTCTGTTCCTGAGTACACTCAGTGTGCTGAGTTCTCTGTATGAAGTTCCCAGTTCTATTGTAGTAGACTTGGATTGTTCTCATACCTTGGTTTGCCTTTTCACCTCTTTAGAAGACCCATCTATAAATATAGTTACATTTCAGGGTAGGCTTCCAATGGATAGATTCTAGGTGACCAGAATTTGGTCAGAAGTGGTTTCTTACCACAGGGCAGGGTATGTGCTCTCTAAATGCTGACTGAGAGTCCTCAGCTGTTGACCTAAGACAGTCTATAAGTATTCCCAAATATACCTTTGGGTAAATTAATCTTGGAAGTTACATCTATCCATTTTGCTGTGACCTATTTGTTAGAGCCTCTGACCAGCCCACATTCAAGGAGAGAAACTATATGAGGTCAGATAGTCTAGGGGGACAGATCATAGGGGACCATTATAAGGGCACCTATCACAATCTTTCATACAACAAAAGCTCATTGAGTACCCTCTTGATTTAATTTTTACACGTATGGGTGTTTTGCCTGCATATATCTGTGCATGACATGCCTAATTGGTTCCCTTGGAGGACATAAGAGGGTGTCAGGTCTGGAAACAGAGTAACAGATGGTTGTGAACTACCATGTGGGAGCCTGGGACTGAAGCTCAGGTCCTCTGGAAGAGCAACTAGTGCTCTTAACCACTGAGCCGTCTCTCCAGTTACAAGTGCCTTCTATATCAGGTAGGGCAAATACAATTTGATACTTGCAGTACCTGCGCTTTGCCAGAGGGGATATACCACACATCTATAACTACATACTCTCTGTTTTTCCCTCCCTCCCTCCTCTTTCCCTCCCTCTCTCCTTCCCTTTTTCCCTCTCTTCCTCTCTTCTCTCCCTCTCTCTATGTGTGTATGTGACCAGTATACAAAATGGAGTCATTTGTGTCATGCTCACTGAGATGATTAATCTTGATCCTCAACTAGATGGATTTACAATCACCATGAAAACAAACCTCAGGGTACGTCTATGAGGGGATTCTAGATGGAGTTAACTGAGATGGGAATATCCACCCCAAGTATAGGTGTAAAAAAACAAAAAAGAAAGTTAGCTGAGTACCAACACTTATTACTCCCTGCTTTCTGACTGTGGAGAGGTGCAACCAGTTGCTATTGCTGTTGCAGAGATGTCTTGCCTCCCTATGATGGATTCTATTTCTCAAACCATTGGGCAAAGTAAACCTCTATTTTCTTAAGTTGCTTTGGCCAGGCTTTTTGTCACAGCCACTAGGGAAGTAACTACTGATCACACTAAAAGAACACAATGGGCCATGAGAGAGAAAGGGAAATGCTTGTGTCATGGATGCCTGCCCAAACAAACAGCTACTCTCCATGTGAGTATGTGTGCACATGAGTGTAGGTTTCTGCAGAGGTCAGGAGAGAGTGTGGATTTCCTGGATCTGGAATTACCAGAAGTTTTGAGCCACCAAACCTGGGAATTTAACTTGGGTCCTCTGCAAGAGTGGCATGTGCTTTTTACCACCGAGCCTTGTCTCCAGCCCCCACTATTCTATCTTTGAGACTCTCTAGCATGTGATGATAGACTTGCTGGCTATCAGGTTAAGACTAAAGACAAACTTTGCATAGGAACTGTGCCTGCTTTCCAATCAGAGGTCTCTAGCTCCCACAAGCACTAACGTGCCAAGAAACCTTCATTCAAAACAACTTCATAGATTTCTCTGTTCTACTTAAAGTCCTGACCTTCTAAGCCTGGGTATCTTGGGTCCTATTCATTTATCCTAAAATTAATCTTTTACTGGAGACTCATCTCTTAGTTATGTTTGATTTTGACAAAATGTCTGTTTTTCTGTATACATTCTTCTACAGGATTCTCCTACAGAAGCAGATACACCAATACAAGTATATATGTCCACATAAGTAGGCACAGGTGTAGATATGTATGTGTTTGGGGTTGGACAAGAATCCATGCCCCATCCCAGGTCAGGATAGGGCTTAGTCTGATGGAGAGAGAAGTGTATTGGAGCAGGGTGGCTGAGAGTTCATAGGGGCAATGAGGTAACAAGTTTGGGGTTGGGGGAGTCTGTGCTGCATTGCTGTAAAATTTAGTCATAACTACGTGTGTGAAAGTACCTTAGATGGAGAATTGCCCCAGCCCAAGGGAATTTGATGAGACCCTAGGGAAGGGGGTGAAAGAATGAAGGGACAAGAGACAAAAAGAATGAGAGCTAGTCTGGAGTTCCGATCAAGCTCTGAAACTTTAATTTCAGTGGCAGGTTATAAAGACACTGAAAAAAAAAAAAATAAAGACACAGCAAGTGGGAAGTTTAGGCAAGGGTCATTGTTTAGGGGTTATCCCACCATATCCTTATTGTCTAAGATCATTCCACTGTCATATCTGGCTCCTAGGGAATGCCAGACGTTCTTTAAGTTACTGGGACCTGAGACCCACGAACATCCTTTCTTAACCTTGTACTGACTAGGCTTTTTAGAATAGCAGGTAATTTTCTGGGTTTGGCTCCTGGTAGAGAATGTGTGTATCTGCCAGTTGACGGGGTCATGACTGTTGACAGTTTACATTGCCCCTACACTCTGATACCCCATTACTGATTTTGCTTTGTTGAGATTTTAGCTGATATTGTCAATTGTTAAGATGCAAATTTTCATGGCATGTCCTTTTCTTGATTAGAACCCAGCTTCTTAAACTGTGCTCACAACTCCACTTGGGAGTGTGTGAATGAATGAGGGGCCATAAAAAAAACTGGCTAAAGGGTTTTGAATGTGCAACGACCAAAAACTAATTCAGAATCAAAGATACTATGGGTTTGTAGTGTTTCTGGCAGGATTGCTTGTGTTGTGCCATGTGACTGTGACTTCACTGCAGCCTTGAGTCGGAGCATGTGCCCACTTTACACTGTGCATGCTGGCATGTCCCATAATGCCAGTGGATGCTTCCAGATGCATCATGGCTCAGACTTGAGGCTCTTACATGTTATAAAAGTTGCAGTGTTTCTACTGTATACACAATGCTTTCTGATCGTCCAGAAACATAATGGTTTAATTAGGGGAAACAAAGGTTTTCAATATTTCTCTACTGTCATTCTTCAGCATGTAAGTATCAAATTACTATGGCTTTGGATTGTATCATACCAGAATGTTTGCTTTTAAAAATTGGTGTTTGAGTTGCTGACTTGAGTTTCATAAAATAACGTTAAATGATTTTGGTTTGGGAGTAGGAAAGAACATCCAACAATATTTAAAATGACCCTAAATACACTTCTGTCATTTTATAATATGTGTTTATGCAAAGGGATGTTTTTAGCATTTCTGATTATAAAATTAAAATATTGATCAACTCTGAAAAATATTGGATATGTTCTATATTCTGCAGTATAAAATATTTAGTCAATGCTTAGATCTTTATGCAAAAATAAAAATACATATCCATCTCACTAATATGCCAATTTGCTTTTAACAAATGGTAGAATTGTGTGTGTGTATTTGTACATATTATATATTGTATATGTAAAACTGCATATATATATATATATATATATATATATATATATATATATCAAATAGTTGTTTTAAAATAAACTTTTTTGTAATTTATTATTGCAGGGCCATGGACCATGAGAGGAAGCCTAGTAAGGTTGAGCTAAAGGCTTGAAGCCCTGGAGACCCTGAGCCTGCTTCCGGCACCAGGTCATCCATAGAGAGATGTGTGGCCATCAGTCACATGAAGGCAGTGTCCCAAGCCCTTCCACATGTAGATGAGACATCCCTAACACCTCAGACCAAGACAATAGGAAAAGAGACATGACCACAGTCAAGTAGGCTCAAAACAGAGTTCTCTATGCTAATGCGGTACTTAGAGGTCCAGAGGGTGTTGCCAATAAATTTCCCTTCCCAGACATTCCTTCCTGTAAAAGGTATTTAATCTCAGGCCCACCCTGAGCGGGGAGGTATGGTTTTATGTATTCATTTTCCACCATGACAACAAACTGTTTAGAACCATGGACGGCCTCTTTTCATAGAGATCTGCTGTGGAGAGCCAAGGAGAAGGCCTTCACCTACAGAGTCACAGTCTAGACTCCTGCAGAAGGCCACAACTGCCACCAAGCCATCCAAGGGCCCCCATCTCTGTTCTCTGTGACTCCCAGTGGTGCTTGGGTGTCCAAGGATCTGAGAACCCCATGCCCCTGTCCATGGCCCCTGAGCCTGCTCTGGCTTTCCCACCCCAGGAGCCTTGCCTTCACGCTTTGGCCCAACAACCGCCCCAGCAGTGGGGAAAAAGTGCAGTGAAACTCCCCGTGTTCTGTCTCCTTAAGTGGCCACTGTGCCCAGTGGCTGAGTGGACTTAGGCCAACACAACCCTACAATTATCACTAAATGTTTTGATTTATATACTTTTTATATCCTTGTATACCCTTAAGTTTTTTCCTCAGAAGAAATTTCTGAGTTAAAAATGTTTAAGAAGTGAGTTGGGCGGTGGTGGCACATGCCTTTAATCCCAGCACTTGGGAGGCAGAGGCAGGTGGATTTCTGAGTTCGAGGCCAGCCTGGTCTACAGAGTGAGTTCCAGGACAGCCAGGGCTACACAGAGAAACTCTGTCTTGAAAAACCTAAAAAAACAAACAACAACAACAACAACAACAACAACAAATGTTTAAGAAGCTCTGATGTAGTGCATTTTTTCATTTGCATTATAAAAAATATCATTTGTCTTTTGTTTTTGAAACAAGGCCTCATGTAACCCAGGCTGGTCTATTTTTGCTGTAATGTCAAGGATGATCTTGAACTCCTAGTCTGCTTGTTTAACCTTCATGGTACTGAGATTATAGGTATGTCCCGCTACACCAGGCACTAGAATACTCTTCTTCAAAATGTTTATGTGTTTAGTCTCAACTCTGTCCTTTGCCCTTGGTGTCTCTACCTACCTCCTTTTGTTTGCATTTGTCTGATGTATGTTTGCTTGTTTATTAATTTTTCAACTTTCTGGAGTCGTTATATATTTTTATTTTATGAATAGCATGTAATTAACTGTACCTTGCTGTAGGAGGAGCTAAGGTGGGAGGAGATAGGAGAGGAAGAGAAAAAAGGAAGAGGAGGAGCAAGAGAGGGCAGAGATGTAGGAGGATGGAGAACCACACAGTATGGAGAGCACTCATGGGGAACAACTTATAAACTTATAATTAGGTTAGCTAATTGGGATACAACTCTCTTTGTATGGGCATCTTGTTATTAATCATTATCAAACATATAAAGCCTTTGATTAATCTATAAGAATTAGAGTCTCATTCTTTTACTGGACCCGCATGGATGGTGGAATGGTCTGGGCAATGCCATGCCTTGTGGAGACAGTGTGGAAGATTGGCAGAGCCATCTCTCACACTGGCATCTAGTGGGTGGCGGGGCTGGTGTTTCTGGCGGGCCGGTTCTAGCTGCAGCGTGCACTTGGCCTCAGGCTGAGAAACACGGTGGCTGGGCTAGGCAGAGCCGCTGCAGCTTAGATAGTTGGCCTGAGCCAGAGGCCTTTTAAAATAATTACTACAACACCTTGCTCTTTAAAACTCGTTCTAAGGATCTTGGTCTTACATGGTGGAGTTCAACCCTCTCACATGTTCTAGTGTCCAGGAAGTTAGGGTTGTCTCTGCTATGTAATTATTTATGTCCTGTTTATGCACTGTCTCTCAGCTCTGCCTTCTTCTCTGATCAAGCTCCTTAACCTGATGATGTTTTCTCTTTTTACATTTAATGTGCAATACATATACTTCAACATATTTCTATTTCAAAAATTAAGTAATGGCTATGTCTCCAGTTCTGTTGAAGAAATTGATATTTTAGGTTTATGTTATTATTATGTTATACTTTTATTTTATGATTTCCATTGAATATATTTTCATATAATATATTCTGATCACTTTCTCCTTCCTCAACTCTTCAAAGATCCTTCCCAGTCCTAAGCCACACTTTTAGAGAATGCTTTTTTTATTCAAAGAATCCATTAAAATTTGCATTGTAATTTCAAGACACAGGCTCTAATATCTAACTTAATCTAATCTAATATCAAATCAAATATAATCTAATCTAATAAAATCTAACCAAATCTAATGACTTAGATTTGATTATTTTAAAATTTGTATTCTAGTGGATTGTATGGGGCAATTTTGATGTCTTCATTTTAGTACAGTGATTATTTAAAAAGTAGTTTCTTGCTGGGTGGAAGTGGTGTGTACCTGTGATCCCAACATTCTGGATGCCGAAGCTATGTGATGAAGGCTAGGTTAGGACACGAAGCAAAACAAATCCCCTAAACCTTTGTTACATTTACCCAGAGCCTCCGACAAGGCAAGCCATTCACTAACAAGGAAGGGGAGAGATCATCTGTCCTGAGGTGGGACCCGTGTCTGTACAATCTTAACTGATATGAATCACTATTGGCTTCTTCAGCTCTGGAACAGGCAGGATGTAAGCTCTCACCTACTGCTCTGCTGCCATGCCTACCTGCCTTCTGCCATCATGTTCCCAGCCATGCTGACTGTAGACTCTACTACCTATAACTATGAGCCTCGAATTAAGCATATTCTTCTATATGCTGCCTTGGTTGGTCATAGTATTTTGTAACAATAATAGAGAAGTAACTAAAACACACCCTCTAGCTTTGTTCACTGTCCCTGAGGTTTCAAAAGTTCATGCCAGGCCCAGACTCTCTCTGCCTCCAACTTGTGGATAAGATGTAAGCTCTCAGATACTGCTCCAGCACCTTGCCTGCCTGCCTGCTTCCAAGCTCCTGCTATGATGGTAATGGACTCACCCCCTGAAAAGGAAACAAGCCCCCAATTAAATGCTTTCTTTTATAAGTTGCCTTGGTCATGGCTTCTGTTCATAGCAATAGAACAGTGAATAGGACTTATGGTGAACAAATTTTCCAGTGTGATACACTAGAGAGGCTAGAGAAACCTTTGTCTTCATTGTGATTGACACTGTCCCATGGTGAGATTTTAGGTAACTTAGTGTCTACTTTCTGTGTCCATAAAAAGAAAATGAAGAGGGTTCATGAGACAATTTCATGGCTCTTTCAAAGTCTAAGAAATTCATATTTTACTCAGTAATGCACAAAGAAACATGTTTTAATGATTTCTGTCTGAGGCAGGGAAGACTAGACAGATTAGCCAGTATCATACACACTGCTGAACTCAGGAGCTTACTCACTGAAGTAACATGAACCACTTCTTACCACAGGGCTCTTCCTTGTTATGTGTGTGAACTTTGGAAAGTCTCATACTAGTGGTGAGTGTGCTCTGGATCTATCCAGCCCCTGATTCTCCTTCTTAATAGCACCTAAGACCATCTGGGGGGACACATTCCTTTCCAGTTGGGACAAGTCTGATAATCTCCTGAGCACTTATAAATAAGGAGTGGATTTGTGACCCAAACCAGCCTTTCTGTAATCTGAGAAAATCGCAAAAGGCTACAAGTGTCTGGTGACAACCCATCCACAGGTGGCCTCCTGACCCAGCTGCTGTTCTGAGGTGAGAACATTCATTCCTGAGCTTTCTCCTCTTAGGAACTGTCTGTAGCCAGGGTCCAGGCATGGGGCCCAGGCTCCTAGTTGATGGTGAGAGCATCAGTCTTCCCCATCTATGCTTCTGTTAGGGAAAATAAACTTGTACAGTTTGTAAATATCTCTAAATATCGAAGAGTTTCCTCTTAAACTTAAATGTGAATTTGAGGTGAGAGATTTTTAATTTTCTCCATGATTCAGATCTTTCTAGAAGGTCCCGACACCCTCTGATATTTAGGCTTTAGAGTAGACATGTTTCAGCCAGATCAGATAGGATGTCGATCGGCCCCTTAGTTTATTGGTATCCTTGGTAACTCCCCCAAACTCCCTAAGCCTCAGTTTTCTTGTCTATAAAGTGAGGGAAATGAGACCAGCCCCAGCGAATGGCACTAACGGCTAAAGAAAACACGCAATAAGTTCTCAATAAGCATCAATTTTGATTGCATTTGCAATCACGAAATCGTGGATTATGGAGCTGTGTTGGGTCTCATCTGTCTCTAGGGGCTGTACGTAACGAGGAGCAGAAACTGAGAATGATGGTAATAGCATTGGGGTATGTTGCTCAATGCTTACTCTGGCTTAGGAGCTGTCCTAAGTGATTTACATATTAACTTACTTATTCCTCACAACCATCTTACGTGGCACAGCACTTTTATTACTCTACTTAGAGCATGAACAATCCAGGCAGAAAGCAGTTGCAGCGCTTCTCCAAAAGTGCTGGCTCGGCTCTGATGGTTTCTATCTGATTCTGATGAGGAAGAGCTTGGGCAGACAGGCCATGAGCACACACACCCTATGAAATTGCTGTGCTTTCTCTTCATGTGGCTCCTGATCTATGGGAAGGCCTCATTGCTGCGGGGCCAGGAAGGAGGGGCTTGCTTCATCAGCAGGCATGACTCAAGCCTGGCTGTGCTTCTGGACTTACTCTTGAAGTAAGATCTTACTGTGCCTATCCCAGACACACAGGCAGCCCCATGTCCTGGTGATTTGCCTTCCTTTCTGTTCTGAGCTATGAGGGCCTGGAAGGGCTGGTGGGAATGGAGATGCAGTGAGTCTGAAAAGGTGACTGAGGAAGGAGGGAATTCCCTGGAGGTGTTGCCCATGTAGTTTAGTTGGATGTATTGAGCCGACATGAAGAAGGGCTTAATTGCTCCACTTTGGGCTGCCGCCCTGTCCTGGTTAGGGTTACTATTTCTGTGATGGAATGCCAGGACCCAAAGCAAGTTGGGGAGGAGAGGGTTTATTTGGCTTATTCTTCCATGTAATGGTCTGTGATTGAAAGAACTCTGGACAAGAACTCAAAAGGGCTGGAGACTGGAGGCAGGAGCTGATGCAGAGGTCATGGAGGAGTGCCGCTTATTGGCTTGTCCATCATAGCTTGCTCAGCCTGCTTTCTTATAGAACCCAGGACCACCAGCCCAGGGGTGGCACCACCCACAATGAACTAATTAATGAGCATCCCCATCAATCAATTGAGAAAATAAATGCCCTACAGCCAGATTTTTATGGAGGCGTTTTTCTCAATTGAGGTCACCTCCTTTCAGATCATAAAACTAGCCAGCACAATGAGTACAGAGTTCCTCTAGAAAGCTTCACCATGGAGTAGATATCTACCACTGAGGGCAGAGGGAAATGGGCTAGAGCCTATGGATGCAAATAGGTGCAGCTAATAGAGATGAAGTAGATAGGACAGGTCAGGTTTGAATGAGGAGGCAGGCAAGGGAGCTGGAGGACACCTTGCATTGAGATCTTACCCACAGACACACTTAAGCAATGGGGGGAGGATGAGCACGTGCCAGAGTACAAGGTGCTTGCTTCTCAGTGAGGGGCCATGACAAGCTAATCTCAGGATTCCACTAATCACTGCTTTCTGTTCTCAGAGTAGCTCTGCCCTCGGAGTAGCTCAGGTTTAAACAATAGTTGCCCTCATAACATGGTGCCCAGTCACTGTCCCCTGAGTTCCAGTGTCAGAATGGGATTCACCTTCACTGTTGGCACATCTGTAGGAGCAATCACTGTCTCCCCAAAGCTTGTGAGGCCTGTAGGTTTGTCCCGAGGGGAGAGAATGCTAGTCTTTTTTTCACAAGGGCTGTCTGGCTTACATTTTTAGAAGAGGCTTCTGATTTCCATCCTCACACTGGGAAGCCATCCAACAGGCTCTGATGACAGTGACTTCTTAGGTCAATCCCATGAAGGGACCCCACAAGACATGAAGGCTAGGATTCTGATTCAGAGCTGCTGGACCACACCGAAGTTCCTTCTTCTGGGTCCTGTGACATGAGTGCTGTTTCTGATGACCGATGGTATTTGATAACACAAAGGGTGATACAACCAGGGACAATACTGGACACCTCTGGTACAGCGGGGCTAGTGTGCCAGCATGAGTGCCTGCACTGCGTGCACGGAGCTAGGGTTAGAGAAGCTGAAGCAGGTTGGGGGCCCTTAGGAATTATCTGGGTTAGTGTTCTTTCCCGAAGGCTTTCGTAGATGTCATCACAGATGACACAGATGTATCCAACCTCAAGCTGTTGGATACAGTCCAGGTTACACTCTACAGACACTCCTAACACTAACCTGATGTGAAACAAGAACAGTGCCCAGACTGAGGTAGCCTGACCCTAGAAATCCCTTATTTATGTAGATATGGGAATTGGGTCCCCACAAGGTTTGGGCTCCCTCCAGAAAACACAGCTTAGGTGAGGCAAAGCCCAGACTTGTCTCACTCCAGATGAGTGTTGCTTTCCTCATATGGAGTGGCCTTGGCCAAGAAAGGGAAGAATGGGTTCTCTAATATAAGAACTGCTGCTGTGTGTCTCTGCTTCCCAGGTAGGTGAAGGATCTACCAGGTCTCACTTTGGGGAAACTGCTTTGCTGTATCCGAAGGGCCCAGGACCCAGGCGGAGGGCACTATGGGTATTCTTTGGAGTCAACATGAATCCGGTGCTACTGAGAAAGGCTAACTGGCTTTAGTCAGCTCTGTCTTCTCTTCTATCCCTGCTGGGACCTATCCCAACTGATAGAAAATGTGGGCGCTCTGGCAGCTCCTGGTTCTTGAATAGCCCTTGATGGTGTAGAAATCTCTGCATGGAGGTCTGTAACCCTCCCCATGTGATAACCAGGCAGAGTAGATGAGACTGCTCTCATTTTAGAGAGTAGGAAAGTTGGACTCTGGGGCACAGCTTACTCACTGCACCTCTGCTGGGTGCCCAGCTTAACCAGGAACCCTGATGTATACCTGCTGTGCCTACCACCTGTGCTTCCTCTTGCTTCTGACTGGAAGGGGAGTCCTTTGGTTAGAGCACCTCTGCTGGGCTTCCTCTTTCCTGCTGTCTTTCCCGCTCACCTGTGGCGTTCTCTGTTCCATTCTCACACCTCAATGAACAGACACAGTCAGTATTTAAGTTTCTTCTTAGTACAGGATGGCATGGTGTTGACAGAGCTCAGGGTCCAGCAGGGAAGACAGAAAGGTCATTGATCAGAGAGTAAGTAGAGAATGCGGGAAGCCACTGGCCTCGAGTTACTGTGTGGTCATTTGCATTGCATAACTCTCTCCAGGAGACTTTATGCTTCTCCATGGCAGAATGTTTTTCTTCATTTGTGTCTGCCCAGCTTTAAAAGCGTGCTTAACACATGGCAGCTGCTGTCTGTTTCTGTTCAGGAAATGACGATGCAGAGGAATGGTTAAAAATGCCAATTTAGGAGCCGAGGATATGGCTCCGTCGATAGAATGCTTGTCTGGTGTGCAGGAAGCCCTGGGTTCCATCCCGATCACCACAAACCTCAGGTGTGGCAAATCATCCCTACAATCTTAGCCCTTGGGAGCAGGAGGTGGGGATCAGAAATTCAAGGTCATCTTTGATTACAAATCAAGTGTGAGGTCAGCCTGGGATGCATGAGACCCTGTCAAACAAACAAACAAACAAACAAACAAACAACAACAAACCAGAAGAAAGGGATACAGCATTTGGAATCTCAGTTTTTTGGGGTACTTGCTGTATAATTTCAGCCTCCTGATTTGGTAATGTGGGTTAGAGCAATGGCTGCCTCATGTGAGGAGCAGAGAAGACTATCTATGTAAAATATTCAGCTCTGAGTGTGACATTAATGATCTGATTCAAGTGTTGCCACCCCAGGGCTGCTTGGATCGTTGTTGAACTGTTGATTCAGTTTGAATGGCTTAGGTGTTAAATGTTATGAATGGGTGGGTTTCACTGATTTTTACCTGAGATTGGGGAACGAGGTCGTCTGGCCACATGCAACAGAGCTGTAGTGCTCCACAGAGGCGAACGATAACTGTTGCTGCGTCATGATAGTGGTGAGCCTGCTGTCATTGAGGATGTGTGGGGATAAAGATCTGGGTTCGAATTCCACACCTTTCTTTCTACCTTCCCTAACTCTTGCTTGAGTCCTTCGAAAGCCACCCATCAACATGTCCCTGATATTCCCTGCTTCCAAAGGATGCCCTGGGGAGTGATGAAAACACTTTTTATTTTGATGGGGCTCTTGAGACATTTTCAGTGATTTAGAATGGTGCTTCCTTTTTCGCCAGAGGACCCAAGTTTGGATCCTAGAACCCATGCCCAGTGGCTCACAATAGATTGTAACTCGAGTTCCAGGGAGTCCAAACCACGCTTCCGGCCTCTGCATGCACTGGGAACACTGGTGGAATATACACGCACACACGTACACATAAAAACAAAAGCTTTAAAACATTCTTTTGTAACTAAGGACATGTTGTTATTTATGAGTGACAGGGAATGCTAAGGAGCACAGACTTTACCTGGAGGTAGGAGAGAGGGCTGCACCGATCTGCTTGTTCTGGTTGCCAGGCTCCAGGTACTCGGTTGGTATTCCCAGTTCTAGAGTGTCCAGGTTCCGTGGCCAAGGGTGCCTAATGGCACCTGTCAGGAACTTCAAGTCTCCAAGCCTGGGGTGCTTAGCTCCTTCTGGAATCTGCCTGGTGCTTTTTCTTTTCTGAGTCTGGAGTTGATTTGTTTTTATCTCATTAGTTGGACACTGACTCTGCATGGTTCATCTATGCTGGGAATCCTTGTGGTGTGTGTGTGTGTGTGTGTGTGTGTGTGTGTGTGTGGAGATCTCATGTTCCTGAACTTGGAGCATCAGGGGCCCAGACCCGGAGGTCTGACCATTGTCACTGAAACAATCTGGCCTAAACCTCTCTCTGGGGCTGGCTCAGAGTTCCTATTGTGTCTCCATGATACACAGATGAAGGATGAAGAGATTATTTTCCATTTCTGCTGCACAGAGCCAAGGCCCTGATGTCTAGATCCCAGCTTCTTTCTGCATTTCTAGCTCTGTTCTGTGTGTATTTCTTTGTTTCTCTGTCTCAGTGTCTGTCGTCTGTCTGTCTGCTCTCTCTCTCTCTCTCTCTCTCTCTCTCTCTCTCTCTCTCTCTGTGCGTGTTTGTTCGTGTGTGTGTTTGTTCGTGTGTGCATGAGCATGTGTGCTGTTAGGCAGTTGACTGTGGGGACCAAGGTATTTGATGCTTTGAAGCGTCCACTGGCTTCTAAAGCAGGCGCCTGGAGAGCCACCGTAAGTCTGTACTCCTCAGCCTCAGGCGGGGCCAGGGAACAGCATTTTGAGAGCTCCTCTCACCACACAGGACAAGCTGCTTTTATTGCGAGATTTGCTCCTGTGCTTGGGAGCTCCTACTAGGGAATTCATCACTAGGGAACTCAGAACTTCCTTCTGGGTCTTATCATCCACTCTGTTCAGGCTTTTGCTTCAGTGGGAGCTCAATAGGGATTTTTCATCAGTTTCTAAGCATGTATTATACAGACCTTAACTTTTAAAGAAATCTTGTGTCTCTAGATGCTGATTTTTTTTTTTTTTTTTTAACAATCCCACCACTTCTGTATCTCAGGTATCCTTGGAGATCAGAGATGTCAGGTCCTTTTGAGGCTGGAATTATAGGCAGTCACAAGTGGTCCAACATGAATGCTGGGACTGAACTCAAGTCGTCTGCAAGAGCAGCAAGAGCTCTTAACTGCTAAGCTGTCTCTCCAGCTCCTTAGCTGGATCACGTTTGCTTATTCTCTGGGCTTCATATTGTGTACATTTGGCTCTCTGACACTGTATAGCAACCCTTCACTATCCCCAGGGATAAATTCCAGTACCCCTCCCATTACACTGGCTGCCCAAATCCATGGATGCTCAAGTCCTTTAAATAAATTGTTGTAGTGTTTGCATACAACTTATGTATATCCTTTGTGTTTGCACTGGGGATGCCATGCTTTATGAGAGACCCTGATGTGTCAAGAAGCAGAGGAAATGCACACTGGGAGTTAAAGAGAGGAGAGAGATCAGGAGGAGATTCCTGAGGGAAGACAGGAAGGCGTGGGAGGGATGTGAGATAACAGGAGGAGCTTGTGGGTCAGGAGGAGACCAGGACCAAGAACTTGCCTCAGAATGTGTCTCTGGTTAAGGCCCTGGTGCTCACCCCTGGCTGCGTGTCCCAGCCACCAGGCTTGAGAAGCAGCCTGGACATCCGAATTTTTGTGTGTATGAATTCTCTTAAAAATATTTATGAGGCAGGAGAGATAGCTCAGCGGTTAAGGACACTTGTTGCTTCTGCAAAAGACATGGGTCAGGTCCCCAGCACCCACATGGTACCTCACCACCATCTGTAACTCCAGTCTCACGGGATCCAGTGAGATCTAGCCTCTGCAGGAACTGCACACATGTGGCACACAGACATTTCTACAAGCAAAACACTCATACGTATGCAAATAAATAAATACAATTTTCAAGATGTTAGCCACTGTGCTTTGCTGCCCACTGCCTTTCAGCTCTTGTGCTTGAGCTCAAGGTGTTTGTAGTCTGGGGAGACAGAAAAATTGTGCATTACTTAAGGAAAGTACTGTCATGGGTGAAGAAACGATGTGTCTGGGCTCTGGGGAGGAAACTCGGCAGCCTGAAAGACTCAAGGTAAGCTTTGCTTCTGAGCCACTGCCTGGAGAAGCATTTTCTAACTTATTCCTGCACCCAGAAATAGGCTCTTCTCCTTGGAGGACAACATATGCATAAAGGCTCTGTATGTGTGTGTGTGTGTGTCAACCTTGGGTTTTGTTTTTAAGGCAGCTCTTTTTGAGACAGGTTTCTCACAGGCCTGGAGCTTGTTGAGATCTAGGCTAGCTGGCCAGTGAGCCCAGAGATCTGCCTGTCTTTTCCTTTCCCTCTCAAATGCTAGGATTACAAGTGCACACCACCATGTCTGGCATTTTTATGTGGGTTCTGGGGATTGAACTCATATCCTTATGCTTGCATGTTGAGCACTTTTCTGATTGAACTATCTCTGCAGGCTGAGCATGGGCATTTTTGAGAGGATGCTCTGCAGCCTTTGGGCACAGGAAGGTGGTAAAATTCCTCCATTACCTGGCAGCTGGGCTGCTGTCTTGACTTTTAAGCTTCCTTAGAACAAGAATTGCAATCACTAAGAAGAGACTGCAAGTCTGAGCAACACAGAACTGTACATGGACAGAGCAGGCGGCTGGGTACCCAGTGCCCTAAAAAGAAATGCATTTAAATACAGCTTGACATCTTTGGGAGGGCATCTCCTAAGTCAATGTGAATTTACTGCATCTGGAGGGAGAAAGGGCACATTTAGACTTTCAGAGATGAGAAGCTAAGAGTGAACATCCGTCAGGGTGTCACCACCTTATATATCATAGCTGAGACTATGCTGGGGCTGTCCCCAACTACACGAGTCAGTACATAATAAGCTCCCAAATGGCCAGACCAAAGGCTGTTGCTCACGCCTGTGATTTATGACAGAAATCACGAGCTGCTACATTAACTTCTGCACTTCCCATTTATGTTTGCATGAACTTGGGGAAGGAAGGAGAAACTTAACTCTTTGTCTGACATGGTCACCATCACCACCACGGTTTGAGGGAGCCATGTTTGCTATGCAGTTTTAAAGGTCTGGTCCCAGGTATTTGCTGTCATCTAGAAAGATGCCTTTGCATTCACCAACTCACCTCTCTCTCCATCTTTGAGCCCTCTCATGGGAATTAGCTCATCAACAGGTTTAATTGCTCTTCCCAAGAAGTCAGGTAGCTGAGAACTACTCATCTGAATGCAATAGCTAAATCAATTTAGGAGACAATTACTGGTCAAATATACAATTTCATACAAGTGCCTCTTACCATTTGCGGACTTTTTTTTTTTTTTTTTTTTAAATTAAACTTAATGTTCCTGAAATAATTCAGGGCTGAGAGCTCAGACATTCAACATCAAGATGATAGAAAATGACAGAAAATGCTGGTATCTTATCTTATTCTGTTCAGATGACTGTATCAAAATATCTCAGATGGTGATTCATGAACAATAAAGGTTTATTTTTCCCAGCTCTGAGGCCTGAGGTGTCTAAGCTCAGAGCACTGGAAGACTTGAGGTCTTCTAAAGACCTGTTCTCTGTAACAATCGTTCTTGCTGTGGTTTTCCAAGGTTTAAGGGGAGAGCATGTTTGAGCACACCCGTATTATAAAGGCTACAACCCTATTAACAAGGGCTCTGCCTATATGATCTGATTACTGCTCCACTACTCAAACTCTTCCTGATAACATCACCTTGGGGGCTGAGATTTCAACTTATAAACTTGGGAGGCAGATCATAAACGTACAGATCACAGACTAAATTAAAATTTATCAGATGGACACAATGGATGACAGAATGAGAGAGAAACTTAAGGGATTAATGTAAATACTAATGGGTTTTCACCAGGTGATTAAGGATTTGAAAAATTGCTCTAAGCATCTTTTCTTTCGATAATAAATCACTTAATGTCAACTGCAGGTCACATGCTTGGCTCGAGACCAGAGGTCCTGGGGTGAATAAGAGAATGTATCCATCATCAGGAAGTATATACTGGAGGATGATGGTCCATTAATGTAGCTCTTTGAGGGTCCAAGATGTTGTTATTATGGAGAATAGAAGAAACTGTCTCTGAAAATAGAACTCACTAGAGTCATTTTCGATGAAGGGTGAGGGTATTGTGTGTGTTGAGGATTGAATGTTAGGGTGAAATGTGTAGACAGCTCTTAGGAGGGAAAAGGAGAGGGAGGGAGGGAGAGAGAGAGAGAGAGGACCTATGGGGTGGTTATATGGATAGAATATTTGTGTCTCCATCAATTTCGTATGTTGAAATAGTAACCCCGGTTTGATAAGGTAATGATGGGATTAGTGCTCTTCTAGAAAGATTAGTGAGCTTATTTATTTTCTCAGCTCTTTACCATGTAAGGGTATGATGGCCGTCTGCAACCAGAAAGCTTTGAGAACCAGTGGGTCGAGCTAGGACCATCAGTGTGACTGTGGGTTTGGAATTCTCCATGTGAGACAGCTAGTAGACTGGCCAGGGGTTACTCAATTGATGACGTTGACTCTTTGTTTTTCAGAATCTATCAGTGGCCCCTAGTTCAGTAGGAGGATAACAGGTCCTCTTAATCCCCTTGCCCTTCCATGGTTGGCTGTTGACAGGACCATTCTTGTGCAGACTCAGTATAGCCAAGTACAGCATTGGGTTTGTAACTGAAATGGCTAGCTCATACTCAGATGACGTCATTCCATGACTGATTTTATTTCCTTCTCTTTACCTGCCCTTCATACGTTCTCTCTAGAGATATAATCACTGTCATAAATTTTTGGATTGTTTTGGAAAAAGCAACCTATGTGGGATTGTGTTCTTATATTCACAAACATGATATATTTCATTATTCAAGTTCCTTTTGGGAATTTCCATTTCTCTGTAAAAAGTTTCCAGATCTTATTCATTCACAGATATACAGAATTTTCTACTGTGAGTGGCACTTGTTCTTATTATAATTTCTTACTGATAATTTTTGGCCTAAAGGGTCCACTGATTTTAACATTTTTGTTTGAAGAGTTCTCTTATTCTTATACTTTGTATTCTTTTTGGATTTAGATTTGTTTACATAGGCAATCTAAATTCATCTTTCTTTCTTTTTCTTATGTACTTGTTTTTTTTTTTTTCCCCTTCTTTGTCAAATTCATCAACACACTGGTTGGTTTTATGTTAGCTTGACACAAGCTAGAGTTACTTGGGAAACTCAAACCGCAACTGAGAAAATGCCCCCCCAGACTAAGCCTGTGGCTCATTTTCTGGATTGATGATTGGTATGGGACAGCTCAGCTTTCTGTAGGTAGTACCATCAGGCAGGTGGTGTTGGATACTATATGAAAGCTGACTGGGCAATCCATGAGAGAAAGTTAGTAAGCAGTTATCCTCAGTGGCCTCTGCATCAGTTCCTGCTTCTAGGTTCCTGTCCTGCCTGAGTTTCTGCCCTGACTCCTCTGGATGATGGACTATTTCCTGGAAGTGTAAGATGAAATAAACCTTTTCTGCCTCAAGCTGCTTTTGGTCATGGTGTTTTTCACAGCAATAGAAACCACAACTAAGACATCAACTAGGGTCTGTTTTGCAATGTCCAGTAGAAAAAGTAAGTAGTGAGTGATTTCTCCTGGGATTCAGTATGAACACTTCTAAAGTTGTGGTATTTATTAGGGATGTTTGGTTGGAATGCTTTATCAGGGTAAGGAAGTATTCTCTCTAGTTTGTGAAAAGCTTTAATTTTTGAATTTATTAAACCCCAATGGAGATGTGGATTTTTGTCTCTTTTGTTCATAATGGTAGCAAAATTATAGTTCTGAAGTAGCAATGAAATAATTTTGTGGTTGGGGGCCACCATAACATGAGAAATTGTATTAAAGGGCTGTAGCATTAGGAAGGTTGAGAATCACAGGTACAGGGCATTTTCTTAGTGATGGAGGGCTCAGTCCATTGTGTGTGTGGAGGGCACCCCTGGGTTGGTGGTTGTGGATTCTGACGGAGCATTAGGTACCTTTAGGAAGGTTGAGAACCACTACACTGGTTCTTCAGCATTACAAAGTCTTCAGTGATGGGGATCTAAGGCAGAGTTTCACACATCAGGTAAATGCTCTGCCACTGAGCTGTACCCTATTTCTTATCTTGCCTCCTAACTCCAGACTTCTTCATCTTACTTCTGGCAAAAGAAAAAGAAAATCAATTCTTTTAGCTCACATATAATTTCCTGTAATTTATCTTGCCTGGTCTATGCAGTCCATTTTACTTCCCAGTTTTGGAGCTTGCCTCCTTTCCTAATTTTTGAAGGTTTGTGTAGGAATTTCCTGTAAAGATACGACTTGTTTTCTTAAACAACAGGTTGTCTGCCAGTGACTATGACGTTCACCTCCTTTTATCACATTTTGCGTCGAATGGCGGTAAGGAAGGCAGGAAGTGGAAAGGTAGTGTAAGGCCAAGAAGCTTGTGTGTGGCCTGACAGAGGAGAGTCTTCTAGACTGCTTTGCAAAATTTCATCTCAGCGGGGAGAGCAGAACCCCCAAGGAGAGTTGCCGAATCAGCTCCCTTAAGCGCTATAGCCAAAGCTTAACTCTTCCAATCCACCCAAAATGCACCTAGCTCAGTCTCTTTCCCAGAGTGCCTTTCTGCCCCAGATGCTAATTGCATTTAACTAATCCACTAGCAAAATGTCCACACAGAATTCCATTTTAATTAGCATACCACACTCTTTGTGCAAATTTGCTCTCAGAGGAGTCCCATTGCAGCTGCATGCAGACGCTAATGACGGTGCCCCTTGATGTTTTCCCGATAGCTTTCAGCTGCAAAAGCACTTAGGCAGACTGCCATGAGCATCCTGCCCAACTGTATTACTGCGGGACGCCCGATTGGTTAGAAGTTGATCCTCCGGTAACTTTCCTCTTTCTTTACATTTCCTCTTGAACCCCAAATGGACCATTTCTTATCAGGATGCCATGAAAGGTTGCAGTGTTCAGGATGGAAGAAGAATTAGACTGTGGGTTATTTTCTCCTCTCTGTGTCTTGAAATTTCAATACTTGAAAGAGATTTTAAAGTTGTTCCATCCACCTGGTTCATTTTATAACTGGGAAATTACAGTGCATACTCTTGTAGTTTGAACTGAGGCTAAAGTCTACACTGAGGGTCTTCTTTGTGCTTTTTAAAAATACTCTATCTATCTATCTATCTATCTATCTATCTATCTATCTATCTATCATCTTTCTGTCATCTATCTATCTATCTATCTATCTATCTATCTATCTATCTATCTATCATCTTTCTGTCATCTATCTATCTATCTATCTATCTATCAATTATCTTTCTGTCATCTATCTATCTATCTATCTATCTATCATCTGTCATCTATCTATTTATCTATCTATCTACTATCTTCATCTATCTATCTATCATCTATCTATCTATCTATCATCTATCTATCTATCTATTATCTATCTATCTATCTATCTATCTATCATCTATCTATCCACTATCTACTATCTGTCATCTATCTATCTATCTATCTATCTATCTATCTATCTATCTATCTATCTATCATCTATCTATCCACTATCTATCTACTATCTGTCATCTATCTATCTATCTATCTATCTATCTATCTATCTATCTATCTATCATCTATCTATCCACTATCTATCTACTATCTGTTCATCTATCTATCTATCTATCTATCTATCTATCTATCTATCTATCTATCTATTTATCATCTATTTGTATGAGTGTCTGCCTGCATACATGAATGTACACCATGTATTTGCCTGGTGCCCTTCAAGGCCAGAAGAGGGAATTGGGTTCTCTGGACTTGGAGTCATAGATGGTTGTGAGCTGCCACAAAGATGCTGGGTCCTCTACAAGAGCAGCCAGCGTTCTTAATTACTGAGCCATCACATCACCTCCTCGGTAGTGGTTCTTAATGCTGGACACACCCTGGAATCACCTGGAAGGTTTTAAATATTTTATACTTATTTGTTTATTTTATATGTATGAGTCTGCATGGATGAATGTACATGCCACAGCATGCATGGGTGGGTAAGAGGTCAATTTGTATTATTGGTTCTCTTCTTCTATTATGTGGGTCCCAGGTGGTGAACTCAGGCTCAATGACAAATGCCTTAACTTCTGAACCATCTCACTGGCCCACCTGGGAGCTTTTTAAAGACATCCCAATGCTGGACCTATGCAGGTCAGGATTATTTTTATAGTTAGAATTGTTATTTTTTTAAACTTTCTTTTATTATTTCCCAAAATCATATATGAAGTTCTTGCACTTAACTTGTTTGAATATAAGTGTAGAAGGAAGTCATGTGTGACCCCAAGCTAATGTCTTCATTAGAATACACATTTAGTTCACAGACATGAAGCAGAGGTCATGTGAAGTCACTGAACGAGGGCAGCTGTCACAAACCACAGAGACACGAGCCCTCAGAGGAAGCATTGCGATCTGTGAGAAAATGTGGCTAGAAGCTACCTCATCTGTGGCACTTTGCTGTACAGACTGAGCTCACTAACTCTGTCTTCATCTGATTCTAATGGGCACTTGAGGATGATTGCAGTGGGCTGGCTCAGAACTTAAAATTTAATAGAAGCTGCTGAATTATCTTTACAAGTGAAGGATGCAGTATTCTAAATATTCCCAGTGTTTATCACATCTGACTTTAAACATCCAAATCTACCCAAAAGATGTCTACATCATATCTGTAACTTCAGAGGGAAATACAGCCTAACGGAGTACTTTCAAACTCCAAGATCCAAGCTATCGCATATCATTCTTGTAATACTTCTTGGAGTTGTTTCATGGACATTCTCTATAAGGCTCTATAAGGAAGGAATTTGTGCTTCAGTGGAGAATTTTATACACCGTTTAGAGTGTTCGCTCTCAGATGGTTTTATTCAGATTCTCTGAGGTTTCTTTAGTTATTACAAGTTGAATTGTGTTTCCCCCATATTTCTATGTTAAAGTACTAAGTATTTGCATCTTAGATTATGAGTTGGTCTGGAAACAGGATCACTGCATATGTAATTAGAGATGAGGTTATATTGGCATAGGTAAATGCTTAAGTAAACATGACTGTTGTTTTCAAGAAAGTGGGACGTTTGGACATAGACACACACAGGGAGAAAACAACCAGATGAAAACAGAGGCACACGTCAGATGCTGAGACACCAAGGGATGCCAAGGCTTCCAGGAGTCAATGGAGAGGAGAGGCGGGATCACAAGCTCCCTGATGGATTACACGAGTGCCCCTCGACTGGGACTATGAACCATCCCAGCTGAGCAGCAATAGGGTTCTCTCACCAGATCATGGCACTGTAAGGCCATGTACCTGAAAGCAATGCAAAGCCATATGCATCTTGTCCTGTCTGCATGGATGTTTGTCTAGTCCCTTTCCCTCTGTGAACAGAGCCGGATCTGTTCTGTTTGCACATTGGTTCAATATTCTTTGTTTGTAAATGTGTCTGCTCTTTCATTTTGTCCTCTGAACCAACTATAACATCTTATTTGTTCCCACATTTGATAGTGAGTCGAGTAAAACTTATACCATGTTCAGATTTATTTATCCATGTACTAGTTAGTTTTATGTCAACTTGACACAAGGAATAGCTATCAGAGAGGAGGGAGCCTCAATTGAGAAAGTGCCTTCATAAGGTCAGGTTGTAGGCAATTCTGTAAGCATTTTCTTAATTAGTGATTGATGGGGGAGGGCCCATCCCCATCCCCACCCACTGTGGTTGGTGTCATCCCTGGATTGGTGGTCCTGGGTTCTATAAGAAAGCAGGCTGAGTAAGCCATGAGGAGCAAACTAATAAGCAGCACCCCTCCATGGTCTCTGCATCATCTCTTGCCTCTGGGTTCCTGCCCTGCTTGAACTCCTGTCCTGACTTCCTTTGATGATGAACTGTGATGTGGAAGCGTAAGCCAAATAAACCCTTTCCTCCCCAAGTTGCTTTGGTCATGGTGGTCGCCCTAACTAGGACCATCCATGTGTTTATTGTACATACCAATTATTTAAACAAATTCTAATTTGTGAAAGTAGTTTTACTTTAATAGTGGCCACTAGAGACTGGAAACATTCTGAAAGAGGGAAGATGGAGTGAGGGGTAGGTAACAGAAGCACTGGTACATTTACCAGAGAATGAATTAGTTCTGTGCCAACCCAGTTCTGCTTCCCCCTCAACCCCCATATCAGGCACCGGGCTGGATTAGAAGGGGTAAAGCTTAGCTGGGCAGGTAGGTTAGCAGGATCTTGGCTGGTGTGAGGGTGGGAGAAACAGCCTTCTCTGGAGACCATTTTCAATGATCCTGATCTCTTTATTAGGGGTGAACAAGGGCTATATAAGCCTTAGGGTGTGGGTCGGGGGCTTTGGGGGTGAGTGTGCATCATCAGCTGAGGCTGAGGTGTTGAGAATGCTTCATTTGCATGAAAAAGAATTCCAGGTGCTTGCTGGACATATCCTTATAGGGAGAGACAAAGTTTAACCTGAAATCTGGCCACCGGGCTATGTGACCACTTCAAGGGTGGCAGAGGTAGGGGTTGAAAGGCTTACGTGCTCTGGGACATGAAGGCCCAGAGCAAGAGGAAGCAATCCTACTCCTGCTGGTCCCAGGATGGGATTTTCCGGGTTTGGATGCATCTTAATCTTACTCTAATTCTGGACTGGCTCCCTCAGTCACATGACTTCCCCATCCCATAGGTCTGGTCTTTGTAGCTCAGTAGAGAAGTAATAGTTTACAAAAATTTGTGGCTCATTTCAAAGAAGCCATATAAATAGTGTATAGTGATCCCCATTATATAGAAATGGTAGGTGGGGACTAGAGAGGTGGCTCAGTGTATAAGAGCACTGGCTGCCCTTCCAGAGGACTTAGTTTTGATTCTTAGCATCCACATGAATGTTCACAACTGTCTGTGATTCCAGTTCCAAGGAATCTGTTGTTCCTTCTGACCTCTGTAGGCAGTAGGCACACATGGTACACAGGCATGCATGTAGGTAAAACACTCATGCACATAAAATTAAAAGAAATAGGAATGGTAAATGTTTGGGGCTGAGAAATGGCTTAGCAAGTAGAAGTGCTTACTATTAAATCAAGATAACTCTGTTTAAATCTCTAACACTCATGTAAAAGCCAAGCTTGGCTTCATATGCTTGCAACCCAGTTGGAGGTGGAGACAAATGGATCCCAGGAGCTTGCTGGCTGGAAATAGTGAGCTTCAGACTCATTGAGAGACCTTGTCTCAAACAAATAGGGTGGAGAGCAATGGAGGAAGACACCAAGGATCTTGTGTACCTCTGCAGGCACACATTGAAAATGCTATGCCCCAGTTTGATCACGATATGCTGCGCACGCATATCTTATTCTTGTACAGTATCTTATGAATACGTAAAAAATATTCTTTGATAATGAGATTTCAATAGGTCAGAGAAAGATGTATTCCTCCTGAGAAAACACGGCTTGTGGACATGGCAACTTATCAAACACTTAACATGCTGTCACTAGAAGGAGAGGGTGAGGTTTCCTGTTTCCCCTAGCAATTGCAAGTTCTGAGGAGACAAACCTTAGCTCAACAGGAAAATGAATCTGTTAATCATCAGAGCTGTCCAAGCAGGACGATGGGCTTCTATGGAAGTTGTATGTTTGTTGTTATTGGTTTTGTTTTCGTGGCAGGAAGCGGCGGGGGGTGGGGGGTGTGGGGGGGGTGGAATGTTACGTCAGCTCTAACATCAAGGCTGTGAAACTTATTGTTTGTTCCTGGGCATGAGTGTCAAAGATTCAAGGATGAAGAAACAGACCAACCATCCCTTCTCCCATGCCTCTTTATTTATTTCTATCTCTAGCATTTTCTTGTCTTAGCAAAAAATCCAAATCTCCTCTCTGGTCCTCTTTCAGCCATTTAGCTTTTCTCTAGTTTGGTTTCTTTTTTGAGGGAGGGGGAAGAGGCTCTGCTCTCTCATCATTAGGTTAGCTCACCTGGCTGCCCACCAAACGGAAGCAAGATGGAACACTTAGTGTCTCTGTCCTTGGGGCCTAGGGCTTTCTAGTGCTGCAAGCTTCCTGTGACAAAGATGTCACTGCTAAGTGGCTATGTGACACCGTGGATAGGGTGTACTGCCTGACACCCTGTCTGGGGCTGCAATCTAGCAAAAACTCAGAGGGTATAATTAATGCCATACACATATTATCTAATGTCATAATAAATCTGCCTGTGATGGCTTCTCGTGGGCATTCTCTGACTCTTGGTGCTAAGCTTCATGAGTCCCCGTCACCGTTTTCCAGGCATGCCACCATTTTTCAGGTTATAATTTGCCAGTTGACAGTGACTCCTATTAGCATGGAGCTAGTTAAGATTGTACCAATGATTTCATTATACACCACGCCTCTGCAGGTTTGTAATTATGAAGTTAAAAAAAAATTGCCAAAGGCAGTCATTTGACATAAATATATTTTTAGCCCACTAAAATCATGATATACAGTTTTTTGCCTTTTTATATTTTATTTTTGAGACAGTCTCATATAGCTTAGGATGACCTTAAGCTCACTTATATAACTGAGGTTGGCTTTGAACTCTCAAGTGCTGACGTTATAGTCACATTATCATCATGCCTGGCTTTGTCTTGTTTTTTAATTGAAAAAAGTAGATGAAGAATTAGGGGCTGGAATGATGGCTCAGTGGGTAAGGGTCCTGGCTATATAAGTCTGAAGATTTGAATTTGGATCCCAGCACCCATATCAAAAGCTGAGTATGACTGTTTGTGTGTCTTAAATCCCCTAGAGCTGTTGAGAGAAGAGACAGGAGGATTGCTGGGGCTAGTTGCTACCTTGCCTAGCTTGAGGTTCAGTAAGATAACCTGTCTTAAGGAGATAAAGCAGAAAGTCATGGAGTAGAATACAGTGTTTTCCTCTGGCCTTTACATATATGCATGAGCATGTGCACACATGTATGTGCGTATATCCTGCATGCATGCATATCATACACATATACATACAATCAACTTGCATGTGTTTTTTATGCCTGGGAGGCTGAGGCAAGAGTATCACAAATATAAGGCCAACCTAAATATAAGGCCAACCTAAGCTAAATAGTGAGGCCAGGCCAACGTCAGCCTACCTTATATGTGCTGGTTAATGTCAACTTGATACAAGATAGAGTAATCTTGGGAAAGGAAACCTTAACTGAGAAAATGCTTCCACCAGATCAGCCCATAGACATATCTTAGGCGGTGGGTTGCTTTTTTTTTTTGGTCAATGATTGATAGATTGATATGGGAAGGGCTTATCCCACTGTGAATAGTGCCACCTGTGGGAAGGTGATTCTGGGTTGTATAAAAAGGTGAGCTGAGTAAACCACAAGGAATGAGTCAGGAAGCCCCATGGATTCTGCTTCAGTCCCTACTTCCTGGTTCCTGCCTTAAGCTTCTGTCCTGGCTTCCCAGGATGATGGACTATAAAGTGTAAGATGAGATTAAACCCTTTCCTCCCAAGTTGCTTCTTATCATGGTCTTTATCACAGCAATAGAAACTAAACTAGGATAGTACATAATAAGATTTTATCTAAAAAAATGTGAGCTTTTTTAATGTGTATACACAGAGATCCCAATTCAGTCTCAGTGCCTGTAGTTACTAAGTATTATACTGGCTGAACCCTGGATCTTATAAAATATTAATTTTTTAGACTGTAGGTCCATTTTGCTATATGGAAGGAGAACTCCCTGTCTACTTACTGTTGGTGTTCTTTATCCTTCCAGGCTGCTGCTGCAGCAGACCATGACATGGATTCAAAGGTCTTACTGATGAGGGGCAGGGAGACGGTCCTAGTACTCACTGGAGCAAGTCTGAAGAGCCTGCTATCCAAATCCTGACCTGTAAACTTAGTCAAATAGGACAAACTGCAGATCCCTAGAGCACTTAGAATATTGTTGAAGAAATACAGTCAAGCAGCAAGTTCAAAGGCAGCTGTCATCTTCACTCAACCACTGGACGAAGAGCCACTTCCATTTGTCCCTACCTAACATCTTTGGCCTCAAGGGCCAGGGTCCTGTAGTCACTTCCAGCCTACTGAACATAATGATCAACTAGAAGTGTATATCACTGAGCCCCCTCTCCACCCCCTAGGGCCAGAAACTCCTCCTTTCCTATTTTAACTCTTTTTTGAGACACTCAAGCCTTCAAGCTCTACAATGCATCCATTACAGTTTCTCCCAGGATTCTGTTGAGGTTTAGTCTGTTACTATGTATTGTAATGTTAAATACTAGCTGGCCCTGGTTACCTCAGGGACAAGTGAATCCTCACCACATCAAGTGATGCTATGTGACCTTGCTCCTTAATTTAAAACTATTGGTTGAATAAAGATGCCAACAGCCTGTAGCTGGGCAGAAGAGAGGTAGGTTGGGTTTCAGTTTTTGGGTTTGGGGTCTGAGCACGACCAAGAGGGAAGAGAGAAGATGGAGAGAGAAGATGCCATGAGGTAGGAATCTTGGAAACATGGCCATGAGGGTGGCCAATTGGAATTAAGAGCAGCTGAGACAGAACATAGCAAGTTGTATTGAGGGATGACTAGCAGGGAAGTAGACATAGCAGAGGATAGATATCTGCCCAGCTCTAGTGATGATTAAGGCTTAGTAAAATTCAAAAGTTTTGTATCCTTTATCTGGGAACTAAATGATCAAAGCCAGGGTAGATACCTCTGGTTGAGATTAAATATTTAATACGACAGGATTCAGTGTTTATTTCATCATACCCCATGAACCTTCAGTTATAATCAGAAGAGTGTTGTTCATTTCTGTTGCTGGGACAAAAAGCAACTTAGGGGAGAAAGCATTTGTTCAGATTACAATTCTAAGTTATCACCCATCACTGGGGAAGTGAAGGCAAGAACCCAAGCAGTTGGTCATATCACATCACAGTCAAAAGCAGAAGAGAACTGAATGCATGTAGGCCTACTTACTTCCAAACTGGCTTGTCATCTTAGCTAGCTTTCTGCTCTTATCCTGTTCAGGAGCCCTTGCCTAGGGAATGGTGTTGCTCACATTTAGGGTGAATTCTTATATGTCAATTAAGGTAATCAAGAACTTCCTCGGGAAAGCTAAGGTCAACCAATTTTCCGGAAAAACCCTGGCGATTGGTTTTAAACCCAAAATGTGCCCCTTTCTTACCCCCACCCTTTCCCCTCTAAAAAATTTGCCACCCCCCGGTTCCCCCAACCTTTCAAATTTTTAGGGGGCCTTTTTGGGCACAGAGCCAAAAAACAAGATTTTTGGGGCTTTTTCGTCACTTTTTTGAAACTTTAAACGGGGCCCCTTTTTTTTAATTGGGGAACCCCCAGGTTTTTTTCCACTAGGGGGGGCGCCAGCCACCCCAAAAGGCTTGCTCCCGTTTTTGCCCTAGACAGTGCGTGGTTACAGATGCAAATGAAACCAGTCACTCAGCTTGTTATGTGGGTGCGGAAAATTGAATTCAGTTCTTCAGCGCTCCCAAAGTACCCTAATGCGGGGGCCAAGTCGCTTCCTTTCAAGTTAAGATTTCAAAAAAGGTTTTCATCCCTTTTTTTTTGGGGAATTTAAAATTCCCTTTTAACACAGCCCTCTAGCGTCCCCTGAAATTTGCTTAGAATTTAGAGAAAAAAAAGTTTGTCACTCTTGGGGCAAAGCAATTTTTTTTTTTTAAAAAAATTTCTATTGTTTAAACTTGTGAATTTAAAAATGCTAATTTTTGGGAAAAAAAAAGTAAAATAGGAATATCTCTTTTTGCTGAAGAATTATGATTTCCATTACATCAAAAACCTTTTTTTTGTTTTTTTTGTAATTGCTCTGGCCCCCCGGAAAAACTTGATCTGTAGACTGGGGTAGCCTTAACCCCCAAAGATCTATTTTTTTCCCCTTTTCCCGGTTGGGGGTTTTAAAGGCATGTGCCCCCAACACCCTTTTTTCATTAAACTTTTTTTTTTTTTTTGGGTTTTTTTTAATTTTTTTTATTTTAAAAATCTGTTTTTTTTTTGGGAAATTTTTTTAAAACTTTCCCCAGATTTCCCCTCTCCTTACCCCTTTCCCCCCTCCTCCCTCCCAAACCCCCACTCCCCCTTTCCCCCATCCTCCTCCTTTTCCACGTTGGTGTCCCCCCACCCCACCCCCCCTTACCTCCCTTTTCCCCACCCTAAAATTATCCCCCCCCCCGACGTCCACCTTTTCGGGGGCCAAAAGGATCTCTTCCCCACTTATATTTAGCCCCTTTTGCTTTTTAAAGCTGGAGCCGGGGGTCCCCCCAAAGCGCCCCGGGGGGGGGTTTAGCCCCGGGGGGGCTCGGTTTTTTTTGGTTTTTTTTCTTTCCTCATGGTTTTTGGGGAATCCTCTCAACCTTTCCCCCCTTTCCCCACTCTTTTTCCCCCTTTGGGAACCCCATGCCCCTGAAAAGGGGGTTGCTTGGCATCTGCCTCGAGTATCCCCGACTCTTGAGACTTCAAGGGGGGACAGCTTTTCAGGCTCCGTCAGCATGTACACCTTTTGACCCCCCACAAAAACCTTACCTTGGGGACTGCCCATGGGAAGGATCCCCAGGTGGAATGGCTGTAGATGGGCCCTCCTTCAGTTTCTGTCCGGCACTGTCCCCCTCCCATATTTTTTTCCTTTTGTTTTATTTTGTTACCCTTTTTAAGAAGAAGGGAACCCCCCCCCCTTTCCCTTGGTTTTTCTTTTTTCATGATTTTATGTGGTCTGTGGTTAAATTTTTGGGTATTTCAGGCTTCTGGGCTAAAACCAAAACAATCAGTGAGTGAACCCCCGGTAGTTTTTGGGGTGTTGGGTTTTAAAACTCGGATGTTTTTTTATTTTCCATCCATTTTTTTTAAGTTTTTTCAAATTCGGGGGTTTTTAAAATCCCCGGGGAATTTTTCCCATTGAAAAAAATGTCCATTTTTTTTTGTACCAAACCCCGGGTTAAAGGGAATGGGGGTTCTTTCCGTTTCGGGTTTTTAAATTAAAGCTGTTTTAAAAACATAGTGGAGCTTTCCTTTTTGGGGGGTTGGATTTCTGGATTTTCCCCGGGGGGTTGGTGCGGGGGTCCTGGTTTGATAGGAAAATATTGGGGGAACCTTTTGGGGGGTTTCCTGGGGGTTTGACCCCTTGAATCCCCCTTTCCAATGGAGGGGTTTCCCCTTTTTCCCCCCCATCCGGGGCCAGCACTTTTTTCCCCACCTGGGTTTTTTATTTTAGCCATTCTGCTGGTGTGAAGGGGGAATCTCAGGGTTGTTTTGATTTGCATTTCCCTGATGCCAAAAGGATTTTAAAACCCCTTCTTTAGGTGTTTTTTGGCCCCTTTCGCATTTCCTCAGTTGAGAATTCTTTTGTTTAGTCCATACCCCATTTTTTAATGGGTTTTTTTTGGTTGTCTAGAGTTAATTTTTGGGGTTTTTTCTTTGTTTTTATTAAATATTATCCTTTTTTCGGATGTGGGTTGGTAAAAGATCTTTTCCCAATTTGTTTTTTTTTTTGTCCTATTGACGGGCCCCCCTTTCCCCTTAAAAAGAAACTTTTTTTTTTTTAAAATGAAGTCCCATTTGTCATTTTGGATCTTAGAGCAGGGGGCCATTGGTTTCTGTTGGGGGAAACTTTTTCCCCGGTCCGGGGGAAATTCGAGGGTTTTTCCCCCCCTTCTCTTCTATTAGTTTCGTGTGGGGGTTTTTTGTGAAGGCCTTTTTCCCCCTTTTTGGCTTCAGCTTTGAAAAAGGAAAAAAAAGGAATGGATCTTTTTTGTTTTTCTTCGGGCATGCTCCCCTCCATTTAAAACCGCACCATTTGTTAAAATGTTTTTCCTTTTCCTTTTGGAATTTTTTAAAAGCCCCTTGTCAAAAAAAAATTCCATTTTTTGTGTTTTTTTTTTTTCTGGGCCTTCCCCAAAAAAAAAAAAAAAATTCCACTGTTTTTCCCCCCCCTTTCTCTGCCCCAACCCCAGGCCGTTTTTAATCATTTTTGCTTGTAGTACATTTTTAGGCGGGGTTTTCCCGTTCCTTCCCCAGAAGTTTTTTTTTTTTTAAAAAAGGTTTTTTTCACTACCCGGGGGTTTTTTGTTGTTCCAAAAAAAATTTGAAATTTTTTCTCTTTCTTTTTTCCTGAAAAAAATTTTGATTGGGTTTTTTTTGGGGGTTTGCAAAAATTCTTTAGATTTTTTTTGGCAAGGGGGCCATTTTTACTATAAAAATCCTCCAAAAACCAAGACATGGGGATTTTTTCCCTTTTTCCTTTTGAGATCTTCTTAATTTTTCTTTTTAAAAGGTTTTAAAATTTTCCCTTTTCATAAATTTTTTTAAACTTTTTTGGGTTAGATTCCCCCCGGGGTTTTTTTTAAAATTTGTGATATTTTAAGGGTGACTTTTCCCCCTTTTTCTTTTTCAGCCTGTTTATCTTTCATGGGGGGAAGGTACTGATTTGTTCGAGTATTTTTTAAAACGTCCCTTTGGGGAAAAAATTTGTTATCGGTTTTTTTGGAGTTCTCTGGTGGAGTTTTTGGGGGGTTCACTTAAGTATACTTTCATATCATCTGCAAATGGGGGAATTTTTTTGGATTTTCCCCTTTCCCCTATTTTTTTCCCCTTTAAAACTTCTTTTTGTTGTCTAATTGCTCTGGCGGGGGATTTCCCCAAAAATTATATGAAGGGGTAGGGAAAAAAAGGGCCCCCCCATTGTCAAAGTCCCTGATTTTGGGGGGGAATGCTTAAATTTTCCCCAAAATTTTATTTTGTGTTGGCAATTGGTTTGTTGTATATTGCTTTACTATTTTAAAAGGTTGGGGGCCTTTTAATTCCCCTGATTTTTCCCAAAAAATTTTACCAAAAGGGGGGTTTTTGAATTTTGAAAAATGTTTTCTCAGCATCTAGTGAGTTGATCATGGGTTTTTTTTTTTTTTTTTTTAAAAATTAGTGAATTACTTTAAAAGGGTTTTTAAAAAATTTTTAAACCATCCCTTTTTTTTCCTTTTGGGATAAAACCACTTGATCATGGGGGGTTTTTGTTTTGATGTGTTCTTTGGATTCGGTTTGCTGAATTTTTTTGAGTTTTTTTCCCCTTTCAAATTCATAAAGAGATTGGTCAAAATTCCCTTTTTCTTTTTTTGGGCCTTTTTTGTGAGGTTTTTAGGATAGTGTGTATTAAAATTTTTCAAAAAACAATTTTTGGGGAAATTTTTTTCCTTTTTTTCTGTTTCTATTTTGTGAATAGTTTGAAGAGAATTGGTATTATTTTTTCCTTAAGGGTTTTCTGTTAAATTCCCCCACTAAAACCTTCCTGGTTTGGGGGTTTTTTTTGGGGGGGGACCCCTTTAATGACTGCCCCCTTTTTTTTTGGGGGGAAAAATGGGACTGTTTTAAAGGTTTTTATTCCCCCCTCATTTAATTTTGGGAAAATTTATCTTTCTAAAAAATTTTTTCCTTTTAAAACCAGTTTTTCCTTTTTTGTTGAGTATGGCCCCCTTTTGTTTTTGGATCGATTTTTTTTTGGAATTTCCTCAGTATCGGTTTATGCCCCCCTTTTAGATCAAAATTTTTTTTTTTTGGGGAAAACTCCCCTCTGTGCCCTCGGTTTTAATTCGGCAAGGGGGTTTATCTATCTTGTTTTTTTTCCAAAAAGAACCAACTCCTGGTTTTTTTTTTATTTTTATAGTTCTTTTTTTTTCTCCGGTTTTTTTCACCCTGATTTGGGGTTTTTTTCCTGACCCAAAACCCTCTTGGGTGTATTTGCTTTTTTTGTTCAAAAAGCTTTCAGGAGTGTTTTTAAAGTTTTTTTTTTTGTGCCTCCCCAAATTTTTTTTTTGTACACTTAGAGCTATGGTTTTCCTCTTAAAAACTGCTTTCATGGGTCCCCAAGTTGGGGTTATGTTTTTCCTCTTTTTTTTTTAAATTGGGGAAATTTTTTTAAAATTTCTTTCTTTATTTTTCCCTTTTGACAAAGTCATCATTGAATAGAGCATTGTTCTTTTTCCAAAACATGGAAGGGGTTTTTTCCCTTTGGGGTTTTTTTCATTTTAAAAGGGGACCACCCTTTGGGGTCGTGGGATCTGATAGGATGCGGGGGGTTTTTTTAATTTTTTTGTACTGTTGAGGACTGTTTTTTGTGACCAATTATATGGTCTTTTTTGGGGAAGGGGACCAAAATTTTCGGGGGAAAAAGGATATTTTTGCTTTAGGGAAATTTCTATAGATACCGTTAAATCCATTTTGGCCATAATTTGTTAATTTCAATGTGGTCTTTGTTTAGTTTCCTTTTCCTTATCTGTCCATTGGAGATAGCGAGGTGTAAAAAACCCCCACAATTTTGTGGTTGGGCAATGGGTGCTTTGAGCTTTAGTAAAGTTTCTTTTATGTAAGTAGAGCCCCTTCATTTGGGTGTAGTGTTCAGAATTAGAATTCTCTTGGTAGATTTTTCCTTTGATGAGTATGAAGTGTCTTTCCTTTCTTTTTTGATTACTTTTGTTAAAATTCGATTTTTTTGAATTAAATGGCTTTCCATATTTTTGGAATTTTCTTGGAAAATTGTTTTCCATGCCTTTTACTCTGATAAGCAGTCTTTTACTGAAGTGCATTTCTTGTAGCAACAAAATTCTGGGTCTGTTTATGTAATCCAGTCTGATAGTCTACGTCTTTTATTGAGAAAATTGAGTCCTTTTTTAAAGGGAATTAAAGGAAAAATGATTTTCCTGTTTTTTTGTTATTATGGGAATTTGTTTGAGCTACCCTTTTTTTGGGGGGGGTTTGGAAGATTACTTCCATGCTTTTTAGGTTGGTTTTCTTCCCTTGTGTTGGCGGTTTTCCTCAATTATCCTTTGAATTCTTGGGTTTTGGGAGATATTGTGCAAATTGGTTTTTTTGGAATATCTTGGTTTCCCTTTATGTGAGGTTTTGGGGATAGCAGTCTGGGCTGATTTTGTTCCCTTAGGGTCTGTATGATAGCAGACCAGGATCTTCTGGCTTTTATAGTCTCTGGTGAAAAGTCTGGTGTAATTCTTATAGGTCTGCCTTTATATGTTACTTGACCATTTTCCCTTACTGCTTTTAGTATGTTTTCTTTGTTTTGTGCATTTGGTGTTTTGATTTTTTATGTGACAGGAGGTATTTCTTTTCTGGTCTAGTCTGTTTGGTGTTCTGTAGGCTTCTTGTTATGTTTTATGGGTTGTATGTTCTTTAGGTTGGGGAAATTTTTCCTCTATAATTTTGTTGAAGATATTTACTGGCTCTTTAGATTGGGAATCTTCACTCTCATCTATACCTATTATCCTTAGGTTTGGTCTTCTCATTGCATCTTGGATTTCCTGGATGTTCTGTGTTAGGAGCTTTTTGCATTTTGCATTTTCTTTGCTGTTGTGTCAAGGTTTTTCCATGGTATCTTCTGTGCATGAGATTCTCTCTTCTATCCTTGTATTCTGTTGGTGATGCTTGCGTCTATGACTCCTGATCTCTTTCCTACGTTTTCTATCTCCAGAGTAGTCTCCCTGTGAGATTTCTTTTATTGTTTCAATTTCCATTTTTAGATCCTGGATGGTTTTGTTCAATTCCTTCACCTGTTTGGTTGTGTTTTCTTGAAATTCTTTAAAGGATTTTTGTGTTTCCTCTTTAAGGGCTTCTACCTGTTTTACCTGTGTTCTCTTTCAATTCTTTAAAGGATTTTTGTGTTTCCTCTTTAAGGGCTTCTACCTGTTTACCTGTGTTCTCCTGTATTTCTTTAAGGGAGTTACTCATGTCCTTCTTAAAATCCTCCATCATCATCATGAGAAGTGATTTTAATTCTGAGTCCTGTTTTTTCCTGTGTGATGGAGTATCCAGGGTTTGCTATGGTGGGAGAACTGGGTTCTGATGATGTCAGGTAACTTTGGTTTCTGTTGCTTGTTTTCTTGTGCTTGCCTTTTGCCATCTGGTTGACTCTAGTGTTACCTGTGCTCACTGTGTCTGACTGGAGTCTGTCTTTCCAGTTATCTTGCTTGTGTCAGATCTCCTCGGATTCCAGATGTCCTCTGTGTTCCTGTGATCCTAAGCTCCCTCTGCTCTGGATGTATTAGGTCTTCTAGGATGTCTCAGGATTAGATGTTTCCACAGGCGCCAGACCAGCTAAGTTGACCTCTGCTCTGGATGCAGTAGGTCCTCTAGGTTGTCTCAGGATCAGGTGTTTCCACCAGAGCAGACCACTAAGCGTCTGCCCCAGGCAAAAGAACCAGGGTCTGGGCGGAAGGGAAGTGGTATGGGGGGGCGGGCTTTGGGTGCCTTCTAGTTCCTTAAGCCCCACCTGGCTCCCAGTTGTACCTCTGGGGCATGGGGTAGTGGCAAGGTGTCTTACCCTCTGCTCTGGGTGCAGTGGGTCCCTCTAGGATGTCTCAGGATTCCGTGTGTTTTCCACAGGAGCAGACCAGCTAAGGGTCCGCCCCCAGGCAAAAGGTGCATTAGAACTCTTAATGGTCTGTACTAGAATCCTAGGATCTTTGATCCTGGGCAAGGGCAGTAAGTCAGGGCTCAGTGGGACAGTGGCTGGAAACACTGACACAGCCACATGGAATAGACTCAGTGGGAGTGGCTTAGAAACACAACACTTAATGTAGAATGCTAAAATATCTTGAACAATTTAAATTTGCTTCTGCAAATTTTGGAATTGGGGAGCTTCATTTCGGGCAGAAAATGGATGCATAAGCAGAAGACCAGATACTCAAGAGGATAAGATGACCACTAGTGAATGGGGGGTGGGAGGTTGGGGGCACCCAAAGAGTGACATTAACTACTGGGAGAAAAGGAACTAGCAAATGCAAGGTGTTAGCCTTTCACAAGAGTGGCTTGAGTGGCAGCTAGAGTTGGGATAGGGAATGCAAGAAGATCAGTGGTCAAGGTCAACAAGAGAACTCCTGGCTGGACTCCTAGTCCAGCATGAACCTAGGGCAGGGATGTTTAAACCTGTTATTGAGTTCAGAGGGAGGTGTCCAGGGAAAGTTGGGTCTGAGGCCAATTTGGTAAGAGTTTTAACTTCATGGCATTCCTGTCCCAGAATTGCATGTGCATATTAACCAAGGAGATCCAGCCCAATGTTCAAACACTTCCTGCATTGCAACTAGCTCTCTGAGAGTCAGACTTAATAAGAAGTGTCCAGAGCTTGGGGATCAGGTGTCGCTCACAGGCTATTTCAGAGCTGCCGAAGAACGAGGGCGCGTATCTCTTATAAAGCTTGTGGGAAATTTTTTTTGATTGAATTGGGTCTGAAGATTGAGTCCAATAGCAAGTTTTGATTATGGTTTTCTTCTCCTGGCTGTCTGTGATGGGCTCTAGGGACTGGGCTCAATTAAGTCCACTGTTGGAGATAAAGCTGCTCAGAAACCTAAGTAGCATGACATACTCTTTTGTAACCATTGTCAGTAAAAGATCCACTCTTTCCATGGCCATATGCTGATCCCTGAGAATAGGCACTCTCTGCCTCTCTGTCTCATCTCTGTCTCATTCTCTGTCATTAGATCTGGATCAGGCCTCAGTGTTTCTGTGTTCAATTGCAAGAACAGTGGCCCTTAATCTCAACTACTTGTGAGAATTACAGGAGGAACATTAGAAAAACAATCCTATTCCTGGACCAACAAGGACTCTGGTGGAGCCTGCACATTTGGTACTGTAGTCCAAATGTGCACTGGGGTTTAGAGTCTCACTAAGAATTTCTGAGTTACTTACTGGGCTCTGAAATCAGGGCTTAGTCCGGACAATGGCAACCATTAGTTATAGGTCACAGAGAAGGTGTTAAAAAGGTCCATCTTGGCACCCACTGGAAACATTGCTAAACTCTTCAATATAGGCTATAGCAGAACTTTCTGGACCCACCATTGGTGAAATAATGACACAGAAACTTATTAATTTTTATTATATCTAGCTCAATCTAAATTTTATCCCAACTACTCTAGCCCCAGGTCCTGCCACATGACTATATAGTCAGTCAACAATTGAATATACAGAGATAACCTTCACACAGTGCATCCCCAAAATAGGGGATTCATTTGTTCTGCCAGTAGACTGAGAGGTAGGGACAGAGATTGCATGGCAAAACCATTCTAGGTCGGGGGTACATCGGAGCTTGTAGTAATATGACTAATTATCCAGTCTTTTCTGTTCTAAACCTCCACCTGACCACCCATACTTTTAAATTATTGAGAGGGGGAAAATATCCACATTTAAAAGAAGCATGCATTTTGGGTGAATGGCTAGATGAATTTCTATTCTGTCACCACCACTCAGGTAGATACCTTCTAGAAATTGCTCTGTATCCATCCATCTTTGTTGTGATCGAATGCCTGAGAGAACAAGTTGAGAGGGGACAGGATTACTTTGGTTCATAATTCAGAGGGTCCGGTTTGTGACTACCTGGCTTCGTGTATTAGGGCAGAATATCATGGCAGGAGACTTCTCCATATCATGTTGGACATGGAGAGAATGGGGTTGGGGGGGAGGGAAGGAAGATGGGGAGAGGGAGGAAGAGGAGGAGAGGATAGGAGAAACAAGGGTTCAAGTATGATCTCCAAAGGTGTGTCCCTAGTGATCTTCTTCCCACATGGACCACCTCCTAAAGTGTCCATCCTCTCCAGACAGCACCACCAACTAAAGAGCAAGCATTCAGCACACAAGCTGCTCTGTACTGTCCAGAGGATGGCCAAGCCTTACGTTTGGTCTTAAACGAATGAGCTTATTAAGCATATAGCAAGCAGAAATAAAGGAACAAATAGCAGTAGCAGACAGAGAGAAGCCATGACTAGGTAGCAAAAACCCTACTAAACCAGGTGCCCACAACATCCAGCAGACATGACTGGGGATACCAAATTGAGGGAGGGAACAGAAGGTACACCATTAAAGCAATGCTCACGGCTAAAATCTGCTGGGGAAGCAAACAGCTATGCTGGAGTTTCTCTCCACAAATGGACTTCTGCCTGCTCTTTCCCATGATGGGTATTTTTATACTATGAGACAAACATTAGACACGTCAGTTGCAAATGGCTTACGAGCTATTCATTCTCAAGGACACCATGTTTTAAAATACCTTTAGCTACTTGCTATTTGGTTTGTTTTTCTTTCCCCAGGTCACGGTGTCAGGGAGCCAGTCCAATACCAAAGTTGAAAACACTTTGAAACTAATATGTTTGGGTTTGAAATGGTGTGCATAAGCGTGTATGTGCATGCGCATGTGCGTGTTTGCATGTGTGCATGTGTGCATGTGTGCATGTGTGCACGTGTGCATGTGTGTGGTTTACTTGGCTTCTAAGGCTGGATTCAAAGTAATCTTCACAGTACACAGCAGTTTACCAATATGATGCATAATTGTGAACCTGTCGGGGACAGTTGACTTTGAAGCCATTGGAGCTTCTTTGTTCCCCTTTGTGAGGTGATAACCCTCCTGATGTGACCACTGTCTGACAGGGAAACGGCAATCATTTAAATTGGGTTTCTTAGGCAAGGTTTTGTTTGCCTTGACTGTTTCTAGACATTCCTCCCTTATTTTTCAGTCCTCAAACAATTAAGATCTGGTGGAAATGATTTCTCTGGGATTATTCTGTTTAGAATTTGCTCGCCTCTTTCTAGGTGAAATTTGGGAAGTGCCAACCATGCTGTTTTTCAAATACTTTCTCAGCCCCACCCTTGCCTCCTAACCTTTCTAGACTTCAGGACAGGAAAGCATCCTTTTGTTATAGTCCCACAGGGCTCGAGGGTTCTGCTGATTTCCTTCACTCTGTTTGCTCTGCGTACACACTGGGTAATTTCTGCTGCACCTGTCTGTCCACTGCTGATTTTCTCTGCCACCGCTGCTCATCAAACAAACCTTTAATGCTTATTCTAGTCTTCACTCATAAAAATCACCATTTGGCCTCTGCTTGGTCCATCCTACAGAGTGTTCTGGTCATGAGAGACCAGAGAGACTTCATCCAGCAACTGATGGGTGCAGATGCACACTCCTACAACCAAACCTTAGGCTGAGCTAGGCAGTCCTGTCAAGGAGAAAGAGGAGGATGAGGATGAAGAAGGGAAATGGGAGGAGGAAGAGGAAGAATAGGCAGTGGAGGAGGGATCAGAGGAACCAGAGGGGTCAGGGACACCCCACAAGAACATAGTGCACAGAATCAACTGACCAGGTCTCATTGGGACTGTCAGAGATCAGGAAGCCTGGAGGGGTCTTACCTAGGTCCTCTGCATATATGTTATGGCTGAGTAGCTTGGAGTTCTTGTGGGATTCCTAACAGTGGGAGCAGGGACTGTCTTTGACTCTTTTGCCTACCTGTGATCCTTTTCCTCCTAGTGGGTTGCCTTGTCTGGCCTTGATGTAATGGCATGTGCCTGGTCTTTGTTGTAACTGGTTATGCTGTGTTTGGTTGATGTCCCTGGGAGGCCTGCTCTTGTCTGAGGTGGGGGAGCAGAGGAAGAGTAGATCTGTGCACAAGGGAAGGTGGAGCGGGGAGAGGTTAGGGGAAGGGAGGGAGGGAAAGAATATATGATATATGCAGTCCAGAAGAGAGAAATATATGAAATAATAATAATAATAATAATAATAATAATAATAAATTTCTGTTTGGATTTAAATTATGTTTCCAGTTTGTTGTTGACGTTATTTCTTGGCTAAGCTCTGAGCCTTTTGTATCAAGAGTGGATGAAATCACTTGTTTACTTAGAAATACTAATGATATCACTTTCTTTTTCTTTTTTTTTTTTTTTTTTTTTTAGAGTATTTGGATATCTGTCATTTTTTGGAACTGGAATCCATTGTCTTTTTTCTTCTTTCTTTTCTTTTTATTCCACTTAAATTCTCGGCTCTTGGTAGGATGAGTGCTATTCTATTGACACCTATTTTCTTTTCCAAATTGTATTCTGTAGCCCCAGGTCTTTCAAAAATACCATCTTGGTTGGCTTTCCTGAATATTACTCCAATGGGGCAAAGAGGCAAAAGTCCATACCTCCCTGGACATCCAGGAGTGAAGTGAGAGGAAGTTCCTTGTGATCTTGTGTTCCAGGAAACCTAGGTTTCCTAGGTGACATCCTCCACCTCTGTGGGAATGAAACGCTCTGCCTTTATGTGGCTTCATCAGCCCCACCCTGGTAGAGAGGATGAAGATTTGTAACACTCTCCTGAGACTGGGAGTCTAGGCTCTCAATTTGGTCCTTGGTCTTAACTGATACAGTACATCTAATTTATTTATTTACTTATTTACTTATTAATAGCTGCCTTGAAGGTTCTATCTGCTCTTTTGCACCCTAGTATAATAACGAGGTGAATATTTCTCTGCATTTATTCTGCTAAGGAACTTCAGAAGTTCTCAGTTCTTCAGGGTGATGACTAATTGAATTTGGAAAACTCTTAGCTATTATTTCTTCAGATGTTAGAACATCTTTTATTTCTTCCTGGGACTTTAGTCATAAGCCTGATGGTGTCCCAGAGGTTTGTGCCTTTTGCATCTTGGTCCTCTTGTGTTATTTTTAATTCTGTGTTTCAGCTTGGATGATTCCTGCTGACTTTACTTCAAGTCCACTGATTGTCTCTTCTTCAGCATCCAGCCCTCTGTTAAACTCATCTAATGAATTTTTTTGACTCTGACATTTTACTTTTCAGTTACATAGATTTGGGATTTTTAATTTATCTATGAACCTTTTTTTATCTTTTCACCTACCCTGTTGATATTTTCCTCTTATGTGTATATTCTACGTGTGTTAGTTAAAGAGACAGGATTCACGTTTGCTTATGATTCCAGAGGAATAAAATCCATCACAGTGGGGAGGCAAAAGATGGCATCTCGTGCAAGGACACCACACACTAATAACTGCACACAAATTACAACAGGAAAGTAAAGAGGGCCGGGATGAAGCACATAACACAAGAAGGCGAAGCATGAGGCCAGCTTGTTTCCGTGTGTCCTCACTCAGGAGACAGAGAGATAGAAGTGAGGCTTGGCTGAAATACCTCAAATCTCAACCCCAGTGACATCCTCCAGCTCTACCTCCTAATATTCTGATACCTTCCCAAACAGCACCACCAGCTGGGATCATGTATTCAAACACTGAGCCTATGGGGACTTATTACTTTCTAAGTATAAACTATTAATTAGTTAACTAACTAATTAATTAATATGTGTGTGTGTGTGTGTGTGTGTGTGTACACATTCATGCTACAGCATGTGTGGAGGGCCAGAGAACAACTTTTAGGAGTCCATTCTTTTCTGCCACCCTGTGGGTTCTGAGACTTGAACTCAAGGCTTGGGGCAAGTGCGTTTATGGGCTGAGCCATCTGTCTAACCCTTCACACAGAGAGTTTACAAATCAGCAAAACCAAAATACATAATGGAACTCAAGGCTCCTATTTATTTTCCTGTTGTAATTTGTATGCATTTATTGGTTTGTGGCATCCACCAAGTCCACAGAGGGACTGTCATATGGTAAAGAGCTGAGACATCATCAGGTCTCCTGCACTGTAACTTACAGAGTGCTATCTGGATCCTAGCTGGACTCTAAATTTCTTGAAGGCAGGTTCTGTGTTTGGTTCACTTTTGTTTTCCCATACTTGGTACTGGGTAGAGACAAAGTAAATGTCTACAAAGGAACTCAGTTAAAGCTCATTTGACTGTCCAGGCATAGCAACTCATCTAAAATAAGATGTCAGCAGTCTCAGGAAACACTTAGTATGAAAGTCCTAGACTCTGAAAATGAATAAAGAAATGAATTCAGAGGCTTTTATGCCCATCAAGGATTATTATATATGGGTTTTCTGACTTGAGGACCAGAGTCTTTGTACAGGTGTGCTTCCAAAAAAAAAAAAAAAAAGATAGAATAGCCATGATAAGGACTAATACATTTAAAACATAAAAATTATTATTTTAATTTTGCTAATGTAATTTAACACATATAAAAACCAGTAGAAGTTTAAAAATCTATCATTCAGTTCTGGGAAATTATCTAGATCAATTACAGAACCAGACATGAGTCTGAAATAATGTCACCAAAAATTCTGGCAAGATCCAGAAGGACACTGTGTTATTCTGAGAGAACTCTTGGGCATACGTTTACTAAAGCAGCTTTGAGCATATTAGATGCACTGGATGACGCCAAAGAGGCTAAGAGTGACAAATATGTTTAGATATAACTAATGCCTTCTTACAACAAGAATGATATCGAAGTCATCACAGGTGCAGCTGCTTACCCTAATGCCTCTCTCTGAGGCTTCCCAGCCCTCGGAGAGAACAGGTTTGGGAGGGGCATAAGGCAGCTTAAAGTTTCAATCAATTATTACCCCCTCTTTTGTGTTATTTATTATTTTATTTATTTAGTGTCTTTATATTTATTATTTTTTCATACTTTGCTGGCATGATCATGATATAACCTATATCAAATTCAGTAGAAAAAATTGAATTCTTATCTGTATTTCTCTGGCATCATTTTTATTGTCAATAAAAATGATTTTGTCATATCAAGGTCTTTGTGTAATTCAGGTGCCAAATGTATGAAGTTTACTCTTCATCAAGGGCTGTGCGATGTCTCCCAAGCCTGGGACAACAAAAAGGAGGAAAAGCTGTGGAGAGGGCTGTGGGGTGTACTGTGGAGAGACCTAGTGAGGTTAAGCCTATCAGCATCTAAGATTTTACCTCCTTCTGGAATAACGACAATGTACATATAGGCAAATGATTGTGGCTCAGGTTAAAAAGAGGTGTGTATTTTCAAGATGATAAGAAGTGGCACAGAGAAAAAAACTGTTAGCCAGTGAGTAAGAAAATGGTTGTACTCATGCTAAGTCTTGGCTGTTTTTTGGTCTTGCAGTGTTGCCACCACACATGGACAGGAGATGGAACTGTTTACAGAGACTCTGCTCAGTCAGGGACTTCCTCATCTGTATCCTGTGTATGTGGAGGGTGACCACAGATAACAGAGATGTGAGCACAAAGCCCCCAGGTTAGAGAAAGAGAGAGAGAGAGAGAGAGAGAGAGAGAACCTCATAGACATGGCTACCATATAGTGGAGTGGGTTTCGGAGAGAAACCTTCCTACAGTCTTCAGTTGATAAAAGACTTAATAGACAGTTGAGTGATGCTTTTCTGAGTCCAGGGATGTCTGCAGAGCAATGGGACTTTCCACCAAGATAGTGTATGCCTTTCCCCATAAGCATAACTGAAAAAATGTAAGTGACTCTTACAAAAATGACTTACTGTTTGCTTAATGAGCAGTTTTTATTTCACATGGGCTATAAAATGTCCTGAAGCAGTTTTACAAATTGCCTTTGTTGTTTTTATATTCAATGCATGGTGGCATCTTCTAGAATATAAATGTGGCTAAATTCGACATTCCCTCTGAATGTAGTTAGCACGTTGTGCCCCTAGTTGGAACCACGACTTTTCCAGATGTCTTTGCTGTTCTTTTGCTTTTTATCACTGGTCCTGAAGCTTTTGGGAGTCACCTTGCATACAGAAACACACCTTCAGTTGCTTCGTAAAAGTGAGAGGGTGAGCTAGCCCAGTCAGTGCTGGAGAATTCTCCCTGGTGGTTCTCCTTATACTGACCAGCTCAGCTAGCATCCAGACCCAGATCTAGGGCTTTGAGTTGGCCCACCCCCAAATCTATTTCATCTATGAAATAGATTGGAGCATGTAAAAGGGACAGTCTTGCTGATCCAGAGCTGCAGGATCTCCATGACACAGGGCGACAACAGGATAACCGGGAGAAGTCCAGGTGAGGGTCCAGTATTGCCGGTGTGACAGAACCCAGAAGCCTTGAACCAGATCAATGACCCTTAGTAATAAACATTTGCAAGTGAAGATGTGTGGACAAAGGTGTATACTGTGGGACACACTATGTGACATGCTACAGCTTCCAAGACGAGATATTTTCTATGCTTTGATTTTGCTGTTTTTGTTTATTTGTTTTTCTTTTTTTTTTTTCATAGCTTTCTTTTTTATTTTTATTTTTTATTGGATATTTTATTTATTTACATTGCACATGTTATCTCCTTTCCTGGTTTCCCTTCCTCAAACCCCTATCCCATTCTCCCTATCTCCTGCTTCTATGAGGATGCTCCCCCACCCACCCACCCACTCCTGCTCACCGCCCGAGCATTCCCCTACACTGGGGCATCGAGTCTTCACAGGATCAAGGGTCTCTCCTCCTACTGATGTCTTACAAGGCCATCCTCTGCTACATATGCAACTGGAGCCATGGGTTTCTCCATGTGTACTCTTTGGTTGGTGGTTTAGTCCCTGGGAGCTCTGGGGGGGGTCTGGTTGGTTGATACTGTTGTTCTTTCTATGGAGTTGCAAAACCCTTTAGCTCCTGCAGTCCTTCCCCTAACTCCACTGGGGTCCCTGTACTCAGTCCGGTGTTTGGCTGCATGCATCCTCATCTGGCGGAGCCTCTCAAGAGATAGCCATGTCAGGCTCCTGTCAGCAAGCACTTCTTGGCATCAGCAATAGTGTCTGGATTTGGTGTTTGCATATGGGATGGATCCCCAGGTGGGACAGTTTTTTTTTTTTTTTTTTCTTTTGCAGAAGAGGTTGCAGGCAGAAGGTGGATGTGGAGGGATAGGGAGATGAGTGGGACTTGGGTACATGATATGAAACAAAGAATCACTAAAAAGTGTTTTTTTTTTTTTTTTTTTTTTTTTTTTTTTTTTTTTAAGTAACAACACAAGGACCACAATTGAAGGAATACAAATTTGGTGAGAATTTGGGGAAGGTTAGTAAAGAGGTTGACGTGACTTAGGCCAAGGATGCTGTGGAAAATTAGACTGAAACTTGCTTTTCAAGAAACTGAGAACCAGCCTGTGCTGTGGGCCCTTAGTGTCACCCTGTCATGCTCAGAACTGGATGTGAAATCTGAAGGGCCTCCTAGATGACAGATTTTTCTGTCCTTAAAATCCAACATTAAGTGGCAGCAGAGGCAAAAGGTAGGTGACGAGCAGCTTTCACCCTGAACAATGTAAACAGAGGGATTCGGGGCAGATTTGCTTGACAACTTTCACTAGTTTTGTGACCATGTAGGAAATGAGTCCCTACACATTCTCTGTTGTTTGGTGTGCTGAAGGAATGATCCGCCTTTATATCCCCACAGGCAGGAAGGAGCTTATGCATTCTTAGCAACTGTTTTACTGTCTTCACTGAGTCTCATGTTAAAGAATGTGGGTCCAAAGATACCTCGTTTCTGTTAGAAGAATGTGCTTGAGTGGTCTATTGATACCATAGTGATGATAGTTAATATTAATGTACTGTATATTTCAAGTTGCTAAGATAATAGAACATCAAAAAAGAAACAAGTAGGTGATAAGAGGATATGAAATTGTAGGTGTTAATTAGACTGATTTAATCATTCTACAATGTATATGTAAATCAAAACATTATATCACACCTTATAAGTATACATAAGTATTTGACAGTTAACAACAGTATTATCTGTCATTTATCATCTGCCTCTCTCATTGGTCTACTATCTACCTGCATCTGTCTGTCTGTCTATCATCTATCTATCTATCTATCTATCTATCTATCTATCTATCTATCTATCTATCTATCTATCTATTTATCTATCTATCTATCTATCTATCTCATTTGTCTGTTTATTATCTGTTTGTCTGTCTGCTTGTCTGTCTGTCTCTGTGTGCCTATCTATCTGGATCTTTTATGCAGGTGAAGTTATCATTAGAGCCTAGAATTGGTCCTCCAATTCTCAAGTAAGAGGGTCTCCTTTTCCTGCAGAATTCTACTTTGTGTGCTTTACCCTGTTGTTTCTGGGTAATGCACCCACTCCACGGGACTTTCACAGCAGACAGGACACACACGCTGTACAGTCCTTCCTACTTGTGTACTTGCTTGACTGGCTTCAAGAAATTAAAATACTCAGCTATTTAAAGTTGTGCCATGCACAGCTCAGAGTTAATTTATATCATAAGAAATTTCTCTAAAAATCACATCATCGAGAGATACTGAAAAGATATTTTGATCAGACATTAATTATCAAACTTTTTTTCCTTTCAGAAAACAACAACAACAACAACAACAACAACAACAACAAACCTTTCCAGTTAAGTCTAGCCCACATCCCTCAAGGCCCTGAGTTCATCCTGTGTTACAGGCTGGTGCCCTACTGTGGACCAGATAAGCTCAGGTCCTCCATCCACTCAATGACAATGATGCTAGCTCCTAGTCTTCAGAGACTCTTTTCTCCAGGGTCTAGAGAGTTTCAGAACCCTCCATGGCACTTCCCCCTTTAGAAAATGTGACCCAGGACCTCTGTAAAAAATTTCCTCCCAAATGTCTTGGAGTTGTGGTCTATCTTTGCTCTGTCTCCTTAGCTTGCTTTTCTGTCTGGCTGGGTGGATACCTCAAGCCATGGCTCTGTCCTGGCCTCTGCCTGCTTCCTTAGACCCCACAATTCAGAAAGGTCTTGTCTTCTGAGTGTTTTGGGTCTGAATGTTTCTGTCTGTTAAAAATCTAAGTTGAAGCTCAGCACTCAGTGAGGTGATCTTAGCAGGTGGAGCCTGTGAGAGAGATATAGTCATGGGGAGGAGCAGTTAAGAATGAGATTGGTGTCCTTTCATACAATGGGCACAAGTGCTCTCTTCCGATTCTGATTTGAGAGACCACAGTGAAAAGATTGTGGTCTATGGACCAGGTCCCTACCTGACACAGAATTTGATAATGCTTTGATTGTAGACATCAAGCATCCAGAACCGTTAACAAGGGATTAACAAGGAAGGGCTGAGCGGTGTGTATGAAGTATGGCCCGGTGCACACCACAGAAGAAATTGAGCAGTGTATAAGAATATAGAATTGCTGAAAAGACTTTGTTTTGCTGGAACATTTGTTGACACAGAATTGAAAAAAGAACAAAGCATCTTATTTGAGACATACTTTCAGTCTACTTGAAGGGGACAGTTAATACACTAAAAAAAGTAAATAAGTTATATAGTAAGGTGGATGGCATTGAATGCTCTGGAGACCCATAAGGTGGAATCAAGGGGCCAGGGGAATGCTTTCGAGGAGTAGGATCTACACAGGGTGACGAGTAGACTGCGTCTAAGCCCTGGATAAAAGGGAATGATGAGGCACATGGATTTCTGAGGAAAGATGTCCTAGGAAGAAGCCCCTGCTAGTACACAGTGTGGAGTGGGAGGAGCTATGATGACAGTGGGTGAGGCAGGAGTGTTGAGGGCGGGATGTAAGGATAGAGAGTTAACGGTGGGTAGGGGCTTGGCAGTACACTGCAGAGCCTTGGGAGGACTTGGCCCAGGAGAGACATGAGCAGGATATTGTGAATGTGGTGCACGTATTTCCTTTCAAATTTTGTCTGTAGTTCTTAATGTAGTAGTTTTGGGGAAAACCTAGGTTCGCAACAATAATAATAAAACTCATTTTCTGTGGCTCTGCTCTTATCTGATGTGCCGGAATCCCAGTCTGTCTTAGAAGTTATCTCAATGAGTTCAGAAAAACTCACGTGTGTGTGTGTGTGCACATGTGTGTGCAGCCAGAAATATCATAAGGCTCTGTCCACCCTTCCTGCTTCCCAGGGTCTCTCATTGATCTGAAACTTGCTGATTAGGGGTGACTGACTTGTGAGCACCAGGGATCCTCCTGGGCCTGTCTCCCACTGCTGGGATTATAAATGGATGCCACAATGCCCTGCTTTGTTTTTACATAAGTTCTGGCATTGAACTCGGATTCTTATGGACATTTTATTGACTGAGTCACTTCCCAGTGCCACATTCAAGAGGGCTATTTATGACATCTCTAAGAGTTTATTAACCCAGTCCCCGGTTACCACATTTGTGCAATCTTTCCTTTCCTTCTAATCAGGCTGCAGCAAAGAGGTTTCCTCTGGAGTTTGACATTCCCTAATTGTTTCTTCCCTAAACCTCCTCCCAGGCTATGTGGCCCTTTTTGTATCAGTTAAGGATTTTTCCATTGTAAGCCATAAAACTTATCCTATATGATGTAAGCAGAAAAGCTATTTATGAAAAGACACATGGAAGGGGCATAAGCTTGGGGTAACACAGTCAGAGACAGAGCCCAGCCTTATGGAATGAAGGCTTCCCCTCACTGCTGCCCATGTGCAAAGTGGCTCAAACTGCAGCTGCTGCTCTAGCCTGCTAAAGGATGAGGTCTTCTGCTAAAGGACGAGGTCTTCTGCTAAAGGATGAGGCTGTCGGCTAAAGGATGAGGTCTTTGCTGCCCCTGATTGGCAGCCATCAGTTGCCATGGGTTACCTCTATGTCTTGCTGCCTACTTCATGCCTCCTTCTCCTATACTGAATCCTCATGCCCCTGGCTGCCCAGAAGATGGACACAGTCCAGCTCTGATTCCTACTGGATGAGAACTGCACCTTTGAGTATTCTGAACCGGGACAGGATAGTCAAACTGTTCTGGGTACCAGAAATTATGAAAATAAGGCCCTAGCTCCTTGTTCAGGTTGCTGGGGGGTATTTTGTCTTTTGCGGTGACTTTGGGTGGCGATAACGACTTTCACATCTCATTAATACCACAGACTCCCACCATCTAGCACCGATTTTATTATAATTAAAACTACTAGACAGAAGCAAGGAAGTATATGAAGAAGCCTTGCTTTTTAAGTGTATAAATATATATAAATTTATATATATATATAAATATATATGTATGTATGTATGAAGAGGTACATTTTTGTACTTTAAAAAGTCAAGTAGTGCTAGAAAACTTATTTTTTAAAAAAATACCCAGTCTTCTCTTGCTTCATAGCCTTCTTCCATCTCTTCAGAAGCACCCTGACTTTTTAATTGTTTTCTCTTAGTATTTACTTCTAGGTTCTAAGAAATATGGCTACCAAGCTCTCTCTTCATTGATCATTTTTAGACAGGTTGTATGGGGAGATGATGAGAATTCTAAATCTCTTGTACCCTCTTGATATAGTTCTAGCATTATATAACTGTAGAAAAACCCACATTTGCTGATTTTGGCATTCATATTTCAGTATTCTTCATTCCTGAACTAAGAATGTGTTGTTTGTTTTCTTTTGGAACAAGTTGCTTTTCCTAAAATTAATATTTTCCCCATTTATTTTCGCTTGTCTTTTGGACAACCCTTTTACATCCAGGCACAGTTCTTCAACTGTTTAGTGAGTGGACAGGAATAAGCAAGGACATGCTTGGTCATTTGTCACTCACTAGCTTAACGTCATGCTCTTGGTAATGGTCAGGCCACAGAAGCCTCCTGAGCACTTTCTGGCTTTCTCGTTTTCTCAGTTTCCCTCATCTCTTCATTCTTCTGCATCTCCTACATCACCTCTCATTCCTCATCCAGGTTGGCTTGAACACAGGGGTAAAGCTCTGCTTTACAAAATTTTGACTTTGATTCATTCAACAGTGTAATAACAGTTTGTCAACTTCTATTAGCACTGTCCATCTGCCACAGTGATATGGGGGATTTTTTTTTTTTTAAAGCCTCGGAGTTCCTCCTGGGCACTGCCCTTGGTGGGTCATCAGCCCCAGAGGATCATGGGCAGCAAGATCCCTGTTCTCAGCTTATTTTCCTGTTTCCTACTCCCATGTTGTAATTTGGCTTGGCTGCCCTTACAGTACTCGGGGGCTCTGGGCTGCCTCGTGATGGGCACCTCTGAGCACCTGTACTTTCTGGCAAGCATTTTTGCATGAACAGCTTGAGTGTGATCTTTGTGATAGCAGGTTTTGGATTTTCAAAGTGCATCCTAAATATTTGCTCTCCTTCTTGGTTCACTATAGTTTTCAAAATTGGAACCCTACCCTCCTGTCCATATAACTCTTCATTTTTTTTGAGTCTTTTACTTAATAAAAAAGCTTGGGTCTCAGCATTAATCATCGTGATTAATGTGATTCCACTAATAACCTCTTTCTACTTGGGAAGGCTCCAATTACGGCTGTATTTTGTGTTTGGCCTTGGGCCAGTTTCTAACTCACCTAGGCTGATTTCATGATGCCTCAGCATGAACATTAACCTCTCCTGTCTCCACATTCTCCTGCAGACTTCAGGCAGAGCCCATTCTTGGGACCGTCTGCTGACCCATCCTTGGATAAATAAGCCCAGCTGCCTGGGGAGGGAAGGTCTACCTTCCCTTTCTGAATGGTTCAGACACAAGGCTATTCAAGGAGTCTTGATGGTTTTCCCAAAGGTGATATCAAGCCACATTCAGCCTTCATAATTCTTTGGCTCACTGTTCACCCTTATAATTAATAATGGAACCTTGCCAGAAGTACTGATCTTGTAGGATGCTCTGGAAGGAGGGTACTCAAAGGGATCCGCACTGTAAACTCTTCGAAAGCTCTACGCTCTCTTTAAACACAGTAGCGGAACCAGGCTCTTTAGAGACGTAAGAAGAGACAAAAGAGAGTGGTTTTCAAGGTCAGACAGCACTGGATGTGCTTAGCTTGCTTAGCTTCTCTGGGTCTCAGTTGACTCCTTTGTAAAATGGGAGTATGGTGGTCGTTAGAGTTGGGCTGAAGATTCAAAGGATCAAAGGAATAATGCCTATAATATGACCAGTGGCCCATTTTACTCCCTCAGTAGTTCAATATGCTAGAGAATACCTAGAGATGCTGTATAGACCATCTGTATGAGTAGGTCTGTATTTTGTGTTTTCACCAATAACTGTTATTCTTGAGTTTTTGTGCCTGTTCTCATAATGGCATGAAAAAAGGGTGTTCAATTGCCATACACTAGGGCTAAACTCAAGTGCATGTTATGTTCAGCAACCATAACATAAAAGATGCTCATTTATCATATACCAATATAGGTTCACTGGCAGTTTTCATAAAAATCTGCTACTAATTTCATTCATAATTCTTATGAGTTATCATATGAAATAACAAAATAAAACCAGGACAAGCATCCTTTTAGATGATTAGACATTAGAGGGGAAATCTCAGGACCCATCACAGAGGACTAAAGGGCAGAGCTGATAGTACAGAAAGCATGTTGAGGTTGTAGTCAACCATGTCCGGATACCTCTGAGCTCAGTGTAGACTGGAGGACTCTGTCTTCTTAGCGGGGGTAGGGGGGTGGGGTGGTGGGGGAGGTGTGGCTTCCTCTTCTCTGCCTGATCTGAGGAGCCTGACCCCCAATCTTCTACCAGAGGAATGTCACATAGTCCTTGGCAAACACAACTTCTTCAATTTCCTCTTTCCAATAAGACCCTGTTCAGCAAGTGCCTGGGATTCCTGCAATGCCTCTCCATAGAAATGAAGAGTTCACAGTACTTTAAACTCCAGTCAATGATTTGCATTCACCCTGAAAACTCCTTCCCACTCTCCCAGGTTCACACATAGTCTTTCTTCACCCTGAATAAAGTGTATGCACACCAGCTGTTTCACTGAAGATCTGCTAAGAGAGCTGTTTCGTTGAGTGTCGTCTAAAAGAGCTGTAACACTAAAATCCATCCCCCACTCACTCCCAGCCAGGATTCTGCATACCACACCCATTCCTGACTCTGCTTCATCCTTCCAGGCTGGTGTGCAGCAGCACTTGAACACCCTGAAGGGGGAAACAGAGAACATGGCCCCCAGTATGCATACCACAACTGGTGCCCAGAACATGGGGACTCAGCTGGAGGAAGTGCATACACATACCATGAATGCTCACACAAGTTTCTTGGTAGTGTTGAATATGAGGTTTTGGTTTTAAGTTCATGTAGAGATGGAAGGTGGGATCTTAGGTCTTTGTGTGGGGAGGGTGCTGAACCTGGGACCTCTGAAGAAAGATGGGGCATGCAGGAGGCTTTTATACTTTTGAGAAAAGGTTTAAAATGGAAAGAGCCTGCATAATGGCAGGAACACTGTAGGTAGATTTATGTGTCTCTTTCTGAGTTCTAGGTGGGAACATTTGCCTTTCAGCTTATAAAATCATTTCAATTCATATCCAACTCTCCATACATGCTTGGGATTCCAAGTTATATTACCTATGTAAGACCTTCTAAGATGCCAAATAAGCCTGTCATGGATTCCAGGACAGTGTAGAAACAATGAACTACTTTCAAGAGCTGAATAGACAACCTTAACTCAGGCCATTTGCTATTTGCATAGAAAGAGCCCCACTAAAGTTGTACTAAAAAAACAAACAAAGCAAAAACCAAAAAGCAAAAACAAACACACAAACAAAAAAAAAACCTCCCAAAGCCCCACAAAATTACAATGAGAAGATCAGCCAGCATAGCTAAGACTCAATAGTCAAAAGACACAGCAAGTCTGGAGTCTGATGAGCTTCCAAAAACAGAGCTATTAAATGCAGGCCATGAAATAAGTACCCTAGTCTCTCCTTCTCTATAAGGCATACCAATAAATAATCCCAGCGTGGATATTCTGGGCTAAAGGATGATTTGCATCCTGGATGGAACGCAGCCAGAAAGTACAAGGGTTCATTATAATAATCAGAATAGCATGCAATTGGAAACTTACAGGTTTTTAATTTCTGGAATTTTCCAGGAATTTATGTTCAGACCAGTGTTAACAGTGGATAACTGAACCCGTAGAAACCAAACTGTGGATCCAAGGGAGGGACTATTGCATATTTAAAAGTCATCAAGAATGTGCTAGAAGGAAGTGGGACTATAGAAAAACATTGACACAGAAGCCAAAGCGAACCTGTAGGAGGGAGAACATGATCACTGAAATATACACCAAGGAAGCCTGGCGAAACAATAGGGAGAAACCTGAGCAAGCTCAACTGCTGGCCATAAACCAGCTGGGCAGAATTTATGGGGTTTTTCTTTGGTAAGATTTAGATGTTTAGTCTCTTGGGAGGGAGAAGAGGGCTAGGAACATCTGTATTTATCTATAGATCAGTAAATTAATTCTAAATAAATAAACTTTTAGAGTTTTGTGTAGCTTCTGTTCAGCCTATAGGGCTCCCATCCACTATCACCCTCTCCCTCCTCTGAGTACCTGTAGAGCCACATCATACAGCTGTCCTGTTATGGTTTGCTGGTGCTGGAGCCTTACATTTGATTTAACAGAGAGACCTGTGTTGACACATCAGCACTCCAAGTTATTGACATTAAGGGCTCTGTTTAGTAATAGTCTTATGTCAACTTGACACAAGCTAGAGTATCAGATAGGAGGGGTCTTAATTAAGAAAACGCCTCCATAAGATCCAGCTGTTAGGAAGGCTTGCCAAGCGTTTTTCTTAATTGGTGATTGATAGGGCAAGGCCCAGCCCATTGTGAGTGGTGCCATCCCTGGGCTGGTGGTCACCGGGTCTATAAGAAAACAGACTGAATAAGTCATGGGGAGCAAGCCAGTAAGCAGCACTCCTCCATGGCTTCTGCATCCCGTCTTGCCTCCAGGTTCCTTCCCTGTTTGAGTTCCTGCCTTGATTTTCCTTAGGAATAGACTGTCACCTGGAAGTGTAAGCTGAAATAAACTGTTTCCTTCCTAGTTGCCTTGGTCATGGTGTTTCATCACAGCAATAGAAACCCTAACTAAGACAGGATCATTTTGCTTTAATATATTCTGTGAGTTTTAACAAATATACAATGATGTGTGTCCACCATTGTAGTGTCCAACAGAATAGTTTCCTTGTTCTAAAAACTCCGTGTCCTCTGCTCATTTATCCTCCTGATAATACACACACACACACACACACACATGCATACACACACATATATGCACATACACACATTATTATCATTACAGTTTTTCCTTTGTCAAAAAAATATTAGGTTTATACAGCATCTCCGTTTTCAGCTTGTCTTCTTTCATTTAACAGTGTGTACTGGTGGTTCCTCCATGTCTTCCATGGCTTGTAGACTCATTTCCTTCTTGGAAATTGATAACACAGCACTGACTGTATTTACCACAACATCCGCTCACTGACCTCTGTCTTAGGGTTTGCTGCTGTGAACAGACACCATGATCAAGGCAACTCTTATAAGGACAGCATTTAATTGGGGGTGGCTTACAGATTCAAAAGTTCAGTCTGTTATCATCAAGGTGTGAGTGTGGCAGCGTCCAAGCAGGCATGGTGCAGGAGGAGCTGAGAATTCATCTGAGGGCTAATAGAAGACTGGTTCCCATTTGGTTAGGAGGAGGGTCTCATTGGTCACTACCACAGTGACACACCTACTTCAACAAGGCCACACCTACTCCAACAAGGCCACACTTCCTAATAGTGCCACTCCTTGGGCCAAGTATATTCAAATGACCACATTTACTGAAGGACATTTTGGTTGTTTTTGAGTTCTGGCAATCTCAATAGCTGTTACAAACATGCAAATACAGATTGTGTGTGTGTGTGTATGTGTGTGTTTTCAGTTCATTTAGATGAAGAGCTAGGAGTACAATTGCTGGCTCATCTGTAAGAGTATATATTTTTTTTCATCAAAATCTGCCAAACTGTTTTGCAAAGTGACTTTGCGTTTCGCATTCCTAGCAGGAGGAAGTGAGAGTTCCCGTCATTTCATATCCTTGCCAGTGCTTCTTGGTGTTGATGTAGTGGATCTTGGCTGTGCTAAGTGTATAGAATTATCTCAATATTCCTACCTTCTAAATTAAATACATTAAAATAAAAAAGATGTTAATTGTAATTTCTAAATTTAAACTGTATTTAGTTTACTTGACTACTCCTGTAGTGGTGTGGCTTTTGTTTTATTTATTTGCTGTTTCATTTTATCACAACACTCTCTTGCCTCGATGCCCCCATTCTCTTCCTCCTCTCCCCCCACCAGTATGCTCTCTTAAGAAAGGACTTTCCAGACCGTCCTGCATGCAGCCTGGCACTCTCGAACAGGGTTTAGGTTTTGGATTTTAAAAACCTGAACTTGACTAATGGAAGATGCACCTATAAAAAATCTGATTCACATTCCTTTTAAAGAATTATTGACAAATTAGACAGATCTTGTCACAGTATCTTGTGAGTGGCAAAACTTAGTATGAGGTTATTTTGATTACTTAGAGATGGCTATTATGATATATGTATCATAATGTATATATATAATATATAATATCTATCTATCTATCTATCTATCTATCTATCTATCTATCTATACTCGTAAACACACACACACACACACACACACACACACACACACACACACTTACAGTTACAGACTTCCAGTGTTATTTCTTAACACATTGATTTGTTTTGTCTTGGGAAGTCCCTAAGCCAAACAAACAGTTATCTAATGATAGCAGTTTAAATATTCATAGGCAACTTGGCAAGCATTTCTGACCTTCTTAAAAACCTGACCAAATAAGTACTTAATGTCTCACCACAATTTTCATGTGTTTGTATTGTATGTGTGTGTGTGTCGTATACATATCTATATATCTGTGCCCATGTCTGTGTGTATACATGTGCACACATATGTTTGTGTATGTAGACCAGAGGTCTGGCTTCTTCCTCTACTGTTCTCTCTTATTTCTGACACAGGGTCTCTCACTGAACCTGGAGCTCACGAATTCAGCAAGACTAGATGTGATCTACAGGGATACAACACTCAGCTTTTTATGTGGGTGCTGGGAATTGGAACAGGTTCTCATGCTTACATAGCAAGCATGTGTGTGATTTGGGGCAGGGTGATGTGAGTAAATATTATCTATAAAATGACAATGTATCCAAATTAATTTTCTGAAGCCAGAGTTGGGTCCAGGGAATGAAAGCAATCTGTCTGAGTCTCTGCATTACTAGAACTTCTGGGATGTTCGTATCTGAGGAGTCCCATGTTTGCTATTTATTTCCATTGTCAAATAAGTCCTGTAGTCAGGAGTGACCAGTTTTGGCTTGCTGTGTTACACTCCTGTTTTTTTTTTTATTGATTATACTCTTTACATATTCAAGGACTATGCCCTTAGTATCTGTGATTTAATTTAAAAAAATTCCAAACTTGTAATTCATCTTTCATCTTCTTATTTCAAAGATTTTGAGACTTTAAAGAATGTGACTGATATTAGAGGCAAAACACTCATGTTGCCTGCATATGGTGGTACATGCTTTTTTTTAAAAAAAGATTTATTTATTTATTTATTTATTTATTTATTTATTTATTTATTTATTTATGTGTATGAGTACACTGTCACTGTCTTCAGACACACCAGAAGAGGGCATTAGATCCCATTGCAGATGGTTGTGAGCCACCATGTGGTTGCTGGGAATTGAACTCACGACCTATGAAAGAGCAGTTAGCGCTCTTAACCACTGAGCCATTTCTCCAGCCCGTGGTACATGCTTTTAATCCCAGAATTCTGGAGACAGGAAAAGGCAAATCTCCGAGAGTTCTTGGCCAGCCTGGTCTGTGAGGCAAATTCTAGGCTAGCCATTGTTACATGGTGGGACTCTGTCTCAAAGAAAACAAAAACAAAAAACAACCAACTATCAGGTTTTTATGGCAACTGGAAACAATATCACTATTATCTTTCTAAGTGCTCATCAAATGAATTATGAATTATTGTTTATGCATAAAGTAGTTAATATGCAGAGGATATGGATTCCTTGTTATAAATACAAGCATTTTAAGAAATAATTAGATAAGTTATCTCTTTGATAAATATCTTCTAGCTGAAGCTATTTGACATGGTAACATATTCATTAGTGTCAGACTGGAAACTCTAGCATCTTCAAGGCTTTACCATTAAATTATAGTATTGACATTGGAGTCATCAAATACATATGTGCATACACAAACCTCTTTGGTTTTTGTAACATTCTTATTTTTTCATGTATTCTTCTGAAACTTTTACCACCTTTTTGTGTTTTTTTTTTTTGTGTGAAATATATGAACTCTGCATCCTCTTTACTCTTGTGAACCTTTTTGGCTCCTGATGAAGTTTTTTGTTTTTCCTTCTCTGATGTGAGGTCTCTGACATCTCACTCTTTTCTTTTCAGAAACTTCAGTGATTCCCCAGTAGAACCAGTCCTATCCTGTGGGGTTTACATGGGAAAGGGACACATTTTATTCATCCATCTGCAGCAGTCTCTTGTGAATCTTTGCCAACAGATTCCAAGCATCTCTATTAATATATCAGAAGAATTTAACGGATGATATAGAGTCATAGATGCATTTCAAAGCCCAATTTATTAGCCAACTGGAGGCAGCTTCTAAAAGTCTCTATTCACCAGTAAATTTGAGACCAGGGAGGACGGGTTGGTGGAGAGGCAGAGGGCGAAATTTCTCAGGTTCCACAGGCTTTGTCACAATAATGTTACTAGTGTAACTGGTCCCAGCTGTAAAGCATAATCTGTCCCTATTGTACCTGTGACAGTACAAACCTTTTCCCAGTGGGTTTACCTAAGTAAGGATGAAATTAATGGGTAGAGAATAGGAGAAACTCCTTCCTACTTTGGGTGTCTGAATTTACAAAGTGAAGCACTGTGGCTCTCACAGTGTTACCTGAGTAATAACTCCTCATCCTAAGTTTTTCACTCCTCCCTCACTCCATGTGCTTTACTTCCTTCATTCTCAGATTTCCACCAGCAGTTTGGATGCAGTTGTGGTGGCAGACATTCCTACTACCTGGAGACATCTGTTGGATGTCTCACCTTTGATCATGACACTTCCGACTCCCATGGGGGACCCTTTCATCTTGGGAAAACACAGGTATACTGATTAGGAGTAGCTCAAGAACCTTGCTGAATTGGAACATGCGCATTAACTCAGAACTACCACTGCCTCCCAACCCTTTCTTTACAGGGGAGAGAAGGGATGTCTATTTATTTTTATTTTTTTTTAGTTGACAAGTTAAAAAGATTCCTGAAGTGATTACTTTAGCAACCTTCCCTGTCTACCAGGAACGCAGGGTGGAGCCCAGGCCCTGGCCCAGGTCCAGGCCCAGGAGCACAGCATAATATGGCTTAGATATCTACTAGATTCTAAAATAGAGCTTTCCAACAATTGCTTTAAGTTCTTTCATTTTGCTTAGTAGAAACAAAAGTAGAAGACTCACCTGCAGGAGGCCGCAGAGCAAGTGGCTGAGCCACAGTTGGATCTCAAGCCTTTTGACTGGAGTTTCTTTGTTCTAATGATAGATCATGCATGAATTGTTTCTTGAAAGTCTAGATGGAAGGCTGCCTATTGGTTAATACAAAAATACCAGACCTGTGTGGGTTGGATGGAGAGGGGATGAAGATAGCTTCTCTTTTTTTATATCAACAGAACGCCAGCTAAGTGATCATGATGTAGTCACTAAATATTCTAAAAGTTCTTCACAGATAATCTGATTACATGATGTAAAGTCTGGCTAGTAAAAGTAAACCTTGCTAGGTAGAACTACTGAGAAGTTTCCTGTCTTTGTTTCTTTTCCTGTCGCTGTGATAAAATACTGTGACAAAAGCAACTTAAGGGAGGAAGGGTTCATTTGACTCACCTTTCTAGGTTGTAGTCCATCATGGAAGAGAAGACACAGCGGTAGGAACTTGAAAGATCCGATCACATTACATCCACAGTAAAAAGCAGAGAGATGGAATAGTGTGTGGCAGGGCTCAGATTGCGTTATCCTTTTTGTTCAGGCCAGGATCCCAAGCCAAGGGAGTGGTGCTACCCCACAGTGAGCAGTGCTCACACACCAATTAATGTAATTTGGATAACTCCCTATAGACATTTCAGAGGGCCATCTTCCAGTTGATTGTTGGTTGTATCAGTTGACAATTACACACTAACCATCACAGTTCCCTTCCATCAGGTGGGAGCCAGTGAATGTGCCATTTTACCATTCATTCTTTCACTTAGGATTTGGATTTCACATTAGCCCATTAGCCCAAGGAAACTGTACAAGCTTCAGCTTCTACATGTGCGGCATGAAGTGCTGTCACCAATCACCCCTTCTCTTCTCCTTTTTTAAAAAATTACTTTTTTCCTTTTTTTTTTTCAACCACCTCTCTTCTAATTAGATTAAAATGTTAGGATTTGGGCTTTCTCTTATTTGGAGATACTTTCCTGTGATCTAATAAAGAAAGAATTCTGTATGGATGCATTTTAATTCTCTGGGAAATCCCACTTTCCATTATCAAATATTATGCAATATATTAGCAAACATCATCAGAGGGGTAGAATGATTACCATTACCTTGGGATTTTCACATCAAGAAAAGAACCACAAGATCCTGTCAGTTGCATCTTTTAACCATTTGTTTATGGGTCATTTTGTACTCAACAGCAAAGAAACCAAAAGATGAGTTACTAAAGACAGGGGCTGGAGAGATGGCTCAGTGGTTAAGAGTACTGGCTGCTCTTCCAGAGGTCATGAGTTCACTTCTTAGCAACCACAGGTGGCTCACAACTATCTATAATATGATCTGATGCCCTCTTCTGGGCCATGCAGGTGTACATGCAGATAGAGTACATATGTATATATATATATATTAAACAAACAAACAGACAAACAAGAACTGATAAAAACAAAAAACATCATTCTAGTGCATTCTTTACAGAGAAACCTTGCCTTGAAAAACCAAAACCAACAACAGCAGCAACAACAACAAAAACAAACAAAAACCCAAAGACAGAACAAATCTAAAAGTATAATATTAATATTACTAATTAATTACTACCTCTTAACCAGACATGAAACTCAAATACTATGTGACCTGTCAAATGCCTGCCACCCAGTCACCCTGGCCAAGGAGTTGTGAATGAATTTATTTCTGACCTTGTACATTTATTTCCATGAAAATCCCAGTATCTTGTTCTTATTTCAGCTAAAAGTCCTTCTAGGTTTTTATTTTTAAAATTTTAATAAATTTCCATTTTTAAATCATTTTCCTGGCAAAAGGAGAAACTGGGGATTGAACCTAAGGCCTCTGCATGCCAAACACTCAACAACTGAGCCACATCTCCAGCCCTAAGAGTCCCTCTATCCCCTTGGGTACTTAGCTTCCTCTGGCTAGCATTTTTCCTCCTCCAACTCCATCATTCAATCAGTTCTCAAATTTTATGTGGATGGGACACGGAGAGAAGTGTCCAAAAGTGGCATTACCCAGTTGTTTTCTGTGACCTCAATTGCACGTGCCTTTTGCTCTTGACCATTCATTAGTTGCTTGTGTGGGAAATGTCAATTTGTATGATGGTGACATTTGAGGCTTATGTGGTTGCTTTGATATATTAGTTTTGGAGACCAAGCACCCAATTACAGCCAAACAGACCACTTTTAATTGGGACACAGAGGTAACAGGACCTCCCGTTGTCATAGTTTCAGAGGCACATATGTGGTCAGCTGTCTAATGCTGGATTTATTTTCAGATGTTAGACGATACCGACAGTGAGCCCTAGTGACTCAGGGACATCTGCTGTTCTGGAAGGAGTGGTGTGCAGTTTGCAGCCCAGCAGAAGCCCACTTCTTAAGCAGAGCATGTTCTGGAATGGTGTTGCTTCTCATGTGTTTAACTTATGTATTCGTGAATTATGAGTGGTTGACTAAAAAGGAAATAGTAACCTGTCCCTTGATGAGTGCTTTGGCACCTGTCCCTTGATGAGTGCTTTGGCAATAGATTGCTCTTCTGAGTGGCAGGGGAGAAGAAAGGAAGAAGATAAAGACAAAGGGGACTTAAAAGTAGGTTAGTGATTTCAGTACCTGGATCCACTGAGGAATCTTATGGAAATGATCAAAGGTACAAAAGGAGGGAGAAATGTGCACTAGACAACAGGAATAGTGATAGATACATAAATGCCAGCAACAGGGAGCGCCTGATGCAGTTCAAAAGGGCCAATCATATTCATTACTCCTTTTGTATTTAAATCCAGCTTATTTGGGACATGTGTAGGAGAAACTTTATCTGAATTCGGTGACCTTTGTCCTTCTGAGGGGGAAAGGAAAAGAGTGCCTTCCCAGTGTGGTGTCCTAGGCACTGTCTAGCTCCATGTGTACTTTTGTCATCCCAGAGACACTTTAGTGCCCTCTTAATTTCCTCCTCATTTCCTTCTTGTGTTCTGTCTTTTTCCTCTGCAGAGGTATAAGGAAATACTTGTTTATTCAAGATAGGGCACAGACAGACCAAAGAAAGGATTCGATCCAAGATCAGCTTGGTGAAGCAACGAGTTTTATTAGGACTACTAAGGAGTGTGGCAAACTCAAAGTACAGTATGAGGAAGTCCCACATGTAACTTATAGTTAGCTACACCCTAAAAACTTCTCTCCAGTCAAGTGTTTACTCTTTTGTGTATGTATATATGTATGTGCAGGAATGTGTATATATAGCAGGGTGTGTGTGTGTTGGGTATGTATGTCAGGTGTATATTTAGGTTGTATGGGCATGTATGTAGGCGTGTATGCAAGTATATCTACATGCACATAGAGGCCAGAAGACAACAACTTTTGATGGTGTTCTTGGTGTTGTCTTCCTTGATTTATGAGACAAGGTCTTTCATCAGCCTGAGACTTATCAAGTAGAGCAGGCTCTTTGTCCAGTGAGTTCCAGGAATCCACCTGCTTCTACCTCCAAGAGCTGAAATTACAAGTGTTCATTAAGCCTAAAATTTTCTCAGACTTGATTTGAATGTTGTTTCTTGGGATTGAACTCAGAGAAGGGGCATCTGTTGTCTTCAGAAACTGTTTCTTGGATTGCTCTTGTATCTGGAGCCCCAGCACAGTTTCTGGCTTATAGAAAGTGCCCAATTAGCAAACATTTGTAGAATAAATGAATATATAGTAGAGGGAATGTGAGAAGGAATACCCTGGCTTGGAGACAGCCTTCAGAACAGCGCCACAGCGGTAGTTCACAGGATAGGAAAGAAAATACCCTCTACCATTTCCCTGTCACTTAGTAACTCGAAGCTGTTGTTGTTAGAAGTCTACCCTCATTTCCTAGGTTCTACCCCTCACTAGTGACATTCAAGGGCATATGTGATAATCAGCTTTATGGTGCTGTGACAAATAGCTGAGAGAAATGAACTTAAGGAAAAAAAATACTTATTTTGATTTATGGTTTCAGTCTGTGGTCACCTGGCTCTGTTATTTTGGGGTTATGATCAGATGTAATATCGTTATTATCATAGATAGGGGAGGGAATTGTGTAGCTCTATCCATCTCTTAGGTGCTATTGGCATTTAACAGTTGCCAAAGCAGAAGGAGGTATTTCCCACCCCTTGTCCCCTGGTGGTGTACCCACTACAAGTTGCTTACATTTCATTAAATAACCCCCTACTTATGGTCGTACAAACATCTCCAACTAAACTCAATGGGTCACAATAAAAGACATGAACGTAGGAGGGGGATTAATCATGAAGAAGCAAGCGGTCATCCTTCCTCAGAAGGGGGTTAGAGATGATAATGGGGAGCAGAACAGGATCATCATTCTTTCTGTAGATGTATGGAATGGTAAAAACAAAAGAAAATTAAAATGAAATGAATGTTTCTTTTTTCATGTCTCTCCTTGCTTTTAGTTCATTAAGCATTTTTGCTTGTTTACATGAACCAGAAAGGTAGATATCAGCTCAGTAATAGGGAGCCATCTGGATTTCAAAGAAGCTTTTAGAAAGTGTGGTGGCACCGGAAATTGATAAGCAACTACTCTGAGCTTTCATTTGTTGGATATGTGCAGCCAAGTGGAACAAATAATATTTTTCGTTGTGGAAATTGTCCAATCCCCCCAACCCTTGTTTTTAAATTTTTTCAAAATAGCTGGAGGTTAGAAAAAGAAGCCATCCAAGAGACACAATCTATAGTCTCTTAAAGATGGAAATATAAACTAATATTTATTAAAGATTTGTATTTTCCAGTATTTTGTATGTAACTTGAACTCAACTGCATATTTCCATCTGTTTTAAGATCTAGACTTAATTGATCCAAGATTCTGTTCCATGAACAATTCAAAGTCTAAATTGTCCACAAACACTTAAAAATTTCCTTGGGACTTAAGTTTTGTGAACACATTTTTAAACACTGAAGAAGGTGAGTGTTTGAACTATCATGTTTCCTTTTAAGCCCTATTGAAGTAGATTTGAAATAGTTTTTTCTCCATAGTCAGCTCCAAATCTGAACCTGATGTTAGGAAGAGCTTTTGTGTATGTGCAGCAGGCTTCACTGAAGGTTGTGTATTAGTCAGTGTTCTTCAGAGAAACAGAACCAATAAATGCATAGATAATATAGATAACCAGGGACGATTAACATGCGGCATTGGTTCACATGGACCCAAACATCAAAAGACCAGTGATCTTCCATTATCAATCTGTCGATAGAAAATTCACTGTTATAGTTTCTAGCCCAAATCTCAAACTCCGAACTAAGTCGAGAAGCACAAGAATCGTAAATGCTAACGTTCAGGGGAATGACAAGATAGATGCCTTAGCTCCAAGAGCAGTCTCACTTTTCCCCCACTTACCTGCTTTGTTTCTGTCCTCAGAGTATTGGATGATCATCTATGTTGGTGAGGATGATCGTCTTTACTCATCTCTTTAATTCAAATAACAATATTCTCTAAAAACAGCTCCACAGACACACCCACAAAAAATGTTTTCGAAAATGGACTGCTCTTAGCTCAAGAAAGTTGATATATAACCTTAGGTACCACTGTTAGAGAGAAAGAATTATATGTGGTGTGAACTACTTCAATTGGATTATTAAATTCCTATTTTTGTTTTTTTGATGTCTCTTTAGACATTATTAAAAATTTTATGGTCAAACCAGATCACGTTGTTTCTGGGAAGCTCACTGACTTGTCTCTCCAAGAAAATTTCATTCAATTAAATGGTTTGAAGTACATTATTTCCCCCAATTAAATTAAACATATGCTAACATTATGTCCTAGTTTCATTTATGTTGCTGTGATAAAATACCACAACAAAATGCAATATAGGGAAGGAACAGTTTATTTGTCTTGTAATTCCAAGTTACAGTCAATCTTTGTAAGTAAATGATGGAAAGAATTTCAGTCAAATTATATCCATAGTCAAGAACAGAGAGAAATAAATCCATGTATATTTCCTTTGTCCCTTGCTTGTGTTCAGCTTGATTTCTCAACCTTTATACTATCCAGGAACCTCTGCCTAGGGAATGACGCCACCCACAGTGAACTAAGTCTTTGTACAACAGTTAACTTAAGACAGCCTTTTACAGATATACCTATAGACTAGGCCAAGGCAGACAATCCCTCATTGTGACTTTCTTCTTTGGTGATTTTAGATTCTGACAAATAATGCTAACTATCATATATCAAATACAAGAAGAATTATGAAAAGCCATTGTTTCCATTTTCTAGGAATTAATTGGAGTCTGGAGAGGGTAAATGTGTTAACAGAGGTCTTATACGTGAGTTTTGAGAAACTGGATTTCAGACAGCTCTGAAGTCTACTCTCCTTCTGTCTTTCTTTTTGTAGTTACAAGTATAATTGTCTTTCAAAGCAATCAAAAGAAGTTCTGGCTTCCATCCTAACATAGCATGAGGAAATCGGGTCTTTGAAGTCACTATATTCTTGTGTTGGCTCATTCATCTGTTGTTTATCCATTTGAATGTAGTTACTGGGCACCTCCCACTAAGTGCTGAGCTGTGTGGTGCATGTCAGATACCCCAAACTCTCCAGAGACAGCACTATGGAGAAGGAGGTCATGGGTAGGACAGTTGTTACTCTGAAAAGTTAGCTTCTTCTTACCAACTAAAGATCAACTCATGGAGTCTCTTGTCTCTATATAAGGCTCTGTGTAACCAGAATAGATCATTGTAGGGGAGCTCCTTCTTTAGCATTTTAGTTAAGCTTTACCAGATCGGGTATAATGGGACAGTGGAGAAGTTGATTCAGGGACAAACATGGAAACTCTCAATGGAGCTGCATCTAAGTTTCTGGGTCAACCTATGGAGGAAGGTCTCTCTGTACCAAACACATCTCATTTTTTCCATGTATCATAGCTTCTGCCAGCCAGGCATTGCTAAGAGAATTTTCAGAATGCTATAATCCTTATTAAGTTGTGGACATAAAAATGGATGAACTATTGGGCATCCATACCTTAGGAAACTTAAAGACAGAGTTCCTAAACTGGGCATGCTGGCACAGGCCTTTAGTCCCAGCACTAGGGAGGCAGAAGCAGGCAGATCTCTGAGTTCAAAGACAGCCTGGTTTATGGAGCTAGTTCCAGGACAGCCAGGGCTATTCAGAGAAATCCTGTCTTGAAAAAAATCCAGTGAGGGAGTGGGGAGAGACAGAGAGAGACAGACGGCGGGGGTGGGGGGGGTGGGAGGAAGGGGTGGGGGGTGGGGGTGGGGGGAGACCCTAGCCAACTACAGGAAAACTTACACGAGAATGCAAGGAAGTTTGTAGGAAGTGAGGTTGTTTGGCTTGAGTAAGACCATGCATGGTTCCTTCCCTAGCTGTTTTCTGCTGATGCAATACAGACCAGATTAGGCCAGATTAAAATAGATAAAGGCAGGTTTATCAGATGCTGTTCACAGTGGGTTCACCAGTTTCCAGGAAATAGAGCACCTTGGGCTAAGGCAAAGGAATTTTGTAGTCTTAGGTGAGAGATGATGGTGTGTCATCTGGGAGCTGGGATTTTGCTCATATATGGTCAAAAGTTGAGCCCATGGGTGGATATTCTTGGGTAGGTTGCCAGAAACGTGGAGGTGGGGGATATTGATATATTAGCCTGGAGTTTTCTTCCAGTGGCAGAATTGAAGGAGGGAGAGCAGACAAGGTGTGAGCACCAGCTTGTACAGGTGTGAACAGGGGTTCCAACCAATCAGTTTTGTTATTATAGTTGGCCAGATTCTTGGTCTTAAGCTGGACATAGTAACACACATCTGTAATCCTAACATTCAGGAGAGTCATGAATTAAGAGATCAGCCAAGGACACATAGTGAGTTCCAGTTAAGTATGGGTTGCAAAGTGAGACCTGGTCTCAAACCTATCCCCCCAAATTCTTGTTTTCAGCCTCAGTTTTATTTGCAATTTATAAGAGAATTCTGGTTCTTCTAGATCTGACGTTTTCTAATTCTCCCACAAATTCTAGAGACAAATCCTTGTCTGCTGTTGCCTGGGAAGACTTGGTGCTGTGGTGTTACATGGAGACATTTATTTTCCTTTTTGGTTAAGTTCTTAGCTCTGGTCTTTTTTTCCTGCTTGATGGATTTCTTGTCTCCCTGCTAGAATCACCTTCCATTTATTCCTCCCCCATGTCTTCCTTCTTTGTCTTTCTATTGACAATTGATGGAGAAACAGCCCCACGGCCAGAAGCAGAGTTGTTTGTAGCTCCTGGAAGCTCTGCTAAATCGCTGTGACGTCCTTATGCTATGTGCCATCGGGAATATTGATTTTGATTTTATTTTCTCCTTTTGGTTAAGAATCCTAATTGAACTGCAGGGCAGCCACGATTACCACAGGCTCACCCCTATTAAGTCCCAAACACAGTTTCCTGAAGTTTCTACTCAATCAATACTACCTAGTTTCTATGAGAAGAGAAAGGTTACAAATTTTATATATAAAAGTGGTATTGAAAAATTCCTCTGGTCAGCATCAGGTCAACATTCAATTCACAGTACTTTATGAGAGTAATTCTTTCAGAATGAGTTTTTTTTTTCCTCCCCCAGCCTCTAAGTGACTTTCAGAAGCTATGGGGGCAAGTTGGGATGTCAGTTGGAAAATTCTTCTTTGTGTAAAAATCTGGTGTGTGTGGGAAGAAGCAGCCAGTCCTGCCTGTATTTGGCTGGGTTTGGAGGGAAGAAGAGTTTGGTAATGATGTGGTCCTCTGGACCCTTAGATACCTGCAGGAAACTTGCTCATTGTTCCTTCCTCTGTTCTTTTTATTTTTTATTTATTTATTTTTTTCATTTTCTTTTTTTTTTTCCTTTTTTAATTTTATTTTTTTGCTTATTCACTTTATAACCCGTCCCAGTCACCCCCTCCCACAATCCTTCCCCATCTCTTGTTTTCTGAGTACCCCCTCCTCCTGTATCCCCCACCCTGCCACTTTAAGTCTCTGAGAGGCTAGGTGCTTCCTCTCCCATTGAGGCAAGATGAGGCACCCAGCTAGAAGACCATACTCCATATACAGGCTGCATGTTTTGGGATAGCCCCCACTCCAGATGTTTGAGACCCGCATGAAAACCAAGCTGCACATTTACCTCTGTTCTTTTATAAACTACTAGTCTTTATACTGGTCATAAAATCTTTATTTCATTTCATGTACTCAGTAATTGCTACATATATACCACAAACCAGAGTATTCAGTGGTGATTTGGCCATGTTAGGGAGCTTAAGTTCGATAACCTTTCATGTTAGTTATTAACATCTTCATCATCTCCAAGTCTCATTGCTCTCTGTCCTAGTTAGGGTTTTACTGCTGTGAACAGACACCAAGACCAAGGCAACTCTTATAAGGACAACATTCAATTGGGGCTGGCTTACAGGTTCAGAGATTCAGTCCATTATCGTCATGGCAGGAGCATGGCAGCTTCTAGGCAGGCATGGCACAGGGGGAGCTGAGAGTTCTCCAATCTTCATCTGAGGGGCGATAGAAGACTGGCATCCCAGGCAGCTGGGATGAGGGTCTTAAAGCCCACGCCCACAATGACATACCTACTTCAACAAGGCCACACTTCCTAATAGTGCCACTCCTTGGACCAAACATATACAAACCATCACGTTCTCTTGTGTTATACTTGGGAGCACTTAATTTCTTCAGCAAGATGTGTTAATGAAGGCCCTTCAAGAAGTAGGAGCCATGAGAGCCCACTAGGGCAAACGGCAATGGGAGAAAATGAGAAGGACATCAGAGAAGGCTAGGTGAGCCCTCAGACTGTGGTGAAGTCCTGGCCCTGAGAGGGAGAAGTACCAAGAAAGAAAGAAGAAGAGAAGAAAAAAGGATCAGAGGAAAGAAGGCACAGAAGGAAAAAAGAAAGGCCACCATGCCTAAAAAGAGCCATGCTGGTGGAGAATCCAGAGCCATGAGCCCTGCATCGGCTGTAAACAGGCCTGCCTTAGGACCCCTGCTACACGCAGTCACAGAGTGGAAACCACCCACAGGATGTGTAACTATGGGAACATCACTGTGGATTGCAGAGTATAACATCAGGGTTCTGGGTCAATTACCCTCCCAGCAGGAGAAGATCTGAGAGTCAAGACCTTGAACCAAATATCTGTTTCGCCTATGATTTAGGCCATTATAAGCAAGCTAAGTGATTTCTCTCAGTCTTCCTTTACTCAGTTTTAAAGAAAGATAATTCACATCTCATGAAATCATTCGAAGGAACAAGTAGTGAGATGCTTATACAGACTGTTTTGAACAGTGCCTGGCGGATAGTGAGATCTCAGTGAGTACTAATTTTACCAGGTTTCATTACATCAGTGGCTCAAGCTTCAATTTTACAAGTGAAATATTTCCTAAAATTAACTATGAAAGACAGATGAGAGTGGAGCTTTCTAGCTTAAGAGAAACAGGAAGCCTTATTTGGTTCCCATACCTCTACCCCAACCCTTTTCTGGTGCATTTCTGGGGTAATCTAGGGACTGAGTGAAGCATAATGAGGAATCATATCATGCATAATTATGTTTGTATATATTTGAATTTTATGATGAATAAAAACTTATTTTAAAAATTAATATTATTGAGAGTATATAGTTTTATATATTTAATATATGTATAGGTTTGTTTCAGGTTTTGAGACAGGATCTCACTATGTTGACTAGGCTAGACTCAAATTTGTAGGCTCAAGAGACTTCTCCTGCCTCAGCCTCCAGAGTAGTTGTTAGCATTCTGTCTGGACTCCACCTCCACAGTTACCCGGCAACAGCTAGGTAGGCCTGCCCACTATAAAAGGGCTACTTGCCCCCTCCTCTTTCTCTCTTGATCTCTTGCTTCTTGCTTCTCTTTTGCCCTCTTGGGCTCTTCCCCTCCCCTCTCTCTCCATGTGCTCATGGCCAGCCTCTATTCTTCTCTACTTCTCCTCTCTCTCTCCCTCTCCCTCTCCCTCTCCCTCTCCCTCTCCCTCTCCCTCTCCCTCTCCCTCCTCTCCCTCTCCCTCTCCCTCTCCCTCCCCCTCCCCCTCCCCCTCCCCCTCCCTCCTCTCTCTCTCTCTCTCTCTGCTTCTCTCTGCCTCTACTACCCTCTTAACTCCCTTCCCCATGCCCTGAATAAACTCTGTTCTATACTATACCATTGTGTGGCTTGTCCCTCAAGGGAAGGGACACCTCAGCAGGGGTCCACTGAGACATCCCCTTCCCCCATACCTCACCACACACCCATAGAACATATTCTGTATCTTTTCATCTTTTATAAACACATCAGCAGCTAGGATTATAGGTGAATACCACTACATCTTCCTGTGAATTTGTGTGACCACTACTACAGTGGAAATACTATACAGTTTTATCAATTACTCCTTTACAGCCATACCTTACACTCGTACATCTGGCAATATCTGATCTATTCTTATCACCATAGTTTTGTCTTCCTAAAATTTTTGAATAAATGGAGTCATTCAGTCTTCTGGGACTGGCTTCTTTCATTCAGCACAAGCACAGCTTGTCTATCCAAGGTTGTACACTCTTAACTGGCTCCTTTAATTGCCAAGTACTCTTCCATGGACTGAATGCATCACAGTGTGTGTAAATAACATTGGGCTGTTTTGATTCTAGAAGATCACCTAGTTAGGAGTAATCAGTAGACACATGAAGTTGTTATGGTGGCTAAGACTGGGAATCTACAGTTGGTGTCTTCCAGAAGGTTCTTTCACACCCTTTCCGCCTCTTCCACTTCCTCCTCCTTCTTCTTGACTCTATACTTTGGTTTTCTGTTACTTTTTTTTTCATCAATGACAATGTGTTTAAATCCATTTTCTTCGGGCCTCAGTAACCAGTTAGGGGATGCAGTCACCTAGTATGTCGCTTACTTTCCAGTTCCTTGCTCTCAGGACAATTATTTCTACTCAGTGTCAGCCCCCCAACTCCCAAGTCAAAAGCAACAGCTTCAAATCAGACCCATATAATTGACTGTCATTGAATGTGGACCAAGGACTGGGGCTTCCCAAGCTCAACTTCCTCTCATATTCTTGTGAACATTCCCCAGTCACTCATCCCTGCTGGCACTTCTCCAGCATCTGAGCAACGCTGACCTCATTCTTTATTTAACAAATTCATAATTCTAGTCCCAAGCTGTTAAACATCCACCTTCACTAATATCAACACCATTAATGAAGGCACAACGCCTACTGACACTACAACTGGTCTCAAAGGACAGTGGAGCCGCTTAACCTGAAGGCTGTCCACGCCGCTGAGCCCCTAGTGGGAGTGGTGTAGAGACTGTATGACAGCCTGGTACAAGGTTTGTGCTTAGGGAGCTGGGGGAAGCTGAATGCCTAAGGGGCATTCTTAGAGGATGTGATCCAGGAGAAACTAAGGAAGGAAAGCAAGAGATGAGGCACTAGACTTAGGACCACAGGGTTCATGTCAGTGAAAAATCCCCAGGGAGGCATTTCTACTCCTTTCCTAGTGTTTTTTAACTTAGGATCTTTAACACTGAGGGAACTCCTTCAGTGATGAGAGAGACACAAACTGGATCTACAGTTTATTACTTACAGGTCTTAGGGTATGTCTCAGTGCCAGCAGAACACACTCCTCACTGTTACAGAGATCAAAAGTCCAACGTCAAGGTACCAGTGGGATTGGTTTCTCCTGCAGTCTCTCTTGTGGCCTGAGGATATTTTAGGGTATGTCTCAGTACACCTGAGACCGTACATAGAGGGTCAATGAGCCCAGACAGAGAAAAGGAGAGAGAGGAGAAGGATCTATGGGCCAAGGCCTTGTTTAAGTAGAGAACCATATTCCAAGTTTCCTGCAGAGTTCTCCCTGTGAGTTTAAAGCAAGCAGGCATGAGCTCCAGGTTGTACTCCGTGCGAGGTACGAGGGTGAGCAGAGCCATTCAGACAGACTTCATCTAGTTGCCTATGGGGAGGTAGGCACAGAGGCAGCGGTACCCATTCTTTTATGGTGTTGAAAATATGAGCTATGATGTACCATTTGGTCTGCCCCTGGGGCTCTAAGTGGTTGAGAATAGATAGTCAGAGTCAAATGTGCTAAGGCTGCTCTCCTGAGAAAAAGAATGTCTTAAATTGCTCACCCAGACTCCTTTTCTGTGCTTTCTGACCTCAGACCTCTTAGTAGCATCCAGTAGCGTTCACTCTTGTGGCTTCTGAGAATAATTCCACCCTGGAAGACACATGGTTGGTTCTTATTTTTATACTAATAGAAGTGGAACAAAGAGAGTAGGTCCTGGAAGGGGGACACACTGAATAAAGTGATTCAGTTTAGTGAAAACAGGGCTGTTTCTCTAATCACTTTTCTCATCCCCAAGGACCTGCCTCACGTTGAGGAAAGATTTTTGTAGACTGAATTGTTTCCTCAGAAGTCAAGTGTTAGAGTCTGGATCCCTCATCTTTAGATTGTGACTCTACTGGGGCTAGGAACTTAAAGAGGTAATTTATATTCAATAAGATTGAAAGGATGGAGCACTACTCCATATGATTATCGTCCATATAGGGAAAGGAAGCCATACTGGGGTTGGATGGACACAATCAGAAAGAAGATATCCTCAGGCCACAAGAGAGACCGCAGGAGAAATCAATCCTGCTGTACCTTGTTGGATTTTGATCTCTGTAACAGTGAGGAGTGAGTTATGCTGGTTAAGAACCAGCCTGTGGTATTCTTCCCCGGACATTCTTATGTCTTCCCTGGACGCTGAATACGAATGGCTAGGAGTTCTCACTTGGATTTCAAGAGCCAGGAAGGACTCAGCAGATACCAGAGTGTCTTTAGAAACAAATGGTATCTCCATTACATATTAAATAGAGTATGACAAAGAAGAGGTGGCTGGAGTGCAGTGGCAAAGCACTTAAGATGTGACTGCTAACTCGGCTGGGGCCTCCTGGGTTAGTAACCTTGGACAGCGATCTCCCTGAATATCAGTGTCCTCCAGCAGCAGCAAGTGAGCAGTAAGCCTTGATGACTATTTATGGAGCAATCTTGACACATAGAGCACATGCAGAATTTTTATCACTTGGAAGGTGTGGTGGCTTGAATAGGTTTGGCCCCCATAGACTCTTGTGTTTGAGTACTACTTGGCCCTCAGGGAGAACCCTATTAGGAAGTGTGGCCTTGGAGGAAGTGTGGGGGTGGGTTTTGAGTTTTCCTATGCTCAAGCTCTGCCCAGTGTGGAACCAGAGTCTCTTCCTGGCTTCCTTTGGATTAAGATGTAGAACTCTCAGCTCCTCCAGCACCATGATTGCCCGCACACTGCCCTGCTTCCCACCATGATGATAATGGAGTGAATTTCCAAAAACTGTAACCACTCCCAATTAAATGTTTTTTTTTTTTTATTGGATATTTTATTTACATTTCAGATGTTAACCCTTACCTCATTCCCACCCCCCCGCCAGGAACCCCTATCCCATCCCCCCTCCTCATGCTTCTATGAGGATAAAAGCTGTCTAGGTCATGGTGTCTCTTCACAACAAGAAAACCCTAAGATAGAAGGTGTGGGATGACTGATGACGTTTTAACATTTCAGTTGTCTCCTACCTAGGATCTGTTGTAAACATTAGATTGTTGGATCAGAAGTAATCAGAAACAAAAAGTATCATATTGAAAATGACCAACTTTGGAAACACTACCATCTTACAGAAGGAAAAAGTGTCCTGAACAAAGCTGAAAACCAGAAGTCCCTATTACTTCTAAACTGTTGTCACCAAGCATGGATGTTTTGTCTGGTTTCATAAATAATATGGCTTCTTTTGGTAAAAACTTTTCCAAGAAACAGTTTGGACAAATGTATCAAGATCTTTAAAAATACTCATATTGCTTGACACAGCAGTTCCGTTTATAACAATTTATTCTAGGAAGATAATTTGAAATGCAGAAAGCTGTCGGCTTAACACGAGGTGTTCCTTTGCAGCTTAACTGACTATGGTATAAATTTGGAAAACTCCTAAACCCATACTGTGAGGAGCACGGTTAAATAAGTTGTGATACATTCGTGTGATGAAAGATTATGTAATCACTAAGATAGGTAAGCAAACTATCAGTAAATAAAAAATACAGAGCACAAACCAAACTGGAAGTGGATACGATGTTATGATTGGCTGAAACTAGAATTTCTGACTTTTCTTTTTTTGCTTTCTGTTTTATACTTCTGATTTTGACAAATTTTCTATGGTGAATATGCCTTAGATTTAGAAGCTGGAGGAAGACACAAAGAAATCATGGTCAAACAGGAAGACAAAGAGGGTACCACATTTATAATGTCCTCACCTGAGGCCAGGAGATTTTTTTTTTTTTTTTTTTGCCTACTATACATCATATAGGAAATATGAAATTGAGTTCAAATGAAATAATGTATAAAATATATGTTCTATCCCCATGTTCTGATTTGAGTATAAGTTGGGTAGCTCCTATGACCCTTTCTTGAGGTTCAAGTAACTTTCTTGGGGCTCACAGACACATGGGACACTTTATACATTGACTTCAAAGGACAGGAGAGGACACAAGTAGGAAGGAAGAGAGGGTGAGGCAAGGCAAGTAGGAGGAGTGGTGGAGCCCCCATGCCCTCTCTGTATTTCCCACCCTCCTGGAACCCCCACATCTTCAGCTACTTGGAGTTTTCTGATCCAGTTCTTTTGGGTTTCTGACAGAAGTTTCATAGCATGGGCAAAATTAGCGAATCATTATCAATTGACTAATTGTTAATTGGCCATTGGGGATCCATTTATCCTTAGACCCTTTTCTACTCCCTAGATGCTAAGAATGGAGGTGGGTCCTAGACAAAGAACCACAGGTAAATAATGACTGCAGAGAGAGGGAGAGTTAGCCTTTCCTAGAGATGAGCTTCCTGACTGGTTATGCAATACAGAGTGATCAGCCCTTGAAGCTATATACACACAGTGAAAATTGACTTAGAAGTTTGTATTTGTGTTTCTGTTCACACACACACACACACACACACACACACACACACACACACACCAATAATAACCAAAGAAAAAGAGTATCAATTTGAGACCGTTGGGACATGGAGAGAGTTGAAGAGAGGAAAGGGAAGAGCCAACATGATGTAATTATATTTTCATTAAAAATATATAAAAAAAGCAAACAAAATGCTGTTGAATAAGTAAAAAGAAAAAGGGGAAAGAAGAAAGGGGCAGGGCAATGAAATACAGCCTTCTAACCACATGGCTGGCTCTCCTGATCACAGTTTCATTCTAATTCTGCCAGGAGCCCATGAAAGTGTCAGACCACTAGGACAAAGAGTCCCAGAAAGTTTCAAGTGACTTAGGAACATTGCCAGAAACTTGGGTCAAAGACCCAAATATTCATGCACAAGATTGTTCTAGCACTTCTATTCTTAAGTTAGCATGGCTACCAGGAAGCACAGTCATAGTTTATGTATCTATTATCTACCCACATACACATCCCCTGCCTATCTATATCTCTATTTCTATCTACATTTATTTATATAGGTCCCAATATCACAGACAGGAGGTAGCACTCTTGAGACTCTAAGATGGAGTGACCATTTGAGAAATGTTACACGAGACTAGAAATGGATACTGGAGTCCTGAGAGCCATGCTAATCACTTTGATTTCTGTCCTGGTGGGTGGGTGGGTGGGGGAACAACCTTACAACCATTAGAAAATGTATGCAGAGAACACACCAGCAGTTCAGCATCTGAGGGAGATGCAGGGGCCTGTGTTCTGTGTGGGTGCTCAGCCTATTGTCTGGGTGACTCCAGGAAGCATAGCAACCAACTCTTTGCACGCACTGCCCACTTTCTCCTATGTGAGAATTCTCTTTCATCTCTAAGCCTCCTTTTTTCCCTATTTTTTTGTAGCAATTTAAGAAAGAACTGAGCCTTCACAAGCAGAACACCTTGTAAGGCTGACTCCAGGCACACCTGTCAAGTAGATACTTTCAGTGACACTGTCAGCTTCCTCCTGCCTTGTCACACTTTGGGGGCTCCTCTTTCTGCTTTGGAAAGATATTTCACAGTTTTCCTTTACCAACTCCTTCTCTGAGGGAAGTGGAAAGGCTGCCCTTTCCACTGGGACAGAAGCTGTGTCACAGCTGAAAGTCTTGCTGCTTCCTGATGAATGTGTTTTCTCAACAAAACAAAGAAAAACCAAACCAAACCAAACCAAACCAAACCAAACCAAACCAAACCAAACCAAACCAAACCAAACCAAACCAAACCAAACCAAACCCTTAAGCTAGTCTAGTGCGTCAAGCCTGAAGGTCAGACTTTAGCTGGTAGGTGAAAGAGAATATTACTCAGTCACAGAAACATTACCAGGGTTCTTAAACCACAATATAGGCTGCTGTCTAGGCTGCTGCTGCCTATATGGGTCCCACACAATGATACGAGTGACCAGGTATGCATGTAGTATGAACACGTGCTGTCCATGAGCGGAATCTCTAGGTGGGAATTCCTCTGATGTTACTGTCTATCTTGAATAGCGAGTTGGTGGTGGCTTTTCAGACCCAATGAGTGCCAAGAGTGAGGAGGGCCAAGGGATGCCTCTCTCCTCTTCATCCTCTTCCTCCCTCTCTTCCTTTGTCTGAGAAAACTCCTTTGGACTATCACATGAGATGCAAATGCTAATGGAAGGCAGACATCAACATAAACGTGCCTTTTGAGCTATTATTGTTTTTGGAATACAACCTTATAGGCCCTGGTCACATACATTTCCTCTCTGTCTGCTTTCTCAGCTTCACAAAAGCAAAACATGAACCAAGTACCCACCAGGTTCAGAGAAATATGCTAGATGCTTAGGAAACCAAGATAAATAATCTTAACAGGATGCCCATGAGGTTGTCCTCTTTCAGGGTGGTTACATGATTTAGAAGTAGGCACAGAGCCCAGGAACACAAAGAAGGGGCATCTTCCAAAAGTCCCTTGGCTATGGCAATCTGGAGATCTGACCCAGGAGGAGTGATTTGTATGGAGTGAGGAGAGGAGGTGTGTTAAGGGGTTGAAATGAGAACAGAAAGAAGGAAATAGAGGGCAATTGTAAATTACTCTTTTGAGAGCTTCAGCTGAACAAGTGTAGCAAGACTGGCTATTAGCTGGAGGGGCACCATATTCCCTGTGAGTTTTAATTTAAACTTTGAAAACCTAGAGCACTCAATCAATGATGGGAGAGACAACAATGAGAGGTAGATTTTATGGCTTACAGGTAGTAGTGCATGCACAGACATTTGAGGCCACATACACAGACACACATACACAGACACACAGAGACACACACACATAGACACCCACACAGACACACACACAGACACACACACACAGACACAGAGACACACACAGAGACACACACACAGACACACACACAAACACACACAGAGATAGACACACACACAGACACACACACACACATAGACACAGAGACAAACACAGAGACATACAGACACAGACACACAGAGACACACACACAGAGATACACACACAGACATACACACAGACACGCACACAGACACAGACACAGACACAGACACACACACACACACACACACACACACACACACACACACACACACATGTGAGAGACTCAGGAAGGGAGAGGGAGAGGAGGAGGGACCAATGAGCCAAGACCTTGCTTAAATTTGGATCCTTATGCAAATAGATTTCTAGAGGACTTTCATTGTAGGTTTAAAGTAAGCAGGCTTCAGTTTCTAGTTACACAGTGACTGAGAAATGTCACCCTGGCCTATGTGCATTGTCCATGTGGGATGTGAGGTCAGCAGGACCTAGACTTCATCTTGTTGCCTGTAGCGGGAGTGGAGGGTGGGGGTGGAGACAGCAAGGGAGCTGTCCCTGGAGATACTTATGCCCACATTTTATTATGGCATTACAAACACAAGGAACAATCTACCGGTTTGTCCTTACCATGAAGCTGATGGACATTTATATTATTTTCATCTTTTTATATTGTGAATGATCCATTAAGAATATTTGTGTACAAGTCTGTGCGCGTGTATATTTTACCTTTTCTTCACACACTTAAAAGTGGAATGGCTAGATCCTGCGGCTGGCAAATTTCTGCTTTACTTTTGAAGGAGCTTCCAAGTTGTTCGCTAACGGTGCCATTTTACACCCTAACGGCAATTCTCAAAGGACTCTGGTTTTCCCATCCTCGCCAATGTTCATTATTGCCTGTCTTTTTTTATTATGGCCATTAGTGGGCATGAAATGCTGTCTCATTGTGTTTTTAATTTGCATTTCCCAAGTGACTAATGGTTTTGAGCATTTTTATGTGCTTTACATTTTTAAAATTAAAGATATTCATTGTAGAAAATTAAAAATATCCAGAAAAAGTAAAGAAAAAAAAAAAAAAACCCTTCGTGTTTCCACAATCTAAATATAAATACTGTTATGTTCCTATGTGGCTATTTTTCATGTATGTGTGTGCTGTGTGCAGTGTGTGTGCATATTTGTAGATGTGTTTGCATATGTGTGGGTGTATGTTACATGCATGTGAAGGCTGTAGGTTGATGTTGGATGTTTTCCTCAGTTGCTGTTAACCTTATCTATTGAGGGAGGGTCTCTTACTTAAACCCAGAGCCTATCAATTTGATTCAGTTAGTCTGACTAGCCAGCTTGTTCTGGGGAACCCTTGTCTTTGCCTTATACCCGCTAGAATTACAAGTAGGTTTCTGCACCCACCTGGTATTTACATGAGTGCCAGGGATCTGATCTCTGGTTCCTACATTTGTGTGGCAAGTGTTTTACCTGCTGTGCCATCTTCCTAGCTCTGGTGATGTGTTTTGTATTAAAAGTCACATGTGGGCTGGAGAGATAGCTCAGAGGTTGTGGATACTTGTTGCTTTTGCAGAGGAACTGAGTTTGATTCTCAGCACCTACCTTTGCTTACAACTTTTGTAACTTCAGTCCCAGGGGATCTGACCCCTTCTTCTGACCTCTCTGGGCATCAGGCATATGTGCAAACATGGTACACATATGTATATGCAGGCAAAACACCCACCCACCCACCCACACACACACACACACACACACACACCCTCAAAAAAGCCACATGTATGTGATATGTATCTTCAAAAATCAAACAAATGAACCAAGTTAGGGTCTTAGTGTATGTCCTACTTCAAAAAGATTTTTCTCCCTCTATTTTTCCTGATACTTAAATTCTTTTTGAAACGTTTCCTCCTATGTACCTTTCTAGTCATTCTTACAGTTAAACTCTACTGTGAACCCTGATATGCAGAGATGAAAAGTAGGGGTTCCTGATGAGGCTGTGGGAGGGGTTCTGACCCTGACCACTCTTTGTTGCTTCTGAAGGCCAGTTTTAAACTCTGCTTTTGTGTGTGTGTGTGTGTGTGTGTGTGTGTATTTTAAATCAATTCTATACTCTTGAGTATTGAGATTCAGAGGTGTTAAGAAGAGAAGAGGTGGGCTGGGGAGATGGTTTGGTGGTTAAGAGCACCCGTCATTCTTGCGGAGGACCCTGGTTTAGTTCTCTGCACCTTTGATGGTAAGCGCCTGTTACTCCAGCTCCAGGTGAACTCTGAACTCACTGTGCACTTATATGCATGTACACCCCTCACCCCACACCACATGCACATACTTACAAACACAAATAGAAGGGAGGGTGCTGGCACTGGAGTCTCAGCTGTGGTGAGTGTTAGAATGTGTTCCCTGGTGTCCCCTGCCCAGACTTGCTGTTCTGGTGTGTAAGATGGGGATAGTGACAGGGCCCACTGCTGTTGGAGAGAAGAAAAAGCCTTCAAGCACATGCAGAATGATTTTGCCTGCCTCAGTTGTAAGTTACTTAATTTTACATTTGCATAGCATCCAATTCGAAATGAGCCAGTTTGAAAAGGAGCCTGTAAGTGAACAGAGCAGCAACCACTGCTTCCCTTGCTAGGTCACTCACGCTGGACAGTTGTAGTTCAGGGAGAAAAATCAGTTGATGTTCCCTCAATATAGATGTGACATGTGGTTTTGCATCATCTATCTTGAGTGTGATGAAAAGTTCCACAGAAGCCCTTCTCTGGGTGATTTTATGAAGTGAAATAGTTAAGAAAAGGCCACCAAAATGTTTAAATTCAGAAAAGACATTGAAAATGTTATCTACAGAGCCCCTAATATGACATTTTAAAGATGAGTTCCAGAATACTCTGGTGTTTTGCAGAGTTTATTTTCTTTTCTCCCTGTGTGTTATATGAAGATACGTGAGCACACATGCAGGCTATGGTCAACCTTGAATGTCTTCTTCATATATGAAATATTTACTCTCAAAGAAGAATTTTAATGCTAACACATATGCCTTGGCACAGAAGGAAACAGATTCTCCAGTATGTACTCAGCATCCTTTATATGATGTATTGGCATCTAGGCCATGGATATCCTTTGGTTGATTTCTTATCTTTTGTGAGACAGTTGTCTAACCAAGAGTCTGTTGACTATCTTATTCCTCAAATCTGTATGTCCCTTAATAAACATCTATTGGATCTGTCATAGAAATCTTGCATGTTTGCTGTATTGGTGGACATTGAATGACTTATTATTAATGTTATTTATCAATATTACTATAATTGTTAATATTAGAAAAAGGATTAATTTAAAAAAAATTTTATGTACATATTTGTTACCACCTGTATGCCTGGTACTCTTGGAGGCCAGAAGAGGGTGTTGGATCCCCTGGAACAAGATGTTACAGACTGTAGTGAGCTACCGGGTGGATGCTGGGAACCGAATCTGCATTCTCTAGAAGAGCAGCTAGTGCTCTTAACTGTTGAGACATCTTTCCATCCTCTAGAATATTATCCTCGGTCATATCACTGCATTTTAATAATTGTTTACTATTGGTACTTACATTCAGGTAAATCTCAACCACCGCACTGTAGATTTCAGCAGTGGTCGGTTTAGCAGAACACAGGCTGCTGTATCCAAACATCCAAAGAAACAATCCAATTATACTCTTTCCTAAAGGCTCACAGAATAGCGTTGGGGAAGTATTACGCTGCATAGTGCCCAGTAGAATAAACCAAATGCCCATCATCAGTCTTATGCACTGTGCTTGCCGTGTGCCCTTTTCTCTGAATTCTTCTTGTAGATCTCTGTCTGCTTTTGGCACTCACAATACTGCGTCCAACTTTCTTCCAACTCTTCTGTCTATGTTTCTCTGATGAGCACCACTCAAGCTGCTGAGTGCTTGAGTGAGCAAAAATCCTAGATTTTTGCTATCTTGAGGAGTGACAGATTGCCCTAACCAACTTAGTGACCTGATATACTTACCTCACAGAGGAGCCTGAGAGCATCCTTGCTGCTGGTACCCAGGAGAGGTGCTAATTTCTATGTTTGCATTTATTGTCCAACTTACTAACTTTTTATTAGGCCCCACAGTTTCCATTGAATTCCTTTGCAGGGGGACAGTTCTAGGTAGATAATATAATCTTTCCTTTCCTAGGAGATTTATCTTATTTTTCCCAATCACTGACTAAAATTATCCAAACAATGAATAACTAAGACAAATAATGGTGATGTTAGTTTCATTGTTCCATTCTTCAGTTTAATGGGAATGATCCCATTCATCAGGAAATCCAAGAGTGTGTAATGCTTAAGTATCACAATAAAACCAAGCTTCCCAAACCAGGTAGAGTTAAATATCTTGGTGAACAACCATGAGAGGGTACCCTGTCAATAGGAACTAAGAACCATCCACCATCATTCTTCCTGATGATACACTGTAGACACCCGCAGGAGGATGTGTCATCCACTGCTTACTTTGTGTGTGTCCGGGTGTGCATGACAGACAGGGGTTGATGTCAGGTGTCTTCTTCAATGCACCTCTGTCTTAATTAATTAATTAATTTTGAGAGAATGTCTCTTATTGAGCCTAGTGCTTATTGCTTCATTTAGCCTTGCTGGCCAGCAACCTAAGGCATCTCCCATTTCTGTCTCCAGCGCTGAGCTTATAGGTGTACATCACCAGGCTTGGACTTTCATGTGGGTGATAAGGTTTCAAAGTCAAGTCCACATGACTGTGAAGCAAGCACTTTGCTGGATGAGCCATCTGCCGAGACTGGCTGCTCACTTTTTTGAGGATCTAATCCTTCCTAGCGGATGTATATTTCCCAGGGTGCTGGTGATGTTTCCTGGTGACTGAGGCTATTCTGTAAGGTAAGGCATTTGCTTATCAAGCCAGTGGTCAATGGGTGTTCTTTTATTATTATCTTAGGTGGTCCAGGCAAACTGGAGAACAACTGCTTACTAGTGGGCACAACGGACTGCTTGGCAGAGTTTTCTAGTGTGACAATATCTCATAATTAAGCAGAGGCTATCTCTTTGACTCTCCTTTCTTCTGGCCTTGTTTTTGTCCTTTGTCATTTTCTTGGCCTACATCCCATTTCCCTTTCCTTCTGTGATAACTATGCCATTTCAATTTGCAATTTCAGCATGGGGACGAGGAATTTCCAAGTAAATCTAGGTTTAGTGAGACAAATTAAAATCCAATTAAAGAAATAGAAGAGTGAACGGTGGCATGTCTACGAGAGGCTGTTGGGGACTGGGATGGGGATTGGTTTGAGCTCAGAAAACATCTGAAAATTACCCACGGGAAGGAGGGAGGATGAACTCCACTGTGCAGGCTTAGGAGGCAAAGCTGAAAATAGGGGGTAATTATATGCGAGAGAGTCTGCAACCCAGTCGGTAGAGAAGATGTGAAGAACTGGTTGCAAGGGAAACGCATTTGATTAAGAAGCAGCTTAAGCTCACTAAGAAGCCTGGATTGAAGAAAAGTCAAAAGCAAACTACAAAAGCTACTGGGTGACCTCACAGGAGAGACCAAAGCGAACGTGCCCACATTTGTGTGTTCTCCCAGGGACTCTTAGGGGAATGGAAGTGAGTTTGACTACACTACCTGAGACTGTCTTGTTTCTGGCATTGTGCTAAGGTTTAGGGGTACAGCCACCAGGGAGGAAAGGACAGTTCCTGTGGGTCAGTGGCAGAGATGGTCAGTGGCATGGAGTAAGTGGCTTACAGACAACTGGTATTTATCTCTCTGGGTTCTGTCCAAGTAGAGCAGCAGCATGGTCAGTTTCTGGTTGTGGTCCATTGACTTCCTGCCATGTCCCCAAATGGTACAAGCAACCTCTTCTTAATTCATGAGGGTGAAGCCCTCCCTTCCTGAAGGCTCTGTCTTCTTACACCTTGACATCAGAGGTTAAGACTTCAACATGTGTATTGGGAGGAAGAGGGAACAAATACCCTGTCTATAACAGTTGCCTCATTACCATGGTCTAAGAGCGGTGTGTGTGTGTGTGTGTGTGTGTGTGTGTGTGTGTGTGTGTGTGTGTGTGTTTATGGGCTGATTCAGGAGACTGCTCTTTCTGATGAGCATGTGAGACCCAGTTATCTGATAGGGGAAGTAGCACAAAGATCCGTGTCTTAGCTACAATTTTATTGTTGTGAATAGACACTATGACCAAGGCAACTCTTATAAAGCCAAATATTTAATTGGGGCTGGCTTATAGATTCAGAAGTTTAGTCCATTATTATCATGGTGGGAAGCATGGCAGCATGCAGTAAGACATGGTGCTGGAGAAGCCAAGAGTTCTTTATCTTGATCCAAAGGCAGCTAGGAGGAGACTATCTTCTGCAGGCATCCAGGAGACTATCTTTCTCACTAGGCAGATCCTGAGCATAGGAAGTCTTCAAAGCCCCCTTACACAGTGACATAGTTTTTCCAACAAGGCCACATCTCCTCAAATAAGGAGACACCTCCTAATAGTGCTCATCCTTATGGGACAAGCATTCAGACACATGAATCTGTGGGGGCCATACCTATTCTAACCACTATAATCTGAAAAGAGGAGGTTTGGGGTATATGATAGCAAATTATATATTATAATATATAGTATTTATATACTATAATATATAATAAACAATATATAATATAGAATATATTTATATACTATAATATATAATATATGATATATGACATATGGCATATGACATATGACATATAATATATGATATATAATATAATATATAATTATAGAAATATGATATATGTAATATGTGAAAATAATATAAGATATATGATACAGAATACATGATAAGTAATATATGAGGAATATGTAATATACAATATACAATATGCAATACACAATATGCAATACATAATACATGATGTATAATATATAATGTAAGATATATACTATATAATATATAATATATAAATATTTATCTTGGTCGTTAAGTTTTTTGCTAACACCTTATAATTTATATAAGTCCAGCGTTTTTGGGGAGTGACAGTGTTGGTTCCCCAGGTGGCTCTCTAGGCCTGTCTGGGGCTGTCTGAGATGGGAAGAGATGCCATAGAGGCCAAGGGATAATTTGAGTAGGGTTTGGGGAAGCAGGATGACAACAGGCCCTGTGGTAAAGGTGACAGAACCTTGAGCAAGGGATGTTGTTCTCCTGTGACTTGGGAAACTCATAGTGATTTCCTAAGTAAAAAGTAAGACATCGGGGGCGTCTGGGGCTGGCAACCTCTTTGGAGCACAGTCCTGGGGAATGGGTACATCCAGCTCAGTCACTCCATTTCTTCATACATATAGGCACTCATTGTCCTCAGAATGAGAGGATAGATTCAGTTTATACATGTCCTGTCTGTAGCTGGTCATCCTTGGACCCAAAGAGGGGATTTAGAAAAGATCTGGTTACTGTAAAAATTTGACACCCTCTGGCCTCTGAAGTACGAAGAATGCTTTTCTCACTATATTTTAAGTTGTGGTGAAATAAACTCACCTAAGGTGAGGCACTGTAAGCACACTTTTGTGGGACCGAATGGCATTGAATTCACTCATTATCATCCAACCACCACCATCACCATCCATCTTGAGGAAGTTTTTGTGTTCTCAACCAGAATCTCTAACAATAACTCGCCAAATATGTGCTTCCCTTTTCCTTCTTCACGCTGACCCCTGGCAATTGTCATTGTGCCATCTTTTATGAACCCCAGTACTCCAGATACCTCATGTAAGTGGAAGTAGCTATACAATATAATTCTACTTATAGAAAGCATGTAGATTGTAGCTATCCCACTTTACTTAATGTCTGTCCTTGTGTCCAGATTCTCTTTCCACTGTAGCACATTTTTATGTTCCACTCTACCACAGTCTTCCTTTATTTACTCCTTCACTTAGCTGCTTCCATATTCAGGCAGCTAGTAAAAATGTTGCTGTGAGCCCTGTCTCATTTAGTCTTGAAGAGATAGGAGAGAAGATGATGACTTTGCAGGCCAGAACTCCATCCCATGTCACTCTTTGTTCATAGACTTTACCTCAGGGACACTCAGGTACTTCACATATGACTCTGAAGACTTATTATATTCTATAGGCACTAGGTTTGGCAATGCATATACAATATTCTTCTTAAAAAAAAAAAAAAACAAAAACCAAAAACCAAAAACCGAAAAAAAAAAAAAAAACCCAAAACAAAACTTGTCTTAGGTGGAGGCAGGGTAGGGGAACAGCAAATGATTCTATGTCTACAGTCAGCCAGAGAAACAACTGTTCATTATTTTAGTCCTTGTGAGTGGAGAATTCAATAGAAGTAGATTTCGCTCAAGGGGGCACTATAAGAAATGTAGACTTGTAGGAGACTTTGGTGACTTTTTCAATATCTCCCTTTAAATTTACAGACCATTCAAAAACGGCGAGTACTTCCAATACTGTGACTTAGAGGTTGTGATCATTGACTTTGGCACCTCGTGTCTCAAGGTTCCCAAGACCAGGAGACAAAGAAACTTCTGAGAAGACTCAGTGCATTATGCTTCCCCGCTTGCTTGTCAACACACACCTGTTTCCTGGAGAGAGCTGGGCTTCCAAAAGTCCTTGAAGCCAACGAAGAGTCCATTGGCTGATTCTGCCTGAATGCTTCATGGCTGAGAGCAAGCCATCCAGCCCATTAAAAGTCGTATACCCTTTTTAATGTGGATGATAAAACTTTAATTAAAGTGGTGATTAGAAACAGAATAATAATGACCACTAATAAAGTAGTTTATAGGGATCGATAGCTTTACAAAGAGCAGCCCATTTGGTTCTGGAGGGCGGCTGCAAGCAGCCCTAGAGCATGGGCTCTGGGCAGGGTAAAAGGATTAGGGGAAGGGTTTACTGGAATAGAGAGATAACATAAAAGGCAATTTATAATGTGTGACTTGGAGCAATGAGCTAGGGAAAATGGAAAGCTGCGATGTGGATGGAATTCGTTGTACCTTTGCATTATGAATGAGCCTTACAAGATTGCAGCTATGGCACGGATTCGGTTACTTATGTAGGAGCAATGCTATCTGCATTGTTTTTCTTTTCTGTTGTGGTCTGTGTATCTTAGGGTGAAGAGAAGCGGGCCACATAAAAGCATGTCTGGGAAAGCCTTTAGCAACTGGTGCCCATTAATCACAGTAATAATAACAAAGGCTTGGTGGTGATAATAACAATAATGACCTAGCAATAACGAGCACCTACTGAGCTCCGTGTTCATACTTCATCCTGATGACTTCTGACAGGGTAAATAGGATCACACTCCCTTCCCTCGATCATGTACACTGAGAAACAGGATTGCAAAAGGAACCCAGAGATGTCCTAGAGGGTAAAATTTTAATTTAGAATTAAAAGGCAGAGAGGAACTTGGTTCAGGAGAAGGATCAGGGACAGGCAATTTTCCAGCTGGAGAAAACTTCAAGAAGATTCCTTTGACTTTTCCCAAGTCTTCCCACACAAATCCCCATATTATAGATGCAGCATGAGGATTATTTTAAAAAGTGTCTGACTGTGTGGAATTAGGAAGATGTGAGGTCAGAGGGTAGCTCTGATAATCACTGCCTGCCAGACCTTGCACGACGCTTAGGTTCCTTAAGCCTCAGTCTTGCTGCCAATAAAACAGAACTATAATTTAATCTCACAGGGTTCTCGAGGATTATATAGGGTTTAGTAGGAGACCATCTATCAAGCATCTATTGGATGGATGTTGCTTGAGAAATACTATTGTCACAAATTATTTTTCACCTCAACTGGAGTTGAGGGCTCATACCCCAAAGTACCAAGAACAGGATGGACATCACAGGAGTGTGGTGACTAATATCTTAATTGCTTTAAAGGACAAGGAACAAGAGGAGTTGCAGAGAGACCTGGAATGAATTTAGTATTTGGAGTAAGTCAAATGCTGCCGGGAAGCCTAAATATGTTATCTCTGAGACTTGACATTTGTCTGCAGCTGGCCATTGTCCCTGATAACTTGCCACAGTGAGTTTCCATGGAGAAATAGAGACAGCCACCCAGTTGTGGAGTGATGAGAAGAAGACAGAAGGTGAAGATTTTAGGATGGTGAATAGAGACCTCTCCGTCTTCTTATGAAGAGAAACAAAGGAATGGGTGAAGAGTTGGAAGAAGATGCTAGGGTCCTAGGAGGGTGAAGTCTTTGTCCTGATACGAAGATGAATGACAAATTCACCTTTGTTTTCTAGTGGATCAGATTCCATAGACACAGGTGGGTATCAACCATAGACATAGACTATCAATCAGGTAGAGGGAAGTGAATAACTGGTGGAGCAGGATACTTGAAGCAGCAAGGAAGGGTAAGATGCAAGGACGGAATAGAAGTCTCAGTCTTGAGTCAGGTCAGAGTGACTCTGACAAGCTCATTTCTAAAGCTTAGTTGGAGGGTATGGTGGTTTAAATACACTTGGCCCAGGGAGTGGCACTATTAGGAGGTGTGACCTTATTGGAGTAGGTATGGCCTTGTTGGAGGAAGTATGCCACTGTGGGTGTGGACTTTGAGACCTTCCTTCTAGCTGCCTGGAAGCCAGTCTTCTGTTTGCCTTTGGAACAAGGTGTAGAACTCTCAGCTCCTCCTGTATCATGACTGCTTGGAAGCTGCCATGCTTCTGCCTTGATGATAATGGACTGAACCTCTGAACCTGTAAGCCAGCCCTAATTACATGTTGCCTTTATATGAGTTGCCTTGGTCATAGTGTCTGTTCACAGCAATGGAAAGCCTAACTAAGACAGAGGGGAGGGCCACAGACAACACAATAATTCCAGTTTATAAACAAGAACGTGTAAGTGTTGGAAAGAAGCAGAGCGATGCAGCTAAGACTGAGAAGGCATTTTACGGAAGACAGCTCCATCTTCCTTACTTTTCAGGGGCAAACCCTGAGAAAAAAATCTTCACACACTTTCAAAAGCATTAGCATAAACTTATGAACTCTGTTTTCAGTTTGTCCACGGCTCCTATGACCATCCAGCACATGTCATGGCTGTTCCTTGCTGGAGTTCATCTCACAGTACTGGAAATCCAACTCAGGGTCTTGGATATGCTAGGCAAGTGCTCAAGCACTGATGTATGACTCTGGCCCCTTACGGGATGATCACAACAGACTCCTAACAGGTCTCCTCATCATCATGTCTTCTTCCAGCCTTCCCCTGCCCATCTTCCATAAAGTAGCTAGAAGAGATTTTCCAAAGTATACATGAGATCGTAACTTCTCTGCTTAATGAGGTGGTTTCCATTTCAGAACACACACACACACACACACACACACACACACACACACACACACCACCCCTCTGTTCTGTTTCATGGTTTCATGGCAGGCTCCATAACATTTAGTCCTTGCCCACCTCTCCACACCTCTCCAGTCTCCCCTGTCTCTATTTCCTGTTGCTCATCCACACTGGCTTCTTTTAGACCCTCAGAGGCACTAAAAGTTCTTTGCTGCCTTCATTTGCTGGTAGGGCTTCCTCTTATGGCATAGACCTTCTCAAATCTCCTCATAGATCTTTCCCTTATCACTCAGCTCTTGATTCAGATGTCACCTCCTTGGAGAGAGGCCTTCTCCATCCAACCTGGGTAGCTTTCATTCTCTAATCCATTTCTTGTCTTATTACCCTATTTTATTTTCTTGACTGTACTTAGGGCCCGAAAACACTGCATTTATTTCCTTTCACATGTTTGGCTTCCTATCAGTAAAATATATAATCCTGGAGTGCTATGTCCCTGGGATCTGTAATATTTATTACCTTGCGTACAGCAGGGGGTTCAGTAAATACATGTGGAATGCGTGAACAAAAGACCAAAGAGCTTGCTTGCCCTCTCATGCAATATAAAATTCCACTTACCTCGACCTCCTCCTCTCTACTCCCCATGTCTTTCCTGCTCTCTTTATTCACTGAATATAAATTTCATAACCATTTGGATCACAGTATAGAACGGCTTGGGAGGAAACACTGTTTAATCCAGTGGTTTTTAAGAGTCCCCAGGTTCTAATTAGCACGGTGCATGGCAGCGATGCTAAATGAACTGTAATAGTCTTACCAGGTCAAACCCCAGCTTTGTAGGGCAGCCTAAAATAGAGGCTGTGCTCTTTTTTGTCTTGAGCAGGGCAGTCTGTTGAGTCTCCAAAGGTATATGAAAGTTTAATAGACAAATAATGTACTTGGTAGACTTGTGTGCTGAGAGAGGTGCTTCTTAGCTCTGTGGTGTGGCTCCCGGATATTAAATTTTCCTTCAGGTGCACTTGGGGCCTAAATATATGGTTTCAATTAGAGCTCAATTAGCATCAATCAAGATGAACTCTAGGGGCAGCCAACTTATCCCAAGAGCTCCTACCCTAGTTCTTGCCCAGTCCTCCCTTCTGTCTGGGCAGTTTGGAAGCAAAACTCAAGCATAGAGCAGAGATGAAAAGGGGGTGCATTGAGTTAGCTCAGTGTGAGCAAGCATGCTTCATCCTCACACCTATTATCATTTGGGAGACCAGTGGGCCCTCGCCATATTCTGGGTTGCTTAATGAGCACCTTGCTTCTAGCATCTTCTCATTATTCACTCCATTGGTTCTACACCTTCTAGCAATGAGCTGCCCCCTCACCCGCACCTCCCCATACAGCCACCTGATGTCAGTCTTCCCCAAGTGTCCCACTTGACTATTTTGGCATCACTGGATTTGCTTCTGAAACTGCCTCTCATCACCTGATGTCTCTTAAGTTTTTCTTTCTATAGTCACAAACACAATGCCATTACTGTGTGTGTAACTATGTTTAAGTACAGTATGGCTTGGCGGGAGGAACGTAATCCACTTGTTCAAGTGCGAGTGTTAGATTAAAGGAGCCTGTCTATGGTGTTCTACTTGCCTGGTGATCTTGTAGACTTGTTGGGACATTTTGGAAGAATACTTTGAAGACAACGGTTGGAATTGAAAAACCCAAAATATAGCCTCTGTAGTGAGGAATTGAGCTCTATTTTCTACCCTTAGAGATGCTCTTGGCACGATATAGAATTTCCCCTTGAAGTAGAAACCTATACCATCTTGAGATATCAGTTAGTTATGAACACAGACATAGTTGGGCATGGTACAGATGATCATCCAATCCAGTTTCAGAGCGGAGCTTGCTTTGGATCCCTTAGTGAAGAAGCATGCTTGCTCCCTTTTCTTGGGAGTTCAGTACTCTCATATTATCCCGGGAAGAGAAGAATCGGCCTCCCCCATCTCTGTCGGGGTCTAAAGAGTATAAGGATAGGGACTTGGGCAGTTGAGGGGTCTCTTGGTGATGGACCTTAGGACTTCAGAAACTCCCTAGTAGTCAGATCGTTATGTAAAGAGGCCCTAGATAAATGAATGTACTTTTGTTTGAAAGAAAAGGACAGACTTCCAGGTTCTCTCCCACCTCTAAAAAATTGAGTGGCTTCCCCAGAGATGGAACTTCCAGGAAGGGCTTTTGAGTTTCTTACAAGCAGGCTCTTTTTTCCAGAGGGAGGAAATGGATGGACTCTGACTTTGGGATCCTTTCTCCTTGCCAGTAGTATGTTTCTCTGTGTACTGTGTACACTGCATATGTTGTCTTTTAATAAACGTTGAGTGCTGCGGTTGCAAATTTCCTGACTTTTAATTATTTAATTTAGGTAGGAGAATGAACCCATTTCAAGACCCCCAGATGGCAACACCAGTATCACCAGTGAATCACCATAAAATGCTAGCTATCTGGTTTGCAAAGATGAATCAGTTCCATAAAGAAGTGAAAGCATGAATTGGCAATTAAAGAGAAACTGTCAAAACAGGGGAGGCATGCCAGAGGCATCTTGGACTCGTAGCAGGTGCACTGTCCAGATTGGAACCCCATGTGCCAGCTTTCCTCAGCCGTAGGGCTCTGAAGAAGAACATTCTTGACTTTCCCATTCTGTGGCAGAGCCCTCTGCCTAAGGAGCTGGCAGGTGTAATCTGCTTTGAGCTGAGGGCTGTGGGGGTTGATCATACTGGGATTTCCCTCTCCAGGTGTGAGTACGATTCTCCCCTGGGACCCTTTCTCTATTCTCTAAACCTTCCAGACCTGGAGCTCCAGGGCAGAGAGTACTGGAAGACTCTGTTCCCCAGTACAGTGATGAGTGAGGTCTTTATAGAGCCCCAATAGTTTGGCTTCTGTATCAGCTGGTTTTGTAGGTCAACTTGACACAAGCTAGAGTCATCAATCAGAGAGGAAGGAGCCTCAGTTGAGGAAATGCCTCCATAGGCTCCAACTGTAGGGCATTTTCTCAATTAGTGATCAATGAGGGAGAGTACTGCCCATTGTGGGTGGTGCCATCCCTGAGCTAGTATCCCGAGTTCTATAAGAAAGCAGGTGAGTAAGCCATGTGACCAAGGCACTAAGCAGCATTCTCCATGGCCTCTACATCAGCTCCTGCCTCCAGGTTCCAGCTCTGCTTGAGTTCTTGTTCTGACTTCCTCCAATGATGAACTATGATCTGGAAATGTAAGTCACCGAATAAACCCTTTCCTCCCCAACTTGCTTTTCATTTCAGCAATATAACCCTGACTAAGACAGCTCACTTTTTTTTTAAAAAATCATTCTTATTGGATGATATCACAGTGTAGAGTGAGGACACAGACCAGCTCAGTGTATTTAAATGTTGACTCCTGATAGCTAGGTGATGGGGGTAGATGAATATGCTGAGAATTTCTTTCATCACTTGTAAAATGGGGACAACAATACCTCTCATAAGGAAAGTGTGCCCATCATAGTGGGCAGGGAGGACATACTCCCATCCTCCCTTCTCCATCTTCTCTGTTATGCTTACTGTTATGATGGTTGACTTGGTCCAATGGTGAGATTATCATCTTGACAAAACTTTGTCTTTCCCTGGACCAATGAATTGTAGTTGTTGTATAGCAGTTTCCTCCAAGGTTAAAATCTTTTATCTTGGAGAGAAACTTCTTAAGACATAGGATATAAAACAGAAATGAAAAGAGGGATATTTTAGGTAAGAGATTCAACTTTTGCAGTGAAACAACAGGGGAGGTGAAATAGTAAGACAGGAAATAAGCAACTTAAAACAGGAAGTCCCTGAATCCAACCAGTTTCACTAGGGGCCTCTCTGCCCAAGGGTATGTAAGCAATAAAGACTGAGGAGAGACACTCTCAGACCACCTCAAGTGCTTGGGAGAGGCTCATATTGAACAACTTGGAGGGAACACAGAATATCCAAGCAGCCTGAAAGAGAGAAGCAAAGATCAGCTGAACTGGCTAGAAGGGACTCAGTTCAAATGAGCCACTGGGAAAACACACCCTCCAACCTGCTGAGCTACCTGCAGTCCATTCAGTGGGCTCCAGATTTTCAGCTTTCATGAGTTGTCTGTCACCCATGCTGAAGTGTGCTTGGTGATGGAGTTGCTGCTGAGTCATTTTTCCTTTTGTAAAGAACCCTTCACTCACATTTTTATAATTAGCTCCAGTAAACCTCATTGGTTCACAAAGTTGGACTTTGGTGATTTCGTGTCTGGAGAGAGTGACATTTTTTTCATGTTTCTCCAGGAATATTGTTAGACAACAGTAATCCATTTTATTTTCTGCCCTTACATAAAAATTAAAAAGGAAAACTGGTAGCAACATTGCCATAGAAACCCCTATTGTTTGAGTGGGAGGAGACTATGTTTCTTGAGCAAGTTTGTAGTTATAATAGTAATGATCATTGCAGTTAGTGATACATTTCTGTCTTCCCTTTGAACTTCTCTTGCCTTCACCTCTATTTTATGTTCATTTATCCCTATCAAAGAGGACTTGCCATAGCTTGTTTGATAGCTTACAGGCATTTCCTCTAGGTTCATCTCAGGAACCTGGCAATGGCTTGCATCGTCATCAGTCGCTAGCACCTGAAGCTGCCTGATGCACTAGGTGTGGTAGGTGTGAGCTGCTTATAAAAGGACTGCCTGCTGCCATTCCGGCATACTTTCTCTGTCCTGACATGTTCCTGTACCCCTCTCTCCCTTACTGCCCTTCTCTGTACCATGCCCCTAATCTACCCTCATAGCTCTGCACCATCTGTCTACCTGTCTACATGTCCATTCATCTGCCTCTACCCTTTCCCATGTCCTTCACTCCTCTTCCTACCCCCACTAAACCCCCTTTATACCGGATCTGTTGCATGACATAATTACTCAGGGGCACACCTTGGCATGGGCCCACCAGGTACCCCCTCAGCTTTATATTTCATAACATTGTCTGTTTAGGTTTCTTGTCAAAACCAAAATTATCCCATGTTTATTGCACTTTTCTTATAGAGGTTGAGGGTTTCCATCTTTAGGCTGATAGAGAAGTGCTATCTATCCACTTAAGATTATGGCTTGTGGTTGGCTCTTGGCTCATTGACTTTTAGACAGGATTTGCTAAGTGGCAAAGAGTCTACTAATGTAGAGGTCTAGCTTTCTGTTATATCTTTGCATCATTGCTCATCTTCACAGTTATTTATGCTTTAGGTCCCTGCTCTCTACTGTCCCAATGTAGGGCTAGAACCTGGTTCTGAATTCTTGTTCTTTAACAGGACTGTTGATCCTTTTCCAGATCTTGGTCACCCTTCCTCTGGGATTTGGATCCTCTTTTCCACAAAGCCTGATGAACATGTGCTCTTTTCCTAGGGCACTCACTTCATGGCACTGTATTTAGCTACTACAGTGTCACACTCATTATTGTCTCCCATACTTTGAGGTTGGAATCCCTTGTACTGAAGCTCCAAGTGATGAAGCCTGAGACTACTGTGTCCTGCTGCATTGCGGGTTTTGATTTCTTTCTTCGGGAACTGGCTCTAATGATGGTCTACTTCTAGTTTCCTCTTCTTGCTGTAGCTCTTCAACATGTCAACACCGCAGGGTGTAGGGCTGAGAATGCCCCATGTCCTTGCTCATGATGAAGCTTACAAACAAACCCACCATTACTGATTTATTTATGACTTATGCTCCCCTCTTTCCACACAGGCTTTCAACAGAATTCCAGAAAGCTTCCAATAAACACCACTTCACGTGGTTCTGTACAAGACATAGACATGCTAAATGGATGAAGGATCTTAAGAGGAATGCTAGAAGACTAGGTTAAGGATATTTTTGTCTGTGAGCAACACATTATTGAGGTTTTATAACTGCCAAAGCAACAAATGATAACCTGAGTTGCATGGTTCTCTTTTGTTGGTTAATGGTACCACAACTGAGACCATGCTGACTGTTATTTAATTCCACATCTTTAGGTTAATATAGTGCATTTCAATTAGGATTTCCTGATTATTCTTAAGGAATAAATTAAGTGGTATTTTGAGCATCATAATAGGACAATTTAACTTAACCAACATTAACTTATTTTTAATTAAGCAAGCTATGAGTACATAGTCTGAAACAGCATGAGCATTATGACACAATCTATGGGGGATAGGAAGAAACAGTGTATTGCTTTAAGTAGCTCAGAGTGTAAGAGAGGGAGCTGAGAGTATAATCCTATATTTATGAAGCAAAGGAAAAAATAGTAAGATCTAAAGAAGGGGCATATACAGAGCTTGGGAGAACCAAGGTTCTTGTAATGATGTGGTTGAGACATGCTGGACCTGAGTGACCAGAGGATGTGGGAGGGATTAGTAGAAGCAAAGATGTTTTGAAATCGAAGGAATAGTAGAACTCATGGATATAAAAATTATAGGGAGTGTTTGTATAAAGGTCATTTCCAGGGAGGCTTCTGGTGCCCTCGTATTTCTCTACGTTTCTTCTTTCATTTACCAACTCTATATCTTGTACAGAGCCACTTGTCGTATTGTTTATTGGAAGCTGTCTGGAATTCTGTTGAAAGCCTGTGTGGAAAGAGGGGAGCATAAGTCATAAACAAATCAGTAATGGTGGGTTTGTTTATGAGCTGCATCATGAACAAAGCCATGGGGCATTCTCAGCCCTAGCCTGGATTCTAGAACATCTATTTGAAGGGGAGATCACAGACAATGAAATCAACATGGCAGGACATGTCTTTCAGTGTCTGGAATGGTATGCCAAGAAGTTGCAGACAGCTATGAACCATGTTTCTTGAATTTGTGATTTTGTTGTATAGCTAGAGGAAACGAAGGAGGGTTTTGAGTCAGAAAGAGATGTGTCCAGAATTGTGTTTTAAGCAAATTATTTTGTCAGTTAAATTCTGGAGCCAGGAAGACTGAAGACCAAGGCTAGCACTCCTGCATTAATTGACCCAAAGGGTAAATAGAGAAAGAGAAAATAGAACCTCAAGGATAAAGTAAAGGAATGTGGGAGACATTGCTCAGTGTCTTTCCCAGGATCCTCTATGCAATCTCATTGCCAAGTTTTGTACGATGTAGTCCAAGGAAGAGTCAGGGTGGATGCTGGAGCCAGACAGGTTCAATCCTTACCCTCCCATTCACCAGCTGCATGGTTTTAAATATACCACTTAAAAATAATTATTTTTGTAACTGTGTTCATGTATATGTGTATGTGAGTATGTCTATGTTTGTGTGAATGTGTGTATGCATGTGTGTGTATGTGTGTGTGTGTGTGTGTGTGTGTTCCTGCCACAATGTATGTGCAGCAGTTAGAAAATAACTTTGGAGACTCAGTTCTCTCCTTCCACCAGGAATTGAACTCAAATGGACACTCATGTGGCAAGTTGGGCTTTTAACAGTGGAAGAAACCATCTCTCTCCCTCCAACTTACTTTTTTCAGAGTCTCAACCTAACCTGAGGGTAGGAGTGTTCATTTCCTAAGGCCATTGTCAACAGTCAGTGAGTGAGTGCATGTGAAGTGCTTTCTCTGGTGCCTGTCCCAGGGGATCTTCAGGAAGTAGCTCTTTCTAAGTCTGTCTCTGCTGCCCACAAACTGCTCCAAACTTACTCCGGTGCCTATAACTTACTCCTTGCTTTTATGCCTCCCTCTTGCTGGCCTGGCTGGATTGCAGAACCCTGACTATTGCTTCTGACATTTATCCTGGCTCTAGAACTCTCAGTCCCTGGTGGTAGTCCCAAGTTACACAAGGCTATCAGTACGTGAAATATGAGATAGAACTGTAAAACAAATGTTGAATTTTAAAGATGCAGCATGGAAAATATGAACATAAATTATCCTATTAGTATTTACTTATGCAGATATATAGATGTGATAATATTTGGCTATATTAAATTGAATAAAATATATTATTAAAATTAATTTCATTTATTTCTTCTTGTTCCAGGATAGCAATGGAATCTGAGTGTTTTTTTTTTTTTTTTTGGAGTGGGAGACTTTTCTAAGCACATCTCACAATTTTAATCATTTAATTTTGCTGAATTTGTATGATTATGGGTTAGTCAACAGTAAGTGTGAATTGATATTATTAACCTGATTTTCCATAAAACTGGGACCCAAAGAATTTAGGGTAACTATTCAAATTTTATTTAATTTATTTACATTTTTAAAACTAATTTTAATGTTAGTACACAGAACAATGGGTTTTATTACGACTTTTTTTCTACACATGTATTATTGGACTTCATTCTCTTTTGTTCCCATTCCCCACTGCTCTCCATTGCCCCTCTCACCCACTCTGGCTGATTCCATTCCTTCCCCCAGGTAGTCTCCCCACCTGCCTATTCTTTCACGTCATATGTATTCATCACAATTTCTTTTACTCTCCTTCCTAAAGATCTGTTCTCCCCCCAGTAATTCCCTTCTAGTATCATGACCTATATATAAATCATACACACACACACACACACACACACACACACACACACATATGGGCCCAGACAAGCCCAGACACACAGACACATAGACAGGTACAGACACAGACAGGCACAGACAGGCACAGACAGGCACAGACAGGCACAGACAGGCACAGACAGGCACAGACAGGCACAGACAGGCACAGACCAGTACAGACACACAGACACAGAAACACATACACATACAGAGAGAGCAAGGGAGAGGAGTGCGAGACAGGGAGAGACAGGGAGAGACAGGGAGAGACAGAGAGAGGTGCTAATACCTCTGTACCCTAACATGCACACACAAAGTGTAGAAAAAATTAAGAACCAGGGATATTGAAATTTAGAACTCACGAATAGCTTTCTTTTTATTCTTCTGTGGTGCTATTCTAGACCACAGTTTGGTAAATGTGTTTACAAGTTAAATCTTGTCCTCTCTCTATTTTGAATCTTATGCCCTAAGAATAACTTTTAAATTATAAATTGTTGAAATAATTAAAAAAATCATTTTACAAAAAGTACATAAAACTTGAATTTCAATATATCTAAATAAATCTTTATTGGGACCTAGCCATGTCCAATTCATTCTCATATTGTATAGGGCTGCTTTTATGCTACAGTAGAAGACATGTAAAGCCATGGCAAAGATCTGTCCCACAGAGCCCAAGATGTCTACTCTCTGGCTTTTTGATGAGGAGTTTCTCGACCTCTGTTCTGGACCACTCTCTGTGTTACACCCTTTCCTCTTTCCTGGCTTCTGGATCCCTCTGCATTCTCCCGAATGCCTCGTTGTCTCTTCCTTGTTTTGGATGCCCAGCATCCTCAGGAGTTCATTATGTGGCTCATACACCTCTTGTAACACATACCCCACCCTAGACAGGTTGCCGTTCTTTCTTGGTCACTCGTTCCTCTGGAGGACCCACTTGGTTCCTATGGAGGGACTTGTGTGTGGTTTCTAAGTGAGTCAGTCTGCTTGGGCTGGTGTCACAGATGCCGTCTTGGTGTTTTGCTTGATGTGAGTTGTGATTTTCCATAAACCAAGCACAGATATGTTGAAAACACTATGCTCACAAATTGCTGCGGAAGACAGACAGATTGCCACCACGATGGGGATGGCCATCTGCTGTTATCAGTGTGGAGGAGACTGCTCAGGGAGCCAAACACAGAGAGAGCAATGCAAATGTGTTTTTAAGCTTGCCGAATGCCTCCAAAGAAAACCCAAGACGGTGACAAGCAGAAGGGTTCTGGGTTCTAAGAAAACCCTTACTTCTTTACTTGGTAGCCCCTTACTACCACAAACACCCTTTCTTTGCAAAAAAAATATTTTTTTTTAAAGAAAAATAAATTAATCACTATTTTTTTAAAAAGGAAACCATCTGGTTTGGGCAGGTAGGATGCTGGGACCTGGTTCAAATTTGCAGGTAGCTTGTACTGACGCCCAGATTGTCTCTGCAAGTCATTGAAGGAGCCACCAACAGTGCTGGCTTTTTCCTGGTTCTATTTCTGTAACATAGATTCTTTCTCAGGAGGGTTTTTTCCCCCTTCAGATTGATGCTCCCCATAGCTCACATTCCTTGCCCGATTCCTCTGCATCCCAGTGGTAAGCACAAATTAGGTTTCACGTTCATTCTGCCCAGTTTAGCTTTACAGCTCTTGGGTTTCAGAAGTTGCAGTTTCAGTGTGGTGTCTTGATGCCTAATACAGAGCCTGTCCACGTTGAAGTAAGTAGTCCTGTATAAGAGTCTCTTCAACAATGGTGACTCAACAACAGCCAATCAATACCCTGAAACAACCTACATCAGCTTGGCTCTCCCCCTCCCCACTCTTTCCTTCAGCTTCTTTTCTAGAGGAGTGACAAGCCCTTAGAAACAGTGATCACAGGAGTGTTCATGGAATTTTGTTTATTGCCTTGCTTATTCTTTGACTGTTTGTGTTTATTGTCTTGCTTGTTCCTTGACTATTTGCATCTATTGTATTGTTAGTTCCTCAAACTAGAACTGACCTTAATACTTGCATGTAATTAAAATGGTATAAAAGCAAAAAGGAAGAGGAGAGATGGAATAAGGGGGGGTTCTAGGGAGAGGAAATGGGGAAAGGGGATGGCATCTGAAATGTAAATAAATAAAATATCCAATAAGAAAAAAGGAAAAGAAAAGAAAAGAAAACTGACGTACCTAGTGCCTGAGAAATGAAACTTGTGTCTTAGCTCAGGGAATCCTTAGGTTTCAGATGGACTGTTTGGACCTATAGAATAAGCTCCTTCCTATTGGAATTATTTGAATTTGATTTGTTCCTTGGCACTCCATGTACCTTGGCCAGCACAACAGGCCTGTTGGCATTTAGTCTAGACTCTGCCCCACAGTTACCTAGCAATAGACAGATATGCCTGACTTACTATAAAAGGGGCTGCTTGCCCCTCTGTCTCTTGCCCTCTTGTTCTAGCTCTCTTTTCTTGCTCCTGCTCTCCCTCTCTCCCCATTCCCCTCTTCCATCTCTCATGGTCAGCCTCTCTCCTCTCTCTCTCTCTCTCTCTCTCTCTCTCTCTCTCTCTCTCTCTCTGTCTCTCTCTCTGTCTCTCTCTCTCTCTCTCTCTCTGCCTTTCTCTCAACTCCCCTCCCCGTGCTCTGAATAAACTCTATACTATACCATCATGTGGCTGATTCCTCAGAGGGAAGGGATGCCTCAGCATGAGCCCACAGAGACATCCCCTTACCCCAACACCTACACCAAACATACTCCTTCTTTCTTATCTTTTTATAAAATACAACAAGGCCTTCTTCCAGAAAACACACAGACAACTTCAGAGGTTCCTTTGTAGTTTTAAAAAGTTTCACTATGGTCAATTCCCTTAAGAAGTAGGAGCTAATGGTCTTATTTTGTTGGCCAGGTCAAAGACTTGTGTATTATATCTCTCTGACTCAAAGCAAACTAATGGAGAGCTCAGCCTTTTTAATCTGTCTGGATTCCTAATGACCTCAAGTCTTCATTTATTCTGTCATCTCCTTTATTTACTCAATGAATATCTACCAACAAACACATTTATGTGTGACAAAATGTGATGAGACTGGAGATAGCTTGTGGAGAAGATTCCTGCTCACACATGCAATCTGCTAAATGATGGTGTACAACGAGCCATCAGAAAGCATTATGTACAAAAAAGGCAGAACAGAGAATTAAAGCAGAGTGACCTACTCAAGAGGTGGCTATTTTGGTCTGGACTGTCAAGGAAGCCATTTTAAGAAGTTTGGCATTGGTTTAAACCTTTGACAGCCTCTTAGCGTACATCCAATGTCTGTTCTGAATAACCTTGGGCAGGGAGAATCCTCCTGATTAAAGCCCTTGACTCCAGAACTCCATACTTACTGGTGATTGCCCACACTAAGCCTGAACTCTAGCCCTGAGAATGGGACCCAGATAGCAGTAGACTTTATCAGAGCAATTCTGTCCCATTTTTCCAGCCAGCTGCAGGGGAAAGAGGTGAAGATAGAAGCTATTAGGAACAGTGCAGGGCAGGCTTGTCTGAGTGGTAGAGGTGAAATGGGATCTTGTCTCTGTCAGATAAAACTCGGAAGCCTGCTACGTGAAAGAATCGGAGGGGTGAATGGCTGCCAAGGCCGAACAATGAAGGGCAGCTGACACACATAAGCGCACAATGAAATCAATAGTGTGCCTTTTAGGAGGGTAGATTAAACTGCACAGAGGGTGGCCAGAATGTCACTTGGAGAATTGGTGTGGCCCACTGGCCCACTGAGACAAGAGGCCTCAGGCCTGGAGATATTATCTGATCTAGGCAGCCCCCTTTATGTCCCTCAATGTTGCAGAGAAAAACCATGGGCTTTCTGGGGGCTGAGTCAGACCCTGATTTGGACATAGAGATTCTGTGGGGTTAGTATCTGGAGGCCCCTGCAAAAATATTCCCTCTTAAAGGGGGAGGGGATAAATGGTGTTTTGATCCCTCTGCCTTTTTCTATTGTTATCATCTTGGGTGAATGTTCTGATGCAGTGCATGATACAGAATAACTTTCTATTGCTGCTGCTGCTGCTGCTGCTGCTGCTGCTGCTGCTGCTGCTGCTGCTGGACATTTTAGTTGGCCTAGAATGAAGCTGAAGTTATAGACTATGGCAGAAATCTGGGGGCTTAGAGTCAAAGACCCAGCTCTGTTGTTATCTGGCGAGTCAGATTAATCATCTAAGCTTTGGCTTCATCTAAAATTGCTTGAATTACTTTTTAATCTTTTGCTTTGAGACAAAGGTTCACTACTTAGCAAAGGCTGCCTCAGTGGTGGTGTACCGATTGAGTGGTTTAATGCATTTGGGGGAGGGTCTTGAAGGTATATTGAAGTATACAGTTTGAAGCTATAATACCAACACACGGCAACCAAGAACTGCTTGCATCAAAGACATAGAATAAAGTAGAGTAGACACGGCATTCTAAGTATACAGGGTAGATTGTATCCTGGTTCACGATAAGGAATAGTCCCAGTATCACAGTATCACAGAAAGAAGGAAATGGTAGAGAAAAATTAAACAGACACATCAAAGTTACTCTCCAGGTTCTAAAGTAAAAGATAGGAGTTGAGTTTGGTTTTAGTGAATGCATTGAAGTGTTTTGGATTATGCAAATAAAGGTTTGGGAGTTGCAAATGCACATTTTAAAAACATTTATTTAATTTTTAAGTATTGTGTGTGCATGTGAGTGCAGACACCCAAGAGGACAGGAATGCTGGGTCCCCCTGGACCCAGAGTCTCAGGTGGTTGTGAGCCACCTGACACTGGATACTGAGTACCAAATTCAAGTGCTTTGCAAAAGCAGTCAGTATACATTAACCACTGAGCTATTTCTCCTGCCCTGAGGTGTATTGTTTGTGCAATGGTAAAATGAGAAACAGTGAGTTTTAGAGTCAGAAGGGGAAAGAGCGTATAAACCAAGAGAGGGGGCTCAATTCTGGGGCATAAGCAAACATTTTTTTGCTTGATTTTTTTAAATTTTATTTTAGTCATTTTATTTATTTGTTCAGATCTTCTGATACACACATGCCACTTTCTCCAGGGATTTGAAAATTTTCACCGTGGGGCAGGTGGAAGAGAATCACTACAGGAAAAGGAGGACGAGTTCTGATCAGGGAGGTATAGAGAGAAGAGAAACACTGGGTGACTGGAGCAAAGCCAGAATTCAGCATCCTAGCATCCTAGCATAGGGACTGCTCAGGACTCTTCTAAGCGCTGAATGTTCATGGCCCAGGGATGCCTGAATGAATGAGACCAGGGTAGGGATACAAGTGTTCAGTAGTTTTAGATAGCTGAGGAATGTTATTGGTCTCACCCTGGTCATGGACAGAAAGAATGAGACAATTCAAAAGTCTCTAGGGACTGGATAACATCTTGTACACTTGACTGTTTAGGTTAATAAACAAATAAAATTATTTAAATGACAAAATAAAGTCATTTAGTTGAAAAAGGGGGCAGAAGAGACCATGGTTTTACTGACTTCTTTTATATGTGCAAAGTTCGCTGCTAGAAAAATAACTCCAAGGTTCCTTCTTCTCTGTGAACTTCAGGATGACAAAGCAGCTTGAATCTCTACATACTGGTGGACGGACATAGACAGCTCCTCTCCAGTAAGCTCCCAAGGACTCTTTACTTGGAATTTTAGAAGAGTTTTGAGAAACAGAGTAGTTCAAAACCCTCAACAGCACCTAAGTCCACACTATCTGTTGCTGTCATTTAACCATTCATGTTATGATGTAAGGTCTCTCCATGCACACTCTCATATACGTACACAAACGTGCACACATACATGCTTAGAAGGTTTACTGAATTATTTGATACTGGGTTACAGATATCACCCACTTTCTTTATAGTTGATGTGTTTCCTAAGAATAAAACATGAGTCTAACTATATATCAACTTCAGTAATTCAGTATCAACATACTTTTATGAGCCATACATATTTTATTTTTGTCAATTGACTCAATAATGTTCTTTCTAGCCCCGCCCCTCTCTCCCTCCATTCCTCCCTCTCCCCCCTCTCTATCCTCTAATACAGGGACAAATGTAGGACCAAGCACTTCATTTGCTTGTCACTTTTTAATTTCTTTCAATTTGTAACATCTTGCAGTCTTTCTTTGCCATTTGTGACACTGACGTATTTATAAACACAATTCCGATATTTTGTGTGTATTTAATAGAAAATTCGTTGCTTTTAGAGTTTTATGATGTTTTCTATTGTTTAATTTGGGTTATCCATCCCTACATACCGTATGCTTGATTCTGTGTGCTGTTCATGCCATCATATCTGGAGGTACCCAATGTCCATCTGCCTCTCATTAATGTTAACTTTTACTGTCCAGTCAAGGAATTTGTCTGGTTTCTGCTCTGTAGAATTTCTAGTTTTTCTTCCATGCACATCATTCTTAATTCTAAATCTAAATGGTAGCCATGCCTGTGACTTCAGACCTGTGTTCTCTGTGCAGCCACGGGCAGGTAGAAGTGTGGATTGTTTTTGTTCCTATTTGCACTTCAGGAGAAGGCTTTTCCTGATCTTTGTTTTATGTCAGACTTCATTTCTGGAACCAAACCAATCTCTGAATATTGCTTAGTACTTGAGTAAAGAAGAAAATAATAATAAAAAAACAAAACCAAGAGCCTGAATAACAAAACAAAAGTCCCAGAACAAAGCCAAGCTGTCTTAGCTGCTCTTTCCTTTACTAGAGGAAATGGCGGACTTTCACAGAGCCAACCACCCCCATGGCAGTACTATGCTGCCTGCATTTTGATAAGAATTTGATGGAAAGATATTGGTGAAAATAAGAAGAGAATGGACTGACATCTCAAGGATTGAACAGCAGAGGAAAAATTAAAATTTCCGAGTTGTGTGCCCCCATCTGGTGCATCACACAGACAGGCAAGGTACTCTTAGAAATGATATGTGTGCAAGGATGCCAATGGTCAATCAAAACAAGCTTGAGTCCAAGAAAGGGCAATTTTGAGATGTTTCCCAAGGACTAGCCCAGGTATAGGATATGCTCAACATTGTAAACAGAGACCTATAACCATTTCTTATACTTCATAGCCTTTCTGTATTTACCTTTCCTCTTATGAAGTTTCTCTTCTACTAGATAACTTTAGCTTTGCAGTGTTCTATGGTCCATCTTCATCTTGTCTCTTGGTGCTTGTTCAGGCCTTTTGCTATCTTGGTCTGTAGTTTTCATGTAAACCTGCCCCGGATAACGAGCCTCCTACTTGATGTGCTTCTAAGACACTTAGAATTTGGTTGCTAACCTTACAAGAAGTCCAGCCTTACCCTGTGGAGTCAGGTGGAGGAGGTTTTTGAGATGAACATGTTGAGAAACTACAGTATATCTTAATTCCTAACACAAGTGGCCATGTGTAATGTTCTTCTCCCATGGAGGACATGGACAGGGCCTTTAGGGAATCATGTATACAACAGAGGCAAATGTGTGCCCCCAAGAGTGCAAATCTTAAGTGGGTAGTGCATGAGAGGAAATGCAAATGAAAAGACCAAGGTTTGCAGTAAAAGGGGCCACACAATGGCAGGAGATAAAAAGGAGGAGAAAGCAGAGAAGAGAATGAGGCCGCCACTGCTGATCAAATCAGTGAATAAGATGTTGCTTGGATAACTTTTGGAGATGGGACTATTAGGTTGAATTTCTTTTCTACAATGCCAAAGTACATGTTGCAAGATTAGGCTGAGTCTATTGAGCAGGTTTTTAAATTTTGCATGGAAGTCCTGGTGATTGATGGATGGATGCGAGTGAAGAAGCTAAATGAACAGTGTGAAGGCAAATTCCTTTGTTGAGGCTTAGGAGTAAGATGATTATAAAATGTCTTGCTTATGTTGAAAGTTTTCCTCGGGCATGGTGATATGTGTTCCTTTGATCCCAGCAAAACTGGAGAGAGAGAGACACAATCATACATCTGAGAGTTGGAGGCTAGCCTGGCCTATATAGTAAGTTCCAGGCTAGCCAAGGCTATGAAGTAAGCCTAGAGCATTGGAGGGCCAAGACAGGCGGATTCTGGCAGTTCACTGGCCAGCCAACCTAGCTGAAAAGGTGAGCTTCTGGTTCAGTGGCAGACCCCCTTTGCAAGGCAATAATGCAGGTTTGAGAACTGGCATATGTGCATGCAACACACACGTATATACACACAGACACACACCCAGACACGCATAACTGTACCCACAAATAGACACCCCCCACATACACAGATACACACACAGATACACCCCCCACACCCCCCCCCCCACATATACACAAAAACCACACAGGTACAACCTCCACACTCCCCAACACACATACACACACAGATACACCCAGAGATGCCCCCATACACATATACAAATACACGCACAGATATATACAGACACACACACACACACACACACACACACACACCAAGATACTCAGACATATATACACTTACCAACACACAGACATCCCCTCTCATATATACATACACACAGATATACCCAGACACCCCTTGACATATACACATATACACATATACACACAGATACACCTAGATGTTCAGACACATATACACCCACCACCATACAGACACCCACCACCACACACTCCCAGACACAAATCCAGATATAACACTGCTCCAACACACACACACACACACACACACACACACACACACACACACACACATAATTTCTTACTTAAAAATTCTGGAATGTTGGACGAGTGAGAGACTCATACACTAGGGAAGCAATATTATCTGAGTCTTATCAGTGTACAGTGGGAGAAGGGCAATCCGAGAGAGTGAGGTGGCAAGTCACCATCAAATCCACAGGTGTCCCTAACACTTCATGGTCGAGTTGGGAATTTGGATTGCTCCAGATCTTTTTAGGAGCCCAGGTCACTACAGTCATGCTTACATTCACAGAACCAGGACCAGGTTGTGCTGTTTATTTATTTATTTTTTTGGCATGGGTCTCATATTATTCCAAAGAAGTAGGTACTACCATTTCTTTTTAAAGATGAGGGTGTGCTTAATACAAAGCCCTGGTCCTTTGCTGTGGGACTTCTTTGTCCTTTCAAACAGTGGAAGGATGCTCAGACAGTGGTATGTTCAACATTTTATCTGAAGTGTCAAAACATCTGGGAGTCCACAGATAGACCTAACAATGTAGATATCTCAGGGTCTTTGCTGGAGATACCCTTTTCCAAGTTTGTTCCAAGTTTGGAACCCACTTCAGCCCTCAGACATGCTGTGTCTGTCTCCCTTAGAGTTTTCTTTAAATCCTTTTCATAGTTGTTTTAGTTAGGGTTTCTATTGCTGTGAAGAAATGCCATGGCAACTGTTATAAAGGAAAACATTTAATTGGGGCTGGCTTACAGTTCAGAGTGTTAGTCCATTATCATCATGGCAGGAAGCAGAACAGTACACAGGCAGGCAGGGTACTGGAAGGTTAGCTGAGAGTCTGGATCAGCAGGCAGCAGGAAGAGGGTGACACCAGGCAGGCCTCGCTTGAGCACTTAAAACCTAAACACCCATCCCCATTGATATATTTTCTCCAACAAAGCCACATTTCCTAATAGTGTCACTCTCTATGAGTCTATGGGGGAGCATTTTCATACAAACTACCACAATAGTTGACATTATATATACATACATATATACATGTGTGTGTATGTGTGTGTATATATATATATACATATATATATACACACACATACACACACACATATATAAATGTATATACATGTATATATACACACAAATACACACACACATATATACATGTATATACATGTATATATATACACACATACATGTATATATGTGTATATGTGTATACATATATATACATACATACATATATATATACATATATACATACATACATATATATATATACATATATATATACATATATATATACATATATATATGTGTATATATATATATGCCTAAGTTACTGTTGTGGTTTCTGTCTCCTGACTCTATCCTGAGTGACACAGAAGGATTGGCATAGAATAGGCTGATGGACCAGTGCAGCAGGACAGAGGGACCTAGGATGCTTGTGGACATTTGACAGATGATGAAGTTGACCCTGCAGAGCAATGCTGAGGAAAATGGCTTTCCAACACACAGAACTAACTTCTGACTGCATCGCCTTCCTCTCTTTCCCATTGCTAGTCTGGCTTAGTGTGGCATGCAAGCCTCAGAAAACCTCAGTGGCTGCTGTTCTCTTGCATGAAACTTAGCCATCTGCCCAAATTCCATTCCTTAGAGGAAATTATCCTTTAGAAAGAAATAAATCAAAAATATATCCAGACAGTCTTTACTCCTTTATACCATGTTATGCTTCTTCACAGTTCCTTCAGCACCAAATTTTAAATATTGACTTTTGTTTACTGCTTTCTTAAAATGAAAGATTCTCTAGGAGACAGATTTTTGCTCCATTTATTCTGCTACACACGGCACTGAATTTTCTCTATTTGTCAAGTGAATGAATGAATGATATTGACATGGGTCCAGGGGGCCCTGAGATTTTGGGTTACAGACACATGTTCTCTAGGTGCCTGTTTTAGTCTCTCTCTAAAGGAACATCTGGTGTTTACTGGCATTAGAATTGTCTCTGAGAACATCTGTCGGGCTGACTTCCATTATGTTCATGATTTTAAAACTTGACTTTGAAATTATAAGTCAAAGTCTCACTTTCACACTTAAAGTCCCAAATGACTTTCTGTCATATGGGGTAGAACTCTAGCTTCTTCCCCCGGCTGCAGCCTTTCTCCTCCTGCTGCTTTTCTGACCTCTTTACTCTCTTTGCTTTTATTCTATTTCCTCTGCTTGCATTTGGGTTCCTTCTGCCTTGCAAACACCCACTCCCCATTAGTTCATTCCTAGGGCATGCAGTTGATGTCTCCTTCAGCTCAATGCATGGTCTGAAGTTCCAGTTTCTCTTCATTTTCAAGGTCAAGTGTAAGCTTGACCTTGCCAGGGAGTTCTGTCATGATCGTCAAGGTCTTGCTCATTCTCAATACCCTGTTTGATTCTTCCCCTCCCTTGGAGTACTAATAAGTACTACGACCTAAAATGATCTTCTTTATTTAATAAAAATATTAGATTTCCATTGTGCATATTTATTGTATACGATACTGCATTACCTAAAGACATTTTAGATAGATGCTGTGTGTTGAGTGTATTTCTGTCTATAACTTCCACTTCTCTCATCCCCCTCTCCCTCCTTCTGTTTGTCCTATCTGTTCCCTGTGGAGATTTGAATGGAAAACATGCCCCAAAAGCTCACAGGTTTGAACACTTGGCCTTGGTTGGTAGTGCTTTTCGGGGGACTTTATGGAACCTTTAGGAGATGGAACCTCGGGGAAAGTTTGTTACTTGGGGCAGGCTTTGAGAGTTTATAGCTTAGCTTCACTTCTCATTGGCTCTCTCTGCTTCATGTTTACCATTAAAGATGTGGTCCCTCAGCTTCCTGCTTCTGCTGCCTACTGCCATGCCCCACCCCCGCCATTACAGAGTCACCTTTTGGAACCATAAGTCAAAATAAACTTACTTCCATAAGTTGCTTTTCATGGTGTTTTATTGCAGCAATACAACATAACTGATACATCATCTGTGTCGGGTACACACACACACACATGACATGGATGTCTAGGCATATGTATGTATATATGTTATACATATACATACACACACACAAAGTCTGGGAATCAAAAAGAAAGAAGACACAGTATACTTTGCTTTTCATCTCCCTTTTTGAGTGGGGTTTTGTCTTGTTTTATTTGCTGGCCCATTCCTAGAGGTTGGTACTTAACAGTACTCAGTCAGTATTTGCTGGATTAATAAATATTTCATTCTAATGTCATTTGCAGGGTGAAATGGTAGCCTTGGGGGTATGGATTCTCAGAAACAGTGTGAACACTTGGGAACTTTCTGTTTGCAGTAATATAATAAATTGACTCTCTTCACACTTGCTCCTCTGTAGAAGCCTTTCTTTATTAAAAAAAAAGAAAGCATTAATTTCTAGCTGCCGCTTATAAATAAGGTGCATTTGTCTCTCATGCTCTTCCTTTGAAGACGGCTGTACTCTGTTCTGTCCTCATGTGAATATTACCCTTCCTTGTGATTGAAAGAAGGCCAATGTCTGCCTCTCATCTACAGGTCTTTTCACTTGGCTCCTGGCTTACCAACTTCAGGCTCTGCCACTTTTAAGAGGGGAAGTACTAATCTTTTTTATTTATTTTATGTATTATTTACACCCCACCTGCTTCTCAAATCCATTTGAGGCAGATAACGTCTCTTAATTACTTTCTACTCTTGTCTTTTGAAGCTTCCAGACTCTGTATGGATTCTCAGCAGTACTATGGGGACTTTGATTCCCTTTCTTTGAAAATCACAGTGCTGGTGGGTGAAGTGGATGATCTCTGGGCTCCTTTATAGTTGTGACATTTCAAGCCATCCTTCAGAGTAGAGGCAGTTAATGACCAGTTTTCTAGGGATTTTCCATTACTTACCCACCCACTTCTTCTGCAGTGTGTGTGTGTGTGTGTGTGTGTGTGTGTTTCATCATGTCCAGATGTGCTTCTTAGAGATGCCCATTTTAAAACATGATGTATATGTTGTCAATCCTCCATGTAAATGAAGTTCACATCTGTGCTGTCAAACAACCACAGACTAAATATACTGGGGAAAAATGCATTAGTAAGAACAAGGGGAAACCCTGGGAACTACTTCTTTACTAAGGCTGTATAGCAAGTATCTTTATGGTATCTTTGTCTGTTTTATACTGTGGTAACAGAATACCTGACACTGAGTACTTTATAAATAAAAATTACATTATATATATGTATATGTATATATTTAAAATTTGTTTCTCATTTTTTGTGGTTTACAGTTCTGGAGATTCAAATCATGGTGCTGGCATCTGCTCAGCCCTTGGGAGAGGTCACTGGGACAGTATCACAATGGTGGGCCCATGTGCAGAAGAGTGGCCACATGGTAAGTCAGGAACCCAAAGAGAGCCAGGAGAAGTGCTAATTTGCTTATAATGGCCACTTTCATGACACTAGGAGAAAACTTCAATCTTGTTGAAGACCTAATTGCCTCCTACTAGATATCACCTTTTAAAGATCTCTCAATATGGCCACACTGGGGATCAACCTTTCAGCACATGAACCTTTGCGGAATACTCTCAAATCATATCCAGACAATGCCTCATAATATTCACATCATATTAATATTGAAAATAACATGGAGATGCTTTGAAACAAACAACTCCAGCACACACACACATACACACACACACACACATACAAAACCCCAAAACAAACAAGCAAACAAAGATCTCGTAGAAATTGTAGCATGTCACACCGTGTCCCACAGAATACTCCCTTTTGCTCATACATTATTACTTGAAAATGTTCATTGCAATGAGTCATTGGTCTGGCTTGAAGCCTCTGGCTTCTGCTACATTATCAATACTGGATCCTTACCATGACTCCTCTTGGATATCCTGTTGCTGCCCTGTGTCTTGGAGATCCTACAGCTTTGGATCTGCAGGACTGGTCTCTTCACATGCTCCAGCGGATCATAGATGGGGTAGATGTTGGGGTGGCCAACTCAAAGCCCTGAATCTGGGCCTGACAGGTAACTGAGTTGATCAACCTGCTGACTCTCCTGCACCCACACCACCAGGGCAAGCTCTCCAGCACTGCCCCTGCTAGCTTCCCCAATGCTGCAGCCAGCAAGGGGCAGGGCCAGGTCTCCTGGTCTCATGTCCTTGGTGCCAGCTTACACCCTTCCTCTCATCCCTGCCATCAGGGCCAGCTTTTAAGCTCTATAAGAAATGTATAGTACTATTCATTGAACACCCTTAGTATGTCAGGCAGTCTTAGTGACATTACATAAATTATACTAATTTGTATACTATTTCTACAAAGTATCAATTAGTACCCCTATTCTACAGAAGTAGATAATGATTAGAATACTTGTAACTTATAGAAGATGAAATAATAATAAAGGGTGGGGCTAGGATTTGAAACCATGTCTGTCTGGTCCCTAAATCAAACACTCACATGCTGGCCTTTGCAGATTTATTTACTCCCGTGGATACAAATCTTAGAAGTGTAACTCTGGCATTGATTTAGGGATGACTAAGGGAAGCTGAAGCAGCTGTAACAGAAATACCTTCTCAGCTTCTGGGTTACACACATTTATATGACAATGTTGTTGATGATGATGATGAGGGATACATGTGCATGCATGCCTGTGTGTGTACACGTGTGTGCATGCATAATACAGCTGTGATGGTGACAGTAGGCAAATGATGGATAGGTGGACAGATGGATGGATGAATGGATGGAGTTTACATTTAGCTAGAGATTTAAGGATTGCAAAAGGACTAGCCTTGACAACAGTGTGCAGTTTGAGTTGAAGGATTTGCTTTCCAGACAGAACAAATAGCTAGCATGAACCCTGAAAGACTTGGTGTACTTGAAGACCATGAGTTAATACGGAAGAACCATCTGTAGATTGGAGAAGGCTTGGGCATGAGTCTGCAAAGGCCAACTGACGACAGTCTTCTTCCTGGGTAAGGAGTTTAGAACGAGTCTCACAGGTGATGGAAGACCACTGGAGAACTAAAGAACAGTGACAGGACCTGGTTTTATTTTAGAAGTTCGCTTCCCTGCATATTATCTCTAAAGCTTGTGACCTGACTGTCATACTATTGTTGTCCAGATATGCAGAGAGAGCTCCCTCGGGGAGAACACCTTATTCTCTTGTTTGGCTGGGATTTTCTCAGTGGTACCCAGCACTGCATATGGAGGGTTATACATCAAGGACAGATGCTGTCAGAGATTGGATGGAGTCCATGAGAGGAGGTCCCCATTGCTCATGCTCAAAGGCCATTTTTCTTTTCTTCAGATCAGAAGAAAGTCTGGCTATTGTCTCAAATGCCAAGACGTTCTGTGGGTGAATTGTCTGCAGAGGTGAATCGATGCCTATTTGAATTCACCTAGTAAGCTCTAGAAAACAAAATAAAATTAATTATTGGCCTTTTCCCCCTAGCAGTTAAAGGAACCCAACATTGTTGCCTTGCTTTCCAATGCCTAGAAAGAACACAAAACTTTAGGGGGTGACAGAGAAAGTGATGGGAACCCTGAGGCAGAGGATTTGTCTGTAACTTCTCAAGGTCCAGGCAGGCTCAGAACACTACGTACTACCCTGCAGGCAATGATTTTGCCCATAGAAGTGTATCATTTGTAAACTGCTTGCCAGTTAGGACAACAATTTTTCAAATGAGTAGCCTATGCTACCTTGACGAGCCTAAGTACAATGTTCATCAGTTATCAGCTACTAGAAAGTGCAGTTAGAAACCCTTAAATAATAAAACAACACATTGGGACTTAGAAAGAAATCAAAACCTATTTTTTACTCTAAACTTTAATTTCAATTTATTAAAAAATTATTTATTTGGTGCACATATGCATATAGGTATGGGTGTGGGTATGGAGGGCAACTTGTAGGAGTTGGTTTTCTTCTATCATATAGGTTTCAGGGATCAAACTCATATGGTCAGGCTTGGTGACAACTACTTTTATGCAATGAGCAGTCTCCCCAGCTTGTGTGTGTGTGTGTGTGCCCCTGTGCGCATGTGCGTGTGTGTATTAATACATTTTAAGTTGAAATAGAACTATTTCACTTTCCTCCTCCAGTTATACTCTTGATCCTCTCCTATGTTCCCTACTCTCAAGTTGATAACTTCTTTTGCTTTATTATTGTTACTTACTTACACACACACATACACACACACACACACGTGTATACATAAATGTATATAAATATGATATATTTATAATACAAGTCTATTTTTGTGGTGGTGTATATATGGTTTTAGGTCTGACCATTCTGCATTGGAGAACCAATAAGGGAGTTCATCTCTGAGAAAGACTAATTTTCTTTTTCCCAGCAGCCGCTAGTTGCTTATATTTCTCTGTCTAGGAGTGGGACCCCATCAAAGTGCTCCATCCCCCCATTGATACTGCCATTGTTCTGGTCACGCTTATGCAGCCATTTCTAGGTGAGACTGTTTCCCAGCAGACTTTCTGCTATTCTGGTTCTTATGATCTTTTATCTCCTCCTCTTCCGTGTTCCCTGAGTCAGAGATGCAAAAGCCAGCTAATATACTTAAAAGACTATATTTATTATTGTGCGTGAGAGTGCATGATACGCATATGTGTGAGTCTACAAAACCTGGTAACACATGGAGGTCAGAGAGCAACTTTGTGGAGTCTCTTCTCTCCTTCCACTTTCATGGATTCTGGAGCTCACACTCAGGTACCAGTTTTGTAGCTAAGATGTATTTACCTGTTAAGCCATCTCATGGGCTCTTAAATTCCATTTTAGCATCAAAGTTGAGGTTATCCAGCAGCAGGTTTTTCCATCATCTTTTCCCAGGCTGACAAACATTTCAGTTGTTTGTTGTGTGTTGAAGCTGTGTGTGATGGGTAGGGTGATGTCTCAAGGTTTTTATGGGTTTAGGAGCCAGACAAAATCTGATTTGGGTTTCTTCTCCAAACACGAGTGTTCTTCTGTATGTTAC